>CALSBV010009973.1:1293112-1341668 GCA_943590825.1 Bovichtus diacanthus
ACACACACACACACACACACACACACACACACACACACACACACACAAACACACACAGCATTTCCTCTTGGAGAGATTTTTATCACAAACTACGGTGCAGGGTGTGAATGCTACAAATGCTTCTACTGTTCAACACAGAGCAGGGTGGAGCCGGGGAATCGTTTAAGTTTTTAGTATTTATGGACTGGAAGCCATGAATGTCTGAAGAAATGTAATGTCAGTCCATGAAGTAGATGTGGATATATTTCAGTGGATCATTGAAACTTGAGCTGGATAAAAAGTCAAGAACTATAAATGATATTTCACTTTGGACTAAAGTGCTTTCTAACTGACTAATATTTCCATTGCTAGAGCCCTGCTGCTAATGTGGCGTAAAATCTCAAAGGTTAATGTATCAAGGTTATGTTTTCACTTTTAAGGAATTTGCTTTGGTGTTTAGTGCATACAATAAACATAATATGTTGAAATAAAAATAAAGACAAAGTACATTGCTAAAGTTAAGAACAAATATACAATAGAAATATTGCAAATATGTTTTTTTCATAGTTTTATAGTATTTTTTTCTATTATATGTTTACGTTATTGACTTTTGCAGGATAGATTGACTGTATTTTTATTTCCTCTTAATAGTTTATTGTATGCCCCAAACACCAAAGAGAATTTCCTGTGAGCTGTAGGAAATAGGAAAATATTTTATTAGAGCAAAACACACGCTACACACTGCTGTACATCCACAGGCCATTGCAGAATAAGTGATCAGGTATTGTTCTTTGTATTACTTATTTATTTTTGACATTTTCACCTTTATTTGACAGAGTAGAAATGGCTGGAGAGACAGAGGGGTATGATATGCAACATGTACATTTGTGGAAAACTGCTGAAGACTATGAAGTTAAGTGTACGTCCAGCAATTCAACTGTACAACAGCTCCATCACACTGGGCTGTGAGGGGAGGAGGACACTGCACAGCAACATCTATGCATGTTTTCATGTTATGCCTGTTATATTACGCTGTTATCTGCAGACGCAGTGAGCCCCTGTCGTTCCAGAATCGTTTTTTATGTAATATATAATGTGTTGTGTTCTAGAATTCTATAGGAGTACATATACAGGCAGCAGCTCAGTGTCTGCACGTCCACCAAACAAAACTACAGGTCTTCATTAGAGGCAAAGATTTATTACAGTGTGTACAACATAGCTCTCATTAGGCTCTGGAGGAAATGGAAGGAAAATGGAGGACTTGAAGAGCCACAAGCTCACCATGGACGTCTTTGAGTTGTGTGAGGACGAGTTCAGGGTCCTCTGCAGCGACAGTGATGCCCTCCAGCTGGAGAATGTGGCCATAAAACTGCACTACACAAACAAGCTTACAGCAGAGAGGAAGAAGAAAACGGACCTGAGTCAAGAAATTGACCAACTGAAGAAAAAGCTTCAGAGAGTTAGCTCCGTGAGATGGGACGAGGTGACCGGTGGGAAGTTGGTCTCCTCCTCCGGCCAACACCTTGAGATCAAGTGTTTGCCTGAATACCAGACGCTTGCCGCTGAGCTCGAAATGGAGAAAAACAAGCGTGAAGTTCTCTCTCGAAAAATTACGGAGCTCAACCGCCAGCTCCGGACAGAGAGGCCCCTGAGGGCCGAGGCAGAGGCGAAAGCGAGTGAGGCTGTTGACATTGCAAATGAACTGATGCTGAAACTGGAGGAGAAGCATAAAATCTCAGATGAGCCCTCAGTTACACCCCAGATGCTCGATGCTGAGCTTAAAACAAAAGTGGAAGGCTTAAAGTGGGAAATTCTGCAGCTGAACAGGATACTTCAGAAGGAAAAAGTATTAAGGGCCCGGGCAGAGTCCGAAAAAGGTTGCAGAGGCACGTTGCAAGGAAGTAGAAGATATGCAGAGGTTCCTTGAGGTGTCAAAGAGGTGCCTCGGTAATGCCCTGAAGACGCTCAACACAATGGAGAAGAGCATTGAGAACACTGTCAACAAGTACATGGCAGAGAAGGAGGAGGATGGCCTCAAGCAGGAAACTGCGGAGCTGCTCAAGAAGCAAAAGGACGTGAGGGAACAGGATGAGGCTGACAGCCTAAGGGACTTTGAGATCCTGGAAGCTCTCTGCCAAGAATGGGCCGACTTGAAAAGAGTCTTTCCTGCCGCCAGGCTGCAAATGGAGGAAAAGAAGAGGTGTCTGCCGCGACGTGTTGTGGCTCGTTCAAATGCTCGAGAAGGAGATGGAGTTGAGGGCAGAGACGGACAAACGTGAGGCCATTGTTGGGGAGGGACTTTGTCAAAAAAGGGAGGAATTCAATGTGTGCTCAAAGTCCCAAGAAATTAAAGCAATGTCCACTTCCAAGACAGTGAACTGATGACCTACTGATCAGATCCCCTTTATTCTCTTTGTTTCAGCCCTGCTTTACTCTTTTGACTTTGTTCGTCTTTAATGAATAAATATGAAACCGCGATATAAATACAAGATAATATATACTTATATAATATAGTACAATACAAATGACAGCAAAGTGAACACCCAGCAAAGCAGGGGCAGCTGTTTGAGACAAAATACAACAGTGGTGTTTGATCCTAAGGTATTTTTATATGTTAAAGTAGGTTTGCTTTTGCTAAAACAAGACTATTACAAATAGTTTAATGGTAATATGAACAGGTCTATAATCTTAAAATAAGTAAAGTAGAGCATCCCTGATAGGGTTAAGTACATTACAGTGAGATTAAATGACCTGAATTCTAGTGTAATTTATAACATCACTATATTATTTAAAAAATATTCACATGATATTCCTCCTCGATCAACGTTGTATTTAACGCTTGTGATCTATCCACATTTCTTTCTTTTAATTCATCATAAAGTAACAGAAGTTTTGTTGTGGCCACTAAACGATGACTTTAATTTGATCATTTTCTTATATCAGTATCAGTATACTATCATAGCACATAAAGAGTTATAGTTTACTTACTTTATTCATATAAGCCCTGTATATATTCCTATAATATTTCTGATACATCCATGTTAACATTCATGTTTTTGTTTAAACATAATAGTTTGAGAAATTAATTTGGCACTGATTTGGTTTGAATCTATAATATGATATAGTAATAATACAAATAAATACATTTGGTTGTCAGTCAGTCAGTCAGTCAGTCTGTCTGTCTGTCTGTCTGTCTGTCTGTCTGTCTGCCTGCCTGCCTGTCTGTCTGTCTGTCTGTCTGTCTGTCTGTACAAAAGTTCATGGCAATCTGTCTAATCCGTGAAAAATATTTCCTTGTGGTGGCAAAAAAGTGTGACGGTGAGTGAGTGTTGGTGAGGCAATGAGTGCGTCTGTGGGTTGGTTACCTCATGCAGGGATGGTGGAGGTGAGGGTGTGGGCATGCGGAGGGGACTGAGCTCCACATGCAGCATCTCCTTCATGTGCGTGGGAGTGGAGGATGAGTGGGGAGGAGAAATCTGCTCACACACGTGTTTGTCTATCGTCTCCTTTATGTCCTCGAGGTGCATCCCTATCCTGAATATGTCTCCCTCCACCAGCCTGCACACGCATACACACACATGAATGGAGGCGTTAACATGCCGCTGACACATTCGCACAGGTGTGAGAACGTGTCGGGTGTCTTTAACCTGTTGGGGTCAAAGGTGCCAGTGTTCCTGGACAGGCCCATGTAGTTTTGCATCTCCAGAGCTCTGTGCTCCTCCTTCTTACTGATGTAGTTCCTCTCCAGTTGGTCCTGAGCTTCCATAAAGCTCCTCAACATCTGACAATGGACACGTCTTAAATTAAAATGTTCTATGTTCCGTTAGTGCATTAAAGAACTAGATATAGGAAGTGAACAATACTTACCATTTGCTGTTCTGCTGTGCTCACTGACATGTTGCTCACGCTCCATTTTAACTCTTCCACCTGAATCGAAGACGGTTCATAAATGGTTTTGTGCATTTAATGGCGGCTTAGTAATATCCTGACATCTTCAAACTTACCTTCTGCATGAACTGGCTGATGATGTCTGTCAGCTCAGCAGTCATTCTTTCCCCATCACTGGGACCCTCCTCAGAGAGGCTGGAGGAAGCTGTGTTCACTTCCTTCATGTTGTTGTGGGGGGTCGTTTCTCTCTTCTCACCAAAGTTTTCTGAAAACCAAAGCAGGACTGGATGGATACACACCGAATGTAGGCCGGCAAAATTATGAGCAGCATTACAATATATAACTTTTGCACTTTTATTCAGAGAGGTTATTTTTTAAGCTGTCAATGCCAAATGTCTCTACATTTTAAGATGGGTCCATGTGGTTTTTGTGATGTTTTTTACGTTAAGCAATGGACTGTAGCACACATTTTCCTATTCTATGTCTTATCTATCTAACATGTCCCAGGTATTGAGTCTTTGAAAACCTTCCACATTAACATCCCATCTATTGATTTGGTGCAAAAAATTTTTTTTTCCTGAGCTGTCTTTACCTCATCAGTGTACTTGATGAATAAAGTAAGCTAATGTTGTGTACTTTCAGTGTATACATGCAAAGAGTGAAGAACGTATTAAAGCTATTAAAAATTGGACATGATGCATACAGTTACCGATGATCTTGTGAGGTAAAAATATGACATAGATATCAAAAGTGAAATATTTTGTGGTTGGGTTGTGCAGTTTACAGCCATTGTTGCCCACTTAATTAAAGAAAAGATGTTTGTGTAACGAGAATAGTGTCACCTGACCCCATTCGTCTCTATGTAAACCAGCTGCACACTTCACTGCGTAATCTGCAGTTAGCGAAGCAAAGCGCTGACCTGTCCTAATATCAGATGTCTGACAGAGACGTACCTGATGGGGGAAGGGGAGGAGCCACGGATCCAAGATGGCTTCCCTCAACTAAGTTTCCCAGATGATCATCATCACACTGTAAATAAAGCATCAGTTCTGAGCAGGGCTGAGCCTGTGAAAACAGATCCATAAACATGTAACTTGTAACTCAAAAAATGCAACTTCTTTTTAAATTAATTTTTTTTACTTACGTTTGTTCCTATTCTCATTTGATCTATACGGTTCTCTGCCTCAGCATATTTGGTTAGTAATTTATCATATTCAGCCTGAAGACATGAAAAGAGACAAATGTTAGTCGTATGTACTATACACAACATTCGTATTTATTACTGTTCAAGGAAATGTAAGCACAATACACCAAAAAGGCGGAGGTCGGCACACTGTGCATGCTGACACTGTACGTCTTCTACCTGCAGGTGATGCACCAGTGCTGGAGCAGTCTGTTTGTCCTCATCTTTGAAGACATAGGGCTTCTCCGGTGGCTGGACTGAATCCTCCAGGACTCTGTTGATCAAATCTAACATCCCTGGAGAGGACTGGGCTCTGTGCATGGTGCTGGGGCTCTGAGGAACGGGTCTGGCTGCTCCGCTTGGAGCTTTAGGGATTTTTACCTTGGGGGCAACCTTGGAGAAATCAGGGAGTGGGTAATGGACTTGGCCTTGGCCATACTTCATGTCGCTGAAGGACCTGGTGCGCACAAGTGGGCCTCTCTGAACCTGATCATCCTCTTCGGCCTGTTCCTGCTTCTCTACATCTACGGTACTTGTATCCCCACTGCTTTCAATTTCCCTTTCTGCGTCTTCCTCTAAACTTGAATTTTTGGAGGAACTCTTCTCAACAGTCCTGTCAGAGCAGAAACTCTGATTAATCTCAGAATCACAAGCAAGGCTCTCTGAGTGGTGACTATTTATTATGGTGCTGCAGTGTGTTGGACGCCAGCTAAAAACAGTGTCATCCACGCTCTCCAGCAGGGACACCTCCGGCAGGGTCTCCGCCTCGATCAGCCTACCTGGTCGCAGCAACTCCTCCTGGGAGAAGTGTCGCAGCAACAACTGGTTTATATCCGAAGGACAAGGGCATGATGGGGCAACCTCACTTGGCTTGGAAGAATCAAAAAGTTTGTCCCGTTCAGTGTTGGCATCTTCTTGCGACAAAGTTTCTTGTCTCTCAGCGTCACGCTCAACAGAAACCAAGCCTTCGATAATATCATCTCCGTCTCTTGTATTACATTCAAGCAAACCAGGAACATCAGGACTTGCATGAGCCGTTTCTCTTCCCTCAGAGCTCATACTGCCCTCAGAGTTAGCTGTTTGGTTGAAATACAGGCTTCCGAGGTCACCATCATAAGGTAAGTCCTCCTGATCCTCGTCACTGGTGTCTTGCCCTGGGTCCTCGTGCTTTAAGGGCGGCTCATCTTGCTTGGTGTTTGGTCTTTGGGCAGACACACGCAGTATGCTGCTCTTGGTCTTGCTCTCTGCCACACTCTCACTCCGACTGCTGACGATACTGGACTCTGAGGAGGTGAAATCCAAGGCTGACAGTTCAGCGCTCCCTGCAAAGGAAAGAACACCAACAACATAAATATCAAAATAGAAGGTTGCATCGACTCATTTACGCCTCAGTCTTTGCATGTACTTTTTTTGAAAGACAGCCCACCATTAACAATGGTTATGACATATGTCATAATCAAAAAAGGAACGATAGCTTCAATAGAAATATATATTAATAGAACTATATTTCTCTCATCACTGTTGTAACATATTAACGGTGTGCCACAAAGTCTTTACCATTGTTGGAATTGACCTTGATGTCCTGGCTTAAATCACCACTAATAGTCTGTTATGAATCTGTGACAAAAACTGGAGCTTGTTCTTCATAATAAACGGCGGTGACTCCAGGACTCACCACTGAGATGTATGCTGGCCTCGGAGGCAGCAGACTCTGCCTGGGACAGATGTAAAGCTAAAGAACTCTCCAAATCACTGAGGTGGAGACTTTCATCCTCACTTAGGTCAACGAAGATGCTCTGCTGAATGCACTTCTCCCAGAGCACAGTGGGCTTGTCCTCTCCCTGAGCGTCCTCATCTGAATCCTCTGGTTCTCCCTCCATGGACACTTTGTCTTCACCTGTGTCAAGACGGGGGGTAAGAAAGGAGGGTGGAGCACCTGTTCATCACTTAGCAACGCAACTTGTGAGCTGACAACATTGGATCAAAATGTGCTAAGCTGTCAATTATTCAACAATCAATGCATTGTGTGGTCAGAGGTTTGCATGAAATATAAGGTGTGTGTGTGTGTGAATGATGTTTATGGGTGAAAGTGTGTGTGAGAAACAGTGGAGCTTAACTAAGAGTAGCATTTACAAAATGTAAAAATATACAATTACAAGAAAAGTCCTGGATTTTAAATCTTAGTCAAAAGTGTTGTCCGTATCGATCAAAAGTAAAAGTACCCATCCTGCATATAATAAGTAGATAGTAATAAAATAAGTTATTTTAACATGGCTACTGTCAGTGTTATATTATCGTATTTTATTGTTGTACATAGTCGAGAGTTATCAATAATCTGAGTCACACTTTATAAGAGGACATATCAATATGTAAAGGAACAATCTTTAAGTATAGTAACTATATGTCAGATACTTTTAATGAAGTAAAAAGTACAATATTTGGTTCTGAATTGTAGTGGGGTATAAAGCAGCAGAAAATGGAAATAAAGGATTAAAGTGCAGTAGCTTCTTGAGTAAATGTACTAATATTCTAGCAGTGGTGCAAGAAGTACTCAGATCTTCTACTTAAGTAAAACAATACCACAAATAAAAGTGATGCATTCAACACCGTACAAGAAAGTAAAAGTGAGTACAAAAGTATTAGCATAAAGATATACCGGATTGTAATATTGCTGCATTAATTTGTACATTATGTTAATGTTGCAGCTGGTAAAGCTGTTGCTAGTTTTAAATTCTGGGTACTTGAGATACTTCTTCCTCTTATTTTAACTTAGAATAATACATTGTAGACTACATAGGCTACAGTACTTGAATAAATGCACTTAGTTACTTTCTACCACTAGTGACATTACAAGAAATGAGCCACTACACTAGAGTCAGACTTCAGTGTGTGTCCTGCTGTTGTACTTACACAACTCACTGGTGTTTTCAACTTCAGCAGTGCGACATTAGTCCCTCAGCCATCGCTCTTGCCTCAGGCATCATCTCGCAACGAGCTGCAGCACTTCTGTCTCTTTCTTTCTTGACATATGGTTCCTGGGTCAGGTTTAGTGTGTGCGCCATCATTAATAATGCAGCATCTTCCCGGCAGGACGTCTGGAGCCGGGCCGGCCGCGCGGAGGCCGAGGCGGGTTGCTGGGCAACGGTAGCGAGACCTCCACCAAAAACACTAAATAAGTTCGTCACACAGTGTAGAAACAATCAACCTCAGTATTTATTGAGTGTTTTATGAGGTACACCCTCACTTGTGCTCTTAACCCCTGCGGCCAGGTGGTCCTTTGTGCATACTTTACGAGCAAAATGGTGTAAAAAATGAATCTAATGATGAGTGAAGTCTGACTGTCTGGTCCTCGAGCCCGATAGTGACGACGCGTCATCGCTTTCCTATTCAAATCTATTGGTCCAATGGCTGTTGTTCGGGGCGTGGCTACCTTTGAATGTCGCCCGCTGATTGGCTACTCGGCGAAAACACATAGGGGAGTACAGCCACAAGGCTTTTCTTCTTTCTCCACGAAGTTCAATCGAAGTTTTTACAAAAGTTAAAGGACAATGTAGTGCAACGCTGGTTATTGTACAGTGTGTCCCTGAATTACAGACGTCCGGGTTGTTGTTTTTTTTTGTAATCGACCTTTTGTTTTTATTTTTTGCGAGAAAGTAAAGAAAAGAAGAGGATAATTCACCATTGTTCGAACTGGATCGCCTAACGTAAGTTTAGCTGCCGACATGCTAACTTGCTAATGTTTAGCTGGTATGTGAAACTGTAACCAGAGAGGGTGAATTCACAGCCCGAGGTTGTGGCTTCGAGCTAGAATAAAACTTATGACAATTGCATAATACATCCTGAACGTGTGGTGTTCACAATCAAACTTCCTCATTGACAAGTAAAGCTAAATATCTGAGTGCTACTAAGTGATGTGTCCAGTAGAGATGAATCATAACGGAATTCGGATAATCATTAATGTGTGTTTACGACCATATGAATCACAAACATATCTTGTACTATGTTAAACCTTACTATATGAATATATATATATATATATATAAAGTATTGATTGTTTAACTGTATTTGTCTTGCATGATTATGGCCACTTTCATGCAGCTGTCATGTCACATTGTACTTGCACTTCACTCATTTCATATGTCTTATCAGTTTAGTAATACACAGTTATACATACATTCATGCATCACCCAGACCTTTAGTATGTGGCATAATTGCCAGTTTATTAGGTACACTTGGCTAAAACAAATACAACAGCCCTGCAAGGAATATTGACTTGTTTAGTTTTTGTTGAAACAGGAAGGTGTTGATTCACATGTGTGGTGAATTTGGAGGCTGTAGTTTGAGGTGCTGTTGAAATATATTGCGTTATACTGGGGTGTGTTTCTTATATTCAGCCTTCCCTCATTGAGTGTTACTTATTAGGTATACCTGGCTATGTACCCAATAAACTGGCACCCGAGTGTGTCTGTCATCTGGAGTACCAAATCACCAAGTATGTAGTGTTAAATATGTATCATAGTGTCAATAATCATGTGAGGAAAATACTCAAATGTTGCTACACACACTTAGGTAACCAAGTACTGCAACACCAGTATATTTAGGTGTAAAGTTATTCATGGTCACAACACTTTTCCTTGCAGGCTTCCCAGATTTCCTGTTCCTGTGTGGAAGACTTACCGGTCAGTATCCCAGTACTTATGTAGTTCTTTCATTGTTTTGGTGCAGGCTTTTGCTGGCTCATGGTGTAATGCTGAGTGGTGTTTCCATATTTAGATTTGGCTCTCAGTGGCAGTAGTCATTTTAGTGCATCAATGAATGAAAATAGATCACATCTGCTGTGTGTGTGTGTGTGTGTGTGTGTGTTTTAAGATGAAATCATGTCCTGTTTGTGACTCAAGAGGCAGTGATTACCTGCCATGAAGCTGTCATTAAAAAAACAGCCTCTTGTTTCATTTGATGTGCCTTTTTGTCATGGATTGTTTCTTCCTGTTACGCACTTGTTCATGCTCACTGTAGCTTTGTGAGCAGGGCAGGTCTCTCTCAAACACACCCAGTTGGCATACAATGGTGGAAAAGGCTGCAACAACACTGGCTCACATCAATTGGTGATTATAATACTGTGCAGGAACATGCACTGCACAGGCGACCAAAGCCCTTGCACTACAACTTTTCACATTCGTGCAACAGCAGCAAGAACAGGCTGGGCAAAGAGATGATTTATTTCTCGTACTTTGTCTTTAAAATGTCAGACAGGTTGATTTAAACACAATTACTGAATATATATGGAGTATGAATTGCCAAAGGCTGTTTTTGTTTCGTTATTGCATGGATGGTAATATACAATTTTGCAATATCAGCATTCAGCAACAACAAAGTTTCCCTTTATATTCACAGTTGTTCGTGACAAACAAGGCCTTATCTATGTATCTTGTAAAAGACCCCCTCAGTTCTAAGTTTAGTGTTGCATTTCTACTGCCACACACACTGTGTTGAGTTCCATAGAGAGACATTTACCAAGATATTCTGTCATCAACAAGGCATGATTGAGCTGTTGCAATTTGTCAAAACAGTTCTTGTTTTTTCCTGTTTTGGTTGTCATCTGTTTTTTTTAAGATTTGTGCTCTTCTTGCAGTATGAGCTCAGTGTTGATCTAATACTAGGAACTGCTAACTCAGCATATTGTAGTTCAAAGGTCCTAATCCAAGCTACTTTATGAACACTGGCCTCCTTTTTAATGTAAAGTATGTAGAACTGGGCCTAGATTGATAAATACAGTACATATCTGACAATATTCTTTGACTTTTAAATAATATTCCAAAAAGGTAATTTAGCATAGCATTAAGTGGCATATACAGGAACATATTTAGATTGCTGGAAAAAGAATGCCGTCATTTACAATGCCCAATCTATAAAATGCGATGCCATTTATGTGCCATATGTTTTAACAGTCTCTGGAAGGCTTTCAAATATACACACTGCTTGTTTGCCATGTCTTTGTTGTCTTTTAGCTGTTATTCAGCTTAAAGAATTAACCCAGTCTGCAAATAATGGGTCTGCCCCATTTCCCATTTTGTGGGAAATGGGGCAGGGGAGGGGCTGATGGGTTACATTTGGGGGACAACTGGGTGTGGATAATATGACCTCATGGAGAAATGAGGTAACGGTTGGCTCCGGTCTTTACTTGGTGCAGTCTATCTTATCCATGCAGCTTGCTTCCACTTTCCTTTCCTTTAGGTGGAGGTTGCAGACGCACAGGAGGTTCCTCTGCTTCGCCATTTCTTTCAGAGCTTCAGTTTTTTAATTTAGTGACCTTTTTCTTGATTAATCATGCAACAGGTTGCTGGTTTCTCTTTTCTTTTCTACTTCTTATTTGCATCTACACACTCTGCAGATGATATGATTTCCCTGCCCTCTCTGCCTGCATAGGTTACATTCTGTGGCGTTCATAGCTTGCTCACCTTGTAGCGACTTTAGAGCACACATGCACATCTCCAAGCCTGGATGAATTGAGTCACCGTCTTAGATTGACAGCTTGCCTGTGTTGACCCCCCATCCATTCATTCCCGCCCGGCTCTCTCACTTTCTGCCTGCCCCGCTTGCGCACGCGGCTGTTTGGTTGGTGTTGCCATGGCACCGTATGGCCAGAACGAGGCTTCACATACAGCATCTTGTGTTCTCTTCACAGAGGGCCGCTGAGGTGCAGTGACGCAAAACACACAGTAGACGAACGCAGCCGAGTGGACTGAGGCTCGGGACTCTGCAGCTCTGTCTCACACTCAGGGGTTACCTTCCCCTGTCAACGTTCAGCGGAGGGACGGTCACAGACTTGACCGCATTTCGTGACTTTTTGTTTGGTTCACCTCCCTTCGACCAAAGTTTTTTTTTGGTGGCTGTTGTTTTTTTAACCATTTATTTTTGGGAACGAAACTGGGATTTTCCCTCATATTATGCACATCAATGGATACCAGTGGCTCAGTGGTTAGCACGGGAAGTGAGGAGCAGTCCTTTCATGTCCGCTACAGGTAGGAATCTCTCCTCTCAACTCGGGTTGTAGAGCAGCTTTTAACATTTTGCTTTCCCTCGTTCCTTTTTTAGAAGGGACTGCAGGTGAAAGTATTGGTTGGTATTTAAAAGAAGACATTTTGTGTTATTTTAATGCTTGTGTCGGCGTCAGGTTACAGATGAGGTATTTATTTATTTGGTGTTATCTTGTTGAGGAAGCGATGGTATTATGTGTGGTATGGAATTGAAAATTGAGGCCTAAGGTCAATTATAGAGCGGCAGGACGGTGTCACAGTGCTTTCTGTTAGTTTGTTGACTAAAGGCAGGCCAGTTTCACAAAAAAGCCGTCTGCCAGCTGCCTCTACACATCCAGGTAAAGAGCTCTGGCAGCAGGTGGGACCTGTTCCAGTAGGCTTCAATATTTAATAAGCCCTGAAACATTCATCACTTTGTCTTTTGCCACATGTCCAATTTATTTGAATAGAGTAGGCTTCCACTTGGTGGGAGGATATGTTTGTCCCGTGATTACTACTGTCAGGAAGGTTCTCGTTAAGGACTTGATTCCATTAAACTTCACTACAGCGTGTGCTTGTGCCTGACACGTCTAATAAATCTACTTAGCACTCGCCCACGACGTAATCTGTCGGGTGTGCACTACAGCTGTTATCTCGGGTGACCCGGTCAGAGAAGAGCGCTTTAAAGACGAGCAGATTAGCCAAGAAAATGCTGATTGAGCAAATTTGCTTCCTGCCATGCATTGGAAGTCAATACTGTGACAACAACATCACACGCGTTTCCTTGAAAGTTTTCCAATGCGTGAGTGAAGCTAAAATAGCTCTATGATGTCACAGGAAAGAAATGCTGTTTTTTAACCCTTTTTTTTTTTTTTTTTCCAAAGACTTAAATCTGCAACAAGCTACATATTTACGACCTCCTTTAGCACAGACTACTAAATTGGGTTGAGTTGCTCTCCATTCTTCAGACAAAGAGACGGAGCTGCAGCCTGGAAGTTTTCCTTGTGGAAAGCTCGGTAGATCCTATCCGTAGTGCCATGAGCTGTTGTTGTAGGACACGAGCGAGCAGGTAGGCTAGTATTTCCCACTGTATTTGCTACAGTGTTGGAAAAGTATGTTGTCAACTTGGTAGCAAACAAAAAAGTCGTCTTTGCTAATTTAAGGCCTAAAACTGCTGATTACATGAGCTTTATCGACTATTCAGAACGACATGTTTGCCTTTGTTCACCAATTCTAGCCTCTCTGGATGATGAAACAAGCTACTTTCTTTGGGGTTTTTGTGTCATTTTAATTGCACACCATAGACTATTACTTCACATGAGGAATCCACACTAGACGCAGTGGGAGAACCTTGGGTTGGTACATGAGGAAAGCTTGAGATAAACAAACTGAGGAGGCTTTGTGTGAAGCCGATCTCTTCCCAACAACTAAGTTTCCTGGAAAACAAAAGTTGTCAGAGTAGAAACGTTTGCTTTGCACTCGTATGCCGCTTGATCTAAAAATAATTCATGCGCAGATAAGCCACCAGCCATTGTTGTGACAATTCTTTCATCTGACCTTGAAGCGCCGGAGCCCAACCTCCTTTGTTACTTCACAAGACTTGGTTATTAAGTTGCCTCCTACGTTTATCCAACGTTTTTACATTCATATCTTACAGTACCTAATGTAGATGTTTTAAGGCACAACCCAAATTAAAATTGGATCGGTAACATTAGAGAACCAGGCAAGAGTAAACTAGATTTTTAAAATGATCCAACCAAAAAAAAACAGCCCAATCCTGCCAACTCTTTTCCAATGAAAGTAGCTCCCAGCACTAGTTTCAAAAGTAGCTACATCTATCGAGAGAGACGACTGACAGCATCACTGACAGCCGTCTCTCCAGGCCTCGCTCCAAAGCCACTGATCATCAAAATGATCATTATGAACATAAACATATAATGAAGGTAAACAAGCATGAGCATTTCATTTATTGATTGCTGTCGAGATGTAAAGAGTATTTCAACAAATATAACATAAAATGTTTCCACAATGCATTACCCACTCTAGCTCGAAACTCTGAACCTCATTTGACTCTAAAAGGAACCCACTTCACTTTCTGAGGCGAGTCAAAAGGATGTGAGATCTACCGTACAGTAAACAAACGGGCCCCAGTTTGAGCCATTGTTCTCTGTCGGTGGAAGGAAGTAGCTAAAAGCCCTCTTTCTAAGCAAAGGCTGCACGCTTTGTTCCCTGGTTGTGAGTCCGCTCAGTTGGCTGTAGGTTTCAGTCAGAGAAGATCTATTTTCCCACAACTTCTTCACTATATGGCCTTTATTATTGTCTTTTGGATTCTAGATACTTTGGTGCTGCTCAGTTAGAAACCAGTTGAAACAGCAGGCCAGATCCTTGTTAGAGCCCTGACAGACTGACTCATTCCTTCTGCTGTAGGATGGAGGTGTCCTGCCTGGAGCTGGCGTTGGAGGGTGAGCGGCTCTGTAAGGTGGGCGACTACAGAGCAGGTGTCTCCTTTTTTGAAGCTGCCATCCAGGTGGGCACAGAGGACCTGCAGGTACTCAGCGCCATCTACAGCCAGCTGGGCAATGCCTACTTCCACCTGCATGACCACGCCAAGGCCCTGGAGTTCCACCGGCATGACCTCACCTTGACCAGGTTCGACCTACACAAGAACCCCACAACGGCTCACTACTGTATCTATCTTTACTAACGTTATTACGTGTGTTGAATAGGACAATCGGTGACCTGCTTGGAGAAGCTAAAGCCAGTGGAAACCTGGGGAACACATTAAAGGTCCTGGGGCGGTTTGACGAGGCTGTGGTTTGCTGTCAGAGGCACTTGGACATAGCCAGAGACATTAAGGACAAGGTGAGACAGCAGGATATTCTAGACCATTAGTGACGATGTGTACATTGAACTATTCTGAAGTGTACGGGAAGGGTTCAGACTGACATGTTTTTCCTGGATTCGTGTTAGGTGGGTCAGGCGCGAGCTCTGTATAACTTTGGGAACGTTTACCATGCCAAAGGCAAAAGTATCTGTTGGAGTGGAGCTGAGCCTGGAGATTTCCCAGAGGAGGTTATGACGGCACTGGGGAAGGCGTCTGAGTACTATGAGTAAGTGACTGTACAGTATGGTGCTAGTGAATGTGTGCAGGTGTATTTTAATGATACGATGCCTTTCTGCTATTTTCCAAATACTGCATTTTGACTGTATATGAATTTTCAGGGCAAACTTGGCCATAGTGAAGGAGCTTGGGGATCGCGCTGCGCAGGGTCGAACATATGGCAACCTCGGCAACACGTACTACTTGTTGGGAAACTTTCGCCAAGCGGTAGTTTCTCACGAACAGGTGTGGTGTAACCCTTCACTATCAAAGCATATTTGCAAAGTCTAAACACTCCATAAACAAGCAGCATAATGTGACTCAGTTAAAACCCTACTTCTGTTATATAAAAATCCTGAATATGTTTCTGTTTCTCCATCTTTGAACAGCGCTTGCGCATAGCTAAGGAGTTTGGCGACCGCTCGGCGGAGAGGCGGGCTTACTGCAACCTGGGGAACGCCTATATCTTTTTGGGGGAATTTGAAGTGGCAGCTGAGCATTACAAGTAAGCCAGAGACGACACATTCATCTTTGAAAACCATGTTCTCTATGAAAAAAGGATGACCGTGCATGCATACATGTAACATGTCATTTCACAGGCAGTATCATAGAACTGTTGGAGTGTACAGGACAGGCAAGTTCCTTAAACAATAGTGGCTGAATAGATCATGATAACTTATCTGGACTTCGTGTATGGCATGACATGATATTTTCCTAGGCTGTAGGAACTTTGGGGTCTTCTTCTGAGAAAGTGAGCCTGTGCTGTAAGAAGCCAGAGGGAAACATCGAGGCCTCTGCAGTGTTTTGAACCAGCTCATCTGTGTGTTTGTCAGGAGGACACTGCAGCTGGCGAGGCAGTTGAAGGATCGAGCTGTGGAGGCCCAGGCCTGCTACAGTCTGGGCAACACCTACACACTGCTCCACGATTATGAGCGAGCCATAGACTACCACCTCAAACACCTCATCATAGCCCAGGACCTCAATGACAGGTACGCACACATCGCGTACAGCAAGAATTCAAGACAGTTTAATTATGCCTCTATATGTGTATTTAATCGCACTTTACTTACTTACTTAACCATCCACTTAACTTTAGTGTTCACGTGTTTTTATTGCATTCTTTTTTTACCTTTCTGTTGTAACCATGTAAATTTCCCCACTGTGGGACTAATAAAGGATTTCTGATTCTGAAATGTGCTTTTTGATGCAGGATTGGGGAGGGACGTGCATGCTGGAGTCTTGGAAATGCTTACACTGCACTGGGGAACCATGACCAAGCCATGCACTTTGCTGAGAAACACCTGGAGATCTGCAAAGAGGTACATAATGTATATGAAAGCAGTGGGAAATGTCCTCTGCTGCATTCTTCTGTCCTCGTCTTCTCCTTTACAGTAAAGCAGTGGAAACAATATTCTAAGCAGTTTTAATTTGGAAACGTTACAATAACAGGTAAAGAAAACCTCCCTGTGTGTGTGTGTGTTTCTTTTTTCTAGACTGGAGACAGGACCGGGGAGCTGACGGCGCGTATGAACGTGTCTGATCTCCAGATGGTTCTGGGTCTGAGTTACAGCACAAATAACTCCACTATTTCAGAGAATAAGGATATAGACTACAACCTGCATGGTGAGTTATACGTCTTCTTTTGACAGTGTTAGTTTGTGTAACTGGTGTTTATATTGTTGTAATTGCTGTATGTGTTTTAGGAGCGAGGCCCAGGATGAGCAGAAGACACAGCATGGAGAACCTGGAGCTGATGAAACTCACTCCAGACAAAATGAATGTAAGAACTTCTCTCCTGACACATGAAGTCCAGAGTCCACGAACACACAGGATGTTCTATCACAGCTCGTTCCAAGTCACGCTTTGCTACTAAAACCAGATTGTTACATTTTGACGGCAGATAATTGGATGCTTTCGCTGCTCCAAGCTTATCGTCTTTCCCTTAATTTCCCTCTGCATTGTGGCAACTGATCGTTTCCTGTGTGCTGCAGGGGCAGAAGTGGAACAGTGACATCCTGACCAAACAGTCCAAACCCTCCCTGGCGAAGAGCTCCTCCAAGCTGTTCTTTGTCAACCGTCTGCGTGGGAAGAAGTACAAGACCGGTGGGTCCAGTAAGGTCCTCCAGGACACCAGCAACACCCTGGAGAGCAGCCAGACGCACGCACAGGGACCACAGAAGGTGCACAGCACAGGGTGTATTCAGCTGATGACCACACGCATGCAGCTATCATCAAACAACTGTTCTGTTTCGCTTTCTCACTGTCGCGTTTTTGTACTTTATCAGCGGCTCAGTCCCGACATGCTCGGAGACGAGGGCTTCTTCGACCTGCTGAGCCGTTTCCAGAGCAACCGTATGGATGACCAGCGCTGTTCAATACAGGATAAGGGCAGCAGGGTATCATTAAGCAGTGGTCCAGAGACGCCTCCCAGAGCCATCAGGAAATGTGAGCGCATGCATTCACTCAGAAGTAGGCGTGTAAGAAAATACCATGCAAAAGTGTACCAAAGTCACTACTTTAGTTCATTTGCAAAGATAGGCACCCTCTCAGTGTACGTGTCCTCTCAGAGTAGTGCTATGAAGATGGCTATGAAATAAAACTTTTCTGCTGCGTATCTGTTCTGGCACTTCATGGATTCTCTCAAACTCTGCAGCTGTATCGGAATCTGCCAACGTCTCTGGCGCCCAAGGCCGGCGGTTAGAGGAGTCGTCAGCGACGGGGGGAAGCCTGCCCGGCCTCAGGCTCAATCAAAACAGCAACCAGGCCGTGCTCAGCCACCTGATGGCCAACGCTGACAATGCCGAGCCGGACGACGACTTCTTCGACATGCTTGTCAAGTGTCAGGTACCTGATATGACCAAGTGTACAGCGCTCCTGTGTCCTGCACGATGATAAGGATGCAGTACAGTGAATACACCACAAGTTGCAATGTGCCTTTTCTAAACAAGAACATAAAAAAAAAACTCAAACTGACGTTCTCCTCCTTCCTCTCAACTCTACCAGGGGTCCCGTTTGGATGACCAGCGCTGTGCCGCTCCCCCTCCTCCGGTGCGAGGGCCGACTGTGCCAGACGAGGACTTCTTCAGCCTCATCATGCGCTCTCAGGCCAAACGCATGGACGAGCAACGTGTCACCCTGCCTTTTGGAGCAACCGCTACAGGCAGGCCAGGCTCCAAACTGAACTAAGCACTAAAGGGACAACCAGGTTCTTTTTTTTTTTTTTTTGTTTTCATCTCATGAAGGTATGGACTGCGTTGTGAAGGACCAGTGGGTGGTCGCTCACAAGAAGCCCTGTGTATCTTTACAGTCGTCCTTTTGGACAAAACTAAGCACTGTCAGCATTATATTAAATGGAAAGAATCTCAAATTAACAAGGACTTGTTTTGCACAACACTAACAAACGCCGTAGTATCAGGGACAAAAGTGTTGTTTTTCTATCCTTCTGTACAAATTTCATTTCACCCTGTGTGTATTTTTCAATACACAACTGCAGCCATGTCTGTATTTATTGTTACTTTTTATGAATGTTTTGATTTTGTTAACTGCCGTCCTACCACTATGCAGCAATGTGGTTTTATTCAAAGTGGTGCGTGTGGTCACAGAGGTACAGCATATACCTGAATATATATATTCTGTTTATATGTGAGTTATTTGTGTGGGGGGGGTGGTATTTTAAGCAACCTATTTGATAAAAAGATGAATTCAACATTTGTACAGCCCTTATGTATGTTTGTTTGTTTGTTTGTACTAAATGTTTCAAAGACGGCAGAGGAATAAAGCCTGGTCCATGTGGGCGTCTCCTTCAGACTTTTTAAGCACAAAAGATCCAACGTGTGTAAAAGACACTTTATTGAACGTACCAGCAGTCAGAGTTGAGTTAGCTTGAATTAATTTAAGTCACTTTTCAAAACAAGAATTAGAAAGGCTAAATACAAGAGCCACTAGCATTTCAAAAACATACTAATAACTGTACATACATAAAATCAACTGAAATAAATACATCTATGTACGTTTTAGTTTGGCCTCGTTTGTTAAAACAATATATACTATACATTAAAACATAAAATATGCATCTTTGTAAGTGAATCAATATTAGAAGACAATGTTAAAAGTGCGCATGTAAAAGACAAGAAAATAATACAATGCATATGCCCCAAATACTGGTTCTAAATAAATATTAACACACCCGTGCTTCCATTCAGATATTGTGCATATGGTTAGACCCTGGCTCTGGGCAAAGACTGCCACCTACTGTTATACTGTTACAGTAGACAAACCAAAGCTTTTGAACTCTGGAAACTCCTAACCTGAATGCTAGGACGCTCAACCACAAATTACACTTTGTATTTCCCTTTGATGCTGATATAATTATAATAATAATAATAATCTTCCATTGCAAGCAAGTCATCGCAAGACACTGTAACAGCTTCAGCGCAAAAAACACTGATTTTTAAAAACAAACGCACAAGCTAAGTTTACACATTTTGAGTTGTAGCAATGCAGTGTATACAGTAACATTAGACATCAGCACATCCCACAGGGAAGCAACAGAGAGAGACTTCCACAGGTTCTGCCACCTGAGAGGAAAAGCTCACTACTGACACACTGGAAAACATTTTACACCATAAATTCAACTCTTGTTTCCTCGAACAATAGCAGCATAACACCAGCTGTAAGAAAAGTATACGCAAAAGGAGAAGGAATGTAGGACTTCTCAAGATAACTGAACAAAATTTGATCCTGAAAAATGACCATATTAGCGTTTCGTTTGATCGTTTTTTTTACGATTTTTGTCATGGAAACTGAGAACTCAAGGAAGGCACCATCATGAACAAAGCACTCTGTCCTGTCTTACCTCAACAACTCCCCAGGGAAAAGGACATGCAGCAACTGACTGGTGTGTGTAAGGAGTGAAGCTGTAGATGAAATGATGGTGAGACTAATGAGTGACTCAGCTGTTTTACCCCCTCAAGATGAAGACAGTCGGCGCGACGAATGCAATTTGAGCGATGTTTAAAAAAAAACAAAAATCATGCAATATGTGTGCTTTTCATGTGTCACAGGTTTGTATCCATTTTGGTTTCCTACAGACAGAAGTTAAAGGCCCATTCACCTGTTTGTGTGTGTGTTTGTCAAGCTGTACGTGTGTCGTAAGGGTGTGACGGTGTTGACGGTGCAGGAGGAGCAGTGTTGTTTTAGGGGGAATGTGCGGATTTTAGATATTAACTGGTTGAGTGTGTGTGTGTGCACGTGCGCTTGTGTGTTATGGATTGTGTGTCCAGAGTGTAACAGTGCGGTCAGCAGAGGATGAGAGGAAGGACAGGTCTTGCGTGTGCCATCGACATTGAATCACCTTGTCGCCGTGCTCCCCCACCACAGTCTGAGGCAGCGGCTTTGTCAGGTCACCTAGAAACACACACAGAGGAGATGGAGCTCAGACAGACGGATGTACGACACACTCGACTATGACTTGTCTTTATGATCTATGACATACTGTCTTGTTCATTTTTCTTACGTCATTTTTTATGACGTACTATTCTATTACTTTTTTTTTAATGACTTTTTTCATAGCATACTATAATAGAGCTGGGCGATATGGAGAAAATCAAATATCACAATATGTTCACATGCGTCTAATCTCGATATTGGGACTATATTGTAGGGTTGTATTGGTGCTTTCACAAAATGAGATTTTTGATAAATCAGTCATATCAACATTACTGATAAGGGGGTAAAGGCAGATAAGAGAACAGTCTGGTACTTTAAAGAATTGCATCACTTTACTGTAATACTTCCTTTAAAACCAGGAGAGAGATATTGCCCAGCCCTATATTATACTGTGACTTCTTTATGACATACTATAATATGAATATTTTATGACATTTTTTCCAAATCCCAAAGATACTCAGTTTACAATGATATACAAACAGACAATACACAGGAAACTATTGAAACAACTTCTAGATGACAGTACATGGCTATAAAACACATGCATGGCACTTATGACCCATTTAAACAATTTCATATCAATGTCACAGTGAAATAGGATAGCCCGCAGAAGTTAGTGGCGGGTGAAAGCAGCATGTATCATTAATATGCGAGCAGACGTACCTTGGAGGTTGCTGACTATGACCTTTGTGTCGTAGGAGCCGGTGAGCAGGTAGTGCGCTCCAGGGGAGAACCTGACGGATCGCACATCAGTGGCGTGTGGCCGGTACACCTGGACAATCCGTCCTCCTCTGATGTCGTACAGCATGCACGCGCTGTCTTCCTGTCCTGTTGCTAGGAGACGGCCACTAGGATCGACAGCTACCGAGGCAACGGGACTGCCTGCAGTTATAAAAAAAAAACAATACGTGATCACCAGTAAAATCCTTCTGTTTTGACTGAGAGAGATTTGTGATGTTGGGCTGAACAAATACATTTGATTAGCATTATGGAAATTTCATGTCACGATTATCCCGGCCAAAATAAGTGCGATGCACAATATTATCCCGATAATCATCAAAATATCCTTAAAAAAGGCACTTAAACATACTGGAATCACTTTACACCTTACATTCAGTCATACATTGCCCAACAACTTATTGTTATTTGATCCAAAAATGGAGGTGAAATTCGTAACACACAGGTGATACCTGAGCCATGGAAAGCGGTTCCCACTACTCGGACACAGCTGGGCACCCTGAGGTCCCAAAAACGCACCGTCTTGTCCTGTGAGCCAGAGGCAATCATCCAGCCTCCCCACGTGTACAGAGACAGAATGTGACCTGAACAGCAACACAACAACGACACACTCGTCAGTGGCAGTCCTTTCCTCTCTGACTCCGAGGGACAATGGATGAAGCCGTGTACCTGTGTGTCCACTGAGGGCGTGCAGACCCTGTCCTCTCTGACAGTCGGTGGTGTAGATGTTACAGTCGCCAGCTCCGGCGCTGATCAAGATGGCTCCTCCACTTTCTGGACCCTCCATGAAGGCGAGGTCTCTGATGGTGCCGTCGTGCATGCTGAACTCCAGGTCTGGGCCTGGGCACAGAGAGACACGCTTGTGAGATGCTGATAATAACAAGCCCACGGCCTGATTTAAAATCACAGGCGTATCCCACTGTCTGTACCTGTGGCGTTGCAGGTCTCTGCACTGAAAGGTAGGACTTTGACATATTTGTCATTGGAGCCTGTAGCCAGCAGCTGGCCACAGTGGCTCCAGGCCACACAGTAGATGGAGCCTTTGTGGTGCTTGTTCCTCTTGAAGCGGACGACCGGCTGCTTCGGTGGAGTTGAACCACTGGAGGAGAGCGGGAGTGAAGAAGAGGGGGAAAAAAGAAAAAGGAGAGAAGATGAGTAAACGGGCATACACTAAAACAACGTAGTAAACCATAGATATACATACGTTTTCTGAAAGCGAGCATTTTGTTTTATGACATAGAATAAACTTTATCCTCTACTTTTAAGCCAATGTGGATGGGAAGCCCAATAAAATGGAAATTTGAACTTTTCATGACAACCTGGCAATTCCATCTGCTGAGGAAAATGGTGCGGTGTGATCAAAAGTGGAAAAAAGCCAGTAATTCTGGTTGGCACCCAACAAGAATGGGACGCATCAAACATTAATCATCAATCATATCAGTAATTATGTAATAGATGGGGCTGCTCTGGATAAGATGAGGTTCTTGAGGCGGCTGTCCACGTTACCTAGTGTCTAATGTTTCTGGATAAGCACAGACGCGTAGAGTTTTGGAGTTGGACCCGACGGCGTAGAGCGATCCAGACGGGTGAAAGGCGACGGCTCGAATGGCCTGAGTGTCTTCCAGAGAATGCACTGGCACAAACAGGCTTTTAGTCTTGTCGCCCTGAAAAAACATTCACATATGAAAACACATGAGCACACAGATTACATGCAATTAGCAGTATGATCTACTTTGATCTTCTTGACCCTATGACATCCATAATGCCAGCATGACAGCAATGTATGATCAGGTTATAATCTGCTTAATCAAACTCAAAATTAGCATTACAGGCTTTATACCGTGACAAAAACAAGAGGGACTATACTTAACTTTAAAATCAGAGAAATTCAGAGAGTGCAAGAAAATAAATACTTCTGTGACAGTAATAACAGCTAACGTGAGACAAAAGGACGTAAATAATAAAGACAGTGCAGGAACAAAGGTTGAGTGTGACTTGTGTGCATAGCTACCTCTTTACTTCGGGATAAGGAGCCTGGAGAGTCACCTTGTTGACTTTCTTTTTGTTTCTGCTCACTGCCAAACGACACAAATACAGTAATCGTCAATTCAACGCTGCAACAAACTCTGGTGTAAAAACAAAAGAAATCCCAGCCACAGTACCTCTGGGAGACCACAGGGGACTCATTTGGAGGCGGGACCAGGCGGCCCCCCACGGTGCGTTGTGGGGTGCTGCTGAGCACCCCTCCTTCTCGGGTCTGCTCCGGGGTCACAGATGGAGGGTTGTTATTGTCCTCAGAGGCGGGCGTGTTCCCGTTGCCGTTACACTGCTGGGCCAGAGACTTCACCTCCTCTCCTAAATCCTCCATCCCCACATTGAGCTCCTCCAGCTTCTGGATGGACCTGCGGAGCACACGCCAAGAACATGAACCGTCTCTGCAAATCTTTATTTCTTTGAGCCTTTCCCTTTCCTACCATCTCAATTCATCAGTTTTCTTCTACTAACTACGTCTGTACCGAATGTCAGTTTTTAAAGTTTGAAGCTTCTATTGAGGTTTTTGAATGAACGTTGTCAAAAACAATAAAAACATTTAAATAAAATCCTAATCCTCCATTTTGAATGAAGAGATCCATCGGATTAAATTTGAGTTTTTAATTTTTTTTTTTTACTTGAATGAATAGAACTCGTCATTTTCGTCGACATAAATACATGCAGACGGCTAATTTAATATGCTTTTAGATGCTGCTAGAACTATTCGGTACAGCCGAGTACTGACCATTTGGAAGGCGGTGATATACAACTTTCACTTTTCTGTCAGTACGATGAAATCTAGTTCAAACTACAAAGGGCAGAGGACAAAAGAAACCTGAAGTAAAGATTTAATTATGCACAGCTACACTAGTGAATAATGCAGAGGATACAGAGACGGGGAGAGGGTGGGGAGAGGGAGGGGTGAGGGTGGAACTCTCAAGGGACAAATCAAAGGGCCTTTGTCCTGCTGACAGAGAAAAGAAATAACACATTTCCAATGTCATTTTTGTCATAGACTCAAACTAAATACACTGCGGTGGTTTGGGAACACGCTTACGTTGCCACGGTACATGTTTGACATGGGTGATGTTTGAGTCTAATATTGTGTATAACTAATACACATGGTGCGATGGTCCCATGGGATGTGACGCAGCTGATCACCGCAGATGGTGCAGCGTGAACTGGAGGCGTGCTTTTGGGGGGAGGTGTGTGTGTGTGTGTGTGTGTGTGTCATACTAAGAAACGCCACATGGGGCTCATCATTTTCAGGGCGTTAAAATTCCACTTGTCCTCGTCTGACGGCTGTTCCTCTATTGTACGAAGATATTAAAAGCCATAGAGTAATTAGCCAGCTTGAGTCAGACGAGCTGCAGCAGGACTGCCCTGATGTGCACGTTTCTGTACCTGTTGAGGAACTTCTCTGTGAGGCTGTGCTGCATGTCGCTGGGCGGCGGCTCCTGCTGGACGCCTCCCTCCAGCAGCATCTGCTGGTACAGTTGCCTCTGCTGCTGCTTCTGCTCCAGGTGCTGCTGCACACGGAGGCGCTGCCGATAGTACTCCTCGTACTTCTCTGTTGAGTCGCGAAGCTGGAGATTGAACATGATGGCGTTAAAAAATTACATTATCAATAACTCATATTGGTCGTTTGCACACGTTACATTAATATCTTCACATCTCTAAATGCGTTACACTAACACACATCTTTAGGACTAAACCTCCGTACATTGCATATTTCTTTTATACTTCGTACTGTGAACCTTTGCACATTGCTGCACAAACCCAGAGATATATTGTACTTATTTAGTTATAGTATTTCTTGTCTATATTTATTGAAATGTTTATCTGTACATCTCTAGATATATATATATATATATATATATATATATATATATATAGTATTTTTTCACATTTTAATCTTCATTTTCTTTTATTCTATATTTGTGTTTCTTGATTTTTGTACTTTTACTTTTTTGTGCTTTTATTTTTAATTTAATTTCCTCTTACTGTGTTTATGTTAGGCACCAATGCACCAAAGCAAAATCCTTGTGCGTGACAAACTACTTTGCAATCAATTTCTGGATAAGAAAAAACAAAACAAAAAAAAAAAACAGGTACATCGAATGGAAATTCTGAACACCGGTATGTACAAAGGCACAAAGGCACATCGAGACAATTTGGCAGATACAAAGCACCATATTCACACACCCATACCACACAGTGAAGCATGATAACGTCTGAAGAAAGTCACTGCCAACTCCTATTAACACTATTCAACAGGCAGCATTGTGCTCCACCATTTCTTCTGTCAGTCCAGGCATCAGAGGAGGAAGGAGGGTGAGACTGAGCCGAGGACAGGTCACTTCCCCTCTCTGTCCTCTGCTTCCTGCCCTGACAACCTGATACGAATGGATCTACTGTATGTTTGTGGAGGAGGGGGAGACACTGGCACTGTGCCTGCTGTTGAAAAGGGATGGAGGGCAGAGAGGAAGACAAGAAAGCGAGGGGCGGAGGAGTGCGACTGTGAGATCACAGAGGCCCCAAAGTCTGCTTCTGTTCCTGTGTCTCTAGGGTGACGGGGAAGGCAGTACAAAGCACTAACTTCACACTGAGCCGCGCAGGGGATCAGAATAGAAAGCATGAGCCAGACAGAAACGGATACTGCGTTAACACCGTGTTTACGGGCAACACGAGGGCAGGAATGACTCATTTCTTTGGTTAAGCCTCTGGGTTCACGTGTCTCCACTGACCTAGAACCAAATCTTCTCTCCCCCCCTGTTTCCCTTGTTACTGGCTGGATACTTGTAACAACTAGAGCTGCATTGATCATCACAATGAAAAGTAGAACATAATTTTGCAGTCTTTAAGGACCATAACCTTTTAATAATGTAACACCTTTTCATTATTAATATAACAATTTATGCAGCAAGTTCCCCGTGACTGAAACAATAGAGTTTCGTCTGTTTTCCTCCCAACATCTTGTCGCTAAAGACTAGAGTTACACTGTTGGCTAGAACTTGAGCCCATTTTCTTTTTACCTATATCTGTATACATAAGCACCATTAAAGTATTATGAGTTTGCACTGTACTCGTGGATGTAAACAACAACTATCACTGGACTAGTTCTGGAGCTATCGGAGAGTCTTTGGTCTAAGATTTCAAAGCGGATTTATGGACTTTTGTTTTGGACTTTTTGAAAGTCAAAGTAAATTGAATCTAAGATGTTCTCTGTGTGTTCAGATTTGAGCTATGACTCAGAGAAGGAGAATGAATTGTGACGAATCAGTGGGAAAAAACTACAACAACTAACTCCCATGTGTCTGTACACAGACGGACAAAAGCCCCTTTCCTACAGGCACAAAAGGATTTAAGGTGCACATGATTAAAACACACTAAGACTACACAAACAAACCAAAACAAGGACAACTCCCTTTAAATGAAGTCTCTCATCCAGGCAGAGGACAACAGGGCTAATGGCCAGGTCAGCCTCGACAGTGACATGCAGGAGGAGGATGACTCAGACGCACCAAACTGAAAATGATTCATGCCAACTGCTCTATTTATAGACATTCAGTTTAGGCAACGCCCATCAAGGAAAGAAGACATTTGAGGGACAACACAACATCACAGTATTGACTGACATACAACTGGTCCAACGAGTTCGAAAGCAAAAGTAAAGGATCTGTACCTCGTTCCTGTCAGCGGGGTCAGCTGATGGTGCGTCCTCGCCCGGCGCTGAGGCAGGACGCAGGTTCTGAGCTCCGCCCGAACTCAACATCTTATCCACGGGCGTGTCTGTCCTAGACCTTCACCCACAAAACACACCAGAGCAACAGATTATCTCAAGCAGTGATTGTCAAAGTGGGGTCCGTGGCGCGCTGCCAAGTTCTCAGACTGACTCATTTAAGTAATCATGATATCACATCTTTTTATTTATTTTTTTTTTTTTAAAGTTTCCATAGTTGAACGCGTCATATTCATTTAAAAATCTAAAATAGTTCATAGATCACGTTCTAAAAAAACTGCGGGTCCGCTGCAACTCTCACTTCTTTTAAATCGAGGCTTAAATCAGAAGACTTTTCTGTTTGTCGCTGCCTTTTATTGAATCAAATAATTATTCATATCTTACAGCGCAAAGTCACTTTTATTCTTGTGTTTTAGATCCGTCTAATTCTATTTTAGCTCGTTGTTATTTCTGTTCAATTGGCTCTTTAATGACTATTCATTTATTATTATTTTATTCAAATGTCATTTTACAATGGGTTTCTTTTATACTATGTCTTAATGCTTTTACTGTTTTTGTAAAGCACTTTGAATTGCCTTGTTGTTGAAAAGTGCTATATAAATAAACTTCTAATCTAACAAATTGTATATTACTTTGAATACCGCAACAAGAATCCGCATTTTATTTAACCTAAGTCACTTAGAGAGAAACACTTCACGTCACACTTCTCTTGATATATATGTGTGTGTGTATGTGTGTGTATGTGTGTATGTGTGTCAAATGACCCCTTTTCTCTTCATTCACTTGCAGCTAATTGAATTGATTCAACTGCATTGTTTTATGTGATTAGATAGTGCCAATATTTTGAATACACGTCCAATATCTTTCATATACATTTCCCTGTGTAATGTTTTCACATACGTTTCAGGTGATTCCTCAAAGATGCTGTGGCAGTCAGAGCTCTCCATCATGAGACTCCTGCTCAGGCTCTGCCCTCCTGCTCCGGGGTAGTGGAAGTTGGCAAACGAGTGCGACATGGGAGAGACTCCTTTCCCCGGCGCCGTCTCCCCGCCACTCGCTCTCTTATCCTGACCAGACAGCCCGTAAGACAGCCCGTCCAGCGCTGGGTTCAAAGAGCGCGACATGTAGGTATCAGCGGACTGGGGGCGGCGCAGTGGGGAGGAGGGGTATGGAGACAGTTTGCTGATGAGCGGCGTGAGGAGGTCAGCGTAGCCGGTCTTTGTGGGCTTGACCAAGCGGTCCACGTGGATGTTGAGCTGCTTCTGTTCGAAGGCGCAGGAGAAGACGGTGTGGGAGAGGTTCTGCATCCAGGAGAGCAGAGACAGGTCCAGGTCGTCACAGCCGTTACCGCAGAGCATGTCAACGCCCAGGAGGACCTCGCCCTCCGTGATCTCCTCACCCGTCGCCTTGCTCTGCGTGCGGAAATGTAATCCGACAAATTTGTACATTTAATCGTCTGCAAACATTGCATCTGTAAACTAGTTTAGACCGCAGTATTTATGTTTGGTTTTAGTGGTTCAAACCTGGCAGAACTCCACACAGCACTCATAGAGGACTCCCTTGAGAAGCAGCTGGAAGAGTCGATCCCTGCTGGCCTTGAATCCAGCCTCACTCAGCTTCCTGTCTGCAGGGATGAAATCGGCTACCATGTTGCAGGCCTCCTCAAAACACTGCACCCTGGCTGTGCTCGGGTTCCAGTCCTGCAGGACGCCAGCAGAGAAATAAGAAATCAGCATGAATGCAGAACACACGAAGTACAACGAGTTCAATGAAACGCTGTATTGTTTGTTAAGTGAAATCAATTTAACCTGCAAAAATAATGCACAGGAGAATACAGATAGATGCTTCCAGTAGAGCTGCGATTCGTGGATCAATGGAAAAATAAATGGAAACTATTTTTGATAATCGATACTTTAATCTTTACGACTGAAATATTTCTGTTTCGATGCACTTTCATATATCTTGCCTTGAACTCAGCGTGGTTTGTGAGGCGGGGCAGTGTGAGGAGCAGACACAGTTTGCTGTAGTCATCTTTAGAGGGACAGAACTCCTCCAGGCCATGGAGACACTTGACTGCTTCCTGCATGGTGAACTCCAACTAAAAAAAACCCAAAAAAAAACAAACAAACATGAAAAGCAGATTGTCCCAAATGACTGAGTAGAAGTTTCTCTCTGAACAGAGAGAAAAACATGGTAAATTTAGAGAGAGCTTTATCTCCAGCAGCACACTGGGGGCACAGATGACTTTTAAATGTCATGACACTGGCAAAAACTAAAGCTCGGCTTCCAGGATGACAAGCACAAGGAAGCATAAAGAGTAGACGCCGCTTCGTTCTTATTCATAACATTTTGTCCGGCACCATCCTCAAAAGTCCTTGCCAACACACAAACATCCAATGCACTCCCGTCAACACACCATTACGCTTGACCCACAGATGTCCAAAGAAGTCCGACCTAATCCAGGAAATAGGACACGATAGCGCTGGCACTTTGTCACAAGCTGCATTCACAGCTGTGCCATGTGACAATAGGAACACAGCTTAGAAAGATATTTAAAAGATTCTGAGTGTTTCTGCATGTGTGATTGATACAGTCAGATTTATCGACGTGTTCGATAATTTATTACCAAATTAGGATTGACAAACAACGCCTTGATGTCACAACAGTGTCAGTATTTCATGATGTTGTGCTACGTTGTGGTGACATTTCTGCGACTCATAAGGAAGACGTTCCATCATGACGTCCGAAGCGGTTTGCAACTCTTCAGCTTTCATTCTTCAGTCGTTGTTTTTAGACCCTCTGGTCCCACATCTACAATTTAACGGCAACATTTAAATGCATTTGTTATTCAGTACCAAGATTTTGGATTGACACGTCATCATTGAGCTACAACCCAAAAAAAAAAACAAAAAAAAAACACAGATTATGAGAAGATGCAATTTATTTATTCCCATAATCAAACGCATTACTGTGGCATAGAAACATCTTACTTTTGTATTTGGATTTCTGTACATATTAATACTTGCCTTTCAATAGGAGTACATTTTGGTGTTGAGAAAAAGCATATTAATATCCATTACTGACTATTATTATTACTATTGGGGCATCCATTGTTCCCCTGTGTTAAATGCGATCTACAGCTCAGACAAAAGGGAGGAGGCAGCAGATGGATGCACTTTATTTTTGCCTCATGACCAAATCACTTGTGGGTGGAACATCACAGGTGAACACATATACTACGTGAAAACAGCTCATTCTAACATGGACAGTCGATCACGTAGTATCAGAGGCGCACATGAGCAGCTTTAATCCTGATAAATCCCTCAGCAGTGAGGCCAATAACCACGTCACTCCTCGCATGTAAATGCGGCCACTATTGAGCGCACGCACGCACACACATGCACACACACACATGCACACACACAACCTGCCTTCTCCTCTCTGTTAAAGATTGTGAGGTTTGTTTAGGTGACTTGCAGAGCTGCAGTTTAAAGTGCGCGTACAGAACAACACTGTTTGCTTCTCTTCTTGTCTTTGAGATTGAGCCTTCTTGTTTACTGCCATGACAACCAGTGACAGTCAGTGGGAAGACAAAGCAGCGCTGTTACGAACGCTATTCAACGGGTTGAGAAATCAGGGCTGTGTTGTCACATAGGAGGTTTTGAGAGAACATCAAAAACACATATATAAATATTTAGCACATTTACTAAGTTTGGTGACTTACGTGCTGTGGCTCGTCTTCTGCAGACATGGCGTTGTTCACACACAGAGCCTCCAGAAACTTCTGCTTGAGGATGATGTAGCGAAACCTGCAGACATGACAGTTTACGTTAGAAATCGTGACTCGTGTCGATGCTGTTTGTGTCTAACTTTGCCTGTGGAGGCTACATCAGCATCAACGAAGGAAACGTGAACCTGGACCTGCAGTGAACACACCTTTTTCTGTCAAACTTATCCATGCACTCCAAAGGCTGAATGAACTGCAAGACCTCATCCCACTGGCCGTCAAGGACCAGTTGCCTGAAACATAAACAGTTCGTTTTTACTACACAGCTAACACGTGGAATCATGTCCTTATTTTTAAATGTCCCACAAATGTGTAAAGTGTAATTACTTCCACAATACAGAGCTGAAGATCAATGAATTTCCAGAATCTCTGACCCCCTAATTACTGTGGTATTTCCTTAATAAAAAAGGTACCGTGACAAGGTGAAACAAGTATTAACGGACACGTCACACTACAAGGTGAAATACCAAAATGCATTTAATACTCAGGCAGTAGAATTACAGACAAGTTGGCTGACTTTCAAAGGAGCACTCACAGATTCAGCAGCGGTGCAGTGTTACGTTATCCTAACATCTGAAACACTAAACTGTATAACTGGAACAGCCTGTTGTTTCTGCCTCATAGTAGGCAGATTTTTTGGAGCTGCCACCTGAGACGACGACTGTATCCAGACTGCGCGGTGTGGTTGTAGCTGTTGAGTTCATCTACCTGAGGAAGAGCATGTCGTCCGAGTAGAGCCCATTGATGACGCCGCTCTCCTTCTCCAGGGCCAGCATGCTGATGTGCAACTTCCTGGAGTTGAGAAAGTCCAGGATCCCCTTGATGATCTCCACCTCCTTCACATTTATGGTTTCCTCCGCTGTCATGGTGACGACGGGCTGCCAATGACAAGGACAATGAAGTAAAACACTAATAAAAACCACACACACACACACTCACTAAACTCCAGATGGTGTATTTGGCTGTTTTCAAGAGGCGTGTGTGTTTGACATTAAACCAATAAGATAAGATAGAACTTTATTTATCCCGAGGGAAATTGTTGAAGAATAATCAGGCCCCAGTGAGAAATGAATTGAATGAGTTGAATAATATTCAACTAAACACACACACACACACACACACACACACACACACACACACACACAGTTCCTAAAGTTTTACACATCTAAAAGTAATGCAGAAAAGAGGGACACAGTTTGATTCCTCACAAGTGATTATGCAAACATTGCCGCATCAAGACAAACATCGATATCAGAAAATAAATATCCTTCTTAATGCTGTGATAATGATTTCAGCCGTATACCCTATTGGTTTCCTGGAGAAAGCATCTGAAATGCAGATGTTTCAAGTGAAGCTGGTCCGTGGCAATGACTGGAGGATTGTACTAGAAAGCTCCTAAATATGCATCTGAAATGAATAGTGACTCATGTCGCAGGATGAACAACAAAAAGCTTGTTGAAGCCAAATGTAAAGATTTTTATCTCAGTCCAAAGTCTGTTCAAATGTCATCAAACATGCGTGAAACTCACGATGTATGAACCCAACATGTCCCACATTACTTCTACTCTGAAGATCAAAGGTGTATAACCTGTCTGTTGTGATTAGCAACAAACTCTTGTTTGCATGTTAACTTCAGCTTTAGGCTACACAGGTGGTGTAATGCTCCTCAGCATTTAAGCGTCATACAACTTATTATTTTATTATAATAATAATAATAATAGGAGTCCAGCTTTTCTTTATCAGGTGATCAGGGCATAATAAAGGCAGTGTCTGCAGTATATTAGTACTTAATCCCATTCAACCTAAAACTCTGATAGACAAATAATGTGTTATAAAAACAACAGAGGTTGATGAAAACATCTGTATCTAACTGAGGTTGAAAGGATGCACACATGTTGTGTTTACAGAGGGAACAGCCTCCTATATTACTTTAAGAGCCTCCAAGTCATCTATGAACAATTACACACCGACAGCTATAAAACGAGCAGGAAAGCAATGTTTGCTAGATTACAAGTAATCAAAGACAGCAGCACTGCAGTGCTAAGCTAGCATGAGGGATGGTTAGCTAATAACAGTGTGGCACTAAGCCTCCAGTCTAACAGTGTAAGGAGCTTAGGCTGCTCGTTAGCTTTACATAGCCTCTGAATTTAACGACCGGATTACAGAGAAACCAACAACTAGCTAGTTACCGGTGGAGCTCATACAAAGCGGGCTAATTTCACCCGCTTTGGAGGGGAGACAGCGAGCTAGCCAGGCCGAGGAGAGAGAGGCATCATCCGCTAGTTAGCTGGAGGGCGGGGTGCGCACTGACAGCTTCCCCGAGAACAACACAAACCTGCCGCGCTGCGTTCAATGCTCACCTGTCTCTAATAATGCATGGGATGAAACAACAGTCCCCGGGTGTCTCCGCGACGATGACAGACGCTGTCACGGCGAGTACCGCTCGGTATGTTCAGAGCTGTTTGTCTCGCCCGGCTGTCCCTCCTCCTTGTCTGACTGTGTCCGCTCCCTGCTGGATCTTTCTCGGTGCTGCGGTCTGCTGCTGCTGCTGCTGCTGCCCAGCCCTGTCTGCTGCCCTGCCTGCTGCCTGCTGCCTGCCTGCCTGCTGCCCTGACTGCCTGCCTGCTTGCTGCCCTGCCTGCTGCCTGCTGCCCTGCCTGCTGCCTGCAGGAGCACCGCCTCCATCCACCCGCCGCACACTCACAGGAACACAACTTGAGAGAAAGAAATCAAATACATGATTAAATAAATGATAACTGTGAAGGGAGATGGAAAATAAGACATGTCAGAGTTTTAACACACCTTATAAATAGTGTCAAGAAACAATGGCGTGCAGTTGATATGTGCAAAAGTGTCCTTTTCAATTGTTTTTACTTTCCTCACTCTTACTGTATGTACAGTGGTGAAATGTAACTAAGTACATTTACTCAAGTACTGTACTTAAGTAGAAAGTAATTGTACTTTATTTGAGTATTTCCATTTTCTGCTTCTCTATACTTTTACTCCACTACTTCTTTTCAAAGCAATTATAATCCAACTTTTTTATATTTATTTGACAACAATACACAATACTTTGCAGAGTCAGATTATCAATGCAAACTAGAAATGAATTAATACATTACGATGTACTATTATGGATAAAGCGACCAGGCAGTAGGCTAAAATAAAATAAAGCAGCTGAAAGTTCCACCAGCTGTGACATTAGTGATGCTTACACATATTCCTGTATTAATGTAGCCTACTTACTTTTTAGATTTTGAATGCAGGACTTGTTCTTTTAACAGAGTATTTTTACTTCCAGAAAGATAGAATAAAGAAAGAATAAATGTGTGTAAGAGGCAGGTGCCCACTTTTTAACCCCTGCTTTATAACACTGGTCTAATTCATAACGAGACACTTTATTTCCACAGTCCATGAAAAACTACCGGAAATATCACATCTGTGAAACATTTATAAGTTGGAATGCTATATAGGAATTTCTAATTATATTTATAAGAATGTCTCATTTGTCCATTGCAGGTAAATAGGCAGCTTTCATAGGTGATCGATTCAGAAAACATCAATTTGAAAAAAAGCAAGCAGCAAAACAATTAGAGCCCTAACAATACTCAAATGATGAAGCTGAATTGATAAGAATATATCAGCTGATGTTTATTTTCTTTAATAAAAACAAACATTTTTAAAAGGGTCCCTTTAATGTATTTATTAGAGAATCAGAATTAAGTAGAGAAGATATGAGAGTGGACATGTTATAGTGGAAAAATAACCATAATATAGGAATTAACAGCTTTCTCCATTTCAAATGAAACTGGAAACACTTTTCTAAATGACCACAAACTTCTGTCATTTCTGTCTGCAAGTTCCTGTTAATTATCAGCTGACACAGACACCAATGTATCTGCAACAGCCTAATAGTGGCTGATATATGGGCCCAGATTTATCCATCTATAAGAATAATATGAGGATATGATGGATAAAGTGCAGACTTTCTGAATAATTCTTGTGTTTTATTTAACAGCTTTAAGCCTAAAGTATTTAACAGTCTACCACAGCTTCAGTAGTCTGGACAGAAACACACTACTACAGATAATAACTATGATGTATGATACTTACCTATGTTATTTACTTAGCTCTTTGCAAAGATAAGGATAAGTGGTGATATTATGTCAGAGAGTGTGTTGAACAGCAATATTATCAGTTTAAATGAGGCTATTAGCATAATTACACTTGAGTCAATCATGACAGGCATATTAAATGAGACACCATGAATACTGTTGATAGCTGGCATTTTAATAAAGCTCAAAGTAATAGAAAAACAACAAAAATCCATGAACAATTGAGCATATTTAGTAAATTGAAAAGAGAATGAATTCAGAGTTGGAAAAAAAACCTACGATTTTTCTCAGTATACTTAATGGGTTTCATACAATACCACAATAAAGCCCCATTAAGACTTTAAATACCTTCCGTCAACAACTGCACTGCTTCATTAGTTCGCACCACCAACAGGTCAATGTCATTACAAAAAATACTTCTATATGCCAAAATATATCTGTACAGTGTCAACACATACTGAAGAAACCTGTGATTAAAAAAAGTCAAAGTAATGTAAAAGTAAAGTAACAAGCATGGCGGTCCTGAAGCGGAAACGCCTCAACGGCAGTGGACAGGGTCAGAAGTGCTATCATAGGTGAATTCATTTATGTACAATTGTGGACTACTTTGAGGGTAATCGAGATCTAATAGTTAAGACAATATCCACAATTAAGTGTCATTTTCAGTATGTGTTAGTTCCAACTGCAACATGGTCAATGGTGATTATTTAAATTACTGGTAAATTGCACAGATTGCTGACACAGGATGGGCTTCACGTCTATTCTACTACTGATGATCGTCCTATCAGTGACACTGTTGAGTGATCACGCTCTTTGCATTTGTAGCACAATTAAAGGCCCCAAACGACAACATACACACGTGATAAATTATTAAAAGCTACTTTAAAAGCTACAAGCGGACTCGTTCATTTTGAATGGATCTGCCATCATATACAAACAAATTAAACTTATATACGTACAGTATATTATGATTCTCTGAATAAAATCTAAGACGCCTTTTAAAATATCTTCAAAGCATTATCAAAATGAAATAAATTAAGAGTCTGTTGCAGGTGCTTTCCACAATTGTTTCATGGTACTCCATATGCTCAATACTCTCATCATTTCACACTTTTGGAAAAGTCATTGCAATCACCAACTGAGGTACTGTCCTCACTCGTCTTGGCACTTCACTATACACACACGTACACAAATTTGAACTGCCTATACGTTTTTCAGTCACATGTAAAAAAACAAAAAAAATTCAAAAAAACATGCCTGTATAGCAGCAAAACTCTCATCAAAAAATGCTGCATCTACCTGATCACAGATCAGACAGGCCCTTTTGACAACCTGGGCTCGAGGGGAGCGTAATCTGATCCCAGGCCTGTGAGTACACGCGACCTCTCTCCCGTACGACAACAGACTTTTCCTACAGGCGCTTACAAAATGACACCAACACTCACGGCGCATCCATTTGACACAAAACAAGCATAAGGCCACACAACTTATAGAAACCAAACTGCCTCTTTCTGAGGCGTGACATTCAGTGCTTCAGTGGTTCAACTAGGTAAGGCATTGGTCCGCCTATTGTTTTCCTCTCTTTTTTTGGCACATGAGAACATTGATACACATGCTGACAAGTACACACTTGTGCCCCATTTAAGTAGTCCAGAGCGTAAGAGTCAACTCTGAAGCACAAACGCCTGCGAGGCCCACTCGTGTTCTACATTCCAGTTGTGATTTGTTACAGTGGGACTGTGTGTCCTTTTAATGAAAAAGTAAAATCCACTAATTCCAGAGAAGCTTGTCCAAATCTTGCCCGGCCATCTGGCGCTACTTAGTGTGCAGTTTTTTGGGCGTCCCCTGCTTCTTGGTTTGCCACAGATGGCTGCCGATAGTGATGGCGTCCACGCTGGCGGACATGGTTTTGGCTGGGATCTGGCTGAATTGCTTCCTGTCCGAGTTGTACTTGTACAGGCCCTCGATCATCTTGGTAGTGATGCTCTTCGGACCGATGCCGGCCAGTTTGGTGATCTCTTCCGTCTCGGGGCAGTAGGCGTACACAGACCTGAACTGGCATCCGGCGTCACGGAACAACACCAGGAAGTTATTGGCTTCGGATTTCTCCATTTCCTGCAGAAAACCACAGAGAAAAGCTGTTGTTTGGTGCAGAATATTTAATGCAGAAAGACACGGACAAATAATTGCAAAAACATACATCGAGTATCTTGTTCTTCTGCCCTTCGTTGACCTTGCCAGCCAGGCAGCAGTGAGCCAGGGCGTTCTGGATGATGTGCTTGTTGGACTTGGCACTCGGCTCCTTGTATAGTTTCGGTCCTGTGGGAAGAGAGCACGGGCATGAGATTGCAAAAATGAAATGTCTCGACATGTACGTAAACTGTGTAAACGACGGTGTAACAGGTATGTCTTGTACCTGTGTACTCATTGTTGGAGGGAGTGGAGGAGGTGGTGGAGTCATTTTCCCAATCCTTCTCTCCGTTACGACTACCGGTCGAAGGGCAAGAAGAAAAACCTTCTGCAGAGTCTGGCCTGGAGACGATCACGTACAAACAAATGACACGCACCGACATGACAAGAACCCACAACAGACACGTAAAGGTTGATACACATGAGCACGTATGAAGGCGTATGCCGACAGATCGCACAAACAGACATGCAGACACACATTAAACACAAACACACACACACACACACACAGAGATGTGGTAAAACAAGGTCAGACGCTGTGACACAATTCTCCAAACCCTGCCTGTTGTCTTGCATTACATCATACTGTACATACTGTGCAGCGAGGGACAGAGAGGCATGTTCAGCCAAGCAAAGCAAAGTCTCAGTGCTGTGTGCATGGCTACTGTGAGGGATGAGCTCGAGCACTCGTGGAGGAAACAGCAAACACAGTGCGGAAGCGCAGAGCAGCCAACATAGAGAAGAGAGCAAAGAACAGCCTGAGAGCGATTCTGCGAAAGGCAGAGAGAGAGGATAAAGAGCAGGAGAACTGAGGCAGAAACCACGCAGGTCCCAAGTACCTTAATGCAGAAGCAAAAACCGCAGTCATGGAAAATGTCAAATTATTACACTGTTGACACTGCTGTCTACTTTTATGCGAGTCTGTGTTGAAATAATGTGTAATGAAATGCAGGCCAAAGTTAGATGGAGCTTGTTCTACATGGAGCCACATCCGGTACACATTACTAACCTTCCCTTTCTTTCTTTGGGAGAGTTTAGAAAGAACGGGATATGGGAAACTTTTTTGCCTCTGAGGGACGCATGCAAAATAGAGAAATGAGAGAGGGATACAAGAGCATCGAGAGTGTAAGCCTCAGAAGTCAAGACTTAACAAGAAGAAACAAACAACCTCAACATCACCCCATGGAATTAAAATCCTAGCAGATACACAAATTACATATGGGGTGGGAATTGTGAATTTTTTTAAGTTTAATTGTGGGATGGTGGTAATATATGGATAAATGGTCAAACCTCTTGCAGTATTTGAAAAGGTGAAAATGAAATAAAAAAAAGATGAAATCCGAAAAACTGCTTTTTTTGCAGTTAGTTGTATAAACAAACATAACCAGAGTGATATTGTGAGATTTATAAGGAGTTTGACGAAAAAGGTGCAGGAAAATGAGATGCACGTAAAGTCAGCTCGTAGTACTTTAAGTTTTCAGCCAACTTTAATGAGTGACTTTGATTTGGGATGAGAATGGAGGTAAGAAAGCAGAAGATGACAGAACTGAGGTGTCGTTTAGTTTATCTCTAATTTTAATATATAGTTTTATATAGACCCAACCAGAGAAGATGACCATTAAAACCATCACATACAACCCACCACAAGAGTTGAACCTTTGCAAAGCAGCACACTGTGCAGAAAAATACAAACAAATTAGCTGTAACTTAAAGGGTTAATTGAGCCTCCATTGGAATCGGTAAACATGTTAGAAGAACTTCAACTTTGTCCTCCAATCTTGGTACGTAAGCTTTTAACATTACGACTTAACAGCTTCAACATTTCTTCATATCATATTTCCACCTAATTCAGAGGAGTCATTTTTTTTTAGGCTAGCAGTGTTTGTTAGCAATAAAGCAACATTAGTTTCTCCAGTGCTTGTTATTAAGGGCGAGTAAGAGAGTCTCCATGCAGAGTGGGCCGTACCTGTTGTTCTTCCTGTTGTTTGGCAGATCTCTGTCGTTGTCAGCCAGATTGAGAGACGCCAAAGAAACACTTGATACCGAGAAGCCTCGAGGACGCACCCCTGCAACACAGGTTCAATCAGTGGCTGTCACTCAGCGATGAGTGTGTGTTTGAGCGTATGATTTGTCTGTTGCTCACCTGTCGCTCTCGCGGGCGGCGTTGTCTCCACGACGTCCCTGTGAATGGACTTGGGTCGCGGCTTCTTCTTGAGACTCCCAGATCGAGGCTTGATGACCTCGTCCATGTCCTCCATCAGCTTAAGCTGCTTCCTCCTCAAATATTCATATTTGATGTATTCCCTCCGCGCCTTCTCGTCATCCTTCTTCTGCTGCTCCTCCTCTGCTTTCAACCTGCAGGAGGAGACCGAGATAAAGATTCATCGAATGGCCGCTCGCTCAAGTTCAAAAGACACACTGTATGTATCGATGGGAATAGTGTTGGCAAAGGCAGAAAGACGGGGAGTAAGAAAGTCAGACAGACCGTGCAGCTTCCCTCTTCTGCTCCTGGTCCAGCTCCTGCTGTTGCTTCTTCTCCTGAGTCTCCTTCTCCCTCCTCAGCCTCTTCTCCAGCAGAGCTGCTTTCTTTGCTGCCATGTCCTCTTCCCCTTTCACATCGTCCTGGTGTTTGATGGGAGAGCAACACACAAAACACACAAGTCAGTTTATACGTACACATATTTACACTGCACCTTTGTTACCTTAATGACAGTTATAATGACAAATAACGCCGTAGATGGAATTATAATGGTGCTGTTTGGTCTTTAATGTGGCAGTAATGTAATTACCTTCAGCCAACAAAGCTCTGACATTGCTCTATAATCTCAGCTCTAATGCTTCTGCATCTGTGTTCTGGCTGATGTTTCTGGCCTAGATTCACTCATGTGTAGTCTTCCATCAGCTCATGGCTCACCAGGCACGGCACTGCACATGTTGTGCCCGGCTCACGCAGTATCTTGCTTTCCCCGCTACTGCCCGCATATAGCACCATAAGGCTGTATAGAGTGTATACTATTGAGAAGCTAAGTAACTTTGTATATCAGTTGGTATTATAGTTTAACTGCAGTGGTTCCAAAACTGGGGAAAGTGAAGTCAAAATGTCTGCTGTGAAAACAATATGGAAACAAGAGAGGCTCTGATGCCAACAGCAAGATTCATGGTAGCAGGTTAGCAGATGGACAGACCTTCGATAGGAAGAAAACCAACATATCAGTCCAACACTTTCAATTACATGGATTATCCTCACATTAGAATCATGTGACTATAAATATGATCCTCCTGTATATAATTCTGTGGCTCCAGCTCACCTTGAAGAAGAATCCGCAGCACATCTTTTGGTCTTCTCCATACGTGTCTCCTCCTGCCTCTCCCTCTCCTTCGCCCTCCCCCGTCGTCTCCTGATCGCAGGGTGTTCCTCCTGGAGGTTTCAGCTCAGGCAGAGGCACCTTCACCACCTTCACCACCTTCACCACCTTCGCCGCCTCTGATGACCTTGTTTGCTTGACCTCACCCTTCGAAAGAGTCTTTCTTTCCTCCTGTCGCTCGTCTTCCTTCTCTTGGGATGCTTCTTCAGTAGAAGGCTGAGGAGTGCCAGCACTCGTCTTCACATCCGCCTCTTCTTTGTCCTTAGTGTTGTCGTTGTTGTCCTTGGCCTCTTGGTTCTTGCTTTTCAGAGGATCCTCATCGTGGCCAAAGTAAGCAAACGAGCTGTTCTGGTTCTGGCTGGAGTTGAAGCGCCTCAGTCGGGGTAGGCTGTCCACTGAGGTTTGGGTGTTAAGCATTCGACTGAAGGGCGTGACCTTCAGATCATTTGGCCGTGGAGTCCGAGGTGTCCTGGCATGGAACGAGGCCGGTCGGCGCTTAATGCCAGCGGGGGAACGATTGGGAGCGTGGGGAGAGCCGGAAGAAGAAAGGATGGGAGACAAAGACCCGACCGAGCCTCGGCCTGATCCCCGGCCGGTTACACTGCTGCTGCGCAACTCACGGAGCTGCCTGTGGGAAGAGAACACACACAAGGTCATGTACGTGTTAGCAGAAGGATGTTAAATATGTTTCAGTAAAATGATTAATATCTATCATACCTGTGTGGAGATGGAGCAGGAGGAGGGATGACCCAGGACTGTTGCTGTTGCTCTCTCATGGACATGATCTTCTCCTGCTGTTGGGCCAAACGCTGCATTTCTGTCTGCAGGAAGCCCAACGACGTGTTCAGCCTCTCAATGGAGCGTGTGTATTCTGTAAGGTCGATCTCTCCTGGAGAAACACCTGTATCACCACATGACATACACAGGTCATTCAGTCAGTTTCCAATGTCATCATTCTTCTGGCTTGTCTGCCCTGTTAATCATTTGTCAATTCATCAATTAGTTGGTGAACAGAAAATTGTTTAAATCCTGTATGAAGTAAAACAAAACCCCACGCATTTGCTGATTCCAGGCTCTGAAATGTGAGGATTGGCATCACTTTGGATTCTTCAAAATTGGCCGATTAATAAGCATTTTTCACTATTTTCTGACATTTTATAGTTAAAATGATTAATTGATTTATCAAACCCTCTGTTAAAATAAACTCTATTACAAATAAACTCCAATATATATTTTTCCAATTAATTCAGTTACATTTAGCAGGTGTGAACTAAACAAGCTTTATGATAATAAATATGATATTTCAGCATGGATTTCTGGACCGATACTGCCTGAAAAGGAAGTTCTTGTTATGCTCCTTTGTGGTCTGAAAGCAAACAGACCCACCACAGGACTCTGTGATAGTAAATATGTGATTTTCGTATGAATTCAAAAGCCTATTTAAAGCATCTTCTGGCTGTGAGCTGTCAAGAAAGCGGTAACACATGCATGATGTAACTGTGGGGATGTTCCCTGATTATGAAGAAAGTGAAAAGGAATTAAAACAGAACTGCATGTGAACTACTCAGTTCACATGCAGCAGTTCCTCAAAAAACAAAACACTTAGTAACTTTAGTAACTCTACTAAAGTTCTGAAAGTGAACTAGTAGTGTCCCTGCTGTGGTTACTGACCTCCTCCATCCTCACAGGGGGATTTAGGAGCTGCTCCGTCTGGCTTGCATCTCTCCGCCCCCTCCATGCTGCCCTGCCTGGTTTCCTTCGAGGCTGTGAGCGGCTCTGGGGAAGGTGTTTCTGCTGCCGCTGAGCTGGGGCTGACGGGGGCAGTGATTCCTTTTCTTCTCACTACATTCAGAAAGGCTGTTCTGCCCATCCTCTGGCGATGGCGGGTGAAAGCTGCTTCCACCTGTGAAGCGAGCAACATGGTATGAAGGTTTACATTTAAAGCTGCACTACAGCCTGTCTGTCTTTGTCTCTCTCTGTTCACCTTCTTCTTCTGGGCTTCAATGGCTCTCCGTTTCTCCTCCAGCTTCATCCTCAGCTGAATCATCTCAGAGGCTATCAGGTGGGAGGGGTCTCTGGGGGAAGGCGTTACTGGAGAGGGAGACGTGATTGGCAAAGGAGGTGTAGACATCTAGAAAAAGTAAAAAAAAAAAACTTCATTGACACGTCAACCCATATCACCCCAAATTGCATTTCTGCTTCTGCAACAAAAGTAGAATGTAAATAAAAGAGTGCATGAGTGACACACAATAGGACACACACCTGAGAAGAAATGCTTTTTGGCAGGTGTGTATATGGCACATTGAGATCTGAACTCTCTGGTGTGGTTCCTCCGCTACTCCTTCCCTCCAGCTTCCTGAACTTCTGCTCTGCAAAGCTCGTCATCCGGACCATGCCACCTCCGGTGCCTCCGGAGGACGAGGTGGGGCTGACTGTGTGGGATCTGGGGATTGTGGGTGCCGAACTGGGACAGGGGCTGTCACCTCCGTCTCCTCTCTCACCCTCGGGGTTAGCTTCACCTCCCCCTTCACCTCTCCCTTCACCTCCCCCTTCGCCTCTCCCTTCACCTCTCCCTTCACCTCCCCCGTCCCTGCTTCCCTCCCTCTCCGGCTGATCAGGCAGAGGGCACGACCGAGTGATGGCCTCACAGTCCGGGTCTATATCTGAATAGTCTCTCAGAGAGGAGGAGTCCTCATCCAAGCTCTGGATGTCCTCTGTCCTCACATGGATGCCCGTGTCAACTTCATCAGTGGACAGAGAGTTGGGGTCCTGGTCGTTCAGCCGAGCCTTAGCTGAACCCGGGTCGTCTCCTTGACCGTAAGCCCCTGGAGGGTCTGAAGGCTCCGCACCGTGGAGAAAGAAGCCATTGTCTCCGTCCCCCACGCCCAGGCTAGCGTGGGGCCTTTCAGTGTCGTGGATAATCTTCAGGGCCTCCTCAATGCTCGGAGGAGTGGATGGGCTGATGTGGCCACTGTGGTTGCCATGGTGATCGTTGGGGCTGTGGTTGGTGTCTGGGAGGACTCCATTGGAGTACCTGGAGACAGGTTCGGGTAAATGATGGTTGTTAAAAGTAAGTCAGCTTTGGGGGATTATTAACTATTTCTCCACCGTCAGAAACAGCTGGGTGTTCTTCTCATCTCTATGTCTCTTCATGCAACATATCTTTTAACTGTAACATTAGCTTTTCTTTCAGCAGAGCCCGTAAGTAACATATGGATTTAAGAACAACCTTTTGTTTGCACGGTTTCAAAGCTAAGATAATTATTTTGTCTTCAGCCATACTATAACGTTCAGATGCATGTTGAACTGTTTAAAGTTCAGGAGCAACACCAAAAAGCAGATAGTGAACATGCAGCTAATGTACACTTGCTGGTGCAGCAGGCGCTTGCATGGATATAACTAGAAATACAGTATAATCCTTATTAATCGAAAGCGCTAGAAAAAAGTAGGTTTTCTTTTCAAAAGTAGTATGAAAAACAACAAACTCTAACTGTCCCTTTGATATAATAATATTTAGTGGATAGAGGATTCTATCATTTAAACATGTTCCCGCCTCTGTACCTGCTTTGGTTCTTGACGGAGAATGTGTTTTTCCGCCCCAGGGGTTTCTGGGAGCTAAACTCCTCATCCTCCTCAGGTATGTGTCTGCTCTGGCCGTTTACATCGACGGGCATGAGGGAGAGGTGGCGTTTCATTCCCCCTCGAGATGCATAGTGAACTTTGAACCCAAGGCCGTCACTGCTGGCAGAGCGGGTCATACCGGGGAGGGAGGGAGCTTCACAGGGGTCTCCGTCCAGAGGAATCTCAAAGGAGATTCCCCGAGAGGAGGAGCTGAGGGAGGAATGAAATGTACTGTGAGTTCAATAGGGAAACAACCTTTTCACATTTTCAGCTCAATTCATTTCATCTGCTCCAGTAGAGCAACTGTGGAGTTCAGGTACTAACCGCTTTTCTTTGGGCCATGTCCCAACACAGCCATCCACGTAGGACATGGAGGTGGACCTCTTCATTATACCTGTTACAGACACAGAGCAGCGTTTTACTGGACGTATCAAATCTATTCATTTTGCCAGAGAACAACAAGTGCTGCAGTGGAGCGCTTTAGTTTTGACATACGTACACTGTTTAAGTGATAGTACTGGATACTTTTTATATTGTTGTATTATTCCTAAATAAATGATATTGTATAATTAATAATAGCAACATTTTCAAGTGTGTGGCTCAAACGTAGCATGAGAGCTCCTGCCTGTGTGTAAATCAGCCACTAGAGGGCGTCTGGTTTCAAAACACTTCCACACATTCTTCCACTGGTCTGTATTCCTGCTCCGAAAAGCACCACACAAGTATGTAAGGGCAAATTGAAATTGATAACAGATATGTTACCCTGTGTAGGGATGTTCTCTGGACTGTCAGGTCTGTCTGCATAGCTTTGTTTGACTGGACTGAACACAGGAGCCATATTTCTACAGGATGACACAGGCTCACAGGCTGCAGAGAGAAACATACGGCAGATCAATATTCAACCGAGACCTTGAGTTGATTATTAGAGTTATCAGCTCGCATGCATAACTGTCATCGTCATCACAGTTAACAATAGCATGTTGATATTATTAATAACTTGCACTGTACCGTTTGGGTCGAAGACTCTGGGCTGAACAAATGACGGTTTAACCACTTCAAACCACCAGAAAAGCTCAGCCATAAACACCAGGTAGTTACTCTGCACACACACACACACACACACACACACAGACACACACAGCTCTGTGGTTAATGTTGCAGTCACATATGTAGTTATTTATTAATGTCATAAGCACATTATTTGAACATCTTAAACAAAATGTTAGATGAGCTACAATCGCAAAATTATAAAGCCTTTTAACAGATCAGTGAGGTCACGGCCTGCCAATTGTTGCTAGGTAACAGGCTCAGGTGTGTGTGTGTGTGCGTGTGTGTGTGTGTGTGTGTGTGTATATTTAGTTGAATATTATTGGTTTAATGTCAAACACGCACGCCTCTTGAAAACGGCCAAAAACACCATCTGGAGTCTAGTTTAAATATGTCACACGTGCACAGATGGATGCACAAAGCAGCGAGTGAGTAACCCAAATCGATGATAAATGCATTCATGTTATAAACAGAAAGCCTCTGGGGGGCCTTTGCAGGTTATTTCCTCTGTAGGAAACCTTCTGGTTAACACACGCACACACACACACACACACACACACACACACATCAGTTTATTTACTTTCCAGCAGCGCAAAAAAGATTGGGTCTTCATTTTAGACACAGCAGAGAGAAATGCTTAATGGCATAAACATTATTTCTTTTTGCGTAATATATGAAATAAATGGACATGCACACACACACACACACACACACACACACACACACACACAGACACACACACAGACTGGTTCAGATGCAGGGGGCAGTCTATAGTGAATGGGCAGTGTGCCAGCTCTTCAGGACCATTTTTATCCCTCTCCTCCACCTCTTTTGCCTACTTGTACAATTATATCAACAAAGGTCAAAACACATTCACTATAAACAATATAGTGAATGAGAAACGAAGGGAGAAATACAAGTGTGAAAAGCATTAGCTGTGTTGTTTTGAATGGAAAGTCCCAGTCAGTTTGGATCGTGTCTTGAATGCGAATGTTTCTACCCACGCTCCCTGCATATTATTTACCCACAGTGGCTCTGCTGCTTCTGATGTCTGGATGGCACAGAGATGCTCTTAAAGTTGTACAGCCAGTATTTTCTTCATCAGAAACAAATGTGTGTGAGATGGGGAGATCTCTGCCTGAGGACTGAGCGAATCAGAAAGTTGTTTCTCTGAAGTTACCATTTTGTTGTTCGAGGGGAGGTGGAGGGGGAGAGGACAAGAGAGGCAGGCAGAGACGGGTCAGGACTGTGAATGTCCTCGGAGCAGAATCTGTCCTCTGTCTGAGATTGGGGGGGGGCGAGGGCGGGGGGGGTAATTTGGCTCGCAGTGTCTGTACTAGAAAAGCACCAACACACACACACGCACACACAGCCTGTCATATTCATTTAAATTTGACAGTAAAGCAATACTCACTGTGGCAACATGATTTTTATTTCCCTGCTAATACATCCACACAGTAACCACCCAGTGAAAACCAAGCCTGCTCACATCCAGTATTAAACTTTTCCTTGCATGACTCATTTTTGCCTATTTGTAATTTCCCGCCCTAACTCTCCTTATTCCCCAAAACACTTTCCTCTTCCCTCTTTCTTAAACTGACTCAACATTATGAAAATAGCACTTACCACGTCCTCCACATACATTGCTTTTTCAAAAATATTCGAATACATTCCTTACTTTTATGGACGCATGTGCGTAGAGCATGTCCTCCGGGCTGAAGTGGCAGCAGTGGTTGAGGTTGTTCCTGCAGAACTCCTGCACCAGCTGGAGGTTGTACAGACTGTCAGCCAAAGACATAGTCTCCTTGAGGCAGATATCTGCACCGCCAGGGGAGGGGTCAGACACGCACAAGCACACACAAGGGAGGGGTGATAGCAAAGCCCAGGCAGGAAGACAAGGAAAAGATAAGGCACAGTTTATGTTTCAAAGAAAAGAACAAAATGACCCTACTTTTCCCACTATTATTTGCTGCTGTATCTGATTTGAATCCCTCAAAATCCTTGAAACAGTTGACACAGTTTTCAAACTCTCTCTGGATGAATCATCAGGATTTTTATCCCCTGATGTTTCTGTAAGGACGGCCCATGCATGCGTATAACGTCTGACAAGAGGGAACAGACGACCAAACATTACAGCAGCTGATTTATCTGGAAATTATGTCATTCTGTACTTTTTTTTTTTTACTATTCTTAGAGGGAATCAAGCAAGAAGACCTAAATGAACAAGCTTCCACATCTGGTCCACATGTGTACGAGCGCCCTGCGAACCACATTCAACCCCAAGAGTCTCAGAGCACCGACACAAGTTGTTTATCTTTGAAATAGCAGCCAGCTACTCCTCTAACGGTCCTCCGTCATATAACCCTCGTGACCAATCGCAGCCCAACCCAGGGCATTTTTAGAAATGAGGGCGCAGACAAGTTGAGAGGAAACAAGTCTTTGTTCTCCATGTCTGTCCTCAAGCCTCTCTGCCTTAGTGTCTTGGATCAACATCCTTAAGAAAATCCTCCAATTATATCATTAAATGTAAGCACAGCAAGTCCAAACGTTTCCTTAATCTCTTTTATCTCTTTTCTCTGTTATTATGTTGTTGAGATTAGGATTAGAGTTTAGCCCATTGAAGAAACAAAAAACATTTCCTGCAAAAGGCTACTACACTATCATTATTCATTTTTATTGAATTGACTTTGTTAAATATTCAAAAGGCAAAAAGCCCTCAGAAAATGACGTAAAATTGAAAATAAATATGCTCTTTGTTTGAAGCCCTCTATTCAAATGTGTGGTAGTAGTCAGAGCAGCGAGAGCAGAGAAGTGTCCTTTGTGCAGTCAAGAAGAGACTGAAAGTCTTCGTGGTTAGCTCATTGTATGCAATTCTTTTCTGATTTCTAATTGTATAAGTGTACTGACTTTAGTCCTGTCTGTTTATTTTGGGGAATTTCACAATAAAAGGCTTGTGAGATGAAGTGGGTGTGGTTACACGTTGAGGAGTTGTTCCCACCTTCCAGTTTGACGGCCTGTGGGCAGTAGAAGTGCAGCAGGGCGGTCAGGGCACAGCCGTCTGTGTTGTCCTTCAGCAGGTTCTCCACCAGGGGGAGCGATGGAGCGCTCCTCTGCTGGGCATGCTCCCGCCTGTAGCGAGCCTGAAACCATGGCAACGGCACAAAGTCATCACCTATATGTGTCATCGGGGTGTTTATGTACAGCTGGCTCTCTGATTGTTGGTGCAAACATCTGCAGAAACACTTTAATCTGCATGCGCCAGCGCACAAACACACACACACACACACACACACACACACACACACA
>CALSBV010009973.1:1341678-1344178 GCA_943590825.1 Bovichtus diacanthus
ACACACACACACACACACACACACACACACACACACAACTCAATCACGTAGCAAGTGTTAATTTCAAGCATAGGGTGGGCTTCAGGCTCAACTCAAATAACGCAGATTCAATTCCTCATGCAAATAATCAGATACAACATCTATAATTACATTGTCATCTTAATTTTAAATGGATAAAAAAGATGCAATCATAACACTTCAGCAGCATTTTGCTCCCTTTGATTGCTTGTGAGGAGCGGTTATTTCCCTAGAAGGAGAAAAGGAACAAAATATATGTAACACATGAATTGTTCTCAGCATTTTACATCTTAGGGGGGCATGTGATTTAAAGTTTAATCATTTGTGTTAGGGAATCCACCCTGTTTCTGTGTCTGTCTCTCTGGGCCTGTAAAAACCACAGAGAAAATGCTGCATGTGTCTTCAGGGCATCAGTACTCCCAGTTTGGCCATTAACACACAAGAGTGTCGTCAAGTGTTCATTTTTACAAGAGACGCGAGCGAAGCTTTAATCACAGCAGCGCTCGCTGTCTGACAGCCTCTCCGTCTGTGTCTGTGCATCGAGCTCGGAGGAACAAAAGCTTGTCCTCTTAATTAGATTTAGTTTGTATGAACAGGTATTACATCTTTCACAGGTTTTTTTTTCTTCCATACCAGTGATTGTTTTCAATGCACAACACAGACAATAGACTGGATCAAACAAGAAAATGGGGAGCTAACAATACCGGGGCAGTGGCATTAGCATCTGTTATGTTTTAAATGAAAAGTCTTACAAAACACACATTGGCTAATCCCTGGTAGAGTTTCCGACCCTGAGAGTGATGCAAGTTTAAAATGGTAACTATATCATTCAATCAGATTCCCAGGATTGTGAAAGACAAGGGCTGGGATGGGATGGTGTGGGAGGTATCTGAGCAATGCATTATGGGGGGCTCAGGGCCACATGCACTGACAAGGGACTTAGAGGGGACAATCTGAAGGGGTGTATCCTTGCAGGTTTTTGGATTAGACAGAGAGGAGGTAGATGGTGGAGGTTGGTGGAGAGGAGTTCTTCAGAGTGCATGGACTTACAGGTACTAATCTCCAGTACCATTTGGTAGGAGACTTGATGGTGGATGATGATTGGACGACAACAGGAGAGAGTGAGAGAGGCGTTAGGCCGACATCAAAATATTGTGTTGCTACTACAGCTGAGCCTTCTCATAACTCTAAGATAACTCCCAAGAGTGCACACAAGGCTGCACAAGCCTCTTCATTTAATCGATTTGTCAATAACTTATTACACATGAGATTACATTACAAACTTATAGTTTTTTTTTAGTTTGTTAGCACTGAACACAACGTGCAGCTGAGTTTGATGGGATGGGAGTTTTGTATTGGACAAAGTATCGCACAAATCAAAAACTTTGATGACTGCGCAAGAGGAAAGGTTTTTTCATAGTAACCCTTCCACTAGTCATTGATGCATTTCATCTCGTACTGTTTTAAACTTTAAGAAATGTGGATCTGCACTCATTACATGGCCTCATTTCACCACATTTTATAGAAATCTGTTGAAATGTTCGAGATATGTTGCAAACTAATGAAAAACGCAGCCACAGTCTTACATTCACAAAGAATCCACGGACAAAAATGCTGAATTTAGTCATAAGACCACGGTTAGAGATTTTTCACACCGTCCCAGAATAGACGCGATCAGACTGAGAAGTGTCTTGTGCTCATCCATTAGTGTGTGTGTGTGAGTGTGTGTGTGTGAACAGGCATATGTGTGTGTTATTATCTCCTAGTCAGTGAATAGACTTCTGTTGAAGCTGATAATGCAGAGAGGGAGCTGTGTGATGGAGCATGCAGTGAGAAAGCAGCTGACTGACACTGAGTGTACAGCGTATCCCTCACACTCTTTAAAAGACCTTCTTCTTCTTCCCTTGATGTAACTCGTTGCCTTTGACAAAAGCCTGAGTGTGTCTATGTGCAAAAAGTAAACAATGAGCGGGAGAAAATTTGCCAAGAAACTCCCACAGCAGATAAAAGCTCCTTTTAAAATGATTTGGCCACTCGTGGTATCCTGCAGGACTTTGAAGAGAAAGGTAATATCGCTCTATTTAAGGGAACAGAGACACGCTCAGCATGTGAGCATTTTACAACCTGATGTATGTAAACAGTTTCATCGATGATAACGTGTTTTCAGTCACGCTTCCCGAGCGGCTCTATGGATGGAAATGTCGGGTCCACCGCTTTAGTCCAGATTGAAATACCTCAACAACTATCGGATGGATTGCCATGAACTTTTGCACAGACATTCACGGTGCCAGGAGGATGAATCCCACTTACTTTAGTGATCCACTGACTTTTCATCTAGCGCCATTATCAGATCAAATTTTCAATTTGTCCAACACTTTACTTCAGGTCATGGACTGTATATAGGACGTGGACGTAGTCACAGGGACGTCACCAATTGGTTTGTGGACTACGGTTTTGAAGCTTCGAGTTTGGCATTTTGGCC
>CALSBV010009973.1:1346678-1381900 GCA_943590825.1 Bovichtus diacanthus
CAATGATAGTATTTTGTTATTTTCAGTCCCTTTTTTACAATTACTGCTTTTCTGTCTTCAAAGGATTTTATACAAAGTGATGTGACATTTTGGCTTCAGGATGCACGAGGTTGCATCAGCCAATCCCAACAATGACATGTTATGTCTCAGGGCTCCACAGAGAGACAATCCCCCGTGTGTTTTTTTAATGTGTGTGTCTTTAAATGAATCCTGCATGTGCAACTGTGGACTGGAAAAAAGAGCAGCAAGCACATGAGCTTCTTCAGGAAGGAATGTCAGCAATCATTCTACATGTAATTGACTAATTCATGCCATGCTGAGGCTTGTTTTATTATTCTAAACAAAGAAGAATGAGGTTAACATCATCATTTGAGACAAGATTCCCATAAAACCTCCTGCAAGATCAGTAAAAGCCACTTGCAATGACTAAATAATCTGTAAAATGATTAAATGATCTAAAGATGCAATTACAGAGACTTAACTACTGCCTTCTTAAAGCCTCGGAGTCAACTCCAGGTCCGACTCTAACCTCCCAATCCTGCTTTAGCAGACCAGAGGAGTTAGGTTGAGTCAGTTATCTCTTGGTAATCTCTCTGGCATGATTACATTTGGTCGGTGCCAGTTTTTAATCTAGTTCTCTTGCAAACATGTGAGTTTTTCTTTGACCAGCGCTGTCACACTTTCCAGCAACTCTCGTGTCTTCTACATCCGGAGTCAAACAAAGAACTGTGTGTCACATTGTAAAAAGGCTCAAGCATGTGTACAGTTGCTATCCTCTGAAATGAGAAAGCATGTGCCCTTGTGGCTTTGTGTGTGCACCTTGTTGATCCAGGTGGCGATTGCATCCTCGGTGTCATAAGGCAGCTCCTGGACGTGTCCGTCGCCGTGTGAGGGCTCGGCGGAGGAGTACCTGTTGATGCAGGACATCACCCTCTCCACGCTCACCATCTCCACAGTATACGCCATCATCAGGGTATCTATGAGCGCCAGATGGGAACTCTGCAGGAATATAAGAGCGTTGCAGAGGTCGGCTTTTATTCTCCCACTTCTGTCAAAAGCATCAAACTGACAATTAAAGGCCTAACTTTATCAAACAGCAGAAACTGTGTCCAGGGGACGCTGAAAGTGAAGCAAACGGCTGAGACACTCTTGTTGTTGTTGCTATTGATTGTGATCGCATTATGCAGATATTATAATAATAAACAAAAGGCTAACACTAGGCTAGCTTTTGTGGCGTAGTGAGCTTCTTGTAGCACTTTTTCTAAATGCTGTGAATGTCCCGTCAAATTGGCGAAGATGTTTCTTCCTTTGCTTGTGTCGCATGTGTTTTCTTCATTTGCCACCGTAGACCGAACCCTCTGAAACACACTCTTAAATGTCTGTAAAAGTAGAACTTCTTTTATAATGCACACATTACCTAATGTAGTTTTACCAGCCACCAACACCTACATCACACAAAGCTTGACATTCTCCTGGCCTTTCTAATCCCATTCCAGGCCGGTCAGACCACCAGACCTCTCCTTCCCTTTCCTGTCACACCACCAGGTCAACTCAAAAACATATACGCTCTGTGTGTGGGTAACTGTGACCTAACTGAACAAACACCTAAAGTCAGGTGCTCCGTGATCCAGGTGACTCAACCCAACAGACACAAACAGGCAGTGAGACCTCGTCCCACCGGTACAGTACAGGCTGTACAGGCGTCTATTCATGACCACAGAGCCCGGTGTAACAGCAAGGGTTACCAAGCGTTTCCCAAAGAAACCAACAGCTGATGCAGCACTACGGCTCTGAACTGCTGCTTTACATCTGCCAGTCTAAACAGACACCGTGTACTGAGGAAATACGGCTGTGAGAAAAACAAACTCCTCATGGAAATACTGTAAGTGCTGAGATACATGAATAAAGTGGTGTCAGCAAATGTCCCTCATCATTGAAGCTGATAGAGAGGACAGCTGTAACAGATGCTGACCTGTGTCCTGATGCATGCTGGTGGACATACAGGAGGTTATACTGAATTCTGCAGCTGTAGTGTAATAAACAGGTAAACATGATTGTTTGGATTGGAGCCTGACACCGTCTATGAAGCAGTCTGCACACATTGTTTTGTCATTCCTGCATCCTCAGGATATTTCAAGATATTTGACATTGCATGCATTCACTGCCAGAGGTACAGTATCTGGCTGACATCTGGACTGACTGACAGAGAGACAGACAGAGAGTCAGACAGAGAGACAGACAGAGAGGCATACAGAGAGACAGACAGAGAGACAGACAGAGAGACAGACAGAGAGGCATACAGAGAGACAGACAGAGAGACAGACAGAGAGACAGACAGAGAGATAGACAGATAGAATGATAGAGAGGCAGACAGAGACAGACAGACAGAGAGACAGAATGAGAGACAGACAGAGAGGCATACAGAGAGACAGACATAGAGAATGACAGAGAGACATACAGAGAGACAGACAGAGAGAATGACAGACAGACAGACAGACAGACAGACAGACAGACAGACAGACAGACAGAGAGACAGACAGACAGACAGACAGGCCAAGCAGCTTACCGTGGAGCTGCAGATCCAGAAAACTTAATTTTCATGAAAACCTAATGAGCTTTTTCTGTGATTGAAGCTTTTCTGAATTCATTTGCATAAACCACTGGTAAATCTTTAATGTTGGTAAGAAGCTTGTGAAGGTGTGTGTGTGTGTGTGTGTGTGTATGTGTGTGTGTGTGTTCAGAGTGGTGGGCTAAGAAGCCACATGAATTTAAATGGTAATGACAAATCACTTCATATTAATGTTCCATTAGGATTTTTTGTAAATTAACATCTGCACCAAAATACAAAGCATGGATCACCATTATGTCGGCCTATATAGTGGAATGTAAAAGTTGGACCATTTGACACAAATGTATGTTTTGTACATTTTCTAAGGCACTGTATGAACATTAGTAGAGAGGGGTCAAAAAGGGGGAGGATGATGTATTTTTTTCTTTTGCAGATGGGAGTGTCTTTCAGAGTAGTATTAAAATACTTGTACTGTTTAATAGTTACGTGTAACCACAACGGTCGTTTTTTACATTTCTATTCATGCACAGATAAACCAAACAAGATAATACATGTTATTAGAGAGCTTTAAACGGTGCTTGGCAGATCTGCAGATATTAAACTTTGGATGTTTCCCACTGTTAACTATGTTTTTTCCTAAGCTAAGATGTATCCTCTGTTACTAATAAGATGTTGTATTCAGATCCAACGTGCGCGTGTGTATGTACATATGGGTGTGTGCACGAGAGACAGACTGACAGAATATGGAGCTACTGCTTACATATCTACAGAATGTTCTCATGTCTAAAGAAAAAAAGACAACTGTTGACACTACAGCATAGATTCAAAAGCCATGCGCTGTCTATTATCCCTTCACAAAGACCTCAAGGGTGTGAGTGTGTGTGTGTGTGCGTGTGTGTGTGCACAGAAACAAGTCTAAACCACTCATGGTGACAGACGCGCCTTATATGGCTGTGAAAATGGCATATACTGGTCATAAAGAGCTGTAAAGAGCTGCAGTGCTCTCATGCACACTCTCTAACAGGAGCATCAGTATTCACTCTCACTACTGTTGTATGGCTGCATGAGTGTGTGTGTGTGTGTGTGTGTGTGTGTGTGTGTGTGTGCCCTTGAGCAAAGGCATCTATGGGAAAGTACAACACAGCTGAGCACACAGATAATCAAAGTTACCTCTTTCGCCACAAACATAACAAGTGTCTGCTCAACGCAGGTACACACTCAGACATGTCCAACATCTGAGCCACTCGAGTGTTTTCTATTGTCTAACTTCACACCTACGTGTCTGGCTCTGTTGAGATGTTAGTGTGTGGCGTTTCTCCAAACTGCCACTAAAAATAATGACCACTGTCGCTATGTTTCTCACACACACGTCCATCAGATCCTCCAAATCTCTCAGCGCTGTTCTGCAGGAGACTTTTAGTCGAGGGTACACGCCCCTCTGCAGGAAAATTCAATTACCTCTACGGCTCCCTCTCCTCCGTCACTTTCTCGTCTTAGCGTTTTAACGCTCAGAAAAAAAGTCGGAGAGGAGCAGGAAAGTAGACAAGGACACACAGGTCTTGTGCTTACTGACAGCTCTTTGGAGGTGTGTGTGTGTGTGTGTGTGTGTGTGTGTGTGTGTGTTTTGTGGGGGGGGGTCCTCATTTGTGCACCAGACGTGCTTCGACTCACTGTGAGACCCCACCCTCCACAGTGCTGCAGTAGTGCACATCACGTCTTCCTCCTTCCTCCTCTCCTCTCCTCAAACCTTCCCTGCTCTCCATGTACTCCGCTCTTCTCCTCCCCTCGCCGTCTCCCTTCCGTCCCCTCCTCTCCCCTCGTTCCAGATGGCCATATTAACAGTGGGCCTTTTCCACTCGATCTCTGCATGTCGTCTCGCAAAAAGGCAGTACCTTCCCTCTCCTCTCTATCTTTCCTTTTCTTTTTCCACAGCTCTTCCCCATTTCCCCCTTTGGAATCCTTCTCTTGTATATTTCGACATTCACCCTTTCCTCTCTTCTCTTGCTCTACTTTCCTGCTTCCTCCTGGATCGCAGCCAAATGACAGCCCCTAAACTCCATCTTTCCCCCTTTTCTCTCTATATATCTATTCGCCCTCTGACAGACTGCCACGCTCCTCCTCCTCCTCCTCCTCCTCCTCCTCCCTGACATGAGTTATTCTTCTGTTGCACAGTATTTGGAAAACCATGAGGTCATCATTTTCTCCGCAGATATACAATAACCCAAAATGAAAAGCCTCGACTTTAAGCGTGACTGAAATGATCCTGCTGAGTCCACACATACGCACACAGGCAGGTCCTCTGCCTTGCAGAAGCAATCAAATACATTCAGAAGGGCACAGAGCAACAATAAGGACGAGGAGAATAAGGAAATTGCCTGGCTGTGTGTTACACAAATGAAGGTCAATAGTCAAAGGGAGTTGGTGGGCTACAGGCTCCATTTGTCTACTAAACACTGTCACTAAAACTCCACACTAAATCATCTGCCGTGCGCACAGAATCGCAGAGACAAAGAGAGAGATGCACAGACGTACACGTGCACTTTTATAGGTGAGAGAGGACATGCGATCATTAAGAGCTGCTCCTAATAGCCGTCTATCATTGCCACCTTCGTGACATCGTCAATCCATGAGCGATGCAGCGAGCACAGTCAACTGTAAACATAAAAGTGCACGAGTGACTTTGAATTATCCTCTCGAGCTGTAAAAAAGCACAAGCCGAGAGCCAATAAAACACTGGCTGCAACTCGAGACAGAGAGAAACATGTGTGGGCACTGGCGGGCTCTGGGAAATATTATTAAGCTTCAATTAAATATTCGGGAGATAACGATTTCTCATTTAATCCACAAAGATAAGAGTTTGGATGAGACAGAGGTACCATGAGAAGAAGAAAGAGATGGAGAAAGGAAGGAGGAAGGTGGCATACGGAGGGTTGAGGAAAGAAATAGTAAGACAGACAGAGAGACAGAGTGAGAGCAGGAGAGGGAGGGAGGGAGGGAGAGAGGGTGCACTGCAATGCAGACACCTTTCGGCGTCAGCAGAAGTGCCCGGTCTCCAGCCATGCGTGTGCTAGCAGTGTGTCTGGCTCTGCTGCCACAGACCCTTCTGTCATGACTAGAACACCATGTATGAACGCTTTGCGGGGCTCAGGATGGGAGCCACTCTACTCCTGTGCATTAAAAAGGGGCAGTATTGCGTTTTTAAGCTGAAACAATGCGCTAATTAGTCAATTCATAGGAAATGATGGACAGTTATGATAATAACGTGAGTCTTTTCTCAAGCAAAAATGCCCCAAAATGAGTTTTGAAAGACACTCATGTGAGGAATTTATGCTTGTCACTGTTTAATATTGTAAACTGAATATCTTTGGGTTTTGGACTGTTGCTCAGATAAGATGAGCACTATTATTACATTACTTTGTCATTTGTCTCTGATATTATACAGACTAATCTATACTCCATTATTCAAAAAAGAATGAATTTTCAGATTTTTCTTTTGTTTTTCCATCCAGTGCTATACACAGTATTGACAGCACACTTCCAGAATAACTCTGAGGCATGTGTAATGACACCCAGACCGAACAGTGAGTGATGGGTTGCTATAGGAAACCCGTCATTAGCGGTTGTTTTTCTCTCAACAGGACAGATCTTCAAGGACGGTTTAACAGTCGGACACAGTATCATATACACTATATCGTATACACGATATCGTATAACTCACTTATTCCCCATGAGGGGAAGACATAGCACACAGTAACATCCACAGTTATTATAGTGGATCTGCTGCTTGTCTCTGTTTTTCATTATTGTAAATGTTATATGTTCGGGTTTTGGAAAGTTAGTGAGTCAGATCAGGCAATTTGATCTTAATCTTGGACCTTGGGAAATCGTGATTTCATGAAACTGAATCCTTAGTTGTAGATCTGGTTTATATTCTTATGCACTTGCATATGTGAGAGTATATGTTTGAAACTGGAAGTGAACAGATTGAGATCTAAATCCAGTGACCCCATTTTACACATCGTATCACCACGGTTACTAACATGTAAACATGTACATTTATGTGCTTTACAAAAAAAAAAAATGGATACAGGAAAAAAAACGTGCAAAAACATGAATTAGACTGAACTGTAAAATGTAAAACCAGCATAAAAATCAGGATGTTTTCCGTCACGTACTCAGATGCTTCTCCACTCACCATGTGTATCGGCGCGCTGGTCAGATCTCTCTCGGTGACCAGTCGGTCCTGGTCGGTGACGTACAGGCCTTTCTGGGCCAGGGCTTGGATGACAGCGTTGTGTCCCAGTAAAGGTTTGACAGCATCACTGCGGAGGATCAGGCTTCCCGCCCGGCAGTAGAGCTCTGCGGACTGGAGCAGGCAGGCCACCGGAGGCTTCAGGTGCTCCTGTTTGTACTGGTCCCTGTATAACGGCTCGGCCAGCTCCTCTGGCACGGCATCTGAGCAGAGAGAAAGACACAGAAACACAGTGGGTCAGAGCTAGGCATGCATGATATACTGTATATGTGGAATGACAAATTATCGTCCGATAATGGAAATCCATATCATTATATATAATTCCCATAATTAAACTATAATATAACTATATACATTGCTTTCATTGACTTAACAAGCACAGCAGCTACACTCAGATAGAGGAAGACAATTCCAATTTGCAATAGGTTCTTTTAATGTAGTTTAATAGAAGAAAAAAACAAACATTAAAAGAGTCAGAACTGTTCTTTGATTTTGTTTTATAAACAATAGTGATGTCAGATAGATTTTGTTAGGTCAGCGCTATGGAATATAAATCATTCACCTTATTCATCACTCATTGCGTGAACCACAGGCTATGAACTTCATTATTTATTGATTATCGGTTATTGGTATCAGCTGAAAACATCCCATATTGTGCATCTTTTCAATAAGCTACTCTTGTCTTCCAGCTCATTGCTGCTGAGACACCATGCACACAGAGGCACACACTGAATGCATGAAGGCAATAAAAAAGCTCTGCTACCATTCTTTCTATATTCACTGCCTCGTTGCTATGGCTCCCCTGCATTGTAGCTCAGAGAGTTTGTGGCTACAATCAGCTCAACACTTGTTCACACATACCATCACACACACACTGAAACGATTGTGTGTGTGCACCACGAAACCTCCTGAACATCATCGCTGAAAAGCTTATTTTTAAAAACGGGACGTTAGTTCAGTTGGAGGTGAAAAGAAGTTTCCAGGCAGAGAGAGCGTTTTCACCATCATCATGTGTATACGTGTTGATGCTTATCTCACGCAAGAGCCACACAGAACATCTTGTGAGCACAAAGCCAAAGTGTGTGTGTGTGAGCGCGTGTGTGTGTGTGTGTGTGTGTGTGTGTGTGTGTTTGTGTGTGTGTATGTGTGTGTGTGTGTGTGCTGGCGGCTTGTGTGACAAGTATGTTTGTAGGTGGAGTGCATGTTACAAAGCATCGAGTACCTTCTAACCCTGTTACCTCATCCAGTAAATCTGATTTGAAGAAAATAGCTGGACACACACACACACACACACACACACTCACACACACACACACACGTAGCTACACTACGTCTTTCTTCACCTGACTTTGTTGTTGTTAACCACATGTTGAGACTCAAAGATATAATATACTAGTCATCAATCTGTCATTCAATTCCATATATAATCTGTCTATGCACCTCTATCCCACCACTTTAGTGACACACACACAAACACACACACACACTTTTATAGCACTGCGTGCTCCTGTATGAGTGTGTATTCCTAGTGTGTGGGGTCATTTCCTCTCTGCCTGTCTGTGAATCACCCTGAAGGAAACAAAGGACACTAAAGGAATCTATCTTAAAGGTACAGCTTTATGCTCTTTAATCCTCCAAAATAACAACACTGTAGAGGCGAAACAGCTCAACAAAACATCATAAAATTAAATATTTAAAGCTCAAAATCCATTAAGCATATGATCAAACCTCAGCAGTTTTCCAGAGGCTGTGGTCAGCCCTCCCAAGTCCCAGCGCCGTTTGATGAAGGAGATATTTAAAGCAACAGGCAGATGTTAAACCACATCAACATCTACTTTATAACAAGCCCTCCTGTGATTAGTCACAACTATTGAATTGATCCAACTTTTGTCAGAATGTCTATAAAGCGGATTAATTGATAATTGCTACTTAAACAAGGCTCTGAGAATAAAAATGTGATGACTAAAGCAACATTTGTGTGAAGTAATTAAGGTTCTTTGTTAGAAATGTTTAGTTACAATACACTCTTTGAAGAGAAATCACTCAGTTTAAAGGGTTTCATTGCATGTCCTTTAAGCTTCAAGGTTAATAAAATCCTTTCAAAAAACTATTTTTTTTTTAATTTTTTTTAAAGAACAGCAGGTTACAACAGCACAGAGAGCAAGTTTGCGTAGAGTTCAGTGAAAAACTGCCTCGTCTAGGAAAAACCCTCTCCTTTGTGTTGGCCATCAAAGAGGAAACAGACAGGAAGTAGCTGCCACAGGAAGTCCAGGCACGGAGAAGAGTGCTCCCCTGGAGACCCCCGGGATCACAGCTCAGCATACACAACGTCACAGTCAGCAGTGTTTATCTCTGATCTGGACAACTACTCTTTGTTAAAAAAACAAACAAATTCAGTTAGTGAGTGGGTTGCCAACTGGTAATGATTTCTTTAAATTTTTGCAGAGATTGGATTATTAGTTCTTTAGCTTTGTCTTATTTGTTGTTAGTGCGTGGCGTTGGCTCAATGTGCACTTGAAATAGTGCTGATCTCCCACTTTATAAAGATTATTGTCACAGGATGAACAAGATAATAACAAATAAAATAATAGCCATTTGGTTGCAGTGGAACCAAGCTGTGAGCTCCACACTGACATGTTTAAGCTAATATGGCCAATTTACACATCCAGCAGTTACACAGCAACAGTATCTTTCATTATTCTCATTATTCTCTTTTGCTCTCTACCGACTCCTGAGGGAAATATATGGCACTTTACGACGAGGCCAAAACGACTCTATGAGAGCGGCGAGGGTGAACTAACCCTCTCTGCCCTCGGAGCTATACGATGGATGTCAACATTGGTTACAAATGATCTCATAGCATGTTGCTACGTGATTTGGCAAATGTACTGGATATCCCACATTTATTTATTTTAGCTCCATGTAAGTTAGTGGACAGCATGAGCTAGCTCCTCTTATGAAAGCAGCGTAACATATGAAACACAGAGCACAAAGCCATGAAAGTCTCTGCACAGCTGTTAGCTGGTAGAAGCTTCGAGCTCCTTCACTTCATGCATGTTTTCATTCCAGCCAATCACTCCACCATCTGATTTCACTGATCAGCTTTAGAGGCAAAGCTATACTCATTCAACCCACGGCTGAAGAGAGAATGCTCTCCGGGCTCTACGTGGTCATTTTTTTCTTTTTTTTTTCAGTAACACTGAGGGGGTTGAATTGCACATTCAGTCATCCAGCGGCCTCTTTTGAATGAGCTGGACGTGTGAAAGTGTTGCTGACCTGCGGTTACATCACTGCTGTGATCTGAGTGATGCAGCCGAGTCCAGCCGGAATCATTGTGGTGTCTGTGCTGCGGCTGATAATGTGAGAAAACCCTTGGTGTACGCTCACCGTTCAGATTTGATGAAACGTTCACACTACGACCACACAGTGCTGCTGAGTGCCGTTACATTAAACCAGAATCAATGCTGCCCATGCATTTAAGTCCTGCTCCACTCAAACATGTGCTTCTCTTATTGCTACTTCAGCGTCACTTTGCAGAGTGATGTATGTTCAGAGCTTAAAACCACACACACACACACACACACACACACGCGCACACACTGAGAATGGGCTTTACAGTGAAGCAGGAGGCATCTTGTGTCCAGCAGAAGATGTAATCTAATGTAATTAAACGTTTTGTGGAAAATCAGACACACATAATGATTCAAAGCAGAGTTGTTTTATATGTCTGGTGGGGATCTTTAACAGTACTTGAATCCATTAGGGCAGCACTTACGCACCGTTGTTAAAATGTGAGGCGACCTTTGCTCATCTGATGACAACATGGAGACACTTCAGGACAAAAGTGTGGAGACAGTCAAGCTGTGCGCTGACATTCATTACACACCCACTCTCAGTCCACATCTTTACTAAGCATCTTAAAAGCCATCGGTTTGCTTTGTCTTTCTTTTGATTTCAAATGCCTTGTCTTGGCGTTGTACACTCGACAGTGCTGCTCTTTTTTTCTTCTTCTTACTGTAACTCACTTTGGTTTTGAAAAGACTGGCGTATGAATATTTTTCCACCGCACACTGTGGTCAGCACCACTTATGCAAATCCACCTCTCTGAAGTCACAGCTGATGAGAAAGTTGTTACATCTGAGCGCCAACCAGATTCAAACCATCGCTCATCCGTCCAAACTAGGCCAAACAAGGCTCTGAGGACTGGTTATGAATTGGGCCACAGTTATCGGCGGTACTGGAAGCTGAAACTGTGTCACTAGAGGGACGGGGGGCAGTATTCTGACAGCCGCAGGTCTTGTTGAACTAAGACGTGTTGAGTCCTCTACTTCGTGTGTCTCTGCAACATTTCACGCTCTCTGTGAGTCACGTGCGGCTCCACTTGGCGCTCACTGTTGGATCGATGTGTGTGATTGGGTCTTTTCATCTCTTTCTTTCTTGGTCTGTCTGTCTGTGTGGCGACCGCTCAGAGACTCAGAGACTCAGAGACTCAGAGACTCAGAGCGCTGTGCGCCGAGGAGCAGCTGTTTAAAGCATTCATTAGGAGCCGGAGCAAACCTCTGGGCTGAGTGCAGGCTGGAGCCTTTATGAGGACAGACCGCCAGACCACACTGAGGACAGGAGACAGGCCAGAGCTCGGCTACATGAAGTATGAAGAATAATTACTGACACACATATCCATACCGTTATTACTGTGGAGGAAACATGAGAGTCGGCTGCCTGTAAGCTTTTATACTGTACGCAGCTCTTCCTGTGCTTGGAAAGGAGTAACTTCTGCAGAGATTAAACAAATAGTCAATCAACAGAAACTTAATTGGCAACGCTTCTTTACAATCCACAATAATGGAGTCATTTTTCAAGCCCAAATACAGACAATTCCCTAATTCCAGTTTATCAGTTGTGAGGATTTGCTGTTTTTATTTGTTTTATGTGACAGTAAATTGAATATCTTTGGATTTTGGACGTTTGTCCGACAAAACAAGACATTTTAAGACGCCACCTTGGGCTTCAGGAAGGTGTGATGGGCATTGTTGACTCTATTCTTAAATGTTATTGAGCAAAAGATAACCATTATGCCAAACGTTCCCTTTTTCCCGCTTCTTTATTGCGAGGATTTGCTGCTTTTCTGTCATCTAATGTGAAAGTAAACTGAATGTCTTTGGGTTTTGGACTTTAAGACATCACCTTGGGTGTGATGAGCAATAATCAACATTTTGATTTGATATTTTTAGAACATTTAGTTTTTCTGCAAGTAAACAACAAGAAGGAAAATTGCTGTTTATTCCAGAAGCCATTAAACTTATAAACAGCTGTAGACAGTCGGTTTACTGTGCAGGACAAATGCATTTGCACCTTTTGACATGATTCTTTGTAGTTCTGGACACCATTGGTCAGTTCTTAAGGCTGTTCGTTTTTTATAGGTGTGAATGGATGTTAGTGCTTATTGTCGTTTGCCTCAAAATGCATTCAATTGCATTGAATTTTCCGACATCTTTGACTCAAGTTACAACACAGACGTCGAGCCCTCGCATCTGTTGATCAGCCATCTAACAGTAAAGATCTCTAGTCGGACTGTTACATAATAGGTTCAGCCTCACTTATGTGGAGGGGAATAATTAGCATGAGGCAAGCAACAGGTTAGATCAATTACACTGTGACCTGAGCAGGAAGGCAGCGGATTTGACCTCAGAACTCCAGGTAGATATATGGAAAACAAAAAGACAGAAATGCACCCATTAATCCTAAAACACTATGTAGTTTACTTTAGTTTGATATCCCTCACTACAAGGACAAATAGGACTAATATCATTCAATTGTTTTCAATTGCTGCTATTCCACAGGATAGAAAGATAGAAGGGAAATATTCCAGTTTCTATTAATAATAATAAGGAGGAGGGAACATTAAGGTAGGTTAATTAGGCGTGTCTGACAGTGTCTGATTACAGGCTGTTGTTTACAAAACAGTCCCCCATGGTCCACCGCGACATCAGAGCACATTATAGCGCGTTAGACGATCATCTAAACATGTTTCCACTCATTTAATCCAGAGATGAGAACGATAGAGAGGCGCCACCTACCCGAGCCGAAAGCCTTGGCCACCAGCCACGTCAGGCTGCATGATATCTTGGCCCTGGTGAAGTCGTAGTGATCGAAGCTCTTGATGGCAGGGACGATGAAGGTCCGTCTCATCCCACTGTCATCTGCCGCATCTCCCATCTTCTCTCTCTCTCTCTCTCTCCCTCTCTCTCTCTCTCTGGAGCCCGCTACACTGCAGCCGGAGGATCAGTCAGCCAGAGGAATTCCTCCTGACTGCGGATGACATCCCGTCCAGAGGAATTCAATGCAGCAAAATTTCCCCTTCTGCTGACAAAAATGGAAGAAAAAAAAAAAAAAAAAAAAAAAAAAACTTTGAGCGTGGCCTGGAGAGCACGACGAGTTAGAGGCGCTCCTCGGTTACACGAGCACCATCCTCGGTTTTATAATATCCTTAAACCCTGACAGCACAGCGCAGTTTAGCAGCAGCAGGAAGATTGCTGAAGATTTCCTCCATTCCCTGACATTATTCTCCTCAGGTCGTCCGACATAACGGAGCAGCTGTGCGCCAGAGGAGAGCTACGGTCCAACACCAGCGCGCTGTTTCACACGTGAACTAAACACGCTGCTCGTGTCCATGTTGTTCTTCTTTCCCTTTTCTAACTGTTTTCCTCTCTCCCTCTATCTCTCCGCGGCGTCTTCTCTGCGCTTTTCCTGCGGCACATCGGAGCATAGAGCGCACTGCGCATGCGTGATACACCCACCCAGTCTTTTCAGTCCTGACAGGAGTCACCACAATGTAACACAAACCAAGGTGGAGTTAACTGGCAGGATGGTTTCTGACTGAATCCCAGATGTTGTTTCAATGGACAAATGAAGAATAATATATATTGTTTTATTGTAATTCCTCACAAAATATGATGGACTGATTTACAGACACATAATAGCTGTACATTATGTATGTTGTATGTTTTTATTTCACTAGAAATAGGGAAAGATTTAAAAAAAAAAAAAAAAAAAGCATTTCCTTACCCACTCCTAAATGTATGATGAATTCGATTATAGGCTACTTGAAGGCAGACTAGACAAACTGCTCATCAACATTATTTCCAAATGTCAGTCATTTATATGTATTTTTTTGCATTATATTATTATGAAGATTCCTTTAAAGTGGTAAATAGCAAAACAAAAGTTAGAAGTGTCTGAAACAGAAATTGCCTACAATAAAGTAACTGCAGCACTTTTTTTGTTCGATTTTAACTATTTACTTGGTCATTTATCATTTTAAATTATTTTATATATTTTGATATTCTAAAATGAATCGTGAACCAAATATAGGGACTGATAATTATCATATTGTATATTGATGCTGTTAGATTACGATTAAGTTGTCAATAAAGGGAAGAAAATGTTGATTTTAAGCAAAGTTTGCTTCTGGTAGACGGAGTATTTGTATTGTGTAACATCCACACGTCAGTGGAGATATGAAACATTCCATGAACTTCAAAAACTGTTTTGTTTTTTTACAATATTTAGACTCTTAGAAAGGGTAAGAAGTGCAACAGGCAAAATCATTTTCTTGAAAAATATTAATATTTGCAAAATTGATAATGTATAGAAAATGAAGTGTTATTAAATTTCAGAGTGAACTATAAAAACAGCCTGTCTGGGAAACTCAGGTGCAGCTTGGCTCATAGACACAATGTGAGAGATACAGGGAAGATCCTTAATATTGAACCTGAGCTAATCATTAAAATCATTATTATCATTTTATTATTTATTGGCAACCAGTGATGTTCATGTGTCCAACAATTTGTTCACGTCCTCGGCAACTGCAGACATGTAAGAGTTGTCGCAGAGGCAGGGAGATGATGAGACGATGTAAAAGTCACAGTCAGACAAAGACATAAATGTTCAGAATTTGAAGCGCTTGAAACTTGATCTGATCACCAAAAAAAAAACCGTTTGACAGCTTCTCTTAAACAAAACTGTACCTTCACACAATGATTGAAAATCAGCACACGCACACGCACACACACACACACACACACACACACACACACACACACACACACACACACACACTAAAATGGAAAATGGAAAATATTATATATACATATTATTATCAGATGTTGCTGTCTTGGCTCTCAGATACCAGAACAGTGGCGCTTTTGGATGACACTGCACTTTGAAGCTCCTGTAAAGGGCGATAAGGAGCGTGTCACAAGAGCGCCCCCTAGTGTTCGGAGTGTGTTCATACAGCTGCTGAGATCAGGAAATGTACATCACATATCAGTCAGTAGATGGCAGTCCTCTGCTAAATATTCATCTGAAGCTCTTGCTCTGCTCAATAGACTCGTTACAGCTCTTCTGAAATCGTTCAGATATTAAGAATTTAAGAATTTTCTTTCACCAACAAGTTTAAATACAGTGAAACAATCTGCAGTGAACACCCCTCAGTGGTTGCTCCAGCTTTGGCATTTTAGTGTTCAGACGAAAAAAAACCCCCATGATTATTTCTCTCATTTTTTACTAATACATTGACTCAAGAACATTTCTTGTTTTTTTTTTTGTTTTTTTTCTAAACCTTCATCTTTAAAGTTATTGTTCCTCCTCTCTGTGAATCGAATCATCTTTATCTGCACCTCCACCCAAACCCACGGTCATTTGAGAGTCATTACCAACAATAATGTACTGAGCGTTTTCGATGTGAATGTTTTGCGGCTGTCGCTGAACACCACCGTCCTGTTCTGGTGGCACACTGGGGCCGAGACTAAGTCTTTTTGCTATTAGCACCATGCTCTCTTTCTCCAGCAGCTCTGCTTTTGCGCACTCTCTGATCATCTGCTTATGGTGCTGTTTTAAATTCTTTAGTGTCTCCTGTCTCTTTAACTGCAATTTCACTTTCTGCTCTGTAGTCCAGATTTCCCTCTGTTTTTTAATCTTCGCTGGAGACAATGCCTTTTGTAGTTTCCTCTCAAAGCTCTTGTTCTCCTCCAGTAGATTTATTGTCTGCAAAACCACAGGGAGCATCTCTTTGGGCATGCGGTTCTCCCGTGGCAGCAGAGGGATAACTGTGCCGTCCTTGTGTTTCTTCTTTATGGAGTTGATAATGGCAGAGTCTGTCTCCATCTCCTGCATGCGAGTGTGGAAGTTGCGTGTAAGCAGCAGAACAGTGTAAGCCGAGTTGTTGATAGCATCCTCTACACTCCTCAGAGTGCTCTTTCCAGGGATGGCAAAGTCCCCAGAAAAAGTTGCACCATCACAACAAATTACCTTTTCCAGTTTTTCCCTCATGCTCTCGGCCGTATCTGCATCCTCAGGTGCGTGGAAGATAACAAATGCATAAAATATTGCCTCTTCCTCCATATCTGTATCTTTACTTTCATGCATTTCCTTTGGAGCAGGTATCTTGGGTAGAAAAACGTTTGTTGCAGTGGGTAATGCAAAGTTTGGTTCAGTGGTTGGTTTGGTGGTTTGGTTTAGAGTCTCACTCTGAAGACTGCCCAACTCACCGTCCTCTATCTTCGAGGGTTTCTTTGCACCAAACATAGGAGGTTCACCGGATTCAGACTGAGGCGCTCGTACATTGTTTGCTTCACATTCACTAACAACGAGGACCGGGGGGTTTAGTTTGGATGCATCTGATGTTTCTGGAGTTACTTTGTCGTCTTGTAATAAGGATGTTGGAGGTAAACTTATCTCTAGATGAGTAGGGTATGAGGGCATTGAAGAGGTCGCCTGCAGCGGACTGGGCAGATTGTGAGCTCTCTCTGCCTGATCCTGAGACAGGGTAACTTTTAAAATTGTGCTTCCGTCATTCAGCCTGCTCGGAGGATCACAGTAAGACCCTGACTTGAGACCCTTCGAGGAACACATCCACTCCTGAGGCCCGCAGACAACTTTAGCTTCCTCTCTGAGATGATCATACTCCAGATCCTCACAATTGCTTGTTTTTTGATTGCCACTGGAAAGGGCTCTTTTATACGCCAGATTTCTCAGATGTGGCTCACACAGCTGCTGTTCTGTCAAAACCTTGAAAATACGAGCCAACTGTGTCAAAAGTTCTCCTTTAAACTCTTGAAAATGACCACAGAGAACAGCAAAAACTTCTAATTTGCCTTCACTCATCTGCCACTTTTCAGCTAGATGTTGAGCGAGGTAGTTGCCTTCCAGCATCTGGAGTTTGTTCAGGGCCCGCTCCTCTTTCTGGAGAACGATCAGACATAGGGCGTGTATGATATTATCTTCGGGAGACTCACCCAGCTGGAATGTCAGGCTTCGCAGTCGATCCAGAGGTGCTTTAACTACTATGTTGAAGACGTCTCTCAGTCCCGTCCCTTGATTTTGTTGTCCTTCGTGACTCATTTTCAGTCTTACGTGCGATTCAACCTTCAACCTATGGCAGAAGCTGACAGGATCACATGTGATTTTACAACATGTTTGTCTTAATTTCTTCAGAAAATCGAGTTGTTGAAGAGAGGGGTGCACAATTTCACGGACATTCTTGTTTCTGTAAAGAGATCAAATTAACAGACATCAGAAGTTATGCAGTCAACATTTATGGTCACAATAGGCTTGTTGTTCTGACTGCGAGTTAAAAAAAACAAGTAGTCAATTTGTTTGTATAAATAGCCCAGATTATATTTATTGGATCAAATTTGATGCACGAAGATTATGATTATATGATTCTAAAACAATCACGAACTTGATGACAATACTCACCGGCATGGAGTCCAAGGAACTACAAGACTGAATTGAGTCTGTGTTTCCAGTTCAAATAAGGAAGTCACTCAGTCTCTTTTCCAGTTCAGTTCCACCAGTAGAAAAGTCTTTTCTCCAAACAACAAGCCCTTAGTGCACATTTGAGATCGACTGCAGAACACTGCGGGTGAGTCTTGTCAAACTTTTGGTATCAAGTTTATCAGTAGCCGTACCTTTTGTCAGTTGCAGGCCTCTGCAAGCTTAAAGACACTTTTACATAATGATGATGTCACAGGTTGTGAAGTAAGGCAGCTCATGAAGGACAAAAGGCAAAAGCAGGAAGCAGGAAAAACATAGTTCCCCAAGTAAGACCAAATAAGTTGCGCCATCCTTAAAAGACACTAATGCAAACATTTACCAGAATTTCTGCGCACTTCTATAACATGTACTTTGTGACACTCAACAATTTCTATACTCACAATATTGGAAACCTGCCAAAAAGAAAGTGTGGAAGTCTTTAGCTCTTCGTGCACAATGGGCACAGCAGAGAAAAGAACTCTCTGGCTTTTCTCGCCCCTCTCTGCTGAGAGGAAAGAGTATTTTTATCCACGGAGGAAACCTCCAACCCTGTATTTACCAGGGGTGGGGTCACACCAGCCAGAGTGCAAGCCAGAATCAAATCCCTCAATACAGTGCAGACAGAGAGCCTCTCTGTTAGGGCCGAGTGCAGCGTGATATGTTTACTGTATGATCACTTCTGAGAGATTACAGCTCCATACGAAGTGTGGTTTCTATGTTTATTGTGGCATTGGTATGTATGTATGTATGTATGTATGTATGAATCTTTACAGGATATAGTGTAAGCATTCAGTTGAGCTATATAGCACATGCCTCCTTGACCACAGCTTTGTTGTTTTAAGCATAACCCTATAGCCAACAGTATACCAACTGAGGGACTGTGTGAAACTTATTAGGGGTGAGAAAGAGGTTCGGCTAGAAGGACAGTAGTTTTTATATCAAGGGGTATTGTTACTGGGGTTTGGGACTGCATTGGTTATATGACCGGGGATGTGGTTCAATAGCATTTCATTGAATCTGAATCCAGTTCTGAATCTGCTTATCAAATTCATATCCATTTGAATCCCTGATCAAATATTTTTAGGTAGTGGTCTGGTGGGGACTGAATACATACCCCAACCCCGGAGATTCTGCCGTGCTGAAAGTGCGAGGAGCATTCGCCACATATTTTGTCACTGCTCTGTGACATTCACTAACCCTGTCCTGACTCATGTTTCCTTTTGCTGCGAGGGAACACAGCGTTTGCCTCTCACTGGTGGGCTCTGCAGAAGCCTTCAAAGCAAAAGTAAAAACAACACAGAGGAAATGACATTAATGCTGCTTTATCTTTCAGCAAATATCAACTAAATAAATAGTTGATTTTGCTAAATGCACTTCACGGTAGATGTTGCTCTGCCACAGGTCACATGATCTGATGGTTCACAGAAGACGGTGTAACACCAGCACTTATCAAAAATGCAACTAGCTCTTACTAACTTGATGTACAGTAGATAAATATTTGAGAAAGGGTTTTGTGCCCTACAGCTAATATTGCATTTGACAGTTGTTTTCTTGACTTTGATGAAGTGTATCCACATGTTTCATTTAAGGTGGTGTGCAGTCAGTCAGTCTTGTTAACAACGGTGTTGCTGAGTTAACACGTGTTTGTGTACGTCATCAGTTTTTGCAGATGCCTGTAGCGTCAGAAATAGACAAAAGAGACAAAAAAGCCCATCTAAGAGAGACTGGGGTGAAAAGACTTGATAAGGGATGTGTTGGCTACAGACCTTAACGGATCTATTTAACCTGAAGCACGGATCCAAAATGGAGCCGGCTTTCACAACCCATTCCTATTTACAATCAGACATTCTTCCTACCTTACACATAAGGGATAACATCTTTTGATTAATAAGCATGTATTCCTTTTATATGAAAGTATCTGGAATATTCTAAATGTGATGTCTTCTAATCTGCACATTAGCTGTGTAATAAAAACGATATGTGCTTTTCCACACATGTAATTGTACCAATTCAATACTGTTCAGTATTTTTTATTAGGTATTGGGGAGAACGGTGTTGCAGTTTTTAAGTTAAAGAAAGGGTGCAAAGAATATATATATATTTTAAAGTGGATCCTGACATTCAGAGCCCACCCCAGTAACCTTCGTACGGTCCCTATGTAGCAATGATATGCACATGAATTTACTTAGAAGCACTCGCACACCATATATGCCCAGATATATATACGTCCCGGACACATACACACATGCAAGCAGATGCACACATAATCTGCTCCGAACATGAAAGCACTCGCGCACGAAAAAACAACACACACATTCACACAGCCTCAGGATCATCCTCAGTCAGTTACATAACAGACTGCCAAACGTCCATCTTTATTGAGGTCAGCTCTGTTAACGAGAAACACGCTCTCCCAGCAGCTGTGTTAGTCAGCCTGGCGGTAAATTTGCCTTCACCTTCAGGCAAAACATATAAGAGGCTCTGTCAGTTTGGCAAATCGTGACTTTGGACAGCTTCGGTAATGGGGTTTGGAGCAAATGCATTCTGACCACTGCTTGTTTTTTTTAGCTGCAATGTTACGTTTCTTTTCAACAAAAACTAAACACATGCAACTTTACATGGCTTATGACCATAAACTAAAATGCACAGATGTGTGTGTCCATGTGTTTGTGTGTGTAGTTTCTGGCCGTGGGAGAGAGCCCCAAGGGAGACACAGAGGGGTCACATATAAGAGGCTTTAGGGCAGACAAGTGAAAAGGAGGCCCTTTCTTGGACAGAGACTACGGATTACGATGAAAGACGTATGAGTGGGGGAGGCTCTCTCTTTTTTATCTCACACGCTTGCTGCATCTTTCTGCCCCATTCTGCATGATCTCTATTCAAAGAAATGAGCAAGAAATAAAGAAGACAGAAAGACATACACAGTGGAAGATGCAGAGAAAGAGATACAAAGCCAAGTAGATAAGACAGTGAGATATAGGGGCATCGAATTGAGACCTTGACAGATCGATAGCCTCCTTAGAATTCAGTTTGTGAGAGGCCGAGAGAGGCCATGAGACGCGCTGCTCTTTTCCCAGCCACTTGATTCGTCACACATGCTAAGAGAATTTAACACACTCGCTTCTGGCATATGCTCTACACACATGTACATGTGAAGACATACACAGATACAAGGCCATGCACTCATTCAATTCAAGTCCACGCCCACGGTTTGGCCTCTATTGAAACACTGAATGAAACACCTGCACTACAGCCACGACTGCACTCGTCAGAGAAGTTTAGCATTCTCTGCAATTTTGTTGAGAAAATACAAAGCCGCATATAGCTTTAAAAATCTTACGCAACAGTGTTTTTTTATTCCGATTATGTTATGGATGGCTGCAGCTTTAGGTAGCCTACATACATTGAGGCAAACTCAGTCCATGCGTGTGTGCCAAAGCAAAAATAACCCTGGTTATCACACACTGAGGCTAGTTTAATGTTGTTGACAAAGCGGGCCAACAGATCTGAGTTAATGTGACAGTTAACTAGCATTAATTCAGGAGCAAAGGTAAATGAAGCGGGCCTGCGGACAGGACAGGGGAGTGCGGTGGGGATGGGAAGACGTGTGTACTGTACCACACTGGACCATGCTTGGGTGAGCATGTAGGCCATGCCAACAACAATGCATAATACAGCCTCTGGTGATGGGGGATGGATATGAACACACACAACACCCCCACCTCACACACACATAGACATACACTCGCATAAACACACACGCAGAAGCTCACACGCATGCACAGACATTGACGGTGATGGGGCATGGAGCAGTTTATGCTCATATCAAGAGAAAGTCTTTGATCAGTGTGACAGGAAGGGCACTCGCCCCAAAGGAATTAGCTAACTCTTGCCTTGCAAAAGCACATCCACAATAAATCAGGCATGTTTGCATTTGCAACAGAGGAGAGAGAATGTCTGATATTTAACTTCATTAATATGCTAAATGTATGAATATGATTTGTTCCGGTTCATCGTCCAGAGTAGCATGTCCAAGAGTGGCATGATAACCATGAAGAGAAAAATGTGCAGAAATTCAGGTTGCGTGTATAATCCTCTCAGTTTAATAGGTTGTTAAGCTGCACAAGCAATTTACATATGGCTTTTAAATACGCACAACCACCAGTTTTATTTCTCCTCTAAAAATTTTAAAATGACACATTGTTTCTGACATGAGGACTGTGCAACAGATTTAACATTTTGTTTATTTCTGCCTTTGAAGTCTGAAGCTACGGTGTTTTATCATGGATACAAATGGAATAAATGTTTAGTGGCTCCTGGAAAATCTTTTGTTGTCCATCTTCAATCCAGTTCACATTCTGCCTGAAATTCTTCAAGGTATTATGCTAAGTATTTACTTACGTATTTAATACTGTATATTTATAATTTATTTCCCTAAAGAAATAATTTGACATTGTTGGAAATAAACGTATTTGCTTTCTTGCTGAAAGTAAGATGAGAAGATTAATACCATTCTCTGTGTTAAATTTGACGCCTGCCTGCAGTTGGTTAGCGTAGCTTAGCATAAAAGCTGGAAACAAGGGGAACCGGAAAAAAACGAAACCCCAATTTTTACACTTCAGTTTTCTGTGGAGATTAAACTAAACAAGATACGGCGTGTTAATTAGTGAACTGTAAAGGTGCTGGCAGGTGTTTTTTCTTACCTTTGTACAAAGCCAAGCTAGTCTGTTAATCAATAGCCTGAGAAAGTGTTTACATTTTAAAGCCCTTTAATACAAATCTCTGATTCTGGGTTATATAGATAAAATTGACTTGATTTGACTTAAATTGACTATAAATTTGATCTCATTTTGGGCAGTGAGAACAGTTGCTAGAGGTTTTTAAAGCCGTCCACCCGTTCATAGATTTATAAAGGAGAGGAGAAAAGAAGTGACAGAACAAGAGCAGAGAGCAGAAGAGGAGAGGAATTAAAACCAGCATTGTATCAGAAATGAACAGAACTAAAAGAATAAATGAACCCAATCTGGCTGCACTTGCCGCTAGAATAGCTGCCCGTCCAAAAGCCAGTGCCCAATCCCCCATGTCACTTTTGTCCGTCTCCAAACCCTGCGGATGCTCCGCTTGTATAGCAGATGCACATAACCAAAGGATGTGAGGCATGAAAGCAATGGGAAATTCATTACATATTCCTACCCCCCTCCGTTCACCATAATCACCACAATTAGCAGACATCTGCAGTGACTCCAAAGCTGGGAGTGTATTCAGGCAATCAGAGCAGCTTCACCGACAGAACTGACTGCAGCCCCCTCTGTGATGGGCCTCATCCTGAAGGGAAGCATTCCATTAGAAACTCAGTGATTAATTGAGACGGAGAATTTGCTCCTGGCATCACGCAAGAATGAAACCCGACAGGAGGCATCCATGATGGCAGAGTTGTACGCGGGGTTGGTGGAGGTGGTCCGGGGTTGCCGGGGACTGTGCCATACTGTTGATGGTGTGAGATAAGGCGCTCACACTGTGGTTTTGCAATTAGCTGTGTGAGAACAGTTACCAGACAACAGCTATATGAAGATTTTCTGACCCATCAAGTAAACAAAACCTGTGTGTGTCTAATGATAACCCTGATTTTATAGCTACTTAGGTTTGGAGGCAAAAGAAAAAAGCGATTGGTGGTGATCGGTGTTGATAATATCCCCTGTTCTTTTACAGGAAAAACACTTGATGTCTGTATTCCCAAGTGACCCAAAGCACAAAGCCCTGTATGGTGGACATGTGCACAGAACTTTAGCTTGTACATTATGGTTTAACTGATGAAACTTTAAAGGAATAGTTTGACATTTTGGGAAATAAGTTTTTTTTCACATTCTTGTTGGGAGTTAAGGCCTTTGTATACCAAGTCCGCATTTTTCAAGGGCCTTTTTCTAATCCGTCATCTGATACAAATCGTAATTTCGATGCATTGTATTATTTTATTCGTTGTGACAATTTTTTTTTAATTACGTTGGTGCAATGAATAGCGCTAGTGCCAAACGGGGCTAATGAATGAATGACATTAAGCTATTGTTTAGTTGCCTTAAGAACTATCACTACTTTCTAATCTTTCGTACACCCTTTGTTTTGCGATCAGTACCAACCATCCCTGATTCCTATTTCTTCTGCAATCACCTGCCATAATCTGTCTTCAAATTCTGCGTCTCTCTATTCCTTACTTTGTTGGTTGTAAAGTGCTTTGTGCTGGGAGACAAGATGCCATTCTACATTACATTATACTTCATTTAGCTTACAATAAGTGCAAACAATAGTGATGATACAACTCTGAACATCAAGAATCTTGCCAGTACATTAGCTTCACATTTTGGATGATGACATTTGCATGTGTGGAGGCTCTGACTCTCTAAACATTTTTGACGGATTAGAAAAAAACCATAGACTATATATAAGAAGTGGACCTAGTCATTGGGTCGTCCCCCGTTGGTTTGGTGACTGCGGTTTTGAAGCCTTGAGTTTGGCATTCTGTCTGTCTTGGTTTTCTCTGTTTTCACCACAAGTGAGACCAGAGGGTACAACCGAATGCTGAAAAATAAACAAAATGTTACATTTAACTTTTGAGAAGGGTTTAAGTGAACACGGCGAGCACCCAGACCGGACAACCTGTCTATCAGAAGGTAGCCCCTCCTTAAAGCATGCACTGCTTTATCATCCATTTTACTCTAAACGGGGCCATCATTTGCAACATGAACATCATGCTGTTTTGGAGAAGACTTGAAACTAGCGAATGAGACCATAAACCAGTTAGGAAAATATTAAGTGAAGCAATAAATCAAGTGAAATTCTGGACATTTTCTCATAGACTTCTATACAACCAGAATCCTTTTTTGCAACCAGTGGAGTCGCCCCCTGCTGAATATGACAGAGAATGCAGGTTTAAAGCACTTCAATATTGCCTTCACTTCTTCAAACCAAGAGGGGGGGAAAACGCAGAAAATCTAATTTGTTCTGAAATGTCTTTAATGGCTGTGCAAAGGCCTTTAGATGAAAACATTGATACCACTCTCCTATGTAAGAGTTGTATTAATCTTTTTGTCTAACCCTCGACAAGGAAGGTAATAAACATATTTCCTAAAATGTCAAAATATCCCTTGAAAACGTCTGACTGGATAATTCTCTAAATGTTGAGCGGCCTACTGTACAGTATGTGCTCCATCTGTAGGGGATGACAGCATGTTAGACAGCTCATTACTGAAGCAGTTGGAGATGTCACTCTTACTAGGCACAGTATGGGACAGCCATGGTTTTAAGCCTCAGCTTAATACGTTGCCATGGTAATCAACAGTAGCATATCGGACACTTTCCATTTGTGTTGAGTCCAGGGCTGGCTTGTGTCTGGATCACACACACATATGGACATAAGAGTAAATACGCACATCAGTCTAGCTTAGACAGGCACGGCTTCACAAAGGGCTTACGTAAGAAATATCAACTTTTTATGAGCTTTCAGATTGGTGAAAACACATTTTGGAGTTTATAAGTAGGTTTGGCAATTGGCAAAAAGTGTCAATTACAAGATGGTAGCCTACTTTTGACTTAGTTGCTTGAACGACATCATCAGCAGAGTCGAAATAAATGAGTGAGAGCGAGTGAAATGGGAACAAAAGCGGGAAAGCTCAAACGTCTTGTATGAAATTTGTGGTAAAACTATTTAAATGTTTATTACAGTAGCACAAGTAGAGAGGAGTCATAAAGTCAGCAAGCTGGCTCAGTAATATCCCTGACACAACAAGATCTAAAGATTGCTAACGTTACAGTAGCTAACAGTAGCCACCATTAGCTACTGTAAGAGTGTATTGAATTAAGGGAATTAATTCATTCTTTTGTGACTTATTCTTCCAACAGTTACATAGTCTTGATGTATAAGCCACAACGTGAACCACTTTTGTATTTCCAGGTTGTGAAAACTCGTGTTCACTGGTGTTTGTTAATAATGTATCATAAATGTTAGTAATCCATAAATCCTGGAACCCATCTCCTATCGTTCTGACGACGATAAGCCTCTGGGGGAAGGGGCAATATTTTTGGATTTCCGTTGAAGCCGGCGGATACTCGGGCCAAGGCTTTCTCCTCAGTGCACTGTTCATTCTTTACAGTCCGATAGCAACACGAGACGTGAGAGCAGAGTTGGAGTTGAGAGACCACGTCTACGACTGGATTGTTATAATTATAACTGAAATAAAAGCTACGACGAATAGATCTGTTATTAGGGTCGCCTTATCAGAAAGTGGTGCCAAAAATCTTTAAACCCATAGAGAAACACATGACCACTCAATTAAAATGAAAATATGAATTTCACCGAATATGGAATTATAAGGTTTTCACATAATAGCAGTCGCACACATAAACTCCCACACGGTTAGATTTGTGAAAGAGCTGTGATTGAAGCTGCAGCTAAATTAAGAGGAAAAAGAGATTAGAAGCTTAAAGGAAATCAAGCCAAGGCTGTTGCTCTCGTTTGGATGTTGGAAATTAGACTGAATACTGAATACATCTAGGTGCTATACTTCTGAGAGCATCATTCCCACCAGTTATGCAAATTACCCTTCAAATCCGCACAATAATCAGATGATGTGCCTCTTTGTTGAGATTTGAGCGTGCTATTTTATCGGTTTAACGGAGACAAGAGCAGAGAGTCTTCCCAAAAAAGAACTAATTTGTGGTGGACGGCCTCTTGACTGTCGTAAAATTGTAGAGTCACAATGAAATGGGTGTGATCCTCTACTTGGCGCTTCCTTCCTTCCAGTCCAAGGGTCTGGGTCTAATAAAGGCCTGTGTGGTGCAGCACAGACAGACCGCCTTTCTTGACGTGTGGAGAAATGTGTTCAATCACCATGGCTACCGGTCAGAGAAGAGCCCCCGCTGTGGCTATTAGGATTTCTCTGTCTGCTCACACACCGGCTCAGTATGCAGGTTAACAACTCACAGTTATGGATGTAAATCTGTGTGTGTGTGGGAGGCCTGTAGGTCAAGGGTGATTTAGCATTGCAATTATCCCTCTACAGAAGGAGTGGTGGCTTTTTAAATTTAAATAATCATCTCTAGAAAACGCCTAAAATGGACTGCCCCGGACTCCCAACAGTAGCACTGATGTGAGAGTGGGAACATGAGAAAGCTTTGAGCAGTATTGATTCAGCTGAGTACTCTCGGAGCGAGTACCAGAGGATCTGAAGAGAGAATTATCCATGCACCATTTCCTCCCCTACTCCTGTGTGGAAAATTCTGCAGTTCCAGCTGTCTCGTAGCCTACATACAGCAGAAACACACACACACACACACACACACACACACACGCTTACACACACACACACACACATGCATGGACAGATATGCACGTACAAAAAGTCACATGTGCAGACACACACACACACACACACACACACACGCACACGCACTCACGCACACACACACGCACACACACACAAGGTTCAATGTTTGATGCAAAATAATGGCTGTTTGATTTATTTATAGATGTTCCCTTCCATCATGTTAGTCCAGCATATTTAATTCTAATCTTCAAATAGGACAAACATAGAAAGAAAAACTAAAAAGAGAAATACACTGCTGTGCTGTCGTGACTGTGAGGTTATTCCTCTATTTCACATCATTTTTTTTCCTATATGAAATTGCCATTATGGGGTTATTACATTTGTCCCAGAGCCTATATTAAGAACTCTGAGGTCAGTCTAGATACTAATAGCTACCACAAACACTGTTTGGTTAACATAAATGCTCCAATTTGCCTGTTCGTCCATATGCTGAGATTATTGGAAGCCATAAACTGTGGTGAATAAATCCACCAATGAAATCTGAATTTCTGAGACACTGGGCATTGTCTGCATATGCCGCTTTGACTGGAGTATCCTCCTCTTCCACTCCCCACCCGGTTTCTCCTGAATAATACACGACAGCCCCCCCCCCCCCCCTCTCCCCGCGTGCACCGCCGTCCAATGGCAGACGAGCATTTTATCAAGCTATCTCCTCTGAGCCAATCCCGGTCCTCCCGGTGATTCCTGTAAACCGGATGCCCTCCCTCTTGCCTCTCAAACAGACGTAATCTGTGGATCAGAGAGGCAGGCGCTCAGTCGGTGGAGAGTTGGTCTCGGACGGAAGTGATGAGAGTGAAATACCCACTGTGGTAGACTTGAAGAAATTGCATCAGTCCGCCTCGACTGGACAGTGAATCCTGCTGTTTTACAGGCAGCCGGTGAAGGGACATTCTGTAAGTATGCCATCATGTCAAATGCGTAACCTAAAAATAGGCAGGCGTGCTTTTTTTTTTTTTTTTGTTAAATCCAGTCAAATCTGTGCAAACTGATGCTGCGGTTAGAAGGAAATGAAGCGTCTCTAATATGTTCATTTGTTTGAAGAAAGTGTGGATATTGTGCTGAAAGTGGCCACGGGAGGCCGGTGAAGGTGACAATGTGCGGCGGCTCTGGGTTGGCGCTCTGTACTAATGAGGCGGCTTCACGTCTCCAAAACGAGTTTATGAGAAACATGCCAGCGAATAGAAAAGCGTGTCTTTGGGTCATTTAACAAGAGCATCCGTGTGTCTCGTGGGGGGGGGAGAAAAAAAAAAAAAAAAAAAAAAAAAGGGAGAGATTTCCGCAACCTTTTTTTTTCCTGCGCGCAGTGAACTTTTTCTGAAGCTTTGCGAGACGCATCGATGGTACACAGTGTACAGATAAACGCTGCTTCCGCTGCTTGGAAAGTTTTCTGGATATGTTTAAACAGCCAGTGTAGCCTAAAGGAATCCCGGTGGGAGCCTCGCAAACAATATAACTTTGATTCATTTCACTCAGCAGTCTGAAAGTCAGCGAACACCGACAAATGGTGGCTATTATTTCCCAGCTGAACAATGTGCACCGGCTCGGTGCGGACCATCTGTCATTGTATCGACATTACAGCAGCCCTCCTGCCCCACAGAATCCGAGTGAGACACCTGAAGAGCAGAAAGCAGACAGCGAGCATTCACAGCCGCCACCCGTCTCTCGCCAAGCCGTGACTCATGAGATGCGATCGGTCTGCGTGGATGTGTGCGTAACGTATCCAGAAAATGAATAGGCAAAATAGAAAGAACAAACTGGTGCAATTTTAAACTCTTTTTCTTAATGTTTCGTGAAAAGGTGAACATAATGCATGCGTGTTTTTTCAAATGCAGACCGGAATTGGAAGAGTGCAAGTGGACTACATGCGTGGATTTGCGCATCCTGAATTCTCGGAAACAGTCTGCGCGCATCTGACTTCCTCTCGGAATTTGGGCCTCCAGCACATGGCAAAAAACAGCCAGACTGCCATTTTCAGGGTGGGCACTCTGAGAGGATGCACTGACCAAATAGACACACGTTTCATACTCAGTTTTGGGTCTGTGTGCTGCTCAGCTTTGACCCTGCAGGGAATTTTAAAGCAGCTGAGACTATCTTTCTTGCCTCTCAGAGTGCAGAGTCAAGCACTAATATGCCTTAAGGTTAATGAGGCACTTTCCATAAATTCTTTCTGCCATTTGGAAAAAGTATGTCTAGACACTTAGTGCAGCACTACATTTAACTGGCTATGGATTGTACACAGCGGGCTTTTAATGAGAAATGCCTGGGTTTTTATTGAAAAACGAACGTTTACCGAATGCTGACGTTTAATTGTTTGCACTTAAAATTCTTTTATATATCCAGTGTGAAACATTTTAATAGAGAAATCTACAATGGATGAAGTGATCGGCGCTGATGCGCTGTGGTAGCCTCACTTCCGTCCTTCTCAGGGCCCGAGTTACATTTAATTCACTTTGTCCCTCGTGAAGAGAAAAAGCAGCATCCTCCTGCTCCCTCGCAGCATAGAGCAGCATATGTCCGATTGAATATCTCTTGTCTGGCTTTAATTCAGTTAGGAGTTGCTCTCAGAGAGTTATCTGTGTGTGCTGGGTGAATAGAGCCAAGCCACTGTCATCCTGCTGCTGTTATGCGGGCAGAGGTGTGGTTGGATGTTGGCTTCTCTTATCTCCTGCTGGGACTATGATCATCATTCCTGTGTATCTCGTTATCACGTGATGAGCTTCATCAGCCGCAAACCTGATATTATGTCGAGAAGCAACCTGCTATCGCGGCGGCGAGCCTCTCGACCGCAGATCACCGTTCCTCCGTAGTTATACATCACCTCCTTCCCACACAACGGTTACAACATTTTAACAGGACAAATAAAAAAATAAAATAATGTTCCTATACTTCTTGTAAGTCAGTGAAAATGTGAAGTTGTGAGCTTCGAGGAGTCCCATCTCGCTTCTCCCGCCATCACGTGGCTCCCAGCTCTTTCCCGTTAAAAAATAAAAGCACAGATGCCTGGTGAACTGCATTTTCAGAAGACTTAAGTAATGCCTGTGTCCTTTTTTTTCCACCTCAGACTTATCTATGGATCCAAAGCAGAAGATCTTATCGCAGCTCTTTACCACATACGCTTTGTGTTCGTGCGTCACAGGTAAAAGAGGTTAAAGGGTGAAAAAGTTCATCGCAGCAGGAACCCGTGTCTCTACATGCGTGTTTGTGCTTCTCTTCAGTGTGCAGCTGCAGAGTTGGGTAAATGGAAAGGTTAGGGAGTGAAGACCCCAGCCTCAGGCATCTCGACATACTACCCATCTAGTTGAGTGGATGACCTCTGACCTCTTGTCCAGCAAAGGCTCAGGTCTGCTCGGGTCGAGCCAGGTGGCTTTTAAGAGCCTGTTGGCCCGTTCAGGAGCACGTGACACTTGAACTCTTCAGGACCAAACGCGTTCTTTTGGTTAATTAGGAAACGCTTACGGCTTCGGTGTGACTGTGTGTGTGTGTGTTATTGATGTTACAGGTAAAGTTATAGATTAGAAAATGCAGATTAAGAGGCGAGGGACAATTGTTAGACTCATAACATCTGTCCTCTGATATAATTAGATTTTATATCTATACTTAATAAAATCAGACACTCGTCCCAACAGTTTGATGCTTCAGGAGCTCCTTTTATCTAGAAGCTCGCGCTAAAATGTTCCCTAGATATGAGGAATGACAGATATTCCAGTGAGTTGTCAAAAACAGATTTAGGGCCGCGGTTACTTTTCACCCTGTCCATTTATGAAATGTTAAAGGTTGTGTGTGGCCGCTTCAAACGTGTAGTGTGGTAGCTGTAAGACAAAAACATTGCATTAGTCCCGATCTTGTCACAGGTGAAAGAAACGGCCTGTCTCAATTCTGTCACAACATGCTCTCTATTGTATCGCCGTGCAAGAAACTCCCCATGGAAATTTTGGAATCTTTCCCATTGTTCCTAAAGGAGCGGGGGCTTTCATATGGAAGTGGGCAACGCCAGGAAATGACAGGCATTCTTTGTGGACTATTTGAAAATAAACTTGCGCCTCCTCGCTTCTCTCTCGACAGCTAGGCAAAAACTAGAAATAAGAAGAGAGGATTATGGTCTTAAAAATCCCTCAATGGCTTTTTCACTTTCTTGTGTTTCCTGCTGCAATTTGTCCCGAAAGTATATTTTCTTATTCAGCGTACTGGAGACATGCCATCAGAGTTTCAGCTAAAGAGCTTTTGTCAAGCGCTTTTCACTCTTTTCTCTACAGTTTCTTGAATGGGAGCATTCTTATTTTCCTCCTTATTTGTCCTTATTTTGCCTTATCTTTCCCCCTGGCTTTAAACACAACCCCACTGCTTGAGCTCTGCTTTATGAGGTGTGACAGTGAGGTCTGGTTGCCGAGGCAGTCGGTGTGGACTGGAACGTAAAGCTTTACATTCAGCCGGCTGCGGTCGGTTTTGGGGAGGACTTAAACTCACTTCACCCCTAGACAGTGCCTCGTATACAGGAACTTCCTTCATTCTGCTGAGTTGGCATGAAAGTGCAGAATTAGAGGAGGGGGGGGGGGGATGTTAGACTTGCCTTTCTTAACCTCAGAGTCCTTAATTGCTCACATACAGTTGCTACCTTTTTTAATAAGGAAATAAGAGGAAAGAAAAGTAAAAACAGGTGGTCATGATTTAAGCTTCTAAAATCATACATAAAACATTTTCTTCGGTGTCAACAAGTCTAACATCTTTTTGAAGTGCAGTTTGGTACCAGGTGTTCATAGTTCAACTGAGATTTAATAACAGGTTTTTATTTAACAGGCACTTCTTTTCTAAGATGGTCAATCCCGCCGTACCTCAGATTAACCCTCCCCCCTTACCCCCCCCCCCCCCTCCCTCCTCTTTTTCTGTCTCTCTTCCTCCTCTTGTTGTTTTTCCCAGCAGGCGAGTGGTAGTTCCCAGGTATTTGACCAGTGTAGCGTGGCCGGGAGGCCGGTTGTTCTGTCCTCTGTGAGACAAAGGCAGCGTGCCTCAAGGAGAGGGATGAAAGGAAACGGGGCTGTGCAGCCACTCCTTTTTACAATGGGAAACCTCCTTAGTGAGGTTGTAGAGCACATAACCGCCGTCTCTCTTCCTTTTTTTTTTTTTAACAAGCGCTAAGACTATGAGAGTGTGTCTCTATGTTTTTGTAGTAGGAAGAGAAGTGCTGTGTGTGTGTACATGTAGATGTGAGTTTGTGTGTGTGCGTGCAGGAATGGGTGTCCTTTATGTCTAAATACAACGTTTTTAGGCTTCCTCTTCCCTACACCTGCTTAGTTTGAGGTGACAGATGGTGCTTCTCTTGTTGAAGATGTTTCCTGTATAAAGGTTTGTTTTTGCTGTGGTTTTAACTGTGTAGAGAGGGTTAGAAATGAAGAGAGAGAAACATAAAAGATCGCTTTAAATGATGTTAATGATTCTGGAGCAGTCCAGCTGGGCTAAAAGTATAACAATGTTTCAGGGTTTTTTTTTTTTTTTTTAAATGAAAGAATGATTTGATTATAATAGTATTCAAATCCTTTACTTATTCAATAGCGGCAATACCAAAAAAAAATCTGAAAAATCCTATATTTTCTGCTGAAAATGTTGAGTTCAAGTATAGGATATGAAAATATTTAAATGAAAGTGCATACACCTCAAAAATGTATTCTTGCTCAGTACCTGAGTGAAAAATATTTCTTACTTTCCATCTCTAGTTTTATCAGGAATGTATTATTCAATGAAACATTTGTATCGTAGTTGTTAATTAATTTATTTTTTTTGCCACATTATACAGATGAGTTGAATTATACACGTACGTCTTGGGAGCTCGGTCGAGTGTTATCATCTCGGGTGGCAGTCAGGGGGAGGGAGCGCAAGCCGCAGGAGTCTTTCATGGCTCCAGCTCCAGAGACAACCTGTTCTCAGGCACTTCTCTTCTGGCACTTTTTAATGACATCATAAATTCCTCCATTTCCTCTGACCAGCCCTAGGTGGATATAAAGGACATACCTGGCCAGTAATTGTCTGTCTGGCCCTCTCATCTGTCAGCCTCCTTCGACTGCTGGTGACTTCCTCCAGAGCCAGACTCTCAGACTGCCTGAAGATTTCTCAGGTCTCTTCTCAAAACAGTGGCTTATTTGATGAGAGATGAGGCAGAGAAGTTTCTTTTTTCCCCCTTCAAGCCTTTTACTGAATATTTGTTGGTCATTTAGGTCAGCGTGGCGAGTTAGCCTGGCACCCACGTTGGTGGACTCTGCATGCATGTGCACTTAAGACCGACAACAACAGCCCACTCTTAGACCTATTGATATCTTTTGTTTGTTGAAGTCCGAGGATGAAGGGCAGAAAAGAAGGGATTAGTGGAAGAAAAAAAGAGTTTTTTGGGAGAAAGGAGAAGCCCTCAGGAACATTCAGCGTTCACATTCATCTGATACACTGCTGGGGCTCCTCGGGGAGGCTGCAACAATACACGCACCAGCACAACATTCCTTGGGGTTAAAAAGGTCAGGGGTCACCCTCCGACCCCACCCTGCCAATCAGTCCCAAGGCACTAACTCTGTGCCTTTTTTTGTTTTGGTTTATGTCTTTGCACTTGTTGGACAGACTCTGCACCTTGTGTTACAATGTGCCCTTTGCTCTCTAATAGACTAGATTAGCACGGAGCACTTTCACTGTTTCATAATGTTCTTTAAGTCAGTTTCGCCTCAGGCATCTATAGTTTAAATTTACAATGTACAAATTCTGCTACATAGGAGGAAAAAATATATTTGCTAGTAGCTTCACAGACCTTCAAATTAAGTTGGACTCTTTGGCCTCTTTGCCTGACAATATACTTTTTTAGAATTATGTCTGCAGGCTATGTCACGTATAATATCCCAGCCAGATGTTTGGCAATCCCCGATCTTTATATCCTTGAAAAAGAACCACCACAAAGCAGAAAAACTGTAATTATCCGCAGTTTGAATAGATTTAAATGGCCACTTTATATAATGAACTCACCAGGGTCAAATATTAGGCTGAGGGCGCTGTAGGTCCTCAAAGTCATGCTTTTCCTCCCTTCCGAAAAAATCCGGTTGGAGTTTTTTTTTTTTTTTTTTTTTTTTTTTTTTTCTCTAACACCACAGCACACTTCAAATAAAGTCTGAAGGCTGCCATTAAAGTGGAGCATATGCATGTGTAGGCATGGAGTGGCGTGTGAGGCCCCTACAGGCAGACTGCAGGTCTGTTAGTCATTACGGCTGAATGTACAGTATACACTGGAGTGGACATGTAGCTACATTAAAGTCTCGCCCACGGCCACATCAGACCACCCCAGAGACACACCACTGGCACTTCCTCCGACTGCTTTCATCGCTCAGCCTTGGGGGGAAGCGCGTTTTGGGATTTCCGGAGGATGCACTGGACATTAATTGTCTGTTGATTAGGAAACTTTCTAGTGAACCTCAAATTGTGAATGTATATAATAGATGGATAGATTCCCAGAAAAGCTTTTTCCATTGTTTCCGTACAACGTAAAAGTCGATCTCCAGCACATTTCTTTGCCTCTAACTGTTTTGTCTTTATTTCTGCTTTTGTCTTCTTTCTATAGGTGTTCACAATAGCCCTCCCAATGCTTGTGACTCCATGAAGATTATTTCCACCAGGTATACTGCACAACATCATTAAAACAGCTTCGTAAGATCCTTAGTTTCTCTATTACTGAATATCCACCATGTGTCACATTCTTTTGTCCTCTTTCCTGGTGGAGAGGCATCGCGGAAAGATGACTTAAAGCTCCTTGAATTTTTATCCTGCGCACTAAATCGGCTTACAGTAGAGGAAGGAGACATTGCTCTCTATTAGTGTGCAGTTAGAAATGAAAGCCTATCTGGCTGCAGCTGTGGAGGAGCTCCAGAGATGGGGACGTTTATTGTCGGGAACAAATAGAGGCCTTTTAATTTTGTCTAGCAGCTGACGCCTCTCCCCACCCACTCCTCCAAAACCGCTTTTGTCAGTAATGTAGAGTGTCCTGCTCAGGCAGGGGCGAGCGACCACAAGAGTTTCATTGCGGGGAAAAAAATAAAAAAAATTGTGCAGAGTTTGTCGGAGCTAGGCTCGAGGAGGAAGGGCCCGGCTGTTTGCCATATGATGTAATTATCTGCCATTTCAAAAGATTATCTCCCTCCATCAATATTGTGTGTGTGTGTGTGTGTGTGTGTGTGTGTGTGTGTGTGTG
>CALSBV010009973.1:1391408-1521851 GCA_943590825.1 Bovichtus diacanthus
CAGTGTGTAGTTCACGGTGCCAGCAGTAGGTGGCGGGAGAGTCCAGCAGCACAGGAAGGATTCACTTTATGAATAAACTGCTGCATGTCCGAGCGGAAGAGACTTCATATCCCCCTTCAGCGAGATGACATGCCCGGTGTGGATATAGCTGGTAGTCATAACGCAATATGTCACGCTTTTTGGATGAAAAGCTCGGTGTGAGTGAGGCTGTGGTTGTGAGACCATGATAAGATACGGAGATGCTAACTATGTCACTGTGCAGCACAAGCTAGCTGAAGCTAAAGCTAACTGCTGTGTTATTATGAAGCGCTAACTACGAAAAGATGATTAAAAGAGGAGAAAGGTAAGATACAGAAACACACAAATACCTGCTGTGTTTGTAACAGTACCATTTAGTTAGGGCACATATTCAGACAGCTTTTTATTTATATATGTCTTTATTTATAGTTATTACACTTGTGGGTAGCAGTTAAAATATGAATTTGTGCTTAAAGTTATGCGAATAACTGCAAATTAACGCTATGGTTCCCCCCAACATACACTTTACTTATATACATACACTAGTGTAACAATATATATTCATTGTAACATTGTATAATATTAATATTTGTGAACTTATGAGGGAAGGTGAACTGATATTGTTTACATAACACACACACACACACACACACACACACACACACACACACACACACATACAGTCATAAATAGGTCATGTAAATAGGGTTACACATCCACCTCCCTGCCTACAAATACAGCAAGGTGCAGCTTTCTGTTGTTGCCTGTGATCTTTGCACAAACATACAAAATCTCATGAATATGTAATGTGACTATTTTAGTTTTGTTTTTAGGTGTAATACCAGTGTGAAGTGTACATGGAAGCCGTGAGGATGAGGTTCACCTACTGACCCAGCAGGTTCGCTCCAGGTTGACGGAGGAAGGAGGAGCCATGAAAGAAGCGGGCGGGGCAGAGTGTGGAGGCGCGGCTCTGTTTGACGACCTGGACTTTCCCTCTGACGACACATCTTTGTTCTCTGACAGCTCCACGCCCATCGCCAGGCTGCAGGGAGAAATCACCTGGCGACGTCCGCAGGTCAGAGGGAAATGGGAAATGCCACCGTGTATTCCTGTGCCACGGGTCAAATGTTTTATGCTATTGTTAAGATCATGTGAATTTTCCACATCTGGCTGACGTCCTTGTTGGCTCGTGATGAATTAACTTGCATCACCGAACAAAGAAGGATTTCCCCAATGAGGTGCCTACAGGTTCAAAGTTATTGTTCACTATTGTTCAGTTCAAGAGTCCTTGCAAGTCTTGTTTAATCCGGCGTGTCTCAATGAATGTGTGTTTCACACCTCCAGGAGATCTGCCAGTCGCCAGCTCTCTTCCCTGACAACATCACCCTTGGTCATGCAAAACAAGGCTTATTAGGAGATTGCTGGTTTCTCTGTGCCTGCACCTTCTTGCTCAAGAACAAACATCTATTAAACAAGGTACTAGAGCAACAACTGTATTCTCATTTACATTTTTATGGATTTTTATGATCTGCAGCTCTGGCTTTGCTACATAATCTGGAGAAGTGAATTCTGGGCAGTTGAGTGTGTAGACTAAGTTGCAGTGAATAAGCATGTCATACGCATGTTATCCACTTTATGTCCTGCTGTGTTGATTTAGTCCGTGTCTCTCTGTAGGTGTTGCCTCCAGACCAGCCCCAGTGGGGTGACGGCAGGTACAGGGGCTCCTTCCAGTTTTGTTTTTGGATGCAGGGACACTGGACAGAGGTGACCATCGACGACCGCTTACCCTGCATCAGTTCCACTCCCTGCTTCTCACGCTGCCACTCCCCCACTGCCTTTTGGGTAGCCCTTTTGGAGAAGGCCTATGCCAAGTAAGTAACTCGTGGAATCTCCCGGTCTTATCTCTCAGTTTAACCTACGATGAACTTTGGTTTAGGAGATTATTTTAGGTGGTACTATTGGAATGTTTTATTATCCTTAAAATGTATTCCCAGCCACAGATTAAGTAAAGTTTGTAAATCCCATTTCCTTTCCCTTCAATCCTCTTTAGGCTTCATGGCTCATATGAGCGACTGTGGGCAGGGCAGGTGTCAGAGGCCCTGGTGGATTTGACCGGGGGCCTGGCGGAGCGCTGGAGCTTGGGAGAGTCAGAGGACGAGCAGAGGACAGAACAGGACAGTGACCAGGTCAGGAGGAGAAGGCTGGATCTGAACCTTCTGTGTCCAGTGAGAGACGAGTGTGCGGTCAGCTGCTCCACTCACAGCAGCCCCGGAGGTCAGAAAGAAGTTTTTTCCGTGCAGACACAAGTGATGAATTTTTTTGACTTCTTTTTATTGCCATTTTAATAACCTACGTCCCCAACATAACTAATAAACAGAGACCAGGTTTTATCAAATGTATCCACATACAACATACTTGATCTTTTCTAGCTTCAGCATTGACATCATCTCTCAAATCCGCTGAGTAAAGGAAGGTGGCCTTTGTGCTTTCCAATTACACAAAATAAGTCACCGGGCAGGCGAGACGGGAAATGCATTTGCACTCCTTAGGTGACCAGAAAGACCCTCCTCCATTGGGACTACCCCAAAGATGGCACTAAAGTGGTTAGGCGTCAGTGTTTTGTTACATAATAATGAGTGACATTCAAAAATGAAAGACCAGAAGCCCGTCAGAGATTGGCAGGACCAAAACATGTTCCAGAGATGCTGGCATAAGATGACATCTAAGACTCTCTGGACAAACAGATGGGTACATTTTGGCCAAATTATCATTAGAATATTGTAGTCGGTGGAATAATTTAAATTATATCAGGTTGAGTCTCACACAGAAAGATGAAGAATGGATGAGTGAGATAATAGTTTCCCATAGTTCATGTGAGATTTTCTCCACGATGTCTGATTCCCAAGCAACCTCAGTGTTGTTCCATGTGGAGGAGCATATGTTCCGTACCATATTGTTCACCTTAGAAATGAGTCCTTTGTTATATGGCTTGAGTTCAGTCATGGCCAATGTCGGGTCTTTCTGGGGGGGATTGGGGCAGAGATACAAAGTGATTTTGATCCTGTGTCACATCCCCTGGTGACCTCCATGACTGTTGTAGGTGCCAGTGAGCTGGGTCAGTACCATGCGCTGACTGTCATGGAGTGGTTGGATGTGAAGACGGTGTCAGGGAACAAAGAGCTGCTGATCCGGATCAGAAACCCCTGGGGAAGATGCTGCTGGGGAGGGGCCTGGATAGGGAGGTAGGCATGTGTGTCTGCTTATGTGAGTCATAGTTAAGATTAAGAGGTAGTAGATGAGTCTTCAGTCGTTTCCATGGATATGATATGATATACGTTAACAGTGTAATTTTATCTCAGTGTGAATGGTTGTGAATGGAATTCTTAACAGCAAAACGCTCTACAATATCAAACCGTACTGCATGAATAACTGTATAATCTTAATCTATCTCCTTGTTTGCAGTGGTGCTGGGTGGAGTTCTGTTGACCCTGTTTCTGCTTTGGACTTACAAGCCAGGGTGGCCGAAGGCGAGTTCTGGTTGGATGAGGCCGAGTTCCTGTCCCAGTTTGATGATGTCACAGTGGGCTACCCCATCAGTGATGAGGGACACTTAAAGAGCATCTATACTGGTAATTCCTTAAGACCACATCTATAGTGCATTATGAAGGCATTCATAATGCCTTTGTAACGCTTCATGGCTACACTCATAAACACAAATAATGCTGAATATGTGTGTTTGTAGGTGTAGTCATTTCAGTCATGCCCTCAATGCACTATATATGTGGTCTAGTGTTCATAGAAAGTGTTACCGAATGGGGTAAACTCAATGACTGTGACCTCCTTTGCGCCCCTTTTAAACCCTCATAACTCTCCTCTCTGACAGGAAATCTGCTGACACACAACCACCAGCTGGCTGGCCGGTGGATGAAAGGGCACTCCGCTGGTGGCAGCCGAAACAGCAGCAGCTACGGCAGCAACCCAAAGTTTTGGCTCAAAGTGTGTGAGAGAGGAGAGGTGCTGGTGTCGCTGCTGCAGCATAGAAAATGGAGAAACACAGAGAATTTTGCACAAACGCCACTCGAGGATAGCAAGAACACAACGCACCAGCACTACCAGGCTATCGCTCTACATATGTGGAAGGTTTGCACCATCACTTATAGCAACATTTTTTTGGTGTTTGTGTCTTTGCGTCATGTCACTCGAGTTTTTCTGTCTCTAGGTGGAGAAAAGGCGTTTTAATCTAAGCCGGATGTTGAACAAACCTCCTTGTGCTTCTACTCACTGCCACGCCTACGAGAGAGAGGTGCTTCTCCATGAGCAGCTGGAGCCTGGATACTATCTGCTGATCCCCAGCACCTACCAGCCAGGAGCTGAGGCCCGCTTCCTCATCAGGGCCTTTTCCTGCTCTTCCGCATCCCTCAGGTGAGGACCAGCTGACAGATGGAGAAAGTAAACAAGCTCATCTCATCTATGTAAAAGTTACAGGAAACATGCAGCACATCCAGCCTGTGTTTCTTTTTTTTTATAATAAGATTTGAACTTAGAGGGAGGTTTCATTTCATCGTCATAAAGATCAGGTTCTTTTAGAGATGAGTGTGGACCAAAAGGTGTCAGGTAGAAAAAGCTAAAAAAATGAATTCTCTCAAATCAGTAAAATCGGATGCACAAATGAACAGAACGTTAAACAATAGGTTACATTAACTCATTTGTAATGATGTAAAAAAAATAACACAATGTCTCCTTATCCCTAAACATACATTATCAATAATACTGTTAAATATTCTATAAATGTGTGCACATGATTTGTTCATTCGAGATCACGATTTATGATTTAACTTTCTTTCTCCATGATTTTCTATACAACTGAATGACAGCAAGTAAATAGTGACATCTGCTGGTTAATTCTTTACCCCACATATTCTTTTTCAAAAGCTGGATTTTCCTACTTCTATGTTTCGCCACGTGCGCTGTGATTAAAGAGAATTATTTCTGACATGACAATGTTGGTGTCCTCCTCAGTGCCCTGAAAAGTCCAGCACCTTCACTGCCATTGACAACAGATGGAGAGTGGGAGACCAGTTACTTCCGGGGATCGTGGGTGGAGGGAAGAACGGCCGGAGGAAGTAGGAACTTCCTGTCTCACTGGGAGAACCCCTGCTTCCCTTTTACAGTGTGTGATGGGTCAGCAGTGACATCAGGAGTTAATATCAGGATTAGCCTGCACCAGAACCGCCCAGATACTGACCTGCACCCTATTGGCTTTCACATTTATAAGGTCAGTCAAACATTAGGGGGGAAATTCCAGTGTCACAGGTCATTCACCTCTGTGTACATTCCCCTGTCAATCACAATACAATCAGTACTGAAAATAGATCTTTGAAATGTTTATACTCTTTTTGGCGGTTTTAACACTCACAGGTGTTTGAGCTAACTTGACAGTTTTTATGTCTGTGAAGATATTTTTCATGCTGTGCAACAACAAATAGCCTTTTATAATGGGAAAAAAACAAGCACCCTTATATTTATTTGCTTTGTTTGTAGGGGAATAAGCACGTTAATCATCCTAAATGTTTTGAAAACATCGATGTTAAAGTGCCAGGGTTAGCTCAACAAATAATTTGCACTTGTAGTCCCAACACAATTAAACCTTTAAGTAAGTAGGAAACAGCTTGTGTTTCCTTTTGTCCTAATGAACTTTGATAATAATACAGATACCTTAAAAGTTAGGATATATGTATTATACAGTATGTGGTAGTACCATGGATGTAAAGGAAGATATAGAATAAAATAGCTCATGATTGTAATTCTTCAGTATCTGAGGATTTGATCTTCACTGTGTCTGCAGTTCCCAGAAGGGGAAGAGCAGACATTACCCAGGGACGAGGATCCTGCAGCCAGTTGTGTCCCTCACTGCTACACCCAGGATGTCAGTCGGGCCTGCTGTCTTTCTCCTGGAGCTTACACCATAGTGCCATCCACATATCAGCCCGACTGCTCAGCAAACTTCACCCTCAGCCTGGCTCGCAGGATACACAGGTTGGCTCTCTTCCTTTGTCTTAAGCTAATAACAGTAGCTTCAGGTATCATTATTATATCATAAATAATATTCGATATGTGTCTCTTTCAGGAAAGTGGTGAAAAGCCAGGAGAGGTTGGGAAGAGCCATTCAGGAGGTCAGTTATTCAAAAGTGAATGTGAAAAAAGTACTTGGCAACACTAGCTGACAACACTTCTTTACGTCACCAATGTCCCACGACCTTCGTCATGATGATTTACAGAATCTGTTAAAATACCTATATACCTATATACTACAATAAGGTAGAATCTTTATCAGTTATCCATTAAGAGATAGACACACAGGTGGCTAAAGAAAGCTCCACAGAAATGTCAAAATAAAAGTACACAACCAAATAGACTTAAGTTTTAAACCATTAATCAAAAAACATTCGATCAAAACAAATGATTAGTTGCAACCCTGGTGTTATGTTACATTGTGGTAAAGAAAGGTTCTTGTAACCTGTGCCTCTCAGTCCTCACACTGTTTCACCTCCAACAAAGAAATGAAATGGTTATGTTTTTTGGAAGGTTGATGGTAGGATGAGGCAGATGGGGCAGCAGCTTGACAGCTAGTCCTGCCTTCAGGACACTTATGCCTACCATAAACCCACATTTGCTGTGATTGTGGTCAGAGGATGGCAGCACTGAATAATCGCTCTGTCTTGCTTTTGTCTCTTTCTGGGCGGCAGATCTCTCACATCTCTGTGATGCAAAGCTAGTTCTCTGGGACTGTTGCTGCTCCACTGACATCGACTCACCTCCCGGTGCCTCTTGGCCCATGATGAAAGAACCAGTTCTCCCATCTACCCTCACCATGGAGGCTGTGTGTGTGTGTGTGCATGTATGTGTACCACCAGTGGCTGAGAAGGCAGGCAGGCAGATAGAGTGGGAATCTGTGTGTCGGAAATCCTGGAAACCCCTTTATCCTGAACCGCTGAGGCTCAGTGCTGATGGGCAGCCACACACTCATCAGCGATTAGGACATCAGAGGTTGTCGGTGGGCAGGGCTGCTAATGAAGTATGACGGGACTGGATGGTGTAAACAAACAGCCGCCATTGAAGAGGGCCGCCGCTGCTCTTGCTCATTCACTCACTGGTGAGCCTGCCGGCCCGGAACAAAGGGCCCTCTCATGAAGGTCCTCACAGAGGCACAGGGGGCAAGGGGCGAGGGGATGGTCTCCGACAGCAGAGCCAACCAAACCACACCACACCATACCGTGCCATACCATGCCAGAGCTTTCCTCCCATCCCTCACTCACAGACACCCTGCTCCTTACCTAGCTTGCATTGTGTGTCCCTAGACCCGGACACAAGGTTTTCTCAGTACCGTATCCCCAACATGCTCACCATCCGGACTCACACTAAGGTCAGGCTGGACCTAAAGAAGTCCACTTTGTTCCTGACTCCATCCTCACCCCCCAGCTCCCTTTTTGTCCCCCCAGACTCGGCCCACAGCTCTGCCTGGACCAGAACAGAGCCATGGTTTGAAGTTGCCGCAAGAACAGATGACAAGCAGACGGATAGAAGGGATGAAACGAAGGATGCGGCACATCAGAGGAGGCTGGTTCAAATGAAGAAGCCGACAGTCGTTTTTGTGTTGAGGCTGCGTATGTGTGGTGGTGTGTGTCTGCCTGCTCGAAGCTATGTCTGTGTGTCGAAGTCACACGGTTTCTGATTATTCATTGGAGCCAGTGTTAACAGAGACATTTTACAAAGCTATAATTAACTGATTAGAGTGGTACTGTGCTGTGTATTTATTATGTTTGGGAGTGAGATGTGATGAATAAAATGTTAAAGCATACCTCGGTGCTGGTGCGTCCCATATGTTGATGTGATTTTGGCTTTATATATGTATATATTTGCATCATGAATGTTTCCAGTGATTTATAAATATATAGATTTGGTCAATAATTGAGAAAAGCTGTGTGTCACCCCCACGTTCATCTCCACGAACAACACACTGCGTGCGCGTACATGTGCGTCCACTGCGCGCGCCGCCGTTCCTGCGGAATTCAGGAGACTGGTCGGACTCCGAAAGGCTCCCACCTAGAAAATAATGAACAACAAATTTGACGCGTGAGTAAACAAAAGTTTCTGTGGAAAACCTGCAAGCGAGTGGGCCCCCCGTCGTGAAATTCACGGGGGAGTGTAATGTTAATGAAAGCTGTTGCGTGTAAAATGAGAGGTGTGTCAGCTTTATTGCATGTCCTGCATGCTCTGTAAGGTTTATAAACCACTATTAGAGCGACACACACAGGTGCTTTTAAAACGAAGGGCAGTAACAGCAGAGATTGTGTAGTATTTTATAACGTGTGGTGTGCTGTGTTGTTAGCTGTAGCTTAGCGGAAGGCGGACAGGCCGTGAATCCTCGGTGTGGTAGTTGTTGAGAGGCCGGGGAAGGTGCGCACTGTCACGGCTCCAACTCGACTGTCATGTACGGACAGATAGCGAACAGTGTGTTGTAACATATTCACGGTCAGAGTAGTTTATGGACAGATGTGTACGTGTGTGTCATAAACCGTCTGCATTTTTGCCGTGCACATGTTAAAATCACACTCAGTTGAGAGTTTTTATTAGGTGTAACGTTAATGGCTAATGCAGCAGACTGCAATGATTCATATCTTCATGAAGGTTATGATGTTCAGGGTGTAAAAAAAAAAAAAAAGTTTTTGTAATATTTTGTCTACCCAGTTTATATCAATTAGGGCACACGGGACAATAGTCACTAACAGTACAGTTCAGTAGCACAAATCATCCCTTTGTTCCCTTTGGTCCTATGTTATTGATATCAGCTATCATTGTCAAATATTGGTTAGGGCAATCGCAGTTCAAATTGCAAACGAATGAAGGCAGACGGACGTTTCAGATGCAGTTTAAATGGTAAAAATCCGTTCTGCCACTGTGGATATATCAATGGCTAAAGAAAAAAGAAAGACAATCTTGCCTGCAAATTGTAGGGCGTAGGTTTCAAAGAGTATAAAATCAGTGAGCTATAAGCTGTAGGTTGGAGATTGCTACATATTGACTCAAGAAAATATACATTGCTAAACAAAGCCCTTTGAAAGGTCTCGTTAATGTGTTTCTTTAAGAGGTTATTAAGCTGGGGAACATAGGAAAGGTGATAATAAAGTTGACTCAACACCTCAGTTTAAAACAGATTGAACAAAAAATGAACTTTCTTTCTGTTGCGCTATGCCACCATTAGTTTTAGCAAGGTACCAAATTACCTGTTAAGTCCCCCATAATTAAAATTAAGTCAGTGCATGATACAAATCGACGTGTTTTGCCTAATGTTTCCATAAAATACAGTCTGAAAGATGATGACAGTGGAGACCACGACCAGGACCAAGGCTCACCGAAAGACAGTGAGAAGGAAAAGACTGAAGACGAGGACAAGGAACAGAACACCAGGAAAAAGGTCAACCTATTACAGAATGACTCATGTGAATTCTTCTCTTCAAATTTAATTGTATGGCTCAGTCACTTCCTTGATTTCTGCAGATGGTGGTGCCAGGGGCAGGAGAGCACCCTCTTCAATACAACTACACCTTCTGGTACTCCAGACGCACCCCAGGGAGACCTGCCAGTACTCAGAGCTACGAGCAAAACATTAAACAGATTGGCAGCTTCGCATCGGTAGGTCACTCCTCATGACCTCCTTTTTTTTTTTTTCAGCCAGACAGTGCAGATCTATGAATACAAGCTTATCCTGACTCGTATAAATCATCTCAGGACGTACTATATTGTGGCTTTTTTATTTATTTTGCTATGGCATACTTTACTATGACTTTTTTATGACATACTACAATGACTTATCTTGGACATACATTTCCATGACATTTTTATTGCATAGTATATGATGACTTTTTTTTACGACATACTGTACCATAACCTTTTTAATAACATTTTTATCAAATGTTTTATGGCAAACTATTATAAATTCTTTTTATGAGACATTTTTACGGCACTTTCATGGCATCCTATACTATGAGATTTTTTTTTACATACCACTATGGCTGTATTTGACATACATTTTCCTGACATTTTTATGGCATATTCATTTATGATAAAACATTTTTACGACATACCATATTATGATTTTTTTAAGACTCACATATAGTGGTCCAAAGAGTTATCACAAGTAAATGTAAGTTGAAGTGTTTTGCTGATGTAGATTTATGTAAAGGGTCTTTTTTTCCTGCATAAACCCTGTTCTTGTGCTTCCCTAGGTGGAGCAATTCTGGCGTTTTTATAGTCACATGATCCGGCCAGGCGACCTGACAGGCCATAGTGACTTCCACCTCTTCAAGGAGGGTATTAAACCCATGTGGGAGGTGGGTACTCTAAAATCTTGTAAACTAAAGACTGTATCTTGTAATATATTAAATCTATTTGGATTTGTAAATAAAAAGCCCACTCTGAAATCCTGCCCGCGTTGTTTTTCAGGATGATGCCAATAAGATGGGCGGGAAGTGGATCATCCGTCTGAGGAAAGGCCTGGCATCTCGGTGCTGGGAGAACCTGATCCTGGCCATGCTCGGGGAGCAGTTCATGGTTGGAGAGGAGATCTGCGGGGCTGTGGTGTCAGTACGCTTCCAGGTGATCCCACAACACAGACACACACTCCTGCTGTACCTTGTCACTTCTTGCCTACTTCAGTATACTCATCATGTCTTCTCTGCTTCTTTTCTCCAGGAGGATATCATCTCCATCTGGAATAAAACAGCTAGCGACCAGGCGACCACTGCCCGCATCAGAGACACCCTGCGCAGAGTCCTCAACCTGCCTCCCAACACCATCATGGAGTACAAGACTCACACAGACAGCATTAAGTATGTATGTCTCATCGTTTTATTATTTTCTCTCTCTCTCTCTCTTTCACATAAATGTTTGCATGCTCACAAACTTAAAATGCTCTAACATTTCTGTTGGATTTACTCATTTCTGTTGCTTCTAAAAGCAGAAAGATATAAACCAGTGCTAATGTTTCTCCCAATTAAACAGATAGATGTTTGTGGTAATCAATTTCTTAATCAAAAATTCCCAACATTAGCTTTTTCCAGCTTGTCAAATGTGAAGATTTGTTTCTTCTTATTTGAACATATTTGGGTTTTGGACTCGACGTCACCCTGGGACATTTAGAACTAGTGCAGTGCCTGTTCGTAAAAGGGCTGAATGCTTGGCCTGTGGTATTTCTGCTTGCAGAAGCGCTCATGCAAACAACCTCACACTCGACACTACGCTTCCTTGGGTCCTGAGCAACACAGCTGCCATGACATAGTTGCGTCAAACACCAAAATACAGTCGGGAGAAAACACCAGGGGCAGACATACTGTACTATTACTCTTTTAATGACTTTTTTATGATATACTATTACTTTTGTATGACATACTATACTATTACTTTTTTTATGACATACTATACTATGACATACTATGGCTGCGTTCTAAACAATTTGGACATACTACTTCATCTTAACATTGCGCTTTGAACTTAGACCCTCTCAAATATCTGCTGTGCAAAGGATTGTGGGTCAGATCAGCCAGAAAAGCATGCTGGCTCGCATACTGCAAAATGCTATCGGTTGCAGTAGGACATCCTGGTATTTTTGGCATACTGCATTTGACATACTATACTTTGACTTTTTAATGACATACTATACTATTACTTTTTAATTACATTTTTTATGACATACTATAGTATTACTTTTTTATAAAGTTAAATAGTTTTACTTCAGAAAAAAAGTTTTGAGCACTGCCTATACCAACATTCCCAGTTAGAGAAAGGGGCAAAAGTCAATAAACGTTAAATCTGAGGTTTTTTTCCCGGTGGTTAAGTTCTTAGCGTTACAAGTTAGTTTGTCAAGTTTACACAATTTGAGTGTGTCAGAGTGGCGTGCAGTAGGCTATCCGCTCATGCTGGTTGACTCCAGGAAAATGAAGAAAAGTTTGGTTGTCAATTAGCTGCGGCCTTTAAAGGCCCGCTGCGGACGCACGCTCGACTCATTCCGCAGAGTCCTGAGGCCCCGCCCCCCGTGGTGCGATGATCAACGTTATAATAGCTAATGAACAGAAATAGTTTGTTGCAGGGCTACTTTTGAGTAATACTCTCTTACTTTTCTTTAGTAATTATGCTTTATTATTTGAATGCTTTCTTTACGACATTCACAGCTATAATAGCAAAACAGACAAATATATATTTTTTCATTATTTGTTGGTATATATGTTACAAAAGAGAGACAAGTAAAATACAGCCATGTATGCCACTCCATCATGTGCTTTTGCAGTAAATTGATGCAGTTGTGATTCTCCCTTTGTGAAAAGGCTTGAATATCCAAACGGTTTGTTTATTTTGAATGATGATGTGCTGCATCCTTTGTTTACAGAGCATGGGAAGACTTCCATGGACTGGTGAATCCTAGTGGCGGATGTTAGCCCCTCACACAGACCACCTCTGCAGGAGTAAGAACTGCTGCTACATTATTTCAAAGTGAAAGAAGTGGTTTCTCTCTGATGTACTCCGTCTCGTGCTAATGTTCGTCTCTGTTTGTGGTATGCAGGTGTGTGTACATGTGATATGCTGGGGGACGACGAGTCCAGAAAAGGATACCTCTAAGTGGATTGGCACTGTGTAATACGAAGACAGAGCAAAAGTCAGGAACAGAGGCAAGAAGACCATTCCTTCTTCGCGTCAAATTGGAAATGAACAGAAAAGCCTGTCAACAGAACACTGAACCATGCCGAAGAGAGAAATATGCGTTATTTTTAATCAACCAGAGAAGAGCGAAGCCTCCAATTTCATTTTATTTTTTTAATGCAAGTTGTAACATCTGTTAACTTGCCACCAGAGGGAGGCCATGTGACTGGTGTTTGCTGATCTGGTCATTAGCTGTTAACAAAGTGTACTTGACAAAATACAACAAAACCAATACTAGATCTGATTTTATTGCTTAACATCACACTTCCTGCTGTTTAAAATTGATCTGTTAATCTGTTTTATCGGGACTCAAACAGGGTTGCAGGTAGATGTTATTTTATTACAGTGCTGTATTTTAACTACAATTCGTCTGGTCATTTCGAACTAGAATGATTACTATTATTGTGTACAATATATTTGTAAATACAGTCCACTTCAAAGATCGCTTAACTGAATCAGCAATGATTCTCCATCTTTGACCTGGAAGTTAATCCCAAAGGATGAGGACCATCCTGTGTTGGGCAGAAGGTTGTATAACCGGCATCTTAAGAATGGACTGCCAAGCTGCCTAAATCACTGTGCCTGGCCTCGAGCCCGAACCAGTTTTCCCTTCTGTCTGTCATGTCTTTATCCCGCCTTTAAAGAATCCAAGGGATGGGCTCTGCTTTAATGTCCTCAACAAAAGGTGTATAGGAGTCCTGAAACACTGACCTTCACTCCTTTTACTTTTTGTAGTAAAAGAAATGAAACTGGGCCCAGGGTCAGGGTCTGTCACAGTTTTTATCAATTCCTTGGGAGCATTTTTTTTGGAATCATGTCATGAAAGCGCCTATAGTTTGTTGAAAAACTGTAATGCTGCCCGTGTTTGGTGGTGTGATGATGGGTGCAGGTGTGTGTCAAAAGTGGAAAAAAAAACACATTTGGATGTACACCTGATGGATTATAGCAATAAATGTCAAATATGCATCTGCTGCTAAAGCTGGTTCAGTGTCCTTTTCTTTCATAAATGTCTGTTGAACCTGAATTGTTGAAGGACATCTTTTAATGCCACACCAGCCCCCACTGTTGTTCCATAAATACAATTCAATGATGCAGCCTCTTGTGCCATGAACTGACTCGGCTGGTGCGCCTCATTATTTGTAGCCCACTTTGAACGATGTCGGTTTTCATCTTTCTTCATCCTTTTCATTGATCAGCTCATTTCAAAGAACATGTAATTCTGTAGAGAAAATAGTGAAAACTGATGAGTGAAGGGACTAATTATAAAGGCTTTTTTCACCGCAGGTATTACTAAAACATTAACTATGTTGCATGCTGCTCCTCCAGTAAACCACAGCAGCATGCACAACACCAGAACCCTGGAACTGAAGCATCTTTAGTTTCATTATTTACACCTCTGCTGCTGCCCTTCTGTGAAAAAGGCCTATTTTCACACAACACAATACAGCCAAGATTGCAATAGTGATAATATAAATTCATATGCTCACCAACAAGAACGTGGATGCCAGCAGCAGCAGTTTGGTGTGTGACTCCATACTCAGTGGCACTGTGATACAGATTAAAATAAAGTTAAAAAAAGAAAAGACATCACAACAGCGTTTCTCAAACTATTGGGTGCACGTGACTGCGGGGACAATGTGGAGTGAAACTGTGTCTCAGCAGACATTTTGACTTGTAAACACAGGAGTAACTCATTCAGACATTGCTCATTTTCATTTGCAGAAAACAAAACTGATGAGAAAGATAAGTTAAAAGTAATACGTCATGTTGTTATTATTGTAATTTCATTTAAATTCAACTTGGCTTTGTCATGACGGGAGCAGTTTGGGAACCACTTCATGAGGAATTGTAAATCACTCTACCTTAAGTTCAACTCACCCTCCAACCCAAAATATTCATGGTCCATGTTATATTCGTCATTGAAGCCAGGCCATTTCTTCCATATTGTGCCCAATTTCTCACCAATGTTGGAGACGATCTGGGGTGTGATTAAAAGCCCCAAAAAATACTGATTGAAATACACTTGTAGAAACACACATTATATTGTGGGATTACCTAGATGTTACTACCTGAAACTGCTGGTTGGAAAAGCAGCGGTGTGGACAGCAGGGGCCCTGGATTCTGAGGGTTGATGCTCCTTCCGAATCACACACTTCCAGGAGAGGGGTGAACATGCTCCACCTGAAAACACGGCCAACCAACACACACCAGCTCAACACGTGTCCTTACGTAATAATCGTGCAATAAGCAACCTAGCAGATACACTGGCCAGTACTTCACACACTGGCGCAGCTCAGCCTTGATGCTTGGTTGATCACATTTTCAGCTGTCATGATTCTGCAGCCCCAAAACCATTGTTTGTTTGGTATCGGAAGAGTTCAAACTGGGGCATGCTTTATTCGAGGACAACTGAGAGAATATTTATACCAAGTACATCTCTGGTCACCGAAACCTCTGCCAGGTCAGTCTTAATTGGGGCCAACTTCACCGAGTGTTGCTTCTGGAAAACACTAAATCCGACAAACACAAAAGGCACCTCAGCTAACCCTGGAGTCAGATTCAGGCCAAAGGAAGAAGAAATTATTTTAGTTTGACTACAGTAGATTGGGTGCTGCCATTACTCCCATTAGTCAACATTCCCATTAAGAAGAATGGCGCATTCCTTCCCTCCCATACAGCCCATGGCAGCTCTGTCGGTGTGTCTCCATCCAAGCAGCTGTTTAAGGCATTAGGTCTCACAGCGTTTAGGCTACACCCCGGCGGGGTGGAGCAGTAAAAGCTCGCTCTGCTATTTACAGACAGACCTGGGCATCTACGATGGCTCGGGGTGGCCAGAGGCTGGGAGTGACATGGAAAAAAAGCTCACGTGTTCAGTCTGAGAATGTAAAGTATCAAGATTGCCACAGTATTCTGATAGTGGAGGGCAAAGGGTTGACAAAGGACAGGAAAGATTACATTTGGAAATGTTTAACGGCAACATCTCTGTCCCATTATTGTGGTTCACCCTCAGAAATGTCAGCAGTTTTCACAGGGACTACTTTTTTATAGAAAGTAGTTTGAATGGAAACTTTTCACAGTAAAGTTTTATTTGTTGTTTGTTTTGTTTTTGTTTATTCTGCGAGTGCCACATACGCAATTCATTCAACTCCACTGTTGTTTCGATAGCATCAAAAATCTCAGATAACTCAAAACCTGGTCAAATAGTCAGAACAATCCAAAACCACATGGCACTAGTAGGTAACTACCAGATTTATTTCTCTTTTCGTAATTTAAGTGTACTGATCCTTTTAGCGAGGGTGTTTGATGTATCATTAAAATCTTATTTGTGTGTGTATCTTTAATAATGTGTAAAATTATTAATTAACTATTAACTATTCATACAGCTTCCAAGTCCAGTTGGAAAAGAAGCACTCACATCTTTTACTTAATAAAACAATCTAAAAATAAAAGTAAAATGCCTGCATGTAAGATTTTACTAAAAAGTAGTAGTAGTAAACTAAAAATTCTTAAGTATTAACAGCGAACTGTACATAAAGTGTCAAAAGTAAAAGTACTTATTATGTGGGATATTTCAAAATAAATGATATTGTTTGATTTTGATTATTTTTTATACATTGATTAACCCCTTTGCTGGATAGTTTATTCTATAACGATGCACCAATTTTAAGCTGATCTTGTGATATACATGTAAAATCTAATGAGTAAACATAGAGTAAAATATAGAATATAGAAGTATAAAATAGAATAAAACAGAAAACTCTATAAAAGTACAAGTTCTTCCAAATTATATTTAGGAGAGTACTTGAGTAAATGTGTTGTCAGCACTGTTGAAGTAAGACCAGGGCAGTAGAAGCAGAAGCAGACCCTCATACCTCTGACATACGGTGCCAATGAGATGTTTTTGAGGTGTGTAGGCTCTCATCTCCATCAGGCAGCAGCCGAGGCAGCAGGCGTCTACCCTCAGGGGCCTTTCAAAATAAAAGACCTGCCGGCCCTGACAGTCGAAGCCCTGCAAGGAACAGGCCCGAGCTGGACCGCAACACTGGAGGCAGGCGCAGGAACTCTCTGAGTGGAGGGAGAGATTAAGGAGAATACACCGAACATATCGTTACTCTCTCTTTATATGAGATGCAGAACGTTCTCAGTTAAGACACATGTAGCTGAACAGGGACCAGTACCTTCCACAGCCACAAAAAACTGTGAGCTGCCTCCTGTGCTGATGCTGTAGATCCTCCTGGGAACACATTGTGGACCTACAATAAAGAAGCATACTTCTTTTAAAACAGACAAATCTCTGCACTGCAAGTATTCCCTTTTTTAACACAAATACACAAAACGTGTTCTCACTTACTCACCTTGCAGCTCTCGTCTGGCAGTGATATGTATTTGATTGACCGTTTCTAGCACAGACATAAAGTGTGATCCTGCTGCACCTCCAGGCCACTGCTCCTCCACCCCTGTCCTGCTCCCTTTCCCTAGTGGCTGCGTGTAGCCGTTCTCCATCTTCCTCCCAGGAGGCAGATGTGACAGCTGCTCATCAGATTTCCAGTCAGGAGGCGTTTGGTGGCCTTTGGGTTCAGGCGACTGAGTGTGGCATTCACATGAAGGCCCACAGCGGTTCTGGAAAGCTTTGAAGATCATCTGGATGTGCTTCTCTCGCTCCAGTCGACCGAAGGGAAGAGGCTGGTTGGTCACCGCTGACATGCTGTAAAACTGAAAGTATATGTGGAACTCAGCAATTACATAACAATGACAAACATTCATAACAGGCGTGTATGAGACCTGCGTCGGTCACTAGTTTGTTTATGTTTGAATGTAATTATTTAGGTACCAGAATGGTAACTACAATCTAAAAAAAAAAAAAAAGATCATAGTCATATTATAGTAGTATGATGAAAAAATGTCATAAAAAGTCAAAGTATAGTATGTCACAATTTCTATTTATAAAAAAATCACTAAAAAGAATAATAGTATAGTATGCCATAAACAAATCATTAAAAATGTCATAGCATAATATGCCATAAAAAAAGTCTAAAAGGTAAAAGTACAGTAAGTCATAAAAAAGGCATAGTATAGTAATTCATAATAATAAAAAAAACCCATAAACATCTGTCATAAATAAAGTCATAGTATAATATGTCTTAAAAATGTCACAAAAACGTCATTGTATAGTATGTCATAAAAAAACAGAATATAGTATAACGTGTGCCCCCCCCCCACACACACATACACACACATTTCTACACTGTTATCAGTCAAATAAAAGCAAACATGCAGCAGGAACATGACTAGATAGAAATAATAATTCAGTTTGCTCTTTTTAGCTAAACCTAAAAGTAGCCCTCCTTACAACCCAAACTAAACGGAAAAATACAAGCCTCCATTTCCCTATAAAATGAGGGCTTACAAACAATAATTTGAGTCAACTCTTGAATTTACGAGAAAAAGTTCAAGAAAAGCAACTTTCCCTCGACCACACATGGCTCCTTCCAGCAGGTCAGCAGGTTCAGACAGTTCTCTGGCTCCAATATAAACATCCAACTGTTTCATCACAGCAGCCAGCCTCGGCCTCTTTTTTATTCACATCACACACACTCTGCTTGCACAGTTTGGTCTCATTCTGCAGCTGCATGCACTGCACAGTATATTCCTCCACAATAAAGGCATCGCTAAGAGAGTACAACAGGTGCCCAAATGGGTAACGACTTCTACAGCATGTCCCCCCTCTGCGCTAAGACATTAAATAGAGCATTACAAGTCTTGTGCTTACCATCTGTGGTCAACCTCCAGGTACCTGAAGACTCTGATGGTCTGACTGTGAGGAGGACGAGACCAGTCACACGTCCATGAGTCTTCATGATGAGGAGGGGTGAAGCACAGACCTCCTTACCACCTCTGTGTGTTTGTGTGAAGATTCACGTAGTAATGTTTGGCTTTGAGAGTGTGTGTGTGTGTGTGTGTCTCCTGTCCCCCGGCTCTGTCTCACCCCCTGACTCCGTTTCCATCCCAACCAGCCGGATCTGCCTTTTGTTGTGTTAGAAAGGCACCACTCAGCCATGTAATTGAAATCCTGCTTCCAGAGGTGGGGGGGCTGCGCAGTGGGTCTGTGTTTCAGAGGCAGCCTGGGGGGTGTCAGTGCTCTCAATGTGCCTTGAAAAAGGTGCAACGCTGGATTAAGAAACGTCTGAGAGTGAGCAATTATAAGATTACAGTTTTATTGATAAAAACATTCATTTGGCTGCTGTTCACCGTTTACGTGTGTGATCCACACACGTCTCATGTAGTTTAACACGATGGCCTTGGATTTTACCAACAGCAGGAGAAAATGAAAACCTACATCAAACACTGAGCTGGTAACAGGAAGAGAAAAGGAACATGCTCTTTTTGTTCTCACACAAAACATATTCTCAACCTCAACAATCGGTCACAGCTGATACCAGTATCACCACGGAACAAGCGTGGCCTCCACACAACTGTGCAGTGGATCCTTTATCGCCATGAACAAGCACGTTGGACTCGTGATAGTCTGACAGACCGCAGATCTTCTCGATTCTCTCCGTGTCCCAGTCATTAGCGAAAGATCACTGACAGACGCCGTCAGGTTCCCACTTTCGGTTAAAGGGATGAAATCTGGAGACATTCTCCCGGTTCACCCCAGAAGGTTTGCTCCCATCCCACTCTCGGTTAGATCAGTGAGGTTGTTTATTGAAGGGAGATACTTCTTGGGATCCCCGGGAAAAGGCGAGGAGGGAGGCTGGTTGAAGTGGCCCATCAGGAAGATCCCGATCGTGCCGATAAAAAACACTGACACCATGACAATAAAGCAGACCCTGTCAATCACCCGGGCGACCAGGAACCACTCTTCATTCTCCTGGGGTTGTAGGAAAATTGTAGATTATCTACTGATGTTGATTTAAAAGCTGAGAAGATGAGCAAACATAAAAAAGGAGAGCTTACATTCTGGAAGTTGTTCTGTTGTCTTGCAGTCTCAGCTATGTGTTTGCAGGAGGACACACACTGCTTCAGCTGTGGAGAGGCCTTTGCCAGGCTGGCACTGAGCTGCTCAGCTGTTCCCCCCTCCAGCCCGTCATCTGTGTACAAAACACACCAGATATTCATAACAGGGCGAAACACACTTTCATGTGCACTTTAAAGGAATATCTCACAGCCCAAAAGTATCTTTTGTTTATCAATTACTCACCCTGTGTTAACATGAATTTGAGAAGAAAACAAAGTTTTTCTCACATGCCTCTGCGGTGGATGAAGAATACAAACACGGAGAACATTCGGGGGGGGGCACGTTTAACAGCAGCAAACTACATCAAAACATCCAATGTGAGTCCAGACGAGTTGCTCGCCTGCACAAGCCTGAGACTACTTATGGGCAAGTGTTTTAAATAGTCCGGTTTTAGCAAAAATATATGTGTTGGGAAGTACTGAGCATACAACTGGAAACATTAGACTTGGATTATAATGCACGAGCTGTGTGTGAGTTTGTAAACGGATGTTTTAGTTAAAAGTGGCCCCCCATTTACTTCAAGTCATCAAGAATTTTCTCAGCTTTTGGATTCTTGGATTTACCGAGGAGGCCTTGCGAGGAAAACAAACTTTTCTTCGAGAATTCAAGGCAACACGTTGAGCAGTTGATGGTCAAATGATCATTTTGGGGGTGAAGTATTGCTTTAACAGGCAAACTCATCCACATACTTACGCAGCTTCTCTAATACTGATTTCATGAGGCCGTTTCTTTCTTTGAGTCTGGCAAACATGAGCTCAGACCGAGCTGTTTTCATAACATATTCCTCCGCCTTGGTGATGAGGTTAATGGAGCTGCGGCGTCGGCAGGGCACCAGGAGCACGCCGTCTGTAGCCAGAGCTTCACTGTTTCCAGTTTCTGAAGTGTTGTCACAGTTTGGCGTCCAGGGTCGCATCTGCATCCTCAGCAGTCGAGGCAGGATGTTTAGCAGGATCTGAAGAGGACACGGGGTCAGGGGGTAATCCAGTGGCACATAGAGCCGTGTTTACCTCACAGCATGTTCATCCAGTAGCTTCTCAATGAAAATTGTATTTAGTAAAAAGGCTTTGGTCTGGCAACAGTCTCACCTTTCGGACTTTGTCTGTCATTATGTGAGTGTTTGGGGTTCTCAGGGAAACGTTGAGGACTATCACACAGTTCATCACCACCATGGTGGTCACTGACATCACAAACATCAAATACCTGCGGTCAAAAGGTCATAAATCACATCTTTTTCTCGCCTCAGATCAGCTGCAGTTGAATTGTAACTCTGAACGGAAATCTTAGAGCGGTCACACAAACTTACTTTCCGATGAGCGGCACTGCCCTGGAAGTCTCTGGAACCTTCTTCGCGATAAGGAAGAGGAACACAGTCTGGCCCAGAAGAGTGGCGACAGACATGGTGCACTTCTGACCACCCGCTGCAAACTCAAACCAATATTCAGTCAGAGTGCTTATGAGAACAGATACTAATGACTTATTGTAACCTTGTGGAGCCAGTCTTCTGTCTTGTCAACCACATGAAGGTCTGGAAAGAAAATCTTGAGGATAAGATCCTGGAAATCCCGAGGCCTCTCCTTACAACTACACCACAATGAATTACTTCCCTTTTCTTGTACCTTTTGTGATTCCCCCAGATTTGGATGCGGTTGATGTGACAGAGGTCTGACTACCTTAGATTACACTTTCAGATGCACAAAGTGAGCAAAAAGACCTTTGGCAGGTAAGTAGTAGACCAGGAGGCCGAGGGAGGAGAAGAGCACACAGGGAGCGATGATGTTGATGACGTAGAAGAGGGGCTTTCTCTGGATGATGAGGAAGAAGACCACCTCCTGGTACTCCAGCTCATCCTTAGTGTACTGAGTGTTGATCAGGGTCTTAGCTGGCCTGTGTTTGATGGCCCACTCTCCATTTTCTAACAACAAAATGAGTTTGCAGAGAAACACTTTAGATAATCATAGTGCTTAATTAAAAAATTTTTTTGTACAATTATTCAAAATCTGTCACTTAAATGTTGCTGTACCTGTAAAAGCCTCCGGGTCAATATCCACCCACTCCAGCGTGTGGTTATCCTCCTTTTTGAGAAGCAGTTTGATCTCGTTGGCACTGTAAGTCTGGGAGCTGAACACAGGAAGAAGACATATGTTCTGTCACCACAACAAACACAGCCATCTATTCTCTTTTACAAGGCAGCGGGTGAAAAGGGGCCGTGAGAGAAGGAATCATTGTCTCCGGGTCGGACACTGTGGATTCTATTTAAAACACAAAGAAACCTGACGGGAAGATCGGAACTGAGGGTCGAGAGTTCAAACGTGAGCAAATGTTTACAACACCACACAATTAGAAGTGAAACTGGTCATCAACTACGGTCTGTGGATTTAGTTTTCTTTAGTTTTATTCATTGATTTCATTAAACGTAATATTTTAGCTAAAACCTAAATTGAGTCTTTAAACTCTATCATGTGTAATTTGTGTATAATCTCCTCCACAGGTTGTTAATTCTCAGACAGGTAACATGTGAATCTCCCCTCTGAGTTCAATAAGGTTTAATCTTACCTTGTATTTCTCTAAAGTATTGAACATTTCAGGTAACTTGAATTCTTGTTGACAAAACAACACATTTGAGAGATCCATGAGGGATAAATGGTGAACCATACTGCTACTTTTACTAACCGGAAGACCATGGTACAGTTCTGCCAGTCGAAGGGAAAGTAGTTGACGGTGATGGCACAAGCACTGCGGTAGATGGCCGGAGGCAGCCAGTACACGCAGCCGTTAGGAGACACCAGTGTGTTGCAGTAAAGTGCCACCTCGAACTGTCCATCCACACTGAGCACAGGTTAGACCAGAGGGAAACTCACATATAGGCACTTTGTTTTTACATTGTACATGTTGTATGTACACAGAACATATGTCAACATTAAAGCTAACTAATGAATGTCTAATGAAGTATGAATCTGCCCACAGGAAGTGACAAATAAAAAAGAAATACATCTTTTTTTTAAATACCACATTTTTTCTTAATCTATTTTATTTCTTAAAAACGGTGTCTCTCATGATTAGCTCATCATGTAGCAGCAGGCAAATAAGATCCATTCAATATATTGAAATAAGGCATATTTCTTTCTATCCAGCAAGATACAGCCACATTTTGCATTGCTGATATCTAACTTTTGAATTATTGTCCTTCACAACAACATGCTCTCAAAATCACATTTTCATCACATTAAAACAGAAAGCAGAACTGTATGTTACTTTTTATTATTTAGCTTTCATTGCTTTTATACTCCTTGTTTGTAATCCCCACAGTGACATTATTGAAATCGTGTCTATTGATTCCTCTGTGCTGCTGTTTCAGTTTCCCAACTAGTTATTGCTTGTGAAAAATCGCTTATTAAAGGTGTGGAGTGGTCGTTGAGCTGAGACCAAATATTGTGTCACAATGTGAAGGTTGGTACACGCACTTGTTCTCCAGTACGACGTCTGGCAGCCAGATGCTCTTGGAGGGGATCCGCAGCTCGGAGGTGATGTTCCCGTACAGGGCTGACCTGGGCGGCTGGTCCCATCTGAGCCTGTGGTCACACCATTGCTACAGTACATACACAAAACACTGTGGGTTTGACATCATTGCAAAAGCAGCAAAGACAAATCCAGCGGGTGAGGTGTGTGTAAAGTTACCATTTCTATCCAGACGCTTGTTGTCAAGGCCTCCTCCTTTTCATTCTGAGGAGATAGTTTAGTAAATGGTGTGAACTATCAGCCCTGAGCAGCTCTGGGCACTGACTGATCTTGACTTACCAGAGAGATGAGGTTGGTGAGCGTCATCTTGATGTCGACCTGAGTGATGTCCCCACTGTTCTCCATGGGCCGGATGTTCTTGTTGTAGCCCTTCATCAAATCCTTGAAAAGTTCCCCTTCTAGGTTGACTGCTGATGCTGCAAGACAATATGAGAGACTTAAACAAGTGAAAGCAAAAGGACTCATTTAAACGGTCACTCCATCAATTTTACATATTAAGTTCAGACTGCCATGAGGAGTTTTATTCAGCGTGTGAAAATAATTGTATAATGTTTCCTGTGGCTCTGGAGAAAGCTTTCCAAAGTTGAAAAGAGAAATAACAATAATCATTTTAGGACTCATTCCTGCAGCGATCTATTGATCACGTCTTTCAAACCTCACAGGTCCAGTTTGACATCATTGTGTAGTTTGACGTCATCAGAATTATCTCAGCTCGGGCTTGAAACATTGTTAACAAAAAGCCTGCGAGCCCTAAAACGAGTTAACGTATTTGTACTTGCATTCTGCTTAAAGACACTATGACTTATTGCTTTTGGCACTTAACCCATGATACCAACACGTCAGGACAGGAACAAAGAAGAAACATGATTTCTGTGTAATTCAATTCAGTTTAAAACAAGACAAACCTATTTTAAAGCGAGCGAACCTGTCTTATCTGCTTTTAGGTAGGTTTGGCAAACGTACCGACCATAAACACATGCTGCTTGTGTCTAGTATTACTGACTAGTAATACTAGACTAGTATCTCTGATGGTCCCCCAGAAATGAGTGTGAAACTGGGGTAAAATGAGCATCACATTTTGTTGGAATATGAGAACACAAGCATAATTAGTAATAGGTAAAGCAGGATTTAAACTCTTCCTGTATGTTTAAAGTAATCAAATGTAATTACAGTTTGATGGGCCAGAAGTTATGAATGATGTGCCTTTTGGAATAATGTTGTACCTTTGTCTAAGTCATTTATGTTGCACGTAATTCGACATAAATCTGAAAATCTGACTTCACAAATTCACACACCACACTATGCAAATCTAGAGAAACTAACAAAAAATAATGTATAATTTCTCCTAAATATGGCAGCGGGTTAATTAGCCTACCTGTGGCAGAAATCATAAACACCCTCACAAACAGTGAAGGGGAGAGCGAAGGTCCAGAATCCATTAGTGTGTGTTAGTGCTGCGCTGTCCGAGACAAAGCTATGATCACTAATCTGATTCTCATGCACACTACTTGATGGAGCTGCTGGCACTTAAACTGTGTGTGTGTGTGCGTGTGTGTGTGTGTGTGGGTGTGTCCAAATGTGTGTGTGTTTCCCAGCAAAAGTCAGGGCTCGGGCTGATGGGATGGGTCGAGGTTTAGAGGAATGGTTGGGGGTTGCTGGGGAAGCTGATGATTGTTGGGGTTAAATCCAAGAGTTTATTTCCAGGACAGCATAGCCAGCTGTCACAACACACACACACACACACACACACACACAGGGTACATGACATGCACATAGTTTAGGCATTGTACTTAGTGCTTGGCTGCCCTCCAGTGTTAAGGCACATTATCAAAACACACGTTATGACTGCTCAGTGCACCTGGCTGTCTTCATTCAAACGTCCCGTAAACAAAGTAACTCGTGGATTCTGTGAGGGCTAATTCAGCACGTCAGTTATCTACAAAAAACCCCACAAAAAAACACAAAGCTTTTTCCACCAGAAGCCATGGTTAAATGTCTTCTCCACAATGAAAGGATCACGGGCAGAAAGATTAGACGCATGCGTGTCTGCAAGCCAGAAAGTTAAAAAAGCAGTGGACAAGAGAACAGGTGATAAGTCTCGTCTGTTTACAGCACACCCTCTGTGATGACTGGCCAGGCTCCGTTTCATTACTCTGTGCGTGCGTGTCACAAAAATACTTGTTACTGCCAGGACTTGGCACAATTCCCACATACACATAAACACACCAGTTGACATGTCGCCACAGAAGTATGTGTCAGTGTTTACTCAGCTGTTCCACTTGTTTCCCTGTATATCCCTCTTAGCATTTGGCAGAAAATGACCACACATCAGTGGGCAGATATTAGTTGTGAAGTTACTTTGGTTTACTAACTCGTTCAGCCTATCATCACTGCTCAACAGTAGCTGAGAGTTGGCAACACGCAGCAAAGACGGGGCTTGTCTACGACTCGAGAGTGTCACTTCCTCAAGCAGCAGTTGTCTTTGTGCTCGGACTCATGACAGACAATAAGAGACTCTAAAGGTCAGTCTGGTTCTGTGTCCAGTTACAATTCCACGTCCTGGAAATAAGAAGTGAAGACAGGGAGGAGGTGGGAGCGTGCTGGTCACCGGCAGCTGCTGTGTTGATGGAAAAGCTTACCCTGAAAGGGTCGGAGAACTGAGGTCAATCTGGGGTCACGTTAGGAACCAATCAGCATCGACACCTGTCTCTTGAGAGAGTGCGTTTAGGTGTCAGCAGAAATGCTGTACACAGCGGCAAAATACTGCAGGATTAGCAGCATCGCTGTGAGCCAATTTGAATATCCCACATCTAACGATCAACACACAACACAAATGCCATAGCAATAACAATTTTATTTATGTATAGATTTTTTTTTTTTTACAAAAATACAAATGCTTTTCTCTATACAAATAAATATGGTAAGAATAAAGTAAGAATCCGAATAATATATACAGTCTGTGTTCTTCACAAGAGGCTCAACCTTTGCAAAAGACAATATGAATAACTTATCATTTTGTACAGATTTATAAGTTAGACAAGGCTGCATCTCCAACCATATAAAAAAAAAAAAAAAAAAGTCCTGTGGCATGATGGCTGGGCGATAGTTGGATCGATACATTCATGGTTGTGTTTTCATTAAGAGCCAAAGTCAGGCTCTGAGATAAGGGAAAACAAAATAATGCTTTTCACAGGAGATGGCAGAAGGAGTAAAGTTTGAGTGAGTCTCTTTTATGTCCCATGACGAGGCTTTTCTGGTGCAAACAGGTGTCTTTGAGAGTCTTTGTGCCATCATCATCATCATCATCATCATCATTAAGTCTTGAGTGCGTCCAGTGCTAAAGCGATGATCCTTGGCACACTGCGGTAAAAGGACTCATTCTCTAGGCCCACAAGACTGTAGAAGGTCAAAGGTCGTCCTCCCACTACCGCTCTGACTCTCGCCTGGTAAAGTCCCCGATCATTCTTGGAGGTCAGATCAACTAACACCTGAACAACAAAAGAGACCCAAAGAAGCAATGAGAGGGAGGAAAAGAGTCAATTAGAAACGTTTTCTTTTTACCAGTGCATATTTACTTTTCTTAACTTTTCCATCTAAAATGATCATTTACCTCTTGGAAGTTCATGCGTAGGTTCTTGGGTGGGATGCTTAAGACCCAGCTGTAAGAGTCTCTCACCTGGCTCACTTGCTGTGAGGTCTCTCTAACTCCAGGACAAACTTTAGGAACAAACAAAAACATTCCATTTGAGAAAGAACATCAACCCATGAACACATATTACATTGACCATTTTGTGAAGGTATTAAATGGAAGAACTGGGTATAGCACATACTTTTCCCACTGGCCCCAGGTATCTGCCTCTTGCGAAGAAGGCTCCTGTATTTTCTCTGAAGACTTAAAGTCTTTACGCCATGCGCAGCTTGTCTGGGCTCAGCAGTCGTATCTGTGCGAGCAGCACCCTCAGTGACCGGCTGAAACACAGATGTTGACTGCACTGGAAGCGGTAACGTTGAAGGTTTTAATTCTGTAATCTCTCCATTCTCAACAAAGGTAAAATCCTCCGACGTGGCGCTCCATTTCACACCAGGAGAAGTGTCTCTATCTGACGAGGTTTCACTTCGGGACGCATCTTCTGTCACAATTTCATCTTGTGTCCTTATTTTCTGAATTTCATTCATCAGGGCTGTTAGAAGGGACCAAGGCTCCTGGGATGAGGAAGAGGAGGGTGCTCCAGTAGAAGAAGAAGTTAAAGGGGGACTGTTGGGAGACTCCTCCTGGAAGTAGACTGTGTCCATGTGCAGGATGGGAGGAGCAGCTCTGGATTCCAATTTGTTGCGCAGAGCTGAGATAACAGATTGAAATTCTCCCTCCAGCTGATGTACTGAGGAGTCCTCTGTCTGGAGATGACATGTAACAATAGAGTTGGATATTAAATCCATATCAAAACATTAAAATTAATACATCTTTAATCTCTTGTATCCTACATTTCCCAGATTGCCTGTCAAAGTAACTGTCAGTGTTGACTTGTGATGAATTTCTCCGTGTTGAATGCTTAAGCAAAATGATGAGTGTAGAAAGAAGATTATGGTCTTTGATATTGCAAGGCCTGTATGAATAATTAATCAATAAACATAACCTTTACCTCAGCACTTATTTCCACAGACTACGCTGGGAATATTTTAAAATGATGTGAAGTGCTTAGATTTCTTTACATTCAAAGCTTCTGTTGAAGTTTTCGAATGAAGCTTTGAAAAGCCTGTCATCCGTCAAACATCACACCCTAAGAAAATAAGTAATCCTTGAACAAAATCCTCAATTTGAATTAAGTGATTCATCGGATTAAATTCTGCACAGTTGCAGAAATACTGGGCTCGAACAGAATGAATAGACAAACCTCATCAACCTCATCAGCATTTGGACATTTTAGAAATCTACCTGTAAAAAGAGGTTGTCCTCCTGTCTTGTTGCTGTGGAGATGTCTGTGGATGTGTCAGTGTGTTGCTTGTCCAGATCCTCAGCCATGTTTCTCAGGTATTTCTCCCAGTCATCCACTGAGGGTCCCACCTCTCTGAATAAGGATGGAGGAACTGGAGAAGGACCCTGGTCTGTTGGAACCACAGCTCCACCTAGCTGTTCTGCAAGTAATAAAACACATGTTAGACTATTGACCAACGACACAATTTCTTCATACACCGATGCACCTGAGAAAGACAGAAGATGAAATAACAATCATGTACCTTCAATCTGTGTGAGACCGTGGCTCAGGCCCAGGTCCCTCCTCTCTCGGGTGTGAGTGAAAGCTGTGCTGTAGATGTGCTCCACCAGCTGAGGCAGAGTCTGGGTGAAGAAGGTCAAGTCCACTTTGTCCCGGATGTAGTCCTCGGCCCTCTGGAGCAAGTCCAACAGTGTTTGTATGAACGAACGCAACTCTGGATGGCAGAGAGAAAACAACAGTCAGAAACCTTAAAGCATAACCTCAAAACAACATACATTATAATTAGCGTATTTCTTTTTTATTCTACATACGTACGAAAGAGTACTTACGGCATTTCTTAAAGCGGGTGAGGCACTTGTCCTCGGCCATTCGGCTGCAGGAGCTGGACGACTGACCAGGGGGGCAGGTCAGGGTATAGAAGCGACAGAGGGAGCTGAACTCCGACCGCTGTTCCTCCTCCGTCATCTCTGTTGTCTTCAGGAGCTCCTGGCATGTTGGCTCCCTGCTTCCAAATGACTCTAAAAGAAAAAAAAAAGACATATATTGTAGTATTGTAGATAGTATTTTAATATTTAGACGTACGTGAGCCAAATTATTTCAGTTTCCGTGGTGTTTTATTGTTGCTTGAAACTCACTCTGTATCTCAGCCTGAATCCAGTCAGAGAAAGCCGACACCCGTGTGTAGACTCCAGGCTTGCCCTTCTCCCCACAGCCGTCTCCCCAGGAGGTAATGCCGTACAGCTGGAACCGACCTGAAATTCGGTCCTGGTAGATCAGAGGGCCTCCAGAATCTCCCTACAGATGACAGAAAAATCCCCAAAAAGTTACAGATACAACACATCAACAAACAAAAACGGTATCAACACTTTTACACTGAATTCAAGGTGTATCACTTCAGTAACTGAAGGGAATATGTTGCACACCTGACAGGAGTCTATGCCTCCGGAGAGATAACCAGCGCACAACATAGTATTGGTGACCAGCTCTTTGCCAAGGGCGCTCTTACAGGTACTTTGAGGCAGCAGGGGCACCTTGGCCTCCATCACCACGTCAGCAGATGGGCCATCTACAGAGAAAAATACACACAGAAATGCACCATGTTATATGTTGACTATTGACTGGTTTAAATATTTAGACAAATTTAAACAAAAGCATGCTCGCAGAAAACTGAGTTATAAATAACTCGTGAAAATCCATGTAAATGATCTGACAGTCACCTTCATAGAGCGAGCCCCAGCCTGCCACCAGACATGCACTGCCAGTAGGGGGCTCCATGCCAGAGGGGAGACACACCGGAGTGACACGGCCAGACAGGACGACTGGGGATGTCAGCTCCACCAGGGCTATATCGTTGTTAAATGTCTTTGGATTGAACTGTGGGAGGTGGAGAAAGTTTGATTGATTGAATGAATTGAGGAATGACAGATTGATCATGTTGTTAGATTTGTTCCACCAACAATTTTATGCCTATTTCTCTCCCACTATATATACTGTATCACACTTTGGATTGTTACCTTAGGATGGGGGATGATGCGGTTCACTTTGAGAACCTGCTCATCAGGGTCAGTCTTCGTGATGTCGAACTCCCCCACCACTGCGGTCCAGTAGCTTTCACTTCGGCTGCTGCAGAGGTCAGGACAATAAGAGAAAGTGGGAGTGAGAGAGAGGACACGGCTATAATAATCTCAACAAATCAAAGATCTTATTAGAGTCGCAGAAAAACAGGGATGCACACTCACCCGGCAAAACAATGAGCTGCAGTGACCACCCAGGAGCTGTCCACCAGCACCCCTCCGCACATCAGGCCACCATCTAGCTGGAGGTTGACCAGCCAGGGCCAGCTGCCTGGAGGAGCAGGCGAGCCGCCCACGATCCGCGAGCGAGGCTGTGTGATGTTTTGCGCCGTGGACGACCTCTGACCACACACTGCTGCTGGGACGGAGAGACACCGATGGTCAAAAACTGAAGCAAAACCAGCTTTTTGTAGAGAAACATCGAACATTGGAGTTTTGCAAATCACCGACAGAGATAATCTGTGTGAATTCATGAGTACTTGTTTGTGATCACATGTATGCCCTCACCCTCTGCATGCGTCTGTGTAGCAGGTTCCAGGTTCTGCATTGTGTTAAGCAGGCTGCACTGGAGGACACGGGCGCTGCAACTCTCTCCCATGATCCTGATGCAGCTCTCTTTGTCCAGTTCACCAGTTGGGCAGCGATGCTGATAGTACGAACAGGCCTGGCTCAGAGCCCAACTCCGCTCAGCTTCATCTTGAAGCTTTTGCGCCTTCCTGATGACATCACAGCTGGGCTCTGATAAGGCATTGGCAGGAGATGCTGTTGGGGCGAGAAGGAGAGTTATTGACGTTTTAAGAAAGCATTCATTGGTAATACAGGACAACTTGAGTCAAGATGCTCAAGAATGAAAAGGGAAAAGAAGAGTCATATTTTACTTACAACAGGATCCAGACAGCTGCCCACAGTCCTGAAACAGACAGGGAACGCAGCCCCGGCAGCCTGCTTCAGCCCGACTTCTCTCAGATGATGCACGCTCGAGAGTGGACAGGGCACTGGTCATGGCCGCCTCGAGAACCACAGTACCACGATCAGACAGAGCTGCAGGAGAGGACAGGAAGAAAGAGAAAAGAAAGAACAAAAATATGAGACAAGCTAGGGAAGAAAGAGACGAGGTATGGCGAGAGAGAGATGAGGACACAGACAGGAGCCAGACGGATATATTTGTCAGGCTGATATGAAGATATATTAGATGTGTATATATATATATATATATATATATATATATGTATATAAGACAAGTTTGCAGTAATGCCTCCATTACAACCATCCTGGACAGTCTCTTGGTTACACTTGGTTTCTCAATTAACACATTTATAATTCCTATTAAAATGTTTGTGTATAAAATAAATATTGACAACAGTAGCGACCTGGTTAGAGTCCAGTGCATAATGGACTGATACCACTTTTTAGAGTAATACATTTTTGATGAATACATATACATTTACTGAATTCTGACAAAATAGGAAGGACATCTACGTCGCTACATGGAAGACCGTCATTTGCTGAGGGAACATTATGTGTGTATGTGAACATTTGTACAAACTGGTGCCGCTTTCTGGTATGTGTGCGAGTACCCCCCTTTCTCTCATGCTGCTCTTTGAGCTCATTGGCAGCGTGTTAGGGAAGCCAGCTCACGCTCAGCGCGCTGGTGAGGAATCGGCAGACACACATCAATAGGGCCGCCGACCCTGCAGCCCCCCTCTGTGCCGCACCACATCACAGGATAGGCCACTAACAACAACAATGCTGATTGAAGACTTAATTAGAAGGCCAGGGCTGAGCTGGCAGAGGCTGGCGGGCAGGGACAGGCACGGCTGGCAGCCCTGGGGTGGCTGGGACCCCGAGTCCCTTGTTCTAAACACTCCGAACACACACTGCCATCACCAGCCGTTTGTATGAAGGCTCTGCTGTACTCGCCACTTCAACCAGAGAAGGCCAGAGGTCCCTCACCACTGTGCTTTACTGCAGGACTTAAGTTTCTCTGCAGTAGCTCTCTGACGCGGCTAAAGACAACATAGAGCAACTGATCATTTCTATTCTTTGCTGCTTTGAAAGACAGTTTATGAAGTGCTGAAACGCTAATTAAATGCGTTGAATTCATTATTTTAAGGTTAGACACCTGCTGCTCATGAAACACTAAAGCATGTATTGTATGTATCCAAGAATATCAGCAATCATCCATCTTAAACATAGAAGGCCTAGAGCAAGACTTGACTTCAAAACTTCATGTCAGCTGTTTTCCCAAAACATTTAAATTCAAACTAATAGTGTTGGACTCTTTCAGCGAGATTGGTAGCATCACCAGATGTTTTTTCTGCTTAACTCCTGGAGAGATATTAACACTTTTGAAGCATCACTGGTGTTTACAGGGTTCTCCCTATGATGAATTAAACAAAAAAAGATAAAGATGTGTCTCTAAGATATTTGGAAGAATGGCATATCAAGTCATTTTCTAAATAGTTGGCTCCACCTCTGAGGACGTCCGCAACTCTGATGCATAAAATGCAGTAATCAGATTTCCACACTATAGTCACTGACAGGTACTGTTGTCACTACTCATAACGTGTGTTGCCATAATTAAGAAACAATACAACAATAATGTAAGTTTAGAAAAGCTACCTTTGAGTGCACTCTGGGGCATCCTGTAGACCTCCCGACCTGCCGGGGCTCCCAGCAAGCAGTCGAGTCCCATAAGCAGCAGTGATATCAGCAGCAGCATGGTGTCAGAGCATCAGACCTCCACTCCACAGTGACAACAAGCAGACAGGCAGGAGACACGCAGAGCGAGGATGCAGAGGTGCTGGCGGTGAGGTTAGCCTGCAGAGTTTCCAGGTCCTTAGTGTCTGGTTGCTCTCTGCAGTCCTTAACTGTCTCCCTCCTACTGACTCTACACACTGTGGTGCAGGGCATCTGTCTGTAAGTTTACTTAGAGGAACAATAGGTGCCTGGAGTGGTCCCTGGTATATATAGAGTCCCCAGGGGAACACCAGTAAGAGGGAGGGGGGAGAGGATAGCAAAGAGAGAGGGAGAGGGGAGGGAGGAGGGAGAAATGCTCCCATGGCCAATACACAAACAGATGAATTCATTAAGACTGTGACAGCAAATCGGGTGCAACTTGCCAAGGCTGGACATTACAAAGAGGTTTGGTTCAATGAAAAGAGACAGAGGGAGGGAGAGAGCGAGAGATGCAGATAGGGAGGGGGGAGAAGGGGACGGCAGAGTGATTGGCTGGGCGGCAGGAAAGGGGGTGTTGTTTGAATTAATTAATGTGAGAGGAAGACGGAGAAAGTTATGCAGATAAAGATATGGGCTGATGTGACACTGGGGTAGAGGAATGAAGAGCGAGAGGGAGAAGTCCACGAGCGTCCGAACCGAAAGAGTCGCAGGGGAATGAGGGAGGTTGAGTGATAGAGTGTGAGAGAGCGAGAGAGAGGGAGAGGGAAGTGTCTGCCATTCTGCATGCCCCTCAAAGAGGGCATTGTCCCCGGCGTCCCTCTGAGGATGCCCACATCAAAGCTGTTCCCCGGGCATCACTTGGCCGCCGCCTCCATTGATCACTTACAGTCTTTTATCCCCCCCATTAAAATATTGTCAGTTCACATCACTTTTGTTTTTCTCTGCTGAACTCTGCTTTTGTTACATAAAGATACAGTAAAAAAAAAAAAAAAAAATGATGTATTTTTAAAGTCCAAAAGAAGATTCTTGCATTTATTGTCAACTTTTTGGTTGCGTCTTGTCAATGCACCTGCTGAAGCACAAGCAAAACTGACTGAATGTTTTCACAAAAAGTGAAAACTGGACACATGAGCTGATATGTGTTTGAATCCTTCCATCTGTATCTATATCCACCTCTGTAAAAAAAGAAATATCACAGTGGATGTGTAAAGTGATACGACCACCGTGTTTTAATAATGCTGAATGTAATTAAAAGCTAGGATCTCTTATCAGTTTCACCAAATAAATTGTATGCATGTTGAGAAAATGAGATTTAGAAGTAGAGACAAAGCAAAACTTTAAAGGTTTTTGCTTTCAAGGTGCCATTCTACATTGAAGAATCTTAGATTTTATAAGTCCCTGTGTATTTAACCAAAACAGTGGCTTCGGTGTGTGCAAGATATACCAGTACCTTATGAGTCAAAATCAGATATGCAATTATGCTTTGTCCAGATCCTGTCACTATAACTCTGTATGTCAAAGCATTTGCATATTTATATTTATTTAAGAACACATTTTTCTCTTCCACAACACAAAAGTCAGGTGTGATTGTAATTATTAAATTCTAATGCAATTCACAGCATATTCCATACTACTTGATGGTGAAAACCTCTGCAGAGCATAGACTGATCCGAGTACAAGACTGATATAAACAAAATGTTCTGTACATTCACAGGCCACAGACAGGGGCATGATCACAGACCACATGGACACAGAAAGCCGACCAGTAACCCAAACGAGAAGCACAAATTGGAGTCAACTTTGAGCCAACGAACTGGCTGAACGATGGAAAAAAAAAAGAAGAGTGGCGGCCGAATCTAGCACGGCATTATCAAAGAGAGCCGTCCACTGCTGCCACACTGACAACAACATACAGTACGTGTAAGAGAGTGTGCGACTGTGTGTTGATCTGTCACTCAAAAGTTTGTGCAGCCAACTCTGGTGATATCAAATGCATTGACTGCAAGCAACCACACATATACAAGGATAAGAAACCAAAAACAAGGGTCAGAGACAGAATATAGAGGATGAGGAGTCAGAACATAGAAAAGTTACACGTCTTCCTTTTGATACTGTGCTTTCAGACGTTTGTTAGTGTGCGTGCGTGTGTGTGTGTGTGTGTGTTTTGTTGTGTGCATTGTGCCCCAGCCCCCTCCATGCACCCGTGCGGCACAATGGCCCTGAGATCTGAGAGCAGGCTCAGGCGGAGCGGAGCGGGAACGGCATGGGACAAACGGGCGGCACTCTTTCATTCCTTCGCTCCCTCGATCCATTTGCCTTTGATGTCCTTTGATTAATTTGCCTTCTGCTCACTCTTCCTTCATCTGTCCACCAAGCATGGAGAACTCTGCCTCTCTTTTCTCTTCCGCCTGCCTTTCTCTATCTCAACCAACGGTGATGTTCAACCTTATCTACTCTTGTTCAAAGGTGGCCACATTCAATTATTAACACTGCCAGTGAGAAAGATTTATTATACTTTATATGATCTAAACGTGATGCATTAGGGATCAAGTAATCACTCTTTTTATTGGAAATGGCTATGATCTCTGTCAATATATTTAGGTGGCTTAAACAGACAAGTATTTTCTACTTAATGGCACGTTTTAGCTTTTTTCTTGACTAATAAAGCACTTACTTCGGTACATCATGTACTCATGAAGGGTGTCGATGGTGTTGCCTCGAGTCAGATCCAGTTATGGTGAAGCTGCTTTTAGCTACTGTGCTGAACATCGTTTGAACAAACCTCCTGACAATATTAAATGTGTCCAACTTAAGTCAATTCTAAATCTAAACGAAACCCTCTGCTGTTCTCACGTGCCTTCGATTGATTAATTTCTCTAATGTACTTTTATTTCCTTTATTGAATTTGGGGGCTCTCATCCTACAACTGCATTTCTGGTCTTTTATCTTTTTTAAATCTTTTAAATCTAAGCAAGACATTGTGTGTTACTCTCATTTGACTTAAACTGTCCTGTGACACACACACACACACACACACACACACACACACACACACTTTTTCAATGGGAGGACTTTAAACAGTCAGTGACAAATGAGTAGCTCATACCCAAGGTGATTGTTTTTTGCCCAGGTGCCAGCTTAACTTACTTAGCTGTCTATTAGTTGTCCTCAATCTTTTATGAGACACTAAAATGCGTATTGGCTCTCAGATTACAACTGTTCTGTATCAAATTGCTTGGAAAAATAAAAAAAATTTCAAGAAAGATTGGTCAAATTATGTGAGAAGTGTGTTTGCGTTTGACACAACAGTGATTGGACAAGCTGGGCTGCAGAAATTCATGTGAATGCACAATCATCTGTTGAACCGTCTAGAAGTGATTTACTGTGGGGTGCAAAGGCTCGTCACTGACTGGCTGCTTGAGCAGGTTACATAAAGAAAACACACAATGCTTAGCACAAAATCACACCACAATGAGAACCTTAGCAACAATCGTGTTGAATAACACCCAGGTATTGTGTTCAGTTATGAAACCATTTTTCCTATTGTCTCAGGCAGAAAACAATTGAAATCTAGGTCAGTGGGGTACGCAACAGAGAAAAGGTTCCCAACATTTCAACACAGACAGACACTTGAACCCCCTGACAATAGTCAAGCAGAAGCAGCTCGTCTGCACAGGCCTGTATTGGGTCATTGTTAGACATGTTGTTAATTAGATCTATTATGACCTCAACAATCACATTAACTGCCATTAAATGCACATTAACCACCAACTGTTCAATGATGAAAATCCACTTTATCTAAATGGAATGAAAATGATGATGTGGTTGATTAAGTTTAAGTGGAAACACTGCTCAGATTTTGTTTCTGATAATATTTGAACTACAGAGGCCCTTTGTCTTGTCATACAATGTTATATTTTTACTGAATAAAAGCATTTGGTAAACTGTAATGAAGAGTAGCATAAGGAAATTGGATTCTGCTTGTGAATCTTTATGAACAAAACGAAGAGTACCTCTGTCTCCGCAGCGCAGCCCCTTCCCATAATGATGCTTTGATGCTCAGTGATACTGGGATGCTGTATTTTTGACAATTGAGCTAAATTTTAGGGGTGAAAATCTGCACTTAATCCCCTGATTGGTCCTTCCGTCCGTTTGCTCTTTCAGGCTTTGGTTGGTAGATGTATTGGAACTACTTTACATCTGCAGGAGGATGTACCTGAGCTGCAGGGAGGGAGGCCGGGCTAAGACGTGCCTTTGTACTTGTTTACTCTGTACACGTGCGTGTGGTTAACACACAGCCTCACAGACACACTCTTTGCACCTGCAAATACAGTATATATAATGTAGACTCATACTTTATATTGCAACAAATTAACGGTAGAACTGTAAAAAATAACAGTAAAAAAATATGTAAGGCTGCAACTAACGATTAATTTCATTATTGAGAAATCTGCCGATTAATTTCTTGAATAATCGTTTTGTTTATAAATATGTCCATCCCAGTCTCTAAAAGACAATGGGTGATGTATTTTAATGTCTTGTATTGTCAGTTCAAAACCTAAAGATATTCAGTTTGAAATTATATAAAAACCAAGAAATGAAAAAATGACTTTAACAATCATCAAAATAGTTGCAGCTCTAACATTAAGTGCAAACAACTGAGGTTAGATAAGAAAAGGGGCTCACCATTGTGTGATCATTTTTGTTTTCTTTCTACTACGACAGTATGTCCAGTTGTCGTTTATACTTACACCTGTTCAACACTGACCAGCTCCATGTCGTCCTTTAGATCTTTTGAGTATGGGACAACCTGAGAATGGAGAATTTGTAGGGGGTATAAAAGCAAAAGTGGAAAGAATTTTAAGCGTGAAAACTGTAAACTTAACTTATGTATTCAAAATAAATATAATCCATGCATTAGTCTGTATTGACAAATGCATTACATGATGCAATTGTGTGTAGCTCTACCCCTACAGCCAAGTTGGCAATTAAATATCTTTGCAAGTTGCAAATAACAGAAAACAGTTGTAGTTCTGGTCTAACAAAAGTAACTGCAGATTGTTAGCAGTTGTGCTTGGTGTGTGCCAGAGACAAAACTACAAATTGAGTATTGGTCCTTTTTGGAGCACCAAAGAGCTGAAAAGGGAGAAACTGAAGAAACTAAATGAAGTGATCCAGGCCACTGCTGACTTGGTACAGATGACTTGAAAAGGCTGACATCTAGTGTCACAATATTGCAACTCCAGTTGCAGTCCAGTCTGACACACAGTAGTTGCTGAAGGGCAATGTTCTGCATGATAAGGTTATATTAGAAGTGCATGGATGGTTTACAGAGTTCAAAGAGTGACACGATCACACCTTTGGCAAGCAGCATGATAAAGTCATTGCTCAAGTTCTCAAACTGGCGCCTTTGCTCCTGATGGATCAGTAGAGCCTATAGTCTCGCACAGTACGCTGAATAACGGTTAAGTGTAGTTAAAGTTAGCTCATTTAATTGTAACCACGTTTGGTTGGAGAATGGTAATGTTAAGATTCTAGTTATGTTTAAAATCGTGTTACTAGCTAATTAACCAGAGTATTGCTTTGGTTACAATAAACTCCTGTGGAAGAAGCAGCTAACAACAGTTGCAGCTAATGCGACTAAACTAGCTAACGTTCATGTTGTTAACGTAACTGCCAGCACAAATGTTAATAAACAGAGGTAGTTACGGTATAATATGAACCTTATTATACTGTGTGTATCTATTCAGAGAAACAGTGCAAATCTAACTCAGTCAAACACAGTCAGAAACTGAAACACGGTCGCTAAATAGCTAATCAACTACCTGCATCTAACTATGCTAGTTAGCTAGCTAACGTTAGCTAATTTAAAATGACTAGGTTACTTACTTAATCAGCGGAATACAAATTGTTTCAGAAAACTGAAATGACTTCAAAATAATGGGTAATTTAGGTACTTTATAATTACTGTTAAATACTCACCAGTCTTTAACATAGGTGACGTAGTTAATTACTTTTCAGCCTGCAGAGGAACAATTAAAAACTTGAGTTTGACCTCTCACATTCTTATTAACAGGATTATTCGTTAATGCACACACTATGTTACTGAACTAGCCACAACATTTCATCAGAGACATTTATTTAAAAAGGGAGGAATGTGATTGACTTGAATTCCTTTCCTAAGACACCACACGACATCAGTAAATAGAGATTGAGAAAGTGAATAAGGCCACATGGAGGCAGTGTGGGACACAGATTGGACTCTCAGGCAAACACAAAAAAGAGAGAGGCTTTTAGTGATACCTGTAGTTGTCATACCCAAATGATATATGTATTTGTTTACCTAATTTAGCTTTGCAGCACTTACTTAATCAATTCAAAGTGCATCAAATATGTTAGATGTGTTATTTTAAGAAAATGGTACAATATATTATGATAAAATAAAAGCTACAACATAAACATCAAAACAGACAGCAGAGTGCTTCTAGCTGAAATATCAAAAGGAGGTATTCCACTATTCTGACCCCACTGTCCTTTTCAATCTATCTCTCCTTCTTTCTGTGTCACACACACACACACACACACACACACACACTTGCAAGCCATGTGCCAAATAATATGGGCAGATATCAGAAAAAAAAAACAATCTTGTGTCCTTGGTTGTTACTGGTCCTTTCCTTTATGTGGTACTTTCTTTATTTTCAAAATAATTTACTCATAACGTGATACTGTCTCAAAAGTAATATATTTCTTATTATTTCCCCCCTTGGATAAGGCCATTCTTTTGTTACTCCTCATTCTTATTATCTGTTACACTGGTTAAAATAAAGTTTGTGCCATATACCATTGATACTGAAAATAATTTTCATCTTGCAGCATACTAAAATCAAAGCAAAAGGCACTTTCACCTTAAAAACAAACAAACCAATTTTCAACTTCAAGCTCACATTTATGAGAAGACAATAACATAAAAAAAGCAAATTCTGCCTAATTATTAAAAATAATTATATGGTCATATGTCTCTGTTACTTGTTTGCCACTCCATATGTTTTTTCTTTTTCAAGTTTGTAGCGTTGGACCCATTAAACTGGAGAATAGAAGAAAAAAAGCTGCTGCCTCTTTGGTCTTACCTACCCACGCCTGCTGCTGCTGTCTGACTGACCTGTTGGGAGAGGCAGAACACATCACCCCCCCACCCCTTCTGGCCGAGCCATTAGCCATGAATAATGGTGCTGCTACCATCACAGCCAATTGTCTGGATGAAAAGCAGGCTCTGCCTCACTTACCGTTGTGTGTTAGCTTGTGACCGAGCTGCAGGTTCAGGATCATAGTTTCTGATCAGCTTTGTGGTGCAGGTCAGAGCAGGTAAGCAAGCAGAAGACATTTCACTTAAAAGGAAATGTAGGTTAGTGCTGAACTGCATGTTGGTGATTGATCACAGCAGGGAGATTCTCAGGTTTTCTGAAAGGGATATTTTAATCCTTATATATTGATTGCCCGATTACCAGCTATAATATAGTTACTCCAGATATTGTCTCATAATAGGTTATAGAAGCAGAAATATTTTAGTGCATGCGGATGATATTCATATTCTGATACTGTTTTGTACTATGTTTGTAATATCCTATTTTTTTTGAATATATGACTTAGCTGTAAAATTATTGTTGTCCTTATAGGGCAACTGGTGGATTTGTGGAGAGAGAAAGAAATAGAGAGCGACAAAGAGAGAGGGGGAGAGAGAGAGAGGGAGAGGACAGAGCAGCATCTGTTACCAGGAAAACTCCTACCGATGTATCACTGGGAAACCTGCGGGCAGATGTGATGGTGGAGTGATGCAGACACTGGACACAGAGGCAGATTATCAGACATTGCACTGAACAGTACAGTAAGTGTTCCTGGAGGATTATTTTTGCTTGTTATCTGGAGCTTTTAACTGACATAAAGGGACTGCAGCGTTACCCAGAGCTAACTATTGGCCAGCTATGCCACTGCAAACACCCAGGCAAGAATTAAACCTCACAAAATCCAGAATTTTCACTTAAGTAAGATTTGCCTTTACTTTGAATGCTTTATTGTTTTTGTTTTTTTGATAACAGATGCTATAGTTACTTTACTATTTACTAAAACTCGTTACTGAATGTTGTAAATAAATTGTATCTGCATTTGCGTTACGGACAGAATTTTACAAGGCTAGTATGTGCATGTGTACTGTTTACATCATTAATGTGGTACTATGTGTTGATATACTGTAATTAAAACCACACACACAGACCGCACACACAGCCAACTCATGTGTAAAGAAGTCATTATCTGTTTTCCCCGTACTGATAAAGCTGAACAGACTGGCAGGCTTATATATCAGCTCTGCCACAGCTCTGAGTCTCAGCAGTCTACACAGAAGTGCTATGTTGTACTTACTTTTGTGTGTATTGTGACAGACTCAGTTTGTCCTACTTTAACAAACCAGGCATTTATTATTTGCCTGTTATGAGCTGAGAGCACGGTAGCCAGATGGAGGCTGTTGATCTTGTTAGAAAGGTAGATATGAAAAAACCATTACCTGGACCACAGCAAACACACACACACACACACGCACGCACACGCAACTGAACGCATGTGTGTGTACACAAACACACATGCGTGCATACACACACAGTTTTGTGAAGTCTACCGTTCGCTAAGCTGCAATCTGCACACTGGTCTCCGCACCTGCTGCACTTAAAGTTATTAAGTGGTCAGTCATGAAGAATTATTGCGTACGGCTTAAGTTATATGGATGGAAACTCTGAAAAAATGTGGGGTTGGTTGGCGGTTTGATACCAAGTCTCTGTTTCTGTTAAAAAAAAAGCATAGTATAGAGTAGAGTATAGTCTACAATAGTTAGCTAATAGTGTAGGTAAGCATGAGTGAGACAGTAGTCGTGAGTTCACATATATTTGCATATAGGCTGGCCACTGATTGCATATGATAAGCATGATGCATCGTGTAGTAAGTGCTGCCCTGCAAAGTTAATGATTGACCAAGCCTCTTACACCCAAACTATCACAGTTGGTTGCTAAGAGCCTGAGGAGAGGAGATAGCTTGGTTACATGTTCACAAGCTGATGTGTGCATATAAATAGATATCTGGCAGGCAAATACAGTATACATAAAATATGTGAAACCAATGGACATTTTAATCAATGCAGCAACAATTAGGTCTGATTTACAAAGCTTACTGTGATTGCTCTGTGAATGGAAAATGAGAGAATTTAAATGCACACTCACATATTCCACTTCCTGTCTGCAGGCCATTTCACTTACCTTCGTTCTCATGCAACCAGCAGAATAGAGGCTTGTTGCAGCCCTGAAAAGATGGGGGGACTGAGAAACTGTTCTACATGGGAACCATTGCTACTTAAGGCCTCATGCATCAAGTCCTGTGCCAACGGCTGCTCCCTGGGCATCACCGCGCACCTTACCTACGCTAATGCTGACATAGAGTCTGTAGAAGGTGAGTAGTAGGATGATGCACTCTTAGCACAAGTTATAATCATAGCAACTGTATTTTGAACGGATTTCTTAAACTCCTTATGCCATCAAATCAGAGTTGGAAGAAAAACAGCCCATTATTTCTGGCAGACACCTCAATATTATCTGATATGCCACCGTGTTTATCAACAAAAGGGCTAGAGAAATGTTGGTGGAAATGAACTTATATTTATCATCATAAAATGTCGTGATGTCTGGTTTTAGTACAAGGCATCATGAGACATGGATTTAGTGTAGGCTAAGCATTAGTGGCTTTATTGGGACGTGCTACTGGGTATTGTCGGCGTAGCAGTAACAAAATGCAACGATAATCAAAGCTGTGACTCAGAGGAGAAATATGCTGTGAATTGAAAACCGTAGAGGGATAAGGATTGACCCTTGAGGAACTCCTACAACAGAGAACGCTAGAGAATGTATAACACATTTTTAAATCAAGAGCAAAGCAGTCAATCTATGCTTCAAAGTTATTTAAACATTGCATTACAGTCTGATGATGAAAGATGATGAGTGGGTATAAGGAGACAAGAGGGTTGAAAAAAGCACATTCATTGAGCTCAAAAGGGTAAATGGCAAGGACAATTCATTGATGATTTAAAAACAACTTCAAGCTTAAACATGTGAAATACCAAATGAAAAAAAGCTATTATCATGCTCTTACAAACATATCTATTGTTCTTTGAAATATACTAGATTTATGGTGCTAGATTGCTTTTTAAATTGATGCATAAGTCTGAAAACATAGTTTTGTGTGTCAAACATTTTCGGTCATCTAGGTGTGTTCGTGTACCCTCTCGGGGAAAAGGAGGTTGTGGTTGGCTTTGAGGCTGTGATTGCGGGCCGGTTGGTGGGGGTCCAGATCCAGAGCCGAGGGAAGCTGAAGGACTGCTGTTTGGATTGCTGCCCTGGATCTGGTCTCGAAGGCCACTGTGGGAATGGCCGGGAGTGGGGCTGCTGTGGGAACTCCAGCCTCGACATGCAATGCACCAACGGTGCGCAGGGGAGGAGACTTCCTGTATTTTCCTTGTAGATAAAAATGGTCATTTGTACTGCAATGTAGTTTGGACCGTTGTGCTGTAATGATCAGTCTCTATATAGCCACAAATATAGCCACAGTTAGTCATGTCTCTGTCCTGTTTTAGCCTCTGTGAGGGTAGAAAGGACAGACGAGGGAGGCAAATAGATTTGGCTGCCTGCCTAATGGTGAGATGGCGTTCACTTAGTACAAACGTATATCAACTTGAAGTGCGCCATATTTTATTGGAAACGGTGGTATCGTACATGGAATAATTTCTCTATAGCCAACACCACACAGATTCAAGTAACCCCTTTGCAGCCTTTTTTTGATTTCAACGATGAATGATTTCATATTTGGGACTGTGCAAAATTATTAGGGATTCAGAAAAGCAGCTTATGTTTTTATTCGTTTGTTTTTTACTATTGAAGGAAAGATGGTCAGAAACATATTGCAAGCAGTGAAGGGTCGTTTAACTCATCCCAGATTTACATTTTATTTCATCCATTTTTTTGTGGGATTTATTTAATAAATGATCTTGAGATATATGTCAGTGAGTACTAGACTTTAATTTACAAGCTATTAAGAAGGTAATTAATCTGTGTTTGGGTATTTAACTGTGTAGCAAACGTTGTAAGATATTTTCATTATGATGTGTTATAAATATGCCATAAATATATTCATTTGAGATACTGGGGAAGGGCATTGCAGTGTCAAGAAGAGAATCCAAAACTATTGATAACGAGAGGGCCTTGCTTGTCTTTCTTTATATATATAAAATCAAAGATCAGATTCACCCCCCACCTCCCCATGCCAGTCCACCATGTCTGTTCGAATTGTTGTATTATGTGATATTATTACTGCTGTATTTCCTCCTTAGGACATCTCATCCTGGACGAAGACCTTGAAAGAACCACCTTTATCGTGGGCACCGGCGTCATTGGCCCCATGGATATAGTTTCTGTTATAATAAGCACCACACTTGAACTTCCTACATTAGAAAATGGAGCAATCCGCATCATTTACCCCACATTGCTTACTCCGATCGTCACTGGTCAGATGACTCCAAGCAAGAGTGAAAATGGAGGGAAATCTGAAGAAACTGGGTATTTGTGTCACAAACATCTGTGGCAACACTATCTTACCTAACACTGTACATTTCAATGAACTAGATGTGACTTACTTTTGTATTTTTGTTTTCCTAAATACTCCTCAGACAAACCAGCTGTTTCGGTGCCTCAGGAAAACAAGACCGGGCCCTAGACTCTGAGCAGCAGTGTGCTCACGCCATCTTCACCAGTCCTGCTGCCAACCTGGCACCTTATGAACTCAACTTCCAGCTGCTGGTCAGAGGGGCCTGCCTACTGGCCGGTACTGACATTCTTCTCAAATATCTTTGATCCAGTGGTAATTTGAAATATTGGAAAATTGGGCAAACTCATTACAGAATAAAATAAGTTTGTTTACAGAGAGGGCCTGAATCCAGCACACTCAAACTAGGAACTTCGCCAGGTGTTTCTCCCTCTCCCCTCCAAAACAAAGAAGAGTTGAATCTCACTTAATTGTCCTTCCTTGCTCCCTTACAGTCAAGATGGTGGCGAAGATAACACAAGCATGGATTTTATTCTTGTATAATGCCTAACTTTAGTGGATCATAACCTATCATGTATGGAATTAATCTGCAGATCCTCCAGTTCAAAATGAGACCAAACCTTTCTATAGATGTCAGTTTCTGAGCCAGCCAAAAGCCAAAATGCACCCTGCAATAGACTAGGTAAGACTTGTTTTTATCCTTTTGCTACTGAAGCAGCTGTTTAACACTGGAGGCCCCTCCCGGCCGGTTGATAGGAGTGAGGAGTCAGCAGTCAATGACGGTGTGAAACAGTCAATAAAATAGGTTTTTCAAAACGTGTGAATCACCGCAGCCACAAGAGCATTCAGTCATAAGTGAGAACCAAAAATATTAGGCTGATGTGCCCAGTACTATGCCTGATTAGTTGTGGACAGACTGACATACATTACTATGTAATATGCATGATTGGTGTTAATACATCTTACTTTTTAAAAATGTCTTCCTTAAACTGATTTGTAGGCCTGGAGAGCCCCACTCACGCTCTGAGGGCAGATGCAGACCCCAGTGCCAAAAGTGCCTCTGCCACCTACATCACCTTGGCACAGGAGCATCCATACGACAGACACATAGAGATCATTCTGCACCTCAGTGGTGAGCAGTTGAAAACTATCCATATTGTTTCCCCACCTGACATTTGAATGTGACTTAAATCAACAAACGTCTTCCACAGAACCTCACAGCCCGTTGGTCATATTAGAGAGAGGCAGGCTCTCGTTCAGCCAGTATGAACAGCAGATCTGTTCCCGCCGTGATTTCATTCGCTGCACTCGCAAAGATTCAGAACCTGAGAGGAAGGTTGGTACTTACTCACTCTTTACCTTTGATATCTCACACGTGTCCCAATTCATGTGTCCTGACTCTGTTACTGCATCTAAACATGCTGATGTTCCACTTGACCCGCAGCTGGAGTTTGTGAGGAAGCGATACCACAAGGACATTCTGAGTAGCCCCGTCTTGATGCTCAATTTCTGTCCCGACTTGCTGCGTGAACCTCTGGAGCTGCACAAAGCCACCAGAGAACTGCTGTTCCTTGTGGATCGCAGTGGCAGCATGAGTGGCACCAACATCCATCGAGTCAAGGTGAGCTGCAGGCACGATGAAAACATATCAAGGAACCGGTCTAGTCTTTAGATTTATGCACGCACATTGATGTGGCCCTGTCCCTTCTTGTTTCCACAGGACGCCATGGTGGTGGCATTGAAGAGTCTCCCCTCTGGCACCATTCTCAACATTGTGGGCTTCGGCACCACCATCAAGCCTCTGTTCACCTCCAGCAAGCTCTGCACCGATGTTAGTTTCACGCAATAACCTTGCTTTAATTATCTGAGTCTGACTTCTTTAAAGGATTTTCAGTGAAACAATTCACGGGTTATTCTTAACTACATATGAATTGTGTTAAGTGAAAGAAAATACATGGAGCATTTGGATCATGTTTTCTGAAAGCAGATGTTTTTCGACCATGTAGGACTATCTGTTCTATTTTCTATACTCTCTAATCGGGCAATAGGTCAGCTTCTTGGGTTGCCTTAGTAGCAGGGTATCAGGTTTTATCCAGACCAGGGGCTGCAAAGACAAACAGTCTTTGCACAGACTCCCGCCATATGGTGACCTTTCATGCATTTTAACTAAGGCACGAGATCCATCCTTCCACCTCCTCTCTTGTCAGGCATGTTTTTTCCACAGTGTGATTTGAGCGGGTTTTAAGGCAGGTGCTAATGTGTGTGTGTTTGCTCTCTCTTTATTAGAAATGTGCTGATTAAATTCTTTGCCACCCTTACAGGTTAATTGTGGAACCTGATATCAGACAGTAAATTTGACAGCTGTTTGCACAGGCAATGTCGTGCATGTTTGATGCTCGCTTCTCCCACCTTTACTGTAGATCTGATAGCATCTTTCCTTTCCTTTTTTCTCTGCATCAGGTCACTCTAATGCAGGCATACGAGTACGTCCAGAGGATGAGAGCCGACATGCGCGGCACCAACCTGCTGGGGGCGCTGTCCTGGGTGTACCAGCAGCCCATGCAGCGCTCATATCCTCGCCAGGTCTTCATCATCACAGATGGATCCATCAGCAATGTGGCTAAAGTGCTGGAGCTGGTCCGCAGAAACACATGCGCTTGCAGGTATTGAGCTAAAACAACTGCCAGTTAGATATTCAAACCATGGAAATCATGTGAGAAGAATGGTACAGAAAGCCGTTTATTCACTATGAAGCAAAAATACACACAAAATAGACATAATTCAAACAACTAGTGAACAAGATTTGCTCTATGGGTGGCGTGTGATCGGGCATTAAATCACTGTCGCTGACAAGGAGGTAGAGAGGAATGGAGTGCAGTGAGTGCAGGCAGAATGAGCTGATAAATGACAAAAGAGAGGAGGGGAGAAACAGAGAAGACACAAGCAAACAGCGGTCTTGACGAACTGAGACCAAAGCACTGTGAAAAAAAGAAAAGAAAGGGTTGAGGTATTTTTCTGCCCCGCCCAGTAATCCCGTTAAGTGCTCTCCTCTGCAGTAGGAGTCATGCCCCTCTGGTTTTCTCTAGGCCCTTCAGCAATGCACAATAACTCCATTTATCTCTCATTAGTATTCTCCTGCTAGACTGACTTTCTCCACTGTAATTTGGCTGCCCCTTTGCAGACAATATTTTCTTTATTCCCAAGTCTAATTTCAATGAATGTTAATGACATTTTGATCTCACTCGTATCTGGTTCCATAAAATATGACTTGTATTTGTACAATTCTGCTTTTCTGTCTTCTTATAGTGCTACAAGTATCTGGACACCCAGACACACTTGCTGTTTTTAGAGAAAGCACAAAAGAACTCAGTCTTTTCAATTATTTTGTCCCCTGCTCTTTTCAAACTCTCAATTAGACAAATGGCTTGTGATCCCTCCGAGTACACAAATAACAGTCCTGTCAGTTTGATGGCTCCGAATGTCCCCTTTCCGTAGACACATGGAAGCATCTGTATGCCATTAGCGTTTCACAAATAGATACTCTGAGTTGTTGCAAGAGGCTGGTAGTTGATTTGTTCAGATGGGTAAACCAAGTGACAGAACACATTGTACGCATAGTTCAGGAAGTGCATCAAAGACCGCTCTGTAAAAGTAGAAAGTGAAGATAATCATAATTGCATTTTCTCAAAGGATGTGGTCAAACACTGTAATGCTGTATTACTTCTGCAGATGCTTTGGTATAGGCCTTGGTCCCCGAGCTTGCAGGAGACTCCTGCAGGGCGTTGCCAAACTGACAGGAGGGACTACAGAGTTCTTGGACGATGAGGAGAGACTCCAGCCCAAGGTCAGCAGCACTGCAGCACTGCCCCCTACTGGTGGAAACACACATCGCAGAACAATTCTAAGCAAAATACATACAGCTTTAGTTCTTCACGTTTGTCTTTCAGCACAAGCCATTAGCAGTGGTGAAAAGTAAAGTACATTTACTCAAGTACAATTCTTAAGTATAATTTACTACTTTACTTGAGCTGACTTACTTAGGTTTTCTTTTTATTCTATATTTATCTTGTGACCCTTTGTAGGGGGCCCTAGTTTGGGAACCACTGGACTAAAGTGTAAACTGTATACAAAGTAGTGAAAACTAGCTTAACCTTGACCTGTGTCTGCAGTAAAATATTGTGATCAATCTATCTCCTCAGTTAATCAAGTCTCTGAAAAAGGCCTTTGAACCTGTGCTGACTGACGTACGGATTGACTGGTATCTGCCAGAAAACATGGAGGCTTTTCTTTCACCCAATGAAATCCCTCCGCTCTACCCTGGGAATCGTCTAATTGGATATTGCACTCTATTTGATATGACAAATTTCAAAGCAAAAAAGACAGAGGTAACATTACTACATTATTTACTGTAAAAGTATGTCTGTGTGTTTCTGCTTACCACAACAGATCTTTAATCTCTGTTTTATAGTCTCAAGGACGGGGCTATAAAGGTGTACATTGTGGCTCCACGGGTTCTGTTTTTGGACAATCAAATGATGATCTTTCACCTCCCACTGCCTCCGAGTTAATGCCTGTGGTGACACGTGCAGATGGCACTGAGTTGGAGCAGGCACTGAGGGAGATTTCCAGAGAAATCTCCTCCGAGTTCTCCTGTGCCAGAAACACAGATCCTGGCACCAGCCCAGGTCAGTCACTCATCAATGGATCTTGCAGTAAATAGACATAAATCAAGACTGGAAACTTCACAGCATATTGGTTAACGTTGGGCTTTTACCCGCTTTAGGTGTGGAGCTAGACTGGTCCAGTGACGTGAGGAGGAGGATCCAGGAGAGCTCTTATGTTCAGGAGCAGTATGTCCTTACGTGCTGCTCCCTCAGTAGTGAGCCGAGTCTACAAACACAGTCCCACTCACACATACACACCTCGTCCAACTCTTACTCTGCAGGCGGGGTCTTTCTGCCTAACCCTCACTCTTCTGGTTCAGTGCTGGATACAGGATCTCTACCCCAAGGCCTTGAAAAGATGCCCCCTCCAGAACAGAGATCATCCCTGTCTCGCTGGGCAGACTCTGCGTGGCAGCAAAACCTCGCCGCGGAAAACGCTGATAACGGGGCAGAAAAGGTACGATTGATTGTAATAGATTCACCCAAAGGCAGTTTTCTGTATTCCTGGAAGTTACTGAGACGACATAAAGAAGATACCTCCACGAGAAAATAGTTTGACAGGAGAAAAGGTTTTCATCCATCAGTCATGTGAATCTAAGGGAATTACTTTCTGTTTCTACCCACACCCTGACACATTTGAACAAAAACACTGGAAGGAATCTATTGTGCAAAATGAAAGATACCAGTTTATCCACCAACACAGTAAACCGAAATACTATAAAGCCAAACGACATTGAGAAATGAATGCAACCTAACTTTCTCGCTTTTACTTGACTGTTATTGGGGGTTGTCGAAAAATATTCTGGAAAAGATTGTACATCCCTGACCGATGTAGTACTCGAGGCATCACAAATAGTGTACATAATACAGTACAAACAGATGACCCTAACATCTTTTCAGTTTAGATATATGTGGTTGCAGAGAAAAATAAAATAGCAGTCTAACTTTTTCCCTCTTATACAAGCAGAGTGGGCGTCTGGATGGAGGTGAGGAGTCTCGTAGGAGACATAAATCACTGGCCCGTTCAACCATGGCAGCACGCAGTTTCTCATCGCCCCAGGGCGAGTTGGAGATGCACCGCCTGAGGAGAGCTCTGGAGAGGGTCTCCTTCGACCAGACGCTGGGAGGGAGGCTGGATGAAAGCGACGGAGAGACGAAGCCCCCATCAGGAGGCACACTGTCCCGCAGGAGCCTCACTGACTCCAGTAAGCTATTAGTACTGTGAAAAGCAGGATTCCTATTTTGCCTCCCAACAAATATCTCTCTCTTTCTCACTCTGACCCTCAGATGGACTCCTGTTCCCCGCCTCTCCTCTGGACTGGGACAGCTTCACAGACCCAGAGTACCTCTTCACTGCTGTTCCAGCAGACGTTCCTCCACCAGGTCAGTGCCGCTCGCTCATTCACGGCCTGCTGAGCGGCAGACCTGTGTCCTGGGAGGTCACTGTGGACCTGGGGCACCTCTGGACCCCAGAGGGCCCGGAGACACCAGGAATTGCGGGATGTGGGGAAGAATCAGAGGAAGAAGGAAAAGGAGGGGAACCGTGGGAGGAGATGATTCACCAACTGACTGCTCGCTCAGTTATCAGGGACTTTGAGAAAATGGCAGAGAAGGAGAGCGACATTGGACATGGTGAGGCTCAACTGCTTCAAACGCTAATCTCACGTCATCTTAAATTATTCGGTGTACGTACTGTCTACCCCTCACTGTTTCTTAGGTTCAGCTAAGCGATACCGCATGAAGGCTATCCAGACCAGTAAGCATTGCAACATCATCTGCATGTACACAGCCTTCACTACCACTGATAGGAACCCCAACAAAGGCTTGCCAGACAGCGTGGACGTCCAAAACACAGGTGTGGCTCACTACCAACTCACACTATCTGGAATCACGAGGAGTGCTATCCAGCATGTGAAAATAAATGTACGATAAAAATAACCCTGATGATGTCATTAGGATTATTTCAGATCGGTCTTTAGGCTTCAAAGGTTTTACTGAAAGCATATGTTACAAACTTCGGGTGTGGAGTTTGAGCTCTTTCAATCTATGTGTGTGTGTGTGTGTGTGTGTGTGTGTGTGTGTGTGTAGGGATGCATTTGGGGATCAGGCGGAGTTCCCAGTCAGGTAGTCGCAGGCAGAGGGCCTATTCTGTCGGTTTGGGCAGACGGCGCACCAGCAGAGACAGTGAAGAGATGGAGGACACCTGGAACTCTACAGGTAGACAGACTGAATGATACCACCACCCATTTCTGTTGTCAAGACTTTAGGTCATCAACAATCTTTGTATCTCTCAGACAGAGATGACACCCCTGCATCACCCTGTAGCCTTACATCCTGGGACTCTAGTAAGTATTGTCGACTCGATCAGTGAAAGCATTTTAGTGTCAGTGTAGTCTCAAGGTTAGAGGCGTCTGACCAGAAAGCCAGTTCAGAACTTAAGGTGAGTCTGTATTGAAGGAGAAACATATGAAATGCTCTCCCTTGACTGGATTTTGCACAGCAGCAACACCTGAGGTAGCTTTTAAAGGTTCAATTCACCCACGTTACAAAAAACAGATTTCTGTCTCTACTCAAACGCAAAGGAAGTGTATGGATGTTTTGCTGGGGAGCTCACATCATTGGAAAAACTTCAATAGCAACATTTTCCAATCTGCAAAACACACTATAAATCATTTTTTAAAGGACAATTTGTTTTGGTTAAAAAAATGGTTTACAGCAAGTAAAAAAAATGTTTTGGATCTATGTCATGTAAAGGGTGAACTTAGCCTTTAAACACATTTAGGGCACATCTCTTTATCACTGTGTTGATGACACAATACTGTTTAATGTTTTATTCCACACTGCTGTCTCAGGTGTAGGGGGCAGTGCGTACTCTGCTACAGCCTCAGCAATAACAGGCGCCTCATGCACTCGTTCACAGCGATCTATCGAGAGCAAGTCAATGGAGAGCTTCTTTGGTGCCAGGTAAGACTTCCACATACAATTCTATTTCTTGTGAATGTGGCATTACACTGTAAAGAGGACCAAGGATCAAAAGGTAAAAAAACCTCTTTTTGTATATTCCAGATTTCCACTAGGCAGACTCAGGTCCTCTATTTCATCAGGGAAGCAGGTTCCTCTGAAGTCCCACTGTCTGTCTGCAGAGACTGAAAAACAACCTGAAGCTGAAGCTCCAGACTACCTGCCCCTGGTGAGCTGTCCACACATACATAACTTAAGTACACGCAAGCGTGCAAACACATGTATTAATTTGTGTCTATATGACGTCTACTCAGGTGCATCTGCAGCTGGCATCAGGAGCTTTTCTTCTGACAGAGATCTACTCCGACTGTGTTCAGATCCCCCTGGACCGGCTGAAGAGGGCTTCACCCTACAGCCTCCACCGCCGCAGTCTCAGCCCGCCCTTCCGCTGCACATATCCCAGTGCGCCATCTTTATCCACCTCCATCAAGCTTCCCGGTGCTCCCACGCACCACGTTACCTTTTCTCCTTCCTCCTGCTCCCTCGCTAAACCAACCGCCCCTCCTTTCCACCACACTCCAGACGACACGCCCCTGATGCTGGAACCCAGGCTTCGCCGGAGACACCTGTCCGACCGTGACCCTGTCACCTCACCGCCTGACCTCCCCAGCTCTGAGGAGGGCTCCCTGGAGCTATCTGTGGGCCCCTCTCAGAGCCAGAGCCACGGCCAGGCAGATAGTGGTCGCGGGTCGGAGACAGACGTATGTGAAGTCTCTTCAATAGAGCCAGCCGACCTCCAGGGGAGCAGCCAGTTGGCGCAGGAGGACCTGGAGGGCTCGAGCTGGGCCACAGCTGTGGCTCTAGCCTGGCTGGAGCACCGCTGTGCCGGCTACTTCATGGAGTGGGAGCTGGTGGCAGCAAAAGCAGACTTCTGGCTGCGCTGTCAGGAGCTGCCCGAGGGAGTGGACCTGGCAGGGCTGAAGGGAGCTGCCAGACAGCTGTTCCTGCTGCTGCGCCACTGGGACGAGAACATCAAGCTCAACATGCTGTGTTATAACCCCAACAATATGTGAGACTATGATCTCTGAGGAAACTGAGCCAGCTCTACCGATTAGCATAATCACTTGTTAGCAATGATAGTGACTCCTAAGAAGCAATGCCTTTTCATGGAAGAGTAAATCCTGTGTTTTATCTGCAGGATGAACTTAAACCAAAAACCTAGTGCCAAGTTCATTCCAATAGTAAGTTGTACATGAAATATTTTACCGATGTAAGACTTTATATTTATGTGAGAATATCCTTAAATGACATAGACCAAGTGGCCTTTTTATCATAAATCTATACATTGCTTTATGCAATCACAAGAATGCCTTGACCAGCTGAATGGGCTTTTCGTAGTCTTTATGTCGTCAGTTACTTTGCCAAATGTATAATCACAGTCAGTCAGTGTTGATTTTGATTATCAGGATGATTATTTGATAAACTAATTACTTTAAATAATGAAATTATTGTTGGGAAAATGAAAGAAAAACTGTGGAATTCAGCCATTTGTTGTAATGAGTAACAAGCATACATGCAAGAGGAAAAAAAAAACATCAAGGTTCAGTGGCATCTGTTTAATATAAAATGTCACACTTTTGCTGTCTTTTTTCACATTAAATCTACTTATGTGCTTATGAGTGTAACAGTGAACCACTCACAACAGAAGATGAATTTATTAAGTAACAAATGTTACAGACAAATAGCCATGATTGTCTTACAGCTTATATAACTACTGGAAAAGATTGTTGGCCTTGTATTGGGAGAATACTGCAACTACTGCGGCAAGTGGAAATACCGTAGGCCCACTGCCCAATATGCAATTAATTTAAAGCTTTTGCCGCTAATTTCAAGTTCTGGAAATTTTATATTTATGATATATATAAATTATATATGATTTCTTTATTAATAGACTACCTTCTTATACAATGTACAAGATCATTTGTGCACCAGTAAATGGATTTTGAATGATATCAGAATATCAAGCAAGGGAAAAATAATTAGGCCGGTAGAAATATAACATAATTTGTAGAAATAAAGCCTATGTAACAAATTCTCTCAAAACAGCACAACATTCACAATCTCCTCTTCACACGCTACTCCACTATTCCTATTATGTGTCTGAAAATGAAACCTGAGATCCATATTTTCTTGCTCTTTTCATCTCTTCAACTGCAAGGGACCACTTCATCATGTAGGTATCTGCACCCACACGTTAGCTTCCTTCATTTTTAGCAGCGAGCTGAGATGAGAAGAATTTTAATGGCTCCTTGTATTCACGTGTAAAAGCAGTCTATCCCAGTGACCTCCCTCGGCACTGGTGTTGTGAGGACTGAAGAGAGGAGGGTGAGCTGATTAGACCAAGTACGACGACCGGTCCGATCAGGCTGCAGCTCACTGCCGTTTGTCCTTATCGGGTGTTTGTTCTTCCGTTTCTGCTGGGGCTGAAGGCAGCGGTGGAGCCAGCCACAGACAGAAGAGGATGATGAGGTGACAGACGTGGAGGGCGGCGGAGCTGCTGTTAGTAGAGGGGTAGGTGTTCCATGAAAGCTCGATCAGACCCAGGATCAGGACCCTGAAGAAAACAATACATTAACATGTGATCCAGAGTTGTGCTATAAGTCTAAAGCTAATCAAAAATGGATCTTTCAGTTTTTAGACTCCCTCTTACCGGAGCAGGTGGGCCAGCTTCTTGACTCCTCCGCTCCAGAGCAGGTAAGGGAGCGTGTGGAAGTACCAGACGTAGAACTGGTAGTGCAACGAACGACTGAAGCACATGCCAATGAAGTTAGAGGTGAACAGAATCAGCACCATCTGTGATCGTCTGTCAAGGTTTGACACAAAAGCCGGCGGATAGTAGGAACATCATTGATTTACTCTACCTAGCATGGAAAGTAATAGTGGTCCTGATAATTCTAATGTGTCCTTTAAAAAAAAGGAACAATATTCTACAGACAGGAGCAGATTCAAATGGAACAAAAAGGATATGATCAACAGTGGTTTTCTGAGCAGGGATTTTCCTCTTGCTGGGCTCCTTCAGGAGTTCAAAGATGCCTTCTCCTGGCCTGAAGAGAGAAAATAGTTACTTTTAATTTTTTAAAAAAGTTTGTGTTTTCCTTCACTTCACTAAAATGTAATCAATTTAGCACATGTTGTTAACACCTTCCTTAGCTGTAGTGTTATTGTGGTAAACTGTGACGTATATAAATGTGCGTAGTATCAGTTTTTTTGGTTAAGCACCTCAATGGCTTCACCCAATGATGAAGAGTGCCCTGAAATAGTAACAGTATTTTATAAAATACAATAGGCATTAGTGCTCAGCAACAAAGAACTACATTTTAGTCTAAGATTAAGTGGATATTAACTCGCTTACAATTACATGAATTGCCAAAATCTTTCTCACCTCTTCCAACGACGGAGAGCAAAGAGCAGCAGGGTGAGCAGGTGGGCAGCCAGCAGGAGTAAGTGGAAGTACCGATTCAAGAAGAGCCATTCTGGCAGGAAGCGCCAGTTGACCGTCCACTTGAACATAAACTGACGGCCAAGATCAAACGCCCGGCTCATATAACCCACAGGATTTTCCAGAATGAAAGGCAGACCCAGCAAAAGCTGCAGACAGATTAATTTAGAGATGATGCTTGGCAATACGGGACAACATAAAAAAATATGTTTCACATGCCGGTAAAACTGTGGCTGGTTTAATATTATAGGGAATATTTTACCTGTATGGCCGCACACAGAGAAAGTTTGGGTATTGTTCTGATTAGACCAAACTCAGACAGGAGCAGGAAAAGTAGTCCCGGAGCAAAAAGGAGCACGTTCATTTTCACAGACACTGCTAAACTGTCAGAAAGAGAGAAAGATTGAGTTGTAATTTCATCATGCAAAGCAAGGCAAAAAAGAGAAACTCTGATATGGTATAAAGCTTCACAAAGATAATGACACCTCATACATATTCCTCTAGAGAAAGCCATTACATGAAAAGCTGCAATGTGCTCCACACTTGCCTGTAAAGGCCGCAGCCCAGAGTCCAGTGTCCATCCATGAAGAGGTTGAGTGCCGCAAACAGCAGCATCATGGCCACTGGATCATTAAAGAGACGCAGCACAAAGATGGAGTGGATCCGATAAGAAGCACAGCACACAAAGAAGAACACATAGGGAGGAACCTGGTGGGAAAATAAATAAATAAATCAAAGAAATAATCAAATATAATTACGGCAATAAAAAGGGAAATTATTAGGAAATGGCATACCTTATAAACATAAGTACAACATAAGTACAAAATTCAACTTTAAACGCGTCCTAACAAGCACAAAGGAATAGAGTTTTTACACAAACTCAATGGCTACATGAGCAAAACAATACAGTTTAGTGTCTTATCGCAGCAAATTGTACAATGCCACATGGTAACTGAGGCTTTTGTCACAGACTGACCTTCTTAGTGCGGTAGTACATCCTGAAGACCAGCAGCAGTGTGATGAGGTAGAAAGCAGCAAAAAGGTACTGGGCCAGGGGGATGTTCACCCCACAGCTGGTGATGTAGTAGAGAGCTGTAAAGATGTAGACAAAGCCAGCCGGGTACCTGCAACAACAAGGTGTTAATTTATCCTGCACTGCAAAAACTACATCCAAATACAGGATGGAGGCTTACATCATTAAAAACCTTTGAAACTCACACCAAGGGGCCGGTGTCTCCTTTAAGCTCGGTGTAGTCGTAGGTACCATTGATGACTCCTTCTACTTCATCCATGTAGGCTTTCCAGTCTATCTCAGTGTCTGCAGTAAAGAGGATTCATGATCAGTGATCCTGAATAATAAGGTTACTGTCAGCATTAGGTTGTTGTTATTTATATTACCAACATTATCAATTTCTCTACTGATTATAATTTAAATCTCTTTGTCTATACATTTTTTTTAATTATGACAAATGACAATCATTATAATTATTTGATGACCAAATACCCAACGTTTTCATCTTTTGATATGAAACATGTGAAATACAGATGGTTTATAATGGATTAAAAACGCTTCATCAATTATCATTTGCTTTTGTCTGTCAATCTACTGTTGATCCACTGGCTGTTTCACAATGGACAAACAAGGATTAGTCGATTAATTGGTGAGCCAGTTGACAGAAGTATTATCACCAACTATTCTGAAAGCTGATCATTTTAGTTGAGTGATCAAGCAGAACATTTCTGACATGCATTGGCTCCAGCTTCACAACCTTGAATATTTGTTGGTTTTCTTTATTTGATATCATTGTAGATTGAATAGCTTACAGTTCTGGACTGTGAGGAGAAACGAAGAAAACTGAAGATCTCAACTCAGCTTTTTAAGATGTTGACGACTATTTTCGGTCATTTTCTAGAATAAACAATGTCTTGATTAATTAAAATTAAATTACTTTTGATGACAGATTACAGCCTTACACCAGACAAAGGAGTAGGCTACATGTGTCAACATTAACAATGACATAGAAGACATACTAATGCTTGGAATATACAGTATGTGTAACGATCAGTCCGTGGGCAGTTATTATAACGGCTCTTTAGAGCCAGTTTAGAGCAGTGTCAGTAAAAATCCGATGTTTAGCTGCATAAAGTTCTAGCTAGCAGTTGCTGAAAATAATAAATGTCTCACTAAAACGGAGCAAGCGATTGCATATGGTCATGCAAGGGCAGTAAATTCCCTTTGACAGGTGGCAGTGTAAGTTAGTAGGTTTGCTAATGCTAGCTACTTAGCGTTTAGATACGTTCAGAAAAATGTCACAGCACCACAGCATGCTAACTAGCCGCGCAGCTACTTACATGGTACTTTCTGGATGACCCACACATTGATCCCGATCTCCAGGAACCACAAAACTGAAACGACCAGTAACGTGTATTCCGTCTTGAATAAGACCAAATGTTTGTCCTGCCACAATGTCTGAAGTTTCCCCCACAAAGGGGACGGGGAACCGGGAGACTTTCTCCGCACACCTCCTGCCATCTCGGCGGCGTAGCGAGTAGCGACGGAGAGACGGGCCGCAACTGACACGCGCCGTCACACGTCATCACGCCACGTTCAACAACCACGTTACGTTCATCAACCACGTCACGTGACATAGACAACAAGCCGATATGTCAAGCTGAGAGACTTCTTTTCTGTGACAGGTAAAATAAGGAATTATTAATCGTAGTAGATATTTAAGACATGTTTTTTTGTATTAACTATTGTTGATCATATGGCTAGCTAAAGCTAAGGTTGTTAAACATTGTTTAGAGGTCACTACTGGTTTCCTTCCTGAACAACGTTAGCTGGCTAGCAGCTGGCTTTAGCTAACCAATATTTCAAAGATAATTATCTCACTGAAATACGTTATGTAACACGTGGTGTGCTCACAGGATAGAAAAACAACTGTCAATATGTTTAATGGCACTGTTGGTTAACAAAGACAGCATCGTTGACTTTAAGTTATGACTGCTACATATAACAAGCCCGGCTAGTTCAAGTTTGAGGTATAATAATGGTGTTAGCTGTCACAGATTTAAAGAGCAGCCAATGTGTGTCCCGTCTCGGTGTCTTACTTTCACCCTAACTTGTTGGGTTTGTTCGTACTGTGTTATGTGTAAGTTATTCAGTAACATTTAGCCAGCTAGTTCTCCTGAATGGCCAAGTAGCTATATTAGAGTCACAGAGAAGGCATCCGATTTGTTTGAAGAAAATAAAAACGGTATCCTGGGTTTTAAAAACCCAAGTTGTCGTTAAACAACCTGTTCTGATGGTATTTCCAGAACCCTTAAAGACTCTAACCATCTGAGTTTGAAAATATATGTGTCAGTTGTTGCCAACTAAGTCACGTTTTGAACGTCAACACAGAAAGGTTGCACGTTTAACAGCTGATCATTTCACAAATGCAAGAGGTCACTGCCCTTTTATTCATTTCAGGTTTTGTTTGTAACATTACTTGTATTGTTTACATCTTGCGGTGTCAGATGCCATTGCTCATGTTTCTTTACAAGACTTCAGTGAGACTTGATGTCTGCCTGTTGCTCACATGCTATCTTACATGTGTTATTTTACTGACTTACATTGCTGTCACAATGTCACAACACTGAGATGACACATAGCCTGTTAAACACACACAGTAACATGCACGTGTTTTTTTTTGTTTTTTTTGTCATCCTTGATGTAAAGGAAACAAGTCAATCAATTGTTTGACCTTTTTACATATATGTTTGTGCAGGTCTGCAGAGACAGGAGACTCAGAGGGAATGGATGGATTTCCTGTTAAGTTCTCAGAGGCAGTTTGTCTTGGGGCCAGCCTTACTCTCTCAGGCATCTGCTACTATCTCTATAGGAAGAGCCGAACTACAGCAAATAAACTTGATGTTAGTTGAAGTTCATGTGTAACATAACTTTATATTTTTTTCTGCTTCATGCTGCCTAAGCAATTGAAAGGATTGTGAATAGTTGTGAAACCATATAGACAATTTTAAGGTCACATACTGCGTGACATCCTCTTTCGGTAGATCAACACTCTGCTTATATCTCTGTGTTTACAGTGGAGGCCAGTTAAGTTCAGCCTATTGGACTTGGACTTGTGACTGAAGCGGTGTCTACTTGCAACCCCTCGTCACAACTTTTGAAAGAGTGTTTTTTATAATGTTTTAGAGAACTGAAGTAGTACACCATGCAAAAACTCAGAAGGAAAAAGCAAAATCTGGATAATAATAAAAAAAAAGCAAAAAAAGCCCAAGTTTGTGTGGCAGAAACACATTTTTTCTTTTTTTGTTCCCATCTTGTGAACCCTTGAGTGACAGTTGTGCTGTGCACTGTGCAATTTTGTAAAACCTGAAGGCTGTCTGCTACAGTATGTTGACTGCATATACAAACAGTCTGTGTCTCATGTTGTCAGGATGCTCCACACTTCACCATAGATGGAAAACTCAAAGACATTTTGAAAGTTACTCCAGGAGCATGTCTACAGTATGCTGTCATCGAAGGTAAACAGAGTCTCACTGTTTCTGATACAGACAAGAGCTTTTTTCCACTGAAATACAGGTATGCTATCCTTGACTCTTATTCTCTATCATGTGTGTATTTATACTGTAGGTGCTGTGCAACCAGTAGGCGAGCCGCTGACAAGCCCCTTCCAAAAAGAATTTGTTGGAGTGTTGCAGAAGTTCATGCTGAGAGAACACAGGCTGGTGTGGAACGGCCTTTCACGCACTTGGTGAGAACTCAATTAAGACAATAATAAAGTGCAGCATTATGATACCATTCGAGATATACTTTTGGCATTTTCACCATTATTTGATAGTGGACAGTTTAGAGTCAGACAGGAAATGAGAGAGAGAAGTGTGTGACAAGCAACTAATGTCCCTGGTTACAATAGAACCAGGGACATTCCACTTTTGTGGTATGCGCCTTAAATAGTAATTCCACTCTAGATTTAGTTAAGGAGGAAAAACATATCTGCACTGACGTTTTTGGAACCCAGCTGTGTAGAATGTACTATAATGTCATGGTACATCACTGACGGGAGAAGTTACTTTTAACCACGTGGCTATCAGGACGCCTAACAATCTGATTCCTGCCTCTCATCAAGTACACATGATAGATGAGACATCTCTGGTCTTTATTGAAAGCCTCTGTGTTTGTGTTTTTTACTGAGTGCCATACTATATATATATATATATATATATAGTTTGGCCTTTTCTGGCAGCTTTGTATTATATTTTGGAGCTTTCAGAAATATCTGAGTGTCCCACTTTTAATAACTTTGTGGATGACGCTGACGTAAACAGCATTTACAAGTCAGGAAGTGGTAATTAAGGTAATTCCCACATAGCCTGAGTGGGCTTTAGACCCTTTACATCTTTCAAATTCCACAAAGCAGTTTGTAATGCAGGCTTTCTACGAGCCCAATCTGAGCTTATTCCAGGGATATCACTATAATACTATATATATTTATGTGTGTGTATACATGAAACAATGAGGTAACCCCAACATTTAGGTATCATTTATATGATATTTTGTCTTAATCGTCACATGTGTAGGCTAAACATATCTGTTGTTTACCTTTTACCTGTTACAGGACGGACAGTGAACGGGTCTTGCACCAAAGAGTGAATGCAGTGCCTTTTGTATTAGTGGGATCAAATGATACCGCAGTCAGAGTCCTGTGCCCTCTGCAGGCCTCCGGAGAGCACATGGAGACCACCCACGAGAAGTTCCACCAGGTCAATTACGGCCTGGGTGACATCATAGGACAATACCTCAGTGGGGAGAAGCTTAAAGGGCAACTGGAGACCGAGGAAATGCTGAAAGTCAGTTGTTAGATGAGATACTAACGTTGTTAACTTCTATGATTCAATAATCAAGCGTATATTTTTATTTCCCAAGCGCGAGAGCAAACATGAACAAAAACTCATCTTTATAATACAATTCACTCTTTTTCCAGGTGGGCACAACTCTTACCGGCGTGGGCGAGTTGATACTGGACACGGACGGCACCCTGAATCTCCGCCCCCCTTCTAATGGCTCAAAGTACTTTCTGAGCATTACGGACTTTGACACCCTGCTGGGTGAGCAGGAGAGCACGGCTGTTTGGTGGAAGGGGCTGGCCATTGCCTCTGCTTTGGCAGGGGCAGCGGTCCTCCTCTGGGTGGGCCGACGCTTCTACCAGCAACTAAAAGTGCGCTGGGAGAGGGAGCAGGAGAGGAGGGCATTTGAGAGGCTGCAGGCTGAAAACCCAAGAGCACGTGGTCTAGTAACGGGCCCTGAGGCCCTTCAAGACGGGGAAGAGGAACTCATAGAGAACGCTTGTGTGATTTGCCTTACTCAGCCACGTAACTGTATTCTGTTGGACTGTGGACATGTGTGCTGCTGCCACAGCTGCTACCAGGCTCTTCCCCAGCGCCGATGCCCTATATGTAGACAGAGCATCAGCAGAGTGGTGCCTATCTATCACGTCTGAGGCGACTGTGTGATCACATGACCTCAGTGGAGCTTCACCACAGTACACACCGCACCAGCTTTACACCTCAATGGTCTAAAGTGCTGCACTTGCACCTAAGAAAGGGCAAAGGTTACTCTTTGAAAATCATATTACTGTAAAAAAGAATCAAGATCATACTGTATGTCATAAAAAAAAGTGAATTGTTAGGACTTCAGTGAGGTATTTTATCTGTAATTGTATATTAGAAATACAGGTAAAAAAATTAAGTAATTGGGGGGGAAATGGGTGTAAATGTGCAACAGAGATGTTTATTTTCCTACATCCTACGTTCTGTGCCTTATTCTGGTAATTTATATGGCTGCTGCTGTCTGAACAGGGATTGAACTGTATGTATCTGAATAACTAAAGTCTGGTAAGCTTTTGTTTCAACCACTTTCAGTCACATATTTGAGTCACAGTAAGGTTTTGAAGTAAAGATTGATTTAGTGCTAAAACAAAGCTTTAGTGTTCATTTTGTTGATTATAAAATGTTGGCTTGTGAAACAAATTACATTTCGCTTACTGTCAGTATCACCCTGTATAAATGTAGCTGAATAGCTCACCCTCTTTGTTTTAGTAATGGAGCGATAATAAAACTTCACAAGTCTTAGTATACATATCTGTGAGGCTACAATGAAATGATGCTCAGTCTGTATGTACAGATCTTATATGATTCAAAGTTTGGCATCTCTTAATGATCCGCAGACATCTGAACTGCAGCTGCTCCATCAAGTGGCTGCTGCTCCTCTTAAACATTAGTAAAGTAGTCTGAAAGTAGACACGTATGTCTGAATAGATACACATGTTTCACAGGACCCTCAAGATGATATGAATACATGACGGGTCTTATTATTTTTCCATAGGCGCAAATGCTTGTTAACGGCACCTGGTGCCTGAAAAGACTTGAGTGTAGTGAGTCATCAAGCTTATTATTTCTGTCATCTCTCACAAGCATTGAGAGGATGTGGAGAATGGCGGATAGATGAAAAGCCACCTTTCTGTTTTTCGTTAGCGCACAAAGGGAACATCTAATAGGCATGTGTTGGGGGATGTATTGCAAGGTAAAGAGTGGGGCATAAGGCCTGAGTGAGCGTGAAAAGGGAGCAGGTGGGAGACACAGGATCTCATAAATCTTCCCCAGCGGTCATAAGGGTTCACTTTGACAAATTCTTCATGAGCTCTCTCAGCAGAACAGCAGCTGTGGCTCTCGGGGAACAGACTATTACTGTAGCGCTCGCAGACCTCTGAGGTCATGGGGAAAAAAACTGTCATTTCATTTGTTCAGTCCAGTTTAAATGAATAATTGAGAGAATAAAAAGACACTACAGCAAAAGAGTGATTGGAATAATGTCACGTGGGCCTTTTTGGAGGGAGTGAATGCAACGAGAATGCTGTAATGCGTGCACAGTTCATATAGAGATAAAAGCTCATTTCCAAAATGACTTCAGGCTTCGCTGATTTCAGTACATCTGAATTATCATAAAAGATTGGTGCCTCTACCACTAGGTGTCCATCTTTCTTCACTTGAGTTAGTGAGATACACACTGCGCTGGCTCCAGTGAATGGTCTCCAAGTCACATGCAATTAATGTACGCTGTGATATCCTTTTTAATCCATTCTGAGAGCTGACAAACAATTTAGATGATATGATTATTCTCTAATTGTCTCTGCTTCATGGGTGTAGACCCTGATTTGTGGTGATGAGGGTGCAGACAGTGGTGGTTAAGTTAGGTAAAACTTTATTTATTAAGAGTGCCAGTTGTAAATACAGGGATTTCATGGCAGCATTAGCTTGGCTAGTAATCATGACTTTTGAGTTTTTAGGTATTGAAATGTTGGTCTGTTGGTTCGTGTCATGACAGCTATTGTATGGATTGCCATAACATTTGGTGCACATATTCATGTAGTAAGTAACTTTTCTGATCCCCTGACTTTTCAGCTAGCACCATCATCAGGTCGACATTGTCCAATATTTGAACTTATCTACAAAATACCAGCAAAACTAATGACATTTCCATCAGCCTCAGCTGTACTTTGTGTTTACTGCTAATTAGCAAATGTTAGCATGCTAACATGCTGAACTGAAGTGGGTAACATGGTAAACATGGATGCTAGTATACTTCTATTAGCATATTAGCAGTGATATGGTTAAGCCTCACAGAGCAACTAGCATGGCTGCAGACTCTAGTCTTGTTTAAAACGACGTAGTCATATGGAGAAATGGTATCATCAGTTTCAGTCAGATTCATTTCAAATGTGGTTTTATCCCGTTTTATTCATATCTTTAGTAAGCTTTCATTTGTGTGTTGAGGTCTTGTGTCCAAAGAAATCCAGCCAATCTACAGCACAGGGAGTCACATTTTGCAAACAATAGTGTCAAATGAAAATGGCATAGCTCCAGATCTGCAGAAAAAGTTGTTGATAAATCTTTGAAACCCTGACACACCGTGACCTTATGTGCTTGTGCTCCTGTCAGGGAGCTGCGGGGTGGAGGGGTCTTTTTTGACTTTGGCATTAGCAGACACTCAACAGACAGCAGGAGGAAAGGTAGAGATGCGGTATCTCAGGAGAGAGAGCCATCGCAGCGTGCTACAGTTCCTGATGCCAATTACCGCTGTCACCCATCTGCTTTGGGCATGCAGTGAAACGTGGGATAAGTGACCTACTTTGTGACAGTAGTGTGACTGCAGTGCTTCTCGTCTCATCAACAAACCAAGCGCTCCCTCCCTGAGGAGAGGCTGACAGGGATAGTATCATAGGGAAATACACTCTGGTCAGATGTAAAGACTTTTGTGTTTGCCCTTCAGTTTGAGCGGAGTGCACTGTTTTACAGAGCTCATTCTCCCAGACCAGACGTATGAATACAACAATACTGTAAATCCAATGAGCGAAATGGAAACCATCCAAATTGTGTCAGGTAGAGGACGAATTTAACTCTATTCTATTCTTTTTTAACCGCCTTTACAATCATTAGAAACTAAAAGACAAATGGACACAGATCTGTTAGTATCTAACCATGCAGTTTTATTTTAGTTTTATCTGGTCAGGTTTGGAAACATCCGTCTCTGACATTTATTCTGCGTGAGTAAAGTTGTGAGTCGTAAGACCAAAACAATTAGCTCAAAGATGCTAAAATGCTCTATGGAGATGAGGGGAATTGATAATTCACTGTTGGTTTGTCAATAATAGTCGCGTCTTCCACATTGCACATGGTGATTTGATCCATTGTTATTATAAAAATGTTGATAGCTGCACCTTTAATTAAAACAAAAATTATTATTTGGTTGAACTGCAAATGAGAGGTAGCACCTACAGTAGACATTGTTTGGTTTTCAGGGGGTATAGCTAGTGGTGAAATAACTTTTCATATGATTTACTTAAGATAAAGCAACAATACCACAATAAAAATACTCTAATACAAGTAAAAATACTACATTCAAAATTTTACCTGAGTAAAGGTACATACTTTTTGGCAAGTAAAAGGTAAGCTACTCATTATGTTTTTATTTTATTGTATAATTATTATGGATTAATTAACATGTGGTGTTAATATAATGGTTGAGGTGAGCAACTGCTACATTTGAGCAGTTTAAACTGTAACAATGCGTCCTATTATATGAACTGATCATTGTTTTGTGTAAAAGTAACTATGATAAATAAAGTACAAGTATAAAGTAGACCTAGTATAAAATATAAATGTGAAGTAAAGAACTACCTCAACGTTGTAGAAACAGGAAGTACAGAAGGCCTACTTGAGTAAAAGCCTCGCTGTAACACTCCTCAGATCGTCTTCCAAATACAACAAATAAAGAAAAGTAGAAATTTGATTCTTAGAAAAGAATTTGGTGAGATGTTTTTCTATAAAATCTCTGACTTCCCCAGCATGGAACTAAACAACATGAAACACTCACCTTTGATCCCAGCTTTGGCCTCCCGCTGTGACGGAGCTGCGTGAGACGGAGCGTACAGCGGCCTCGGTGTGGCTTCAGCGTGGTGCAGACTACAGCTGTGAGCATTTCTGTCTCAGCTGTGTGCTCACTGATCCAAGGGCAGGAGCTCTGCCAATGTTCTCACTATCTAGTGGAGGATGTTTATGCTGGAAAACAAACATCATTAATCTTGATGACGAGGCTAGCAGGTACTTTTATTTGCTCCATGACTGCAGATCCTCTTACTCTTTTTCCTCTCACTTACATTTTTAGCTTTCCTGAAATATACCCCTGCGCGCACACGCACACACACACACACACACACACACACACACCCTAAGAGCAGGGAATTGATCCTGGCTCTTAGCTCTACGCTTGTTATTGGGTTTTTTTTTTTCCTCAGCTAGTGTTCCTCAAAGAGGAACATAGTGTGTGTGTGTGTGTGTGTGTGTGTGTGTGTGTGTGTGTGTGTTCAGCAGCGACTGGTCTGCTCGAGGGGAGAGATGAGGAGAGGGTGAGTGACTCAGCATAGTGATTCATTTATAATTGGAGGCAGTGCTTCAAGAGCACGCGCACGCAGGCAGGCAGGCAGGCAGGCAGGCACACACGCACACACACACACACACACACACACTTCTTAAGTGTGGGTGCCCTTGTCAGAGATGATGGGACTGATTGAGTGAGCCTGATCATTAAGAACTGCTGCCTGCTCAAGAGGCCGAGATGGAGTAAGAAGAACAGCAGAGAAATCACACAGCATGTGGACTGAGGAAGATCAATTGAACTTAACAGAGGCAGACCAAATGAGGAGTCATTGCACTTAAGCGCACTTGGTTCAGCATGATGTACGAGGCGGTGCATTATTAGGGGAAGGGGTACGCCGTCCAGTTGGTATAACACCCTAAATAGTGAACATGAAGCAGCACCTGGTGCAGTTTGGGGCAGCAGGTCAGATTTGTCCCTACAGCCTCCAACTGTGTTGCTGACTGATGACGTCATGTCAAAGCGCTCCATGAATCGACTGCTCTGCTTGTTTACAGCTGGAGGCTGCAGTTTATTGGGCAGGAGGAGCATTGTGAGTCAGACCCCCAGTGAATTTCATTCAGAAACAGTGGCAGATTTATGATCTCTGATGCATTACACATTGAGTGTGGATCCATGTCAGAGAAACATCAGAATTGGAAAAAGATCATTTGTTCTGTGACTGCTTTTTTCCACGCATGGAAGTAGGCATTTTGGGGTGAATCTGCCTCCAAAAAAATGATGTAGCCAACATGCATGATTTCTTAGTAAACTGGTGGTTAACAGAAATCCTCTCGGGACTCAGTAACGTGTTTTACAGGGGGTTGAATGCATCTTCCCTTTGACTCTGCAGCCGCCCTGCGTCTTATCCCTGCAGGAAACCCGAGAGCCTTTCCAACAGAACTGATCTCCAAGAGTGTCAGCTGGTCAATTACACCGGCCATGCAGACTGGCTGCTAAAACAGAGGGACACTGCTTCAATGGAAAGGTTATTACATGTTTATAGACAGGTTAGCTGGCCCGGGTTGTTAAAACAGGTTTGGTCCAATAATAGGCTTTCTGTCAGCTCATTATTTGAGCTTTTTATGAGCCACCATATGCTGTGAGGACGGGATGTTGTAACACAGGCTGCAACAAAAAGGAGGCACAGAAGAATGACGTAATTTCAAATTCAGCTAATGTATAAATTATACTGGCTCTGTCCATGGTGCTGGAATAAACCATTCACATGTTTTCTTCTGACGCTCAACCAGGACCATATTATATATTTATTTCAGTTTTTTCCTAGTTTATTTATATAACGTATACATTGTCATCATGTAAAATCTATAATGTTTCTTTTTCATGCTTTTTTATTGTATATAGTAGATGATCATAATGTATAGATATATTGTATTTCAGTGTCTAATTATGCATCTGTGTGCATGCAACTTTATACTCAACATAAGTAGTAAACTGACCTCTACTGTACAGTATGTACAGAATCAGTAGAGTGGAGTGCCCCTTTAATGTCACTGTGTGAGATTATTAAAAACATTTTTGTTATTTTGTTCTTATATTATATTTTGTCATCTTATATAATAGACAGTAACTACTGTTCTGTCACAGACTCTGTTATAGCCTACACATGCCAGCGTACCGTACTACTATCCATTGGTGAAAGAAGTACTCAGATCCTCAAGTAAGAGCAGTAATACCGCTATATAAAAGTACTCTGTCCAAAGTAAATGTCCCGCATTAAAAATGTTACTTAAGTAAAGTACAGAAGCATCAAAAATATCTTTCGAGTTACATTGTTGTATACAGTATACTGTTAGATTATTATTTGATGCAATAACGTGTAAACAACTTTCTAATGTTGCAGCTGGTAGAGAAGGAGTCACTTTCAACCACATATACTGTTGCACAGTTTAATCTATAACAATAACAGGTTTCATCCGTCTGCACAACCTCAATCTGCCTCAATCTGTAAAGTAACTAGATACATGCAGTGGAGTCAAAAGTACAACATTTCTCTCAGAAAATGGTAAATTAGAAGAGTAAATAAGTGACAGAAAATATAAATATTCAAGTAAAGTACCTGGAATGTGTAGTTAAGTAAAGCAATTAGTAAATTCCCTTTACTTTCCAGCATTGACTCACATGCAAAAAACAACAATTTGAGTCTGTTTTTGACTTGACTTAATAACAGTATATCATGGAAGGACATGATGCCCTGTAATAGGACCAATATGTACTGTAGGTTGCAATTGGAAATAATATTTTTACCTTATGTTTCTATGAGCTTAAAGGTGAATCCCTGATGCATCCTAAAGAAAAGACAACGTGTCCTGCTCCAGGTTCAGTCCTTCACTTGTGCAATTTCATCTCTCGCCTGCTGATGTCACTCTCGCTCCTCTACCACTCGGAGTCCCCTACCCCACACACACACACACACGCACACACACTCACACACGCACACGCCCGGATGGATGACTTCACCGTTCTGCCTGGGTTTCCTTTATGATCCCGGGATCTCCCACTTCCCTCACCAGACAGCAGCCAGCAACACAGGCGAACACAACTCTCTCGCTCACTCACACGTTGTCTCTCCCTGCAGCTGCAGCACATCCAGAGACCGCAGAGAGACCACAACAACAGCCGGACCTCAGACGCTGGTGTCCCCCTCATCCACATCGAGTTCCACTCACGAAGGATCCCAGCAGGAGAAACACACCAGCCGCTGCAGCTTTGCAGAAACACGGGGATCTACGGCTTTATTGAATATACATAAAGCCACTGGGGGAAAACTTTTATCGACTTGTTATCTACGCCGGTGATCCTTCTACGTCGTGCCACAATGTCCGAGGTGCTGCCATACAACGAGGGGAAAATGAGCGGCTACGGGGCGGACAGTGAGGTCAGTCAGATGTCCTTTAGCTGCGGACTGCAGGACACAAGCGCCTTTTTCGCTGCGTCGCAGGCGAAAAGACCCCCAAAGCTTGGACAGATCGGCAGAGCCAAGCGAGGTAAAGAATGTTTAAATAAAGGATCAGCACTTAAAGACACGTTGCTACTATAACTGATGCATGGCCAGAATGTATGTATCGGATAGGAAAAAAATGTGCAAACACTATGTAGGGTACTTGTAGTGAGTTCATTGTGATGCTCCTGTTCATGTAATCTAGTTATAATAGTTATAATCCTTTTTGACATTTGAAAATGCACCACAGGATGACTACTTCTTTGTTACACGAGACATGATCTCCGTGTAAGGACACACCCCACGCTGTACCCAAAACAATAGAGTTAAACCGTGAGGATAGAAAAAGCCTGGCACGTCGCCATTACCGGGAATGTATTGTTTTCACCAAGTGCGCGCACTCGAGCTCGGGGATTTGCAATAGTGCTTTAATTGTGTATTTATTCACCTTCATCCGCTCTAGTCACGTTCTCTCGCACTTACTTTTGTTATTTAGTGCGCCACAGTCTACTATAGGCCGTAAATAAGAGTGAATTAACCTTATAATAAAACACAATAATCTCACTATTGACTGGGATATCATAGACATGTGATCAAGTATCTCTGATGTAATGGTCTCAGTAAACATCATCTCCCCTTCTCTCTCTCTCCCTCTCACCACAGTGGTCATCGAGGACGACCGAATAGACGAGGTCCTGAAGGGGATGACAGACAAGTCTGCACCCGGCGTTTAAACATGAGCGAGTCTTGCAGACTTTTTATTTTTGATCACCGATTTGAAGCACTTGTCGGCTGTGCATGTTCGAGGATTGCAGGAGAAAAACGACGGCACGAAGCGAGGATGGAGTGACTGACGAAACGGCAATGAAAAGGGCAAAGAAGAGGGTAAAAATGGAGAAGGCTAAGGGAAGATAAATGTGGAAGACAGAGATGAAGAGAGAGAGAGAGAGAGAGAGAGAGAGAGAGAGAGAGAGGGAGAGAGAGAGAGAGACTCTGGAAAAGACCAAGATTTATCATGGGATTGCTGGCAATTCTCCAAACGAATCCCGATTTGAACTACTGCTGCGCAGCAAGATGTTGAGATGGCGGACTCCGCTCTGTATCCCAACCTCTGCTGACTTTAATGATGGATGAACTTGTCATTACTTCACGACCATCTCTTTTTCCTTTCCAACAGCGTTGTAAGCAACAACATACTGCAACTGGAGGCTGAAGCTAAATCCCAGCCCTATTTCAATAGGTTGTACAGTACAGTAGGTAGTCTAAGCTCTCAGACGTCCCCCCCCCCCCCCCTCCGTATTTCCCCTCCCCCCTTCCTTTAGGCTTTGCTTTGTTGATTCAGTCAGCGACGGTGCATTCAAGGGAGCTGTCCTTTCAGCACTGGGCCAATGCATTCCTGTTGCTGCTAACGCTTTTTAAAAACAGACCAACCAAACTCTCGAGTCTGCTAAATAGAAGGAGACCCATTGTATGTAAAAACATATATCCGAGGATGGTGCAATGTTAATATTTTCTGTAGTAGAAGCCCTGTTTGTTTTTGGCCCTTAAAGAACATTAGGCCACAGATTAAACCTGAACCGCAGGCTACATTCTTCTTCTTCTTCTTCTTCTTCTTCTACTTCTTCTTCTTCTTGCATTACCCATCAGTGGTTAAAGGTGCAGCTTGGCACCTCCATGTAGCTGATTTACACCTGCACATATCTTTTGTTCCCTTTTTTTTTTGCATTTTCAAATGCTCAGATATCTACAGAGGCCACCACACATATTATAGTAAATGTTTAAATAGTAGTCATGAAATTGATGGGAAAAAAATGATGCTTTCCATAATTTGGTTATTTTAATTGCACAATTATTCGTGTTTCCTCTACTATGAGTTTTTTTCTCCATCTATCTGCATGAACTTTCACTCTGGTGCCAACGCAGGTGCCACTACTCTTACCCTGGCACGCTTCTTTTTAACAAAAGTCATATTTGTATTTTTATATCTAAATATTTGTTATTTAAATGATATGCTAGTCTATCGTCTTACAATTCATCAACAAAAATATTTCTACTTCAGAGAGGATATACAGGATGAGACTAGGCTTCATGGAGGTGAAGCTCAGATTTTGGTGGACTGGTCTCGTTCTATATCAGAGGTCGGGCGTTTTTTAAAGACTAACTGAATGTGTCTGGGGTTTTTGCACACATCAATGTTAAACTATTATTAAGAAATCGTATACTGTGACTTGAGCTTCGTTGATGAATTTGTTAGAAAATGGCAGTTTTAGAGTATATTGCACTGTTTACGAGTATTCTCAAATAACAGGTTGTTATTTGACCGATTTTGGACATTACAGTTTTTGTTTTTTAATTTTGTTTATTTTGTACCATTATTTTAAAGAAACTGGATATGGTTTGTTGTGCATGAAACCTTAATATTTTCAAAAATGAAACATCGTTTTATGAAGCAAAAAAGCAACAAAAATGTCATGACATTCTAAGAATGAGTCATTGTATATTATGATGCCATTTTCACTGTATTTGGTGAATTAATAAATGGTGAAAGAACATGTAAATGTGTTTCTTTGGTTTGGCTTTTGTCCCAAGACACTTATTAATAACAATTCAATGGAAAACGACAAACAATAGGCGCAACATACGAGTGGCCTGAGTGAAAGTCACGGAGAAATAACGACACATAGCTCATCCCCTCAGCACAGTGACAATTAAAACAATAAACTGAAGATATGTTTTAAGAAACAACATAAGTATGGTTGCAGTATCGGAAAACAAAAGTCTCCTTGTTTCTTTGTCGCCTTTGGAGTCAGTAGCCATTATTTTAGTCACAGTATATTCTGATCCTTAGTTAAAGAGCGGGAAGGAACAGTGATCCATCAGTTAAGCTCTTAAACAGCTCTATGTCGGCCTACACTAGTAAATTCATTACACCAAAGACCCCTGGGGAGCCATGACTGGCCACATGATCATCTATCAAAGTCTACATGTGCAGTGACTTCATACAGTCTATAGCAGGCCTGTAAACACTCACTTTGGCTGGTGCACCAAGAAAAACTTATGTCGTGCACAAAAACCTAAGAAAATCAACATGTTTTGTGGTTTATTTTTGTCCAACGTACCCACACACAATGGCAGGAAATGGGCATTTCAACCATTTATCCATCACTTTTTGCTTTTTGTTGGCTTTTTGCTTGCTAATTTCCACATACTCTCAATTGCAAGAAAATTGGTAGGAAGGTATAAACTCAGGTATAAACTCACCTAATTCAGGTGGGTGGAAAACCTATTATACAGTCAAACTAACGCACTGCCGGGGTACTTATAGTTATTACGTCTCTGGGACATTACATTTCCTGAAGATCAGCATCTCAGCTAATGGTACTCCTATTTTCTCCTAAACACAAATGGGAACACAATGTGGATGTTTTTTTCTTTTCTTTTTTACATTAGCTGAGAGACTCCACGATCGTTACAAGTTCCCCCTGATTACGGCCGAAGAAAAAATACTGTACAACACTGTTTGCCAACAGTGTCAGTCAGGAAATTGTGTCAGTTGATATCAGCCCTCTCCCACCTGCGGTACACAAACCTGCAGGGCAACGATAACTCAATGGAAATTAATTTCCTTGTAATCTCACTGCAGAATTTTCCTGGAAATCACGCCACAGATATGACAGATTGTCAGTCTCATTTGTCTTTCGTTTGGAAAACATGTACAGGACACATCTATAAAAAAAAAAGAAACGACATGTTCTGACAACACTTCTTTGACACTGATCTTTTACGACTCTGAATTGCACTTAACCCTAATAACAGAACATCAACAAAGCGTCTTCAGTGTAACCGGCCGCATTCCCATCAGAGATTATTGACTGTCCTGATAACATCAGCACTGCACTGAATGAACACATAGTGCTATCGATCATGTTGTTGTTGTGGATGTCGGGTGTGCGAGTGTGTGTGTGTGTGTGTGTCTGCGGTCATGGACAATTATGCTTTTCACAGTAATGGCCGGAACCGGAATGACATATTTGGGCAAATATTGAATTGTACCTGCTCTCCCCCACGCCTCTACAAGTCATGGGTGTGACTGTGAACATGTGACTTTTAAAGTAATTTATTCAAGTCCTACTACCAATAGCGCTGCAGTTCTCACCCTTTAGTGTTATGCCTTTTTGTAAACCGTCATTTTACATTTTTGCATTCTTTTCAGGCTCAAGAATCCTACAGAGTACTCTTGAATCAAAAATGTGGAGACATTTGAGAGACAACGGGCTCAAAGGATAACACTGGTGTTATTTTATTGTCTGTGTAGACAAAGTTCCTCTGTACCATTAAGTTCCATTGTGGTCCACAAACTATTAAAAAAAAAAAACACACAAAAAAAAAAAGACTATTGCATTGAATGATATATTGCTTCAATATTCAACCACATTTTCAATCTCTGGAGAATCAGCAGACATCACTGTGCATGCTCATGAATGCAGTTTGTGTTTACACTGCTTGGCTAGTTTAGTGAGAGCTAAGAAAAATAAATCAGCTACAGATAAGTGACAAATTAGAGAAAAAAACCAACAAAGTGTTAGTAAGGTGTAAGGCCACCAATCGCCTCCAGCAGCTTTATGCACCTTGGCATATTTAAAAGTCTCTCAAAAAGTCTCTCATATTTAAAAGTCTCTCAAAGTTTTTAGTTGGGTTTAGAGCTGGTGACTGTGATGGCCATGTGATTCACAGCCCTTTCATCAAACTAGTGCGTGTCTCCTCGTGTCCTGCGTAGAAGCCTCTGCATTCATTGAATCTCAATTCATTGATTCAGATTTTTACTCTCATTAGTCACCCAACCTACACGTCAGGCTTTGCTACAGACGTTTTAGTTGGATACAGTCCAACTAAAAAGACAATCATTCAAAGATAACTTTTCCTTTGAATTTGAATGTAGGATGTCCGACTAGAACATCTCAGGCAACAGCTAATGAGCTACTTCCCTCCGGAGAGACGTGAATTCTGTCATCATTTTGCAGCTTTCAGGGTCAGAGTGGAGTTGACTGCGAGCTGGAGCCGTGGATGTAACCCGGAGTCTTTGTGGCTCCTGTGTCCTGACCTGGCAGATGGGCTGGGAGTGCAGGCCATACTGGGGTCAACACAGACATGCTGTAGATGCCTCCCCAGTGGACAGTCACTGTGTAGCCACACAGAAAGACAGGATGGAAATACAAGCATGGCAGACATGTGGACGTTTGTGTGCACAACAAACAAAATGGCAAAGCAGATCGCTGTAAACGTTGAGTACCACTGTACCGTTATCTCTCACAAAACGGGAACACACACCGCTCACAGCAACTCTCAGCTCTATAGGTTCAAACTAAGCGTGTGCAGCGAGGACAAAGAGCTTTGATCTGATTCCACTTTCGCCACATCCTGAGTGGACGTCCATTAAAATTCCTCCTCCAGTTACATAAGCCTGCCATACAGTATATTATGCCATTATGCTGCCCCAAGCGAGATCGGCAGATATACAGTGCTGTTGAAAGCAGCGGCAGTGCTATCTCTGAGTCCTCACCACATCTAATGCACATTTCCACAGACAAGGATAACTGGTGATTCCCTCCATCTTATCTACACAGGCTGTAGGTTAAAGCTTGGTCCTATTTTCATAGTTTTTCCCATAATTACTATCTGTTACGATAAAGTTAAGCAGCAACATAGCTACAATACCAAGTTATTTTTCAATATCAATATGAATAATTTGTGCAAGGGTAAACCTAATCTAGTATTTAACAAGAAAATTGGAACTATTAGAGAAAAGTAAAATCATTTTGTGTTTAAGAAATATGTTTTCCATTCTCTCCTATCCCGTTAAGCATCTCAGATTCATGAGGTTGGGAAATACTGATCTAAAACACTTAATTTGGAGTTAAAACCTAAAGCAAGCAACTGTAGAATGCTGGAAATGAAACGTCATTACACAAGAACACTGTGTGTGTGTGTGTGTGTGTGTGAAACTAAATGAGGTTGTTGGTCCAGGAAGAGTTGGTCTGTAAAGTGTGATGGGGAGACTGACTGCTACAACCTGCAGGGTTGTGTGAAATATTACAATATTAATATAATATAATAGAGCTGCAATACCAAAATGCCAAGTAATTTTGGATTGAACAGACTCTCTGTTGCTGCCGTTACACAGGTCCAGCAGCCCGCTGGGGCTGATTCTGGCTGAGCTCAAGTCTCTTTGGCCGCTTTACTGCGGCTCCGTCTGACGGAGGCGGCTGCCGAGTGCCGGCTGGGCCGACCTCTCTGCTCCCCGGCGAGCTGCTCACCTGTCTGCGCCTCCACCGGGAAGACGAGACGAATATGCGGGTCGTTTTCTAGTTTCTGCAAATTTGAATTTAGTCTAATAAACAAACTAATGTAACGTTACACGGACTGCAGTCGCGGTTAACATCAGTGCTCAGTAACCACAGATGGATCAGCTCCACGTGAAGATTATAAGACAGCAGAGTTCTTTGCTCACAGAGTTTCAGCAGTTTGATCTAAGTTTGGTGTTCTTGCCCACAGACTTGACTGACAGGCATCACACAGGAGTTAATGCAATACACAATATAAAGAATACGATAAATGTGCCAAACTACTACAACTAAAATATAAACATTAGAGATTGTATGGACCAGTTTAGAGGTGAAATACTGCCCTCTATTTCTTTGGAGCAGGTGGCTCGGAATTACACGTTGAACCTTTAAATGTGGTTTCAAAAAATCCGATTATACAAGTAAGTTTTCTTTTCATGAATACTCACAATATATTTCATTCAGTCATATTTTGAAGAGAGGTGGGCTTGCTATAAGTCTTTAGTTTGCGTCTTGCAAATTTATAATTTTTACATTTGACCTTGTTTCATCTTCCAAATAAATTTGACTAACCTGGGATTGAGTTTTAAACCGTCTGACCGCTCGTGCTTTTTGCTCTGTTGGACATGTTTTTAATAGCATTGCTGCATTCCCAGATCTCAGAAAATAACTTTGCTTGTACAAGTTTTTATTATCAATAGAACAAATCTACAAAAACAGGACCTTGGTTGTAAGAGACTGAGGATGATTTGAGTGTAGCTGCAGTGAGCAGACGGTTCAATTGGCTAAAAACAGGCAGCAGTGCTGTGTCGTGATTCAGTTTAAACACATACAATAAGGCAGATAAAACCCAGAGATGTTTGGTTAAAGCATTGCAGTAGACCTTTTGAATTGCATGAGGCCTCACATAACACCCACACACCAAAGCACTCAGGGCCAATCGATGCAGACAGAGAGGGCAGGGTGGTGAGAAGAGTGACTGAGAGAGTAAAAGAGAGACAGAAAGACAGACAGAGAGGAAGGCATTGAGCATGCAGTAGATTAGTGTTGTTGCTGCCCTTGGGCAACAGAGCATGGAGGACAATTAGCAGCAGGAGAGAAAATTCTGGCTCTGCTACAGTATCTCACACACACATAAATACGCAGCACTCTATATTAAATCACAGCCTCAGACACCTGGATGACTCAGGTGATCAGCTGAAGGAGCAAAAAAAGAAAAAGAAAAACTGCACACAAGACAAAAAGGTTTGTGTTAAAGAGAAAATGATGACTAAACCTCTCCTGTGTGAGGCCTGCGCCCTGCTCTGCGGTTATATAACTTAAGTCCAGTCAAGTTAAATCTCACCGTCGGGGTCTCTGCCATTGCGGATCAGTCAGTCTGACCAAGGGAGCTGAAATTTATCAAAAAAAAAACGACAGCTGAATTTCAATATATTCATAGATTGATAGAACAGAACTAAACTAAGTCCAACTGAAGAAAAAGTAAGGAAAACTGCATCGTACCCCCTGTATGCATACATACATACAAAAAGAGCAGAAAAATCTCTCTCTGTGCGCCGGGACAAACCCAACCTATGTCCATCCAGTGTTGAATTCCTCAAATGTTTTTAGTCCCGGCGCTGCAAAGACTCCATTGTCAATATCAAACCCTAACCCACTTACATAAGCACCCTCCTGTCATGCCAAATAGGTGCCAAGCTGTTTTTAAATTTATTTATTTTTAACCCTGTTAAAAGGTAGTCAGGCCATTGCACCCAATCGTAGCCATGGAAACCAGATAATAGCCAATGGGGTTTACCCAGAGACAATGCAAGGGTCTGGGGGGGGAAGGGGCAGGGTGGGTGAGATTAAGACCATCAAATCAAGTGATACATTTCAATATGTGGAACAGTGTGTGTGCAGTGTGTGGATGTCCTGAACGAGAATATACGATAATAATAAGCAATAGAGTGTTTCAGGGAGGACGCAAGCCGGAAGTTAGAGTTGCCCTGCGAAGAAAGCCAACAGAATTTTTTCATTGGATTTTGGATTATTGCAGAAAATAAACTAAGTGGCAAACAAAAGTTTAGGATAATTCACGGGTGGGTATTTACTGACCTTTTTTTTTTAATGGCGTACAACAAAACGTGAAAATCTCTTAAAACTCGTATTAACTACAGACCTTATTTCAAACAAACCAAAAACCCATCGACTTTGAGTTGAGGAAACCACAAGTGCTAAAATGCTAACTCCTGCAGCACTTTATAGTCAATCACATCAAAGCTACAGTTATAGTCAAAGGAAATAAGAGTGTGGTATTGTTATATGATTTTACTAGTTAGCTTGAAATCTTCTTTCAGTATAAAAGACACAAAAATGAATAGTTTGAAATCTTTATTTTTCACGTTATTTCAGAGCACAACAGATTGAGATTAAAAATTCATGCTTGACTTCGGAAACATTAATCTCACCACCAAACTGCACGTGTGCCCTGTGAGAACATAAACTTTAAGCTATGGGGGGTTAAGCTAACAGTCAATTACTGTTAGTTAATTTGATCCGAAACGATCAAAAGCTCCAGAACAGCTACTAAATAGACGTTGTGGTCAAAGTTAAACAAACTACCACGTTACACCAGCAGAAAGTCGTGGAACAAAAGAGCTCTGTGAAAAATCACACACCTTTTTTTCCTCCAAGTCTTAAAAATAGACAGTAATTAGATCTCAGTGGAGAATTAAAAATAAATGATTTCTACTTTATCAATGTGGTCCCCCCTCCAGTCACCAGCCTTCCTGCCTGTCTGCATGCCTCTCTCTCTCTCTCTCTCTCTCTCTCCTGGTCTGGTCTAAATTTAAGCAGCAGAGAGCACAGGACCCCAGACTCATCTCATGTTTCCTCAACAAATAACACGCAGGGTGGGCTATTACTTGTATGTACACGTGTATGTGCCCACACGCAGCACTGTGTGTCAAACACTGCGCGTCTCCATTAGCGGCTTTTGTCTGGAATCTAAAGCAGACATGGGATAGATGAAGACAACCCCAACAGAAGGAGACACTCTGACTGACATATTAATAGACTGAACACTGACTTTACATGCAGGCCAGGGCTGCTGTTATGTACCATGTCTAGACAAGTCAGTATGTCGTGCAAATTGCATAACACTGGCAGGCTGGTGCTGCACCACAGAATCAAGATACTGTCCAATCCGATATATAGGCAGACAGAGCAGCTCAGGACACTGGGATGAAAAATTGATTTATAAAAGATTAAAGTTTTTATTATAAACTGCACTAGGACAGAAGCAGCTCCATGGCGCGATGAGTCAACATGACTACAAATCATCCCATTGTAATCCAGTTAAACTGAATGTATAAGCGATAAAATCATATAAAAACATATAGAAAACAATGTTTATGTCAGGATCGCTAGTAGACTTCAAGCAAAAGATTTATTCTGCGTCGACATTATTTTGCGTTAAGTTGAAGTTGCTCTGTATTTTGGACGTTATCTTTGCTGTAAGACTGAGATAAGTGAAGGGGAAGTTTGGCTAGTGTATATTTACATACATGTAGGTTACTTTTAGTTACGAGGCTTATTGGCTGTTGCCACCACTGTAATGCAGACAGTTAGGAGGTTTTTGTTTTCAAAAAGATGTTATTATCTACTATTATTATAGTATGTGTCGTTTCATTTATTTATTTCGTTTGGCACTACCATTTTTTCCAATTCCCCAAATGTTTAGCAAACTTTTTTCGCTATGTAAATGTTGTAAATAATCAGTCCATGTGAATTAATAACCCAAAAATTTTTTTTTTGTTGATTCGTCTCAAACATGATTTTTTTCCCCCGGTTGTTAAGTTTCTGTCTCCAGTTCTACTTTGAGAAAGTAACAACTGGCTGTGCTAACTAACTAAAAACACGTAGTAGCTAATTCTAACAAAATCCCATAATAACAGTAAAGGCATTTGGTTGCATTTGGTGTAATCGAGGAAGTTTCCGTTGTATTTGTGAGGGTGGAGAAGTTAGTTACCGAGGTCATTACCACAGTATAGAGCTTACTTATAAATCTCAGGGTTCATGTATTCCTAAAACTCTTTTTAGATCATCCAGTTATGTTAGGTCAATATTAGACAGGAAGTCTTCCTCATTCTCTTTCTGTGTTGTGGCGATCGTGGTCGGTGGGGATTTGCTGTCCTCCAGTAGCTTCTTCTCCAGAGCTGCGTCTTCTGCGCTGAGCTCCTCTCCTTTGGTCATTACGTACACAAAATATTCAAAGCCTTCTCCAAAACTGTACTTCTCAATCGACCAGTTGTACTCCGTGCGAGCGTAGAGGCGTTTTCTGAAGAAGGGATTGGCGAAGGTTACAGAGACAAACCGTCCTCCTGGATTCAAGCAGCGACTAATCTGGGAGAAGAATAAAGAAAGAGTATTAAAATACATTACCACCAAGACCCACACCATTTGAATTCCAACCGTCAACACCAGCAACCTCTAATGTGACCTGAGCAGCCAAGGTTGGGAATCATTTGAGATTGTTTCCATCACAGTGCCTTCTATCTTCGAAAGGTTTTTAGGCAAGAAGCCAGTGCTGTGGGAGACACAACCTTGTTGTTTGAAGGACAGACGGACACTTCTTTGAAATTCCCTCAAATCTGCATCTCTCCAATCGGGCACATGGCACTGCATCGCTGTGAGCCAGAGCCAACGTTAAGCACCGAGCTTTTCAATCCACAGTTCCGGCTGCTTAGCCATGCAGTCTGATAACACGGTGTGACAGCACGAAAACTGCGAGGGTCCCTCCATATGAATAATTGTTGCTCTGGGTCCAGCAACACTCCAGTGTGTTCATACTTGGCGTGAGATTCACATGTGCATCAGGACACAGTAAGCTTCAGAGGACTGCAGAGCTCAGGCAAACGACACCACACACAAACACGGACTGTGCAAACTGACAGAAACACGAGCAATGCAGAGACACATTTAGTTTGACTTAGGCAGTGAGTGTCTCCAGAGACAGAAGTGTGTGCGGGAGTGAAAGGACCGAATCTGCAGAGCAGTGAGCGAATAACTTTTTATATTTCGCACGTCAAACATGTAAACTAGGTCAACTTATTGTCCTAATGCATTGCTAGAGAATGATTGCAGGCATAGAGCAAACGCATTCGCCGGGCAGTACAAATCAGCAGACGGACAAAAGGTGACACCATGGACTGTATAAAACATCGACGTGGTCTCCGTGACGTCACCCATAACGTAGGTTTCTGAAGAGCACAATGTGGGTGACTTTTGACTTTTAAATGTGCAATCAACACCTTATGTACATCTATTATTCCAAGGTATCAGTTAACTAAATGTAAAAAAACATAATTTATGAGCCAATTAATGAGGCTGTAGATACAGTACATTGATGTATACAGTAGTGAGAAGCTGCTGCATCGTGTCTGGGGATGTTTAGGGTTTGAAGGCAGAGGACCTGGTGTGACGGTCATGAAAGCTGGGACGGAGTAGATGTGGTCTATACAGTAAAGATGTGGTCTATACAGTAAAGATGTGGTCTACCCCCCCCCCCCCCCAACGCTCTCCTGGGGTCTTAAGAAAGAGGAGTTGCTCTGAGACGAGCACGTGTATCCTGCTCTTCTCACATGATTCATCTCCACCAGCAAGCAGCCCGAACATGAATTATTCACTCTGCACTGTGACACGGAGGGAAAGCGAGAGGAAGGGTGGGGGGGGGGGTGGTTGAATATGGGATGAAATGAGTAATATAATGCACAGCAAGGGGAGGGAAAAGGTTAGGGAGCTCTAGATTAGGGAGTGCCTGACAAAAACAGGACAGAGGGTTGAAAGAACTTAGAGTTGAAGCCATGGAAGTCACAAAAGAAATTCAAAACCTTGACTTTTTAACTTTTTTTTTACTTTTCAAGGTGGTCCAGACATCTTAACCGTTCCTCAAGCAAATCAGATTGACAGGTGCTTTTGGTCAAGAAACAATCGCGCCATCAATCAGTTATCGGTCAGACGACCATTTAGCCACTGCGGGCAATGTCCAATATTTCTGGGGTTCCGGCGTAGCCAGCGTATATCCGGCCAAGACTTCCTGTGCTGCATGCGCTGATCATTGTTTACAGTCCAATTAGCAATTTGAGCTGCGAGAGTGGAGTTGGAGCAGAGGGACGATGTCTATGATCGGATTGTTTCCCAAGTAGGCAGTTTACGCTCGGTTAACAGTTGTTATTTTAGTTAATAAAAGTCGTCGGACTATAGACGATGGGTTACGAGAGTCCATCTTGGCCAATGCGTTCTGCCTCTTGTGCTTGTGGACTTTTTAACTACATTTAACAAAAGCCCGATAAAAAAATGATTGGTCAATACTACTCAGACTAAAAACCCGAACTCTTCCAATGCCAACATCTTGTCCCGTTGCCTCCAGATTCTACAGAAATAGCTCCACATTATAACTGTTACACTTCCTCAAATGTTTGTGCTGAAGAAGCTTTAAGTGCTGCACCGTACGTGTGTGCAATAAAACTAAAATATTGAACTAGAAGCGGCACAAAAAAATCTGAACTCGGGATAGATGTTAATACTTTGCCCCCCCCCCAATGTTAGCATAAAAAAAATATATCAAGTTTCAAATTAACTATGAAAACAGTGAGGACATCGTCACCTTTTCCCTTAAAAAATACATTATAACAGAATAACAGTATCCTCAAGGTCTTAAGTACAGTACAGGTGGAGCCCTCCGGGGGCTTTGGTGAGTGAGTAAACCGGAGGGGGAGTTAACAAAGTGCATCACCCTTACTTCACCTCTTTAGCCATTATCCATGACACTGAGATGTATGGGTGTACCGCACACCGTGTACCTGTGCTGTGTAACTCCAGAGCCTCACGTCACCGGCGACTGGAGGACTTACGTCACTGCAACCCGACGACAATGAACTATAGCAAACGGCTTGGCAATAACTGGGACTGCTTTTAAGCTTGGTTGTCACACATTACCCCCACCCACCATTATGTTTAGCAGGATGAATTATTGATGGAGGTTCTCACGCTCAATTGAATGCATTTCACAGGAAATCCTTATGGAGGAGGATGATGCATTCAGTGTGGCGAGTCCCATTTAAAATATACTCTGTATGTACAGCAGCACGTGCACTACGACAAAAAAGCTCCGGCACTATCACGCACCCACACATGAAGAGTGGTGGTGTCACTACGATAAAGAATCAACAGTGGCAGGTCTGTGATGTGATGTTGTGCTCGGAACGCTACAGATAAACAAATGTTTAATTCGCAGGAAAGATAGGAGGTCATTTTTAAACTGCAACGTATCTAACTGGCTAATGTAGCCAGTTAGATACGTTGCAGTCTCATCTGAATCAACAGGTGGAGGCGGGCTCACTGGCTGTTACACCCAAACACTGGAGTAAGGAAACAGCATCCCCAAAACACTGAGTCAGTTTTCAACATCCACTCTCAGGCCGACATCTGTAAGCTGATCCTAAGTAGGCCACAGGGCTTCTCCAAGAGGACAGAGGAAACCACTCTGTTAGCGCCCATCTTCACACAGTCACACTCCACTGAAACTATTCTCCACCATACACACACACACACACACGCACCATGATTGGCTCAAACACACAGACCCACAGCATCATGGCATCTCCTGAATTATTCAGTGTGGTGGTAGAAGCTGGTGTCTAACTGATCTGACCTGCCTTGAGCGCACTGCAACAAAGAGGTGGCATGAGATCCGTGGTTCAGATCCCCACGAGGAGTTGCAGGTAATCCCACTGCCATTTTAAAAGGTTTATCGATATTGTCATATCAATCAATCAGAGCGATGCTATTGTTCTTAGCTAATATTCCCGATGTCATTTTTGAAATATTCATTTCTGTGGCAATCCATTTTTTTCTAGTGCATTATCAGAACATTCGTTTGTGGTCACCTCCATTAAGACTGAGCTTGGGTGACGGGACCAAAACAGTCTTTGTACTGGCAGAAACCCATGAACTTGTCTAAACCTTTGAAATATTAACATTGTATATATCAGTCCAAGTCTCTGCCTGACCTTTCTGCATTAGTCAGACGAAGATAAGTTGTCGATCCAAGGCGAATGACATTTCTTCTTCTCTGCAGGCTTTCTTTCTCCAGGTGCGGGTTTTCAATTTCTCCAATTCATTGCTTTGTCTTCCTGTCCTCACAGGACTGCAATAATAAAAGTCATCCTCTTTTATCTCTTTGAGCTCATGTTGGCCTAAAGATACTGTACATGAGATAACTCATTGTCTACGGTGGTCAGACGAGGACAGGGTGACAGGTGGTCACATTGTACTCTGTGATATCACTCTGCAGGACCTTTGAGTTACGCAATCCGAGTTCATCCGAGATTGTAAAAGGTATGTTTGTGGCTCCTGAGGCAGTAAGCGCACGCAGTGTCATTCTTTCCAAATCCCCTGCATCAACACTGATACATTCATAATGGCACAGACGCTTGAGGGATACAAACATTAATAAGGAGTTGGTTGTGAAAGTTTGTTCATGACCTTGGAAATGGTAGTTTAACTGATAGACGGTAAAAAAATTAAAAAAAAAAAAGAAATCATAACTCAATGTCCACTTACCAGCTTTTATTCTTGAGCTTTAACCCACATCTCACAGCCTTCATCTGAACTTTTCTTCAACTCAATTTGCTGTTAAAGACCATGACGTGAGGTTAGAAGCTACAACACTAGAAGGTGGATCCTGAGATTAGATTGTTCTGGTGAAACAAAGAGGATACCTTCTTGTGGTGATTCTCCACCTTTTCATTTAGAACAAGGAGGTGCATGAAAAAGTGGAGAATCACACCTGGTCTGAGCTGACTCTAGACAATCATCACATGCTAAGTGGCCAACAGCATCTGCTCGGCTCACTCCCTTTCAAAACAGTGTCAAAATCTGAGACTCAAAATCATTTTTTTCTGCGTTTTTAGGATTTTTGGGCCCTAGATCGACTTTCTCAAAAATGCAATGATTTTCTTTTTACAAAAAGCCACAAAAGCTGTAGCTGATTCATACTGTGGGTACTCTAAATTACTTTCAACTTAACCAAAACAAAAAAAACAAAAAAAAAAACCTGACAACAAATTAAACTTTCTGCCAGGATCAGACCACAAGACATCAGCACAAGCATGGCACAACATGGCCTCCTAAAAAGCTATTATTGTTTTGTTATTGTTTGTCCATTATGAACCGATGATGGAGGCTTTAGTGTGTGGGATGATTAGTGAGAGGCAAGCAGAGGTGGATCCTCCATTTACATTTGTGTGTGTGTGTGTGTGTGTGCACCCACCTCACAGTGGGTGAGGCAGAGCTGATCAGTGGGTAGTGAAAACAACATACTGCTATCTCCGGTCAGCAGACTTGTACAGACCGCAGCCTACTGTCTCCTTTAGAGATACGTTATACATACACACACACACACATGCATGCAAACACACTTGTGCACACAGACACACATGCAGCCCTTAAAATGTGCAAGTACGAACACATACTTGAACTGGGGCGGAGAGGAAAGAGAGGAGGAGGTGAGCTTTTTATTCATGCCGTCATATTTTATCATTTCCTTCCATTATTACAGGTCATTTAGCAGACGCTCTTACCCAGAGCGACTTGCATTGAACTAACTACAGGGACTAGTCCCCTGCAGCCTCGCTCAGGAGCACAATGGTGGCAGCCTGGTATTGAATTTACAACCTTCTGGTGTACTATTCGAAAGCCTGACCACTAGACTACCACCTTCCCTTCTTGTTTTTGGTGGTTTACTGGTCCGCAGACCCTCACTGTTGCCCCTCCCTGAAGGAAGGCTTCTCTCCCTTTCACCTCACAAGTAGCCTGCAGCCAGGCATGTGGATGGCAAAAGGAGTACACGTCTTGAGGAAGTAGAGAAACGAAAGAGGGAGTGGGTGAGAGGAACAAGGAGAGGAAAGGAGATGTGGTGAGAGAATAAAGATGGGAGGGAGGGTGAGGGAACGAGGTCTCATCCTAACAGAGCAGATCTGCTCTTCCCACCAGGGTGCAACAGCCTGCTTTGTTTCCTTCATCCCTCCAGCCCTGTTTTATCCCTCCCTTTCTCTTCTTTTTTTTCTCCAAGCTCCTGCCTTCAAGAGCCAAATGTGCAGACGCTATAAGGCACCATCTGCCCTGAAGAAGCAAGCATAAATTTGCCTGAGCGAGTGGGCTGTTGCTGTACGAGCAGAGTGTCTTCCTCGGGGACATGTTTTAAAAGGAATAATTGACACAGGAAATAAAATACCTTCCAAAATGTAGTATATATACAGATACTAGCAGTTCTTTCTAAGTGTAAGTGCTTCATATGCACAAGAGCAAAACAACATAATTAAACATGCATAATACTGATCAGACATAATTAAACAGACACTTCCTCCCACTGGAAGACTTGCAGTACTCAGTGATGGATAACAGGGAAAATGTGAATGTTGGATTCCCTCTCTCCACCCTCTAACTCCCTGCCTCCTCCATTCTGCCCACCCACCTTTCCTCCCCCTAATTTCCTCTCCGCTACCCTCTTGTCCTCCCCTCTCCTCTCCTCACCCAGCTCACACCCCATCACCTCCGCCCACCCACTGCACAGATAAATTATACATCAGAGACCTTCTCTCCCTCAACATCCATCCACCCTCGCCTTGCTATAGGACAACAAATGGCTTGTTTGTGCTCGAGTGAACACGATAGAAAAAGCTGACACTGACTTAAAATGGAGATCTCTAGGCTCGATGCCTTCTTGAATATCTGTTCCGATATACATCAGGTTGCGTGAGCTGGTGGAGGCTCGTGCTACCGTAGGAAGACGACAACATCCTGCCTTTCAAGTAGGCGCTCCCTCGCTCTCGCACCTCGCGTTGTCATAGAGACAAAAGTGTAGCGCTGGTCACGGTAACGTATGTAGGTCAGAACGGGCCACCTCTGAAAAAATAAACACCAGGCAGTGGAACAGTGAAGCTCACGCCTTCGTTAGACGAGGAGAATGCGAGAAAGTTTGGATAACGAGCAGCACCGATGTGAGAAAACAGCCCAAACAACACAAAAACTACGCTGAATGTTTACAGTGGAAATAAACATCGACATTTCACTGGGATTTCAGGCTTTTTCAGTCTGCCGGCAAGTGCGATTGTGTGCCAGAAAATTCTTTCTCAGCAGCCTAATTAGTGGGTTGACTTTAGGTGAATGCACAATAAAAGACAAGGAATTGCTATTTTTTGACAACAAATGCAGCTCTGAACTGGGTCACAGCTGATCCATTTACAAAGTGCTTCTTCAACATGAAGAAAACAAACTGAAAGCTGTGCCTTGGCCATTTCCCTTAAAATAAGGGGAACTCTTGTCTTCAGGCACATTTTCAGGGAGATGTAATGTTAGTGTCAGTGTGTGTGTTGTGTATCCGTGCCTGTGCGTGGACCCCTGTCTCACTGATCAGCATCTTCGCATTCAGCTGCCACTTTCTCCCCTCATGGCAATCCGGCACGCCAAGCTAAAATTAACCTCCTTTCTTCCCTTTTCATCAAAAATAACAGTCTCCTACTTTTATCTCTCCTTTCTTCTTTATCTCTCCCACTCCCTCTCACAGCCTCCTCACCCTTTATGCCTTCCCTTTCCATTGGGGACCAGAGAGGTTTGCTTTAATTACTGAACTACTTTTCACACCGGCGGAGAAAGACAGACACACTTCAGACACCCACACCCGCCCACTGTCACGCTCTCAGCACTGCTTTTAATGCCTGTGCTCCCAAGTCTGTGTGTCTGCGAGCATGTTGCTTGTGTTTTTTTTTTTTTGTTAAAACTTTCCTCTTCCACGGTCACTACCTTACAGCAGACACAGACACAAAAGCAGCATTTCACTTCGAATAAATAATGCTATATTAATTAAGCCATGTTTGCTATTCCTGGTGCAGTATGATAAAAAAAAAAAAAAAAAAAATGATGCAGACTTCGTGAAAAACTTTGTGCTGGATGGGAAGACACAGAGTCAGCGAATGTGTAATTAATAAACTCGTCTAAAAAAAAAAAAAAAACGATGTAAAACTCAGAGGAATAAGAGCCGGAGAGAATCTGGAGCAAAGCGTTAGCGGCTGGTACAGTGACACGTTTGGCTTCGATGCAGGAAGAGTAAAAGGAGGGAGGGTGTTCCCCTCTTTTTAGCTCGCTCCCTCTGCGCCTTTGTTTCCTCAGTCTCTAAATCTGATGCTACCTTTTAAAGCCCAGGACACTTATTACACTAATCAAGCCCTCGCTTGCACTTATATGTAATTATCCATTAAGTTCTTGTGGGTAGATTTGCATCAGCAGCAGCTGGGTAATTAGTTTATTGTAGCCATTCTCTATTTAGCAACACTTTGAGCTTACAACTTAGGCTGCAGCTAACGCTTTGCTACTTTCTATGATTAGACTTTAGCCATAAACTGCCACTGCATATTTAACCGCTTGGACAGAAATGTAAAAGTCAAATCAACAGAGACAGACATTGTGGAGAGATCAAGAGTGAAAAACAAAAACAACTGCTTCAATGAAGTCTCAGCGTGACAAACCAGAGATAAAGCATTTAGCAGCGGCTGGAGACGCAGTAAGAGAAGCGGAGCGGGAGGGAGGCAAAAAGGGAAGTAAATTGGGCCAGTGTGTCTGACTGCTCGAGGGGTCTCCCGCGGGACGGGAAGGGGGGGACAGGACAGCCCCGTGGAGGTTCCAGCAGCACACTAACACAGTCCAGTCCATTCACTGGGCCAGTAGTACGGGGAAGCCACTGAAACTAAAACCAACGCAATGTTACCCGACACACACTTGAATCCCCTCGATACTTTTGAGGCAGCTCTGAGGAAGGTATTTAGGAATGTGTGCTCTGTTACTCTTACTTTATCTCTTCTTCTTTTTAAACTACATAAATTATCGATCAACATTACTAGAAAAGCCAGAGAAAAAAAACATCCAGAGACTTCTCGTAGTATTAAATACAATGGCACCCAGCATTTCCTATAGGAAGCTTTTCATGAGAAAAATTCACCCGAACGTGGGAAAAAGTAGATATTTGATGGGTAATCATCTGTTTGAATTCCACATTGTAAGTGTATAAGCCCTACAGGCTGTTTTACTCCAGCTTCTCATTCAACCCTTTACTGTAATTACTTTCCATTATTGCCCTTGCACTCACCGCAGCCAAGCAGTATCACTCTCTGCCTCTGCTGTATATAATATTTCACCATGCAGATATATAAAGAAGAATATGATATATATATATATATATATATATATATTTATAGTATTTCATGAATGAGAGGTGAATTCCAGGGGAATGGCGTAGAGTAAATTTCCAACCGGGAGTAAAATCCGAACAAATGATTTGTTGATTGTTCTAAATGTATTGAATTGTTCAAAATGAATCATCACTGCAAGCTGGTATAGATACAAGCAGTTCAAGGGCCATCAGAAAGTGCAACCCCGGGGCCTGGACTTTTCGGCACCAGGAACTAGGCGGAGGAACTTGTTCCTGGGCCTCTGGAAAAGTTCTTCCAGTGAAAGCAAAACAGGCTATGTGATGACTATGAATCCTTGACAGTTGCATTCATGATGTGCTCCAGTTTTCCATGTCAATTGGCCAATTGGCCGCTGGTATTTACTGTGACGGCCACTGGTTCACATGCAGTATTGGCTCCACAGAGCACAACAACCGCCAAGATGGTTTTCTAGTACGAGTGTTTGCTGTATGCAAGTTCTGCTGAATAACAGTAAGCCTAATTTACTGAGTGACTGTGGAGAGAATTAGAGGTAGAAAACACTTCTATACAGCACAGGACTGCTGCAGACGTAGGCGGGCCAGTTTCCATAACAACCTGAAGAGAAAAAAAAAAAAAAAAAAAAATGAAGAAAAAAAAAACCCAAACAACTTCAGCTAATTTATTCTTGAAGTTTGGGTGCAAGAAAGCAAGTCTGCTCATCTATTTGTGCTATTGCATAACATAACTGCAGCCTAAGTTGATTGTTCCAAAAGCGATGCTAAATGTTGTCACCGCACCTCCTCCATGTTCTCACAAGTACTTGAATTTGTTGCTGCCACATCAGTTCAGTTTGGACTGTCGACAGTTCCTCCATAGAAGTAATGTAACATCAGCTGTTTGGGTGGCAGAGTGCAAGTGAATGATGGTCTATTGCCCGACTATATAAACAAATACATTTTTTGAGACAATAAAATATAAAAATCCCAGATCGGGATCAAAGCTACATATACTATAATATCTACCTGAACTCCCGGCCTGTACAAGAGCCTGGGATAAGGAGTGTTCAAATCGGAGAATTGCCCCCTTCTCTGGGCAACACTGCAGTTATCTTCCAACTCTGAGCCAACGTGCAACAAGACAGCACTCTTTTTCTTTCCACTTATACTGTCAAAGTTATAAAGCAGCTCTTGCTCTTCACACAAAACCAGGCCGAGACTCATTAAATATTAGATCATGAAACTGTTCTTTAACTGTGCTTCTACTGTCTCATTATACAGCAAGTGTTAAAGTCTTCGCAGCCAGAGCTGCAGACTCAGGGGAACAAGTGATGGGTTCGAGCCCACTGTAGTGTGACTGTACTATATGTGAGGGAGGGGGAGGAGGAACTGGAGCCACATTAAAAGGGGTGAGGGCTACAGAGAGAGGGCGCAGAAAATAATAGGTGGAAGTACAGACTTTATGGTATAGGGGTAGAGATTTGAGTGACATCTCCCTCACTGACCTGTTAGTTCTGTCGGGGCAGGACAACATATATCATTATAATTTTTTTATTGGCACATAGAGTTATGTGCATTTCTCAGCAGAGCTTCACCCAGCCAGAGTATCTGAAGATACCCGTGTTGGTGTGCAGGGGGCTTTAATATTACATTTATTTTCCTCACAGTAATTATTTACTTGTAGTTTGTCCATCAGGCAAAAACCCACTGACCTACAAGCCATCCTAAGAACAAGCAAAAGAGGGCACTCCCAATGCAATAGCCAAGACAACCATTTAATTAATAAAACAATTAAAAGGTACTCTCTGTCAACAAAGCCGCTGCAGCGAGATGTACTGTACCTGGCGTCTGGCCAACGAGGGCGTCTGAACACAGTGCCCTGAGGCAAGCAACATTTCCTGGAAGGAGGAAGCGAGTTGGCTCCAGTCTGACACCTCATACTGATGACTCTCCTGGCAACGCCAAACCAACAGTACAGTAGTCTGAACAGCTGCGGTTCAACCACACCTCGCCGGTGTCATTACAGACGCCTGGGGTAGTCATCAATATCATGCCAAGAAGAGTAGATGGATGGTGTTGGTTGGTGAGGCATTGAGCATTTGGTGGGAGGCCCAGCCCACACTGGCTGATTGAATGACTGGCTGGCTGTTGTAGCCTTTAAGTGTTGTTCTACTTCCACTTGGTTGGACTGGACTCCCACAGTGAACAGAGAGTAGCAGTCACTGTAGGAGTTGATGTTCAAGTGACTGAAGGGGAACTGAGTCACCGGCGATGAGGCTTTAATCCAAATTTAACAGCCAGAGGAATTCCCCAACCGTTGTACTGTAGCATCAGACCTGCAAGTATGTGCAATCTAGCATTCCCGCATGCAATTTAAGCAAACAGGCGTGTGCAGATAAATACGCAGCCAGTTCTGTTAACCTTGCAAGCCCCTCCAGTAGATCCAGTTAGGTACAATCCATGGGTCCAATCCATTTCTTGAACCTGTAGCATGGCTCTGTAGGTGGCAAATGCAAAGTTTGAATGACCTTTTAGTCAAAATGGACACACTAGTCCGAATAAAAATACTGAAATGATCCCTCAAGGGCAACACTGAAAGTATGGATAAGTGTCAACACCACTTCATCAATAATGAAAAAAACCCTGAGGCAATTGTTATATTCAATATTCATCTATTCATACAATAGCACAATGACAACACAATAATGTATACCCTCCAACTGTAGTGTGTGTGTGTGAGTGTGAGTGTGTGTGTGTGTGTGTGTGTGTGTGTGTGTGTGTGTGTTGTTTAGAGATTAAAACAAGAAACTGCTGAGATGTGACCTAAATTTATTCGGTTTTCTTTGCCACAACTCTTAAAAAACATGCTGCTGACTGTTATCAATCAGGTTATGAATCAGGTTCATTTTGAGATTCAACAGTGTTGACACTGAAATCTGCATCTGGGGCCTAAATACAGAAGTTTGGATTTAGGCTAAATTTCATGAAGCATAGATTTAATTCTGTATCACAGTCATAACTTCTTTATTGGTGGATTTTAAACAATGAATAATTAATTTTCTATCTTTTACTTTTTTCAAAATCAAAGCGAAAAACAAAGAGGAGTGCTGCTGCTGCTGCTCGTGTTACTGTAAGTGCTTTCTGTGTAACAGACAGATCAGTATTCCAGCTACATTTTGATAATTTATGTAAATGTGTAAACTCTGTCCTCTCTTGAGCAAAACAAGAACAAACTGTGATATGCTTCCAGCAACTGCAGACTTTTCCTTCAGTCACTTCCCTTTACTTCTGAACAGCTCATCTTTACTTAGGGAGATCGATATGATCGTGTGTGCCATGATGCTAAAATCCAGAGTATGTAAATATGTTGTCTGATGGTTATTGGTAATGGAAAGTATACATACATTATAGCTAACAGACAAAAAAAACATGCAAAAATAATTTTTTTAATCAGATTCTGCTGTAGTATGTTACATATTTTTACCATTGCATGTTACCCTGATTTGTATGGACAGTAATGACAAACAACATCAAGAGTGCTTTTCCCAGAGCTAATCCCAAAGGGGACTGAACAAATCCCTCTGCATCTTGCCACCGGCATCAAAGCTGGAGAGAGTAACACTGCACATCAAAGCCTGAAACAACAAAAAAGAAAAAAAAAAGAAATAAAATAAATCATCAACAGCTGAAAAGCTGAGCGCCTTAAAATGCCTCGAAAAATAAAATCCACCTCATTCCTTTTTACTGTTTCTGGCCCATCCAGTGAATAACTACAGCAAACAATCAAAAGCTCACTGCTGTGAGCTGCTTTGTCCAACCTTAAAATGTCACATCCAATTCAACAGACACTCAATACTGCCCTTACTCTCACTAAGTACTGGTGAACTCTGGCTATTATTTTGGAGCTATTTTTGTGGCAGCAGTCGATGCTGCAGGCATAATATGCAGCTTGTAGACTGCTACAGCAGCGTCTAATCACGTGCTCAGACCAGGTCGGCTAGAGCTTTAGAGGGGGGGCTGACTCCTCCATCCTCTGATATAAACTACTGCTTTAACTGGGGAAAATGTGATGAAACTGGTTATGCTATACAAGCTTTACTGTGCAGTTGTGATATAGACTCAATAAGGGTTTTTAGAGGAATATGCAGCAGACTCGTATGTGCAAATTGGTGCCTATAATGTTGCATGATAGTACATCTAAATACAGGAAAATCACATTCTAGTAGTAGCTGATACCACCTCGGCAGCAGGCGTAACACGGTCGCTCCATCACTGTCGCACCTTCTGTTTGTTTGTGCTCTGCTTATCCGTCACTCTTTTTTTTCTTTTTTTTCAGTCCCTCTGTCTGTCTCTCCATCTCTCACCGTCTGATCGAGGACTGGATGAGCAACTTGGATTCAAGAAACTGTGATTATTTTGTGTAAATTTGACGTGGCCCCAGGCTGTTGTTTTTCCATAATTAAGTACTGGAGCAACAATCTGGCTACAAACAAGACCCAGAACAGACAGGGACACTCACACTGACATGCTGCTCCAAAAATATTCCTCATTTTCATAACCATACTGTATACAGGTCAGAGCAAGCTGACCACATACAATAGTCCCAAAGTAGAGGCACTCTAGAGCATTATAAATGTTCTGAACATGTAAAAGAGCAAAACACAGACCCCTGCCCTCCCTCTCTTTACACGTGAGTAGCTTTGTCTTCTGAGCGCTCTGCTGTTATCTCTTTCTTCCCGTCTATTTCTAAATTTGAAGCGACATAAAAGCCGAGGCAGTTTTTTGCCTTTTCTGTATAATTGCATCATTTGGCAAGTGGTACAGTTATTTCAAGCCTTCAGATATCGCTCTGTACACAACGCAGAGGCTCAGAGGGACATCCAATTGAAGATTTCATAGGATGGAAGAAAGAGAGGGCAGAGAAAAGGAAAATATCACATGGACACATCTATATTCTGCAAATGGGTCAGCATATAAATTCAGAGATTTGATGTTTTGGACAAGTGTCAGGTGAACACAATGGACATGTTTTCTTAACCTTTCAAACACAATATTAATGGAGAATCTTAAAAGTAATTGTGGTATGTTCATTAGCCGGATTTGAAGCTAAAAACCTCAATATGTCAAGATTTACTCATCCTTTGAACATATGGAGGCCGACGAGATTTGGATGTTCATAATGTCAAAGTTTATTCAAAATGCATGAATGTATGCATCAATTATTAACATAATAAGAATCTCTCGGTGGATTTAAAATGCATTTAAAAAGGTAAAAAATCAAACCCGAAGTTTCATCTCGATTTCAGTAAACAGAAGGCGACAAAACAAACTTTCTCTTTCTCAAACACCTCTCGCCTGGCGATGGCACGATGGGATGCACTGCACTGTCACCTAGTTTCCATGGTAACCTGTTGCTATGGAAACAGGCCCTGGAACAGACTCAGGAGTCGGGCGGTGGAGATTTTGTTGCTGGAGAGTCAGAGGGAGGTGAGGATAGAGAAGCAGCAAAAAAAAAAAAAAAAAAAAAAAAAAACATTGGGAGAGGAGAGAGAAAACAAAATGGATATAAAGTAAAGTGGAGGGTACAATCCAAGTACAGTAATACAAGTACTATCCAAGCATCAACACAAGTCGCTCTCGTCACCAGAACTTCAAGACACTATTCACTTTGAGCTACATCTTCTGACCTGGGCTGCCTAGTTTATTTCTGGGATATGTTTGGGACGCGAGTGACTGATAGTGAACATGATCCCACATTGGAGAAAAGGAGGGAGCAGCCTCATTGACATTCACTTCACTCGTCTGTTGGCCTTGTACAGCAAACATTACATAACCAGTGTGATGGCTGGCACTACAGCCAAACACGGAGTTCACACTCTCTCTGCATCTCACATCTGTTTATAAAGATATATACACACGAGTGGTGAGGGTCTAGGTGAGACTGTGTTAAGTGCTCGTGTTGTGCATTTAGTGCTGATGATTTATGGTCAACAGAGAGAATAAGAGTACTCATAATGTGTGCGTGTGTGTGCTTAAATGCATGTTTTAATGTGGGACTCAAGTCTCAATTCACTGTAGGAAGTTCTATAATTCAGCCAATTGGCAGGTGACAAACACGCAAACACACTCAATCACAAATACTATGAGTAAGAGAGGGAAGTGGCAAATAGCTTAATTTGTTTGTTACTGAGAAAATAACAAGGAGGCAGCGCTGGCTGCCGGCAGGTAAATCCAAACCTAACACACTCATTTGCAGATGTCCGGATACACAAGGCAGTTTCCCAGAAATAATACACCGACCAGCCATTGGACAACATTTGATTTCCTGTAACGTCTTCTTGCGCACTCCACCCCACCCCCACTCCACCATCTCCATCTAGCTCTCTGATCTCTCCCTGGCTGAAGTTGGACATGAGAGAGCCACATAGTGAGCCTTGGAGCATGTTGTGTACTACGCTCAGTGACAGACAATATGGGCAGCAACTGGCAGGGAGCACCATAGGACAGATGGATGCATACAAACACACACACACACACACACACACACTTCGGCTTATTCACTCAATCGCTCTGACCAACTGCACCAGAGAGTTCAGTCAGACTTTCTACTGTACATTATGGCTGCTACACAAACACAAGTGTGTGGGAAATAAACAAAGCTGATAGCAAAGATGAATGAAACAGCAAGTTATTAACTTCATACACATTCCCCACTTTTCCTTTTTCATCATAACAATGTCACGATTTAAGAGGATTTGAATACATTTACTTTATAGAGCACAAACGTTTATGCCCCACGAGCGTAGATCCACATGCAGGGTTGGGGTTTGATCATTTTAGAATAGGATTCCTTTGACTCCCTTGTCTCACGCTGCAGTTTTCAGTGAGAGCCTAATTAATGTTTACAGCGAGTAGATTCAACCTGTAGATTCCCATTTTGGGAAATTTTACAGATGGGTTATGTGCAGGACAGCTTCTTGTTTGGGACCAGCAACTCCCTGGAGTCTCCTCTGGTTGCCAGGCAACGGGTCCTGACCAAGAAATAGTCAGACACATAACATCCCATAAAACTGCCGATTGTCGTTTTTTTACACTTACAGTTTTTGTACAGATTAAACAAAAGAGATAGAACATGTTCATTAGTGAGCTTGAGGTTCGATGAGGGATTTCTTAGCATCGGACTTTAGCGAATCAGAATATTTTACCAACTGGGGACCAGATTCAAAATGCAACTGACCAACTGACCAAGCACAAATACATAAATGGGAAATGTCCCAGATATAAAAAAATTCTGTTTGTTCTCATTTCTTTTCTTATATATTACGATGACATGTTTCAGTCGCACCTTACAATTAATATGCATTAATCAGACTGGATGTGCATGTTTTATATCCCAACATCCCATGATAACCACTGGCAGGAAGTGAAAACGAAAGATGAACAGTGAGAACATCTGATGGTCGAACCAAGACGAAGAGAAATGAGGCAAAATGTTCTCTATGAATTGTCACAGTTGCCTCAGGCTTTACTGTTTTCTGTGAAGGTTTGCAATGACTTCAGTTCGACGCAACTGAAGGAGGCGATTTAATTAACTGATTGGGAGTGTTACACAACTCTACTTCTGTCCAATGAAACATCCAACCCACAACTACCCCCTGAAAGAGCCTCCGAGGGCTGAAATGTACGGAACGTCTCCGCGATCCACGTGTAGCAAACTGACATCTCTGCATCTCCTACGTGGAAGCTCATGTTGATGGTCTTTACCGACACTGAAGTTTGTGATTTGATGCCAGTCTGATTTTACATTTTCATCTGCATCTACAGTCCGTAGTGGCAAATTATTTTTGAAGAAAAACGTTCCCTTCATAAATGTGTGATGAGGCCATAAAAAGGTGATGTCATTTTAGGAGGTTCAAATATAAGTCGGCCATCTGTAAGAGGAGACAATAAGAACATTAAGTAACTTTAGAGTTAATGAGGCCTTGAAATACAATAAAGTAATTTAAACGTGCAATTGAATGCTTAATATCCAAGTAGAGTTTAATGGCAAACACACTTCACTTCTTCCTGCTAAGTATTGTTAAATCTATTTATACCAGAGTAAAGCCACGCATTAGGACATTTCTTGGACTTGATTTACGTATTTCATCCCTCTGTTGGCACACCGCAACCATAATGACATTTTTTCACATTTACAATACGGTGTGTGTGTGTGTGTGAAGTGCAAAGTCTGCCAAAAAGCCTGCTGACAGCTGCTGGCAGCCACTGTGTTGCAGATGCATAAGTCACTGTCACAGCATCACACTTGTTCCAGCAGGGGAGGTGTCAGTTAAATAAATGCACAATTATCTTGAGGTTTTCAAGAAGCAGTTAAGTGCGACGTCGTGCTGTCTGACTCAAAAGACCATTTGATGCAAAGAACTCCGTCTACACATCTGGAGCTGTGACACTGGAGGGCACAGGGTTACATCTATGTGGCGTGTATGCCAAATTGTTTATTTATTTCTGTCTGTGCGTGTGCATGAGGTGGTTATGTGTGTGCATGCACGTGTGTGTGTCTTTAGCACTAGTGGCCAGCTGTTCAGCAGTGAGATCCCTGCACATCTGGCAGCATGCGTTGGCCCGGAGCCGAGAGGGTATCCAGCATAAAGCTATGAGAAATTGAGGGGAGAGGAGGAGAAAAGATTAAAAAAGACAAAAGGGTAGTGGCAGAAGGCTTGAGAAAATGATAAGATGATGGATTTAGCTTCATAACATGAGATGGAAATAAACAAATGTACAAAGAGTGTTTGAGAGATTAAAACACACTTATGCACTCCTGTCGTTTTCCTTTTAATCCAATGAAGAGAAACAACCTTGACAATATAGTCATTAACGGTGCGGTAATGCAAACCATGTTGTGTCCTTAAACGAGTTGACACACCGTCATCTTAAAACTCAGAGCTACGGTCAAATTATTGGGGCCAGATGATCAGAAAGAGTCCCGTCTACACACTCAGGATGTGTCCAGCAGTTCAAACTTTTGAAATCAACAGTATTTGCATATTGTAACAAGGTAATTGAACTTTCTGACACGAGCAGAGTATTGTCAACAAGGGGATCTTTAAAAAAAAAGGGGCAAATTTAGACAGAAAGACAGAAAAACCTACAGGAAATGTTATTTTTCCATTTTCAGAAAAACAACACACTTGTATAACTGACAACGTAGGAACACTACCGTCTAAATTAAAATCTTTACACAGGCATATAAAACCAGTTCGGACATATAACAACTTTAACAACGTCTCCTCAAAATGGTGCCAAACAAGGACTCCACAGCTGACAATTGGTGAGTTACATGATCTGTTTGTACCTGCAGGAAATGGGGTCTATTTCTGGCGAGAGGGTCAAGTATCAAGAGTCCAAATCAGCGATCTCTCCCTGATTCAACCTCTCCTTTTCGGCAGCAAATAGCTGTTACCTTAGCCGTCTGCTCTGGTCCATTTGCTCAAAAGTGAGGAGGTCATTTTGGTCACTTGAGATGGAACCAGCATTATGTTGTGTGGATCTCTGCCAGCAGAGAAAAAGTCTTCTGTGTGTGTCCGCTGTGTGACAGATAGAAGATCACAAGGATGAGCAATCGACCCGGGCCGGCTTTCAGTGGACAGTGAAACGTTCGGGTAGAGGAGAGGGGGAATAAAAGAACGCAATAGAGGAGAGAAAGTGACCCAACTGCAGGAGGAAGACCCGTTTTCACAGTTGGTTGGATCCTATCTATCCAGAAAACACCTCAGACACACATGCATAAACACATGCCAAGGCACAGACACACACATGCACAATGATGCCTCTCACATGTTAAATTCCCCAGATATCCAAACATACACATAATATACAGGAAAAAAAAAAATAAATAAATAAAACCTTGACCCTGCTCATCCACTCTGTAATAATAGCACTCTCATAAACATACGTCAATGACAGAATACATTCTCCATAATGTGTAACTGAAGACAAACGTAACGATGACGGGGGTGTCGGCTGGAATGAATGCAAAACCTGAGCCAACCTCCTATGCTCTCCTGAACTGAAACGATAACTAATGAAACAGTAAACACAAAGCGACTCAGTCGAGCCTCCTTTTCCTCCCTCCCTCCTCTCTGACTTTGAAAGGCATTAATGAGAGTAAAGTGTCTGTATTGATTCTGCTGCATTCTAACACTGATCGAAGAGCAAAAGAGAGGAAAGATACAGACGGAGAGAGAGAGGGAGAGAGAGAGGGAGAGAGAGAGAGAGAGAGAGAGAGAGAGAGAGAGAGAGAGAGAGAGGGGGGGAGTGCTTCCTATCGAAGAAGCTTCCAGACACGGCTGCCAACTGAGGAACAGTGCACCCTGTATAAATAATACAGAAGTGTTTGTTTAACTGCCTGGCTGTAAAATAGAAACAGAGGTGTAAGTAGACATGCGTGTGGCTTTCTGCGATTACACTCATTGGTGCATGTTTCCGGTGTGACACCATTTTTAATACTTCTTAAAAGTCAGGAATAACGATGAAGGAATACTGTAGACATGCACTTCTTTTCAACGCCTATAATAGTCTTAACGTCTGTACTTAATTGCCCTATTGCTTTCTATGTTAATGAGAGCAAAAGGACCAGCAACAACAATCTCCTGGACCGTGCGTGCCGTCCACACAGCAAGACATGGCATGTAAAAAGGCTTTACCTGTCTACAGTATAGCGCTACAATAATGAGCACCTTTGGGAAGCACACAATGTTAACACATTTGTTAAAGCAAAAGTTTCTTTCGAGGGGAGATTGGGATGAGCCGATCGATACCACTCTCATGCGTCTCAGCCAGAAGCCGGTTAGCTTAGCTTAGCTTAGCACTAAGACTGGAAACGGGGAAACAGCTAGCCTGGCTCCTGAGGTTGGGAACCACTGCAGACTGACTAAGAGTGATTAGGTATAATACACTGAGTAATATAAAACATCGCAACTCAAGAGGTGTACTCCACTCCACTGTGGCTTACATTGATTTTCCACACATTTACTCTAAATATGGATTTTCCCCTCTTTTTTACTCCACACCAGGTCGTGCTTGTCTTGTGTCACCTGGATAAACAAAGTGCAAGGGTTTTTCGTTTCAGGTTTTTCTGAGCACATCTGCCGAGCTACACTTTTCTCTCCCTCATTATGCTCCCGCTTTTTCCTCTTCCTCTCCCTCGTCTCTAGTCTTCCTCATCCCCCTTTCCTATATTCTCTTACTCCAATTAGTTATCTTCCCTCCTTTAGGCATCAGTTGTTTCCATAGGAACAGTGCTCTGTAGTCGATACCAGTCGTCTAGGCAACGGTGAGCTGGGAAGGACATTCTGTGTGTGTGTGTGTGTGTGTGTGTGTGTGTGTGTGTGTGTTAAAGCGCGCGCACATGTCACATGTTTACTTGATATGGGCTGGCCCCTTACAGTGGCACAGGTATGTTCTCTGTTCAGCGTTTTTATGACTTTGACAGGCAAATTCAAAGTTGTCTCTACTTGTTGTGTGTTTAAAATATATTTCATTTCACATCCTAGGGAAATAATGCCTTTATTTTTCATTTAAAAGATATTCGACCAGCCTGTGCAGCCATTTCCTTCACTTTCTTCTTCAGTTCTACTACAGAGCGCATTGTGTTGGTCTCCAATTCTCCTCCTTCCCTTGAAACTTTCTCCCTCAACATTGTGCTTATTGCCTGACCACACACACCAACACCACTAAAGGGCCGTCCCTGTACATTATAATCCATGTCCCGTCTACAGATTATATTGTACGAGTCATGAGAAGAGTGTAAGTATTAATGCATGTGTGCATTAAAGCATGCATCACATTTATGACATATACTATTGACTCGTGTTAAACACGGTTGCATCGGCCAACCCATGTCGGCCCACTACAGGACACGTTATATCCGTACGTACAGGCTTGTGAACTCCAAACAGTCTTTGTGTGTGATTTTGAGTGAGTGAGGGGGAGGGAGAGCGTGTGTGTGTTAAAGGGAACAGAGGGATTGCGTCTGCCTCCGGGAGCTTCCCTATTCACAGCTGGGACAAACCTTAACGCTGGATTAACAAAAGTATCAAAAGATAGAAAGAGCGAGCAGTAGGTGAAAAGTGCAGAGAGGCCATTGGATTAAACTGGGACAGAAGACAAGAGGGAATAAGTAGAAAATGTGTAAAATGGGGAATGAAGTAAATATTTTATTGACTGTGAGGACTTGCAAAAAATATATCTAATGAGCCTCAGATTACAAGTGCATGTGTGTTTGTGCATCAAATACATATTTCTTAAACAAATCCTTTATTAACAAGGAGGAAAAAAGACAATTTCTCATGAACAAACACCTTAATGAAACGTCATTTTCAGGTGCTACTAAAAAAAATACCAACATAATGCGATATTAAATGTATAGCGCAAACACGAAATATGGCATACAAGAATAAATCCACAATCCAGCATGCATGTGTTAGTTTGACGGTGTGTGTTTGTGTGTGTGGGGCAGGCCATCTGCCAATGTGAGTGGAGAATGTATGTATGATTGAGCAGGTGCAAATAATCATGCTGGAGCTGTGTGAAAATCTCTGGAGAGGTGAGCAGCCTGGGCTCACCAGTCCATCCCCTGACACACACGTACACGTACATATACACAAAAAAATGATAGCTAAGGACACCCGTAGATGCAGATCCTGCACACATGAAAACATTTTTGACAAACCACACACAAGCGCCACAACAAGCAAAAATGCCCTTTTTGGATGCAAAAACTTAAATTAAAAGATGCTCTGCAAGCATACACAAACACAAAAAAAAAAAACACACCCCGTCTTTGATCCCATCCTCACGTCACACATGCGCAACCAGAAATGCAATCATCCACGCTCCCTCTCACTCACGTGTGCTCCACTGCTCTACTTTCTCTGTACTGGAGCTGGAGAGGACAGAGCTCTTTGGGCCAGCACCCCCCCCCCCACACACACACACACACACACAAACATCCACACACACAAACCACAGGAGGTATGCACACTCCTGTGCGGGAATACTCACAAAAGCATCCATGCAAGGCAGTAAACACACATGCACACATACTGTATATGAAGGCATACAAACTCAAGCATATTAACACACATGCACATCAAGTTTGGGAATGCACACTCCTTCTTGGAGGCATAACTCAGTCACATGTTAATACACAGACATGTTTTTGAAGCGATGTGACTTCCACTTTCTGGATGTCCATGGAGGAGAAACATCCTTAAACCCGCTTAGAAAAATAACACTCTTAATATCTAAAGAACTTGACGGAGAGTCGTCAGGTTTTTAAGTTTTCCAATGACAGAGTTTGAAAATCCCAGAGCTTTGTTACTAGAACTTAAAAGATACATAGGTATGGCTGTTGACAGTCCATTTCAGCTCATCGGTATCAAATGTATAGTTTTAGTGATTTTGTGTGTTTCATTGGTCACAATTCTAACCAAATCTTAAAAATAAGTCCTTTTTAAACTCTTTTTTTTCCTTCTTTTTTCCCCCCCGAATAAGTTCCCAGTGTCATTGGGTTTTAGTCAATGTGTTATCCAGCTGTTCCTATTTGCACATTTGTTGGCTAAAACAGTCCCTACCATCACCACAATGGCTGAGTTGGCCGGCACCTTCACGGCCAAATTTGTGGGAAAGAAAGAGCCCACATTTTGTGTTACAGCATTTCCAAAACTGTGTTCATATACAACACCCTATGTTTTACTGCGTGGCAGAAACTCCTACATCCCGATTGTACTGAATCTGTGTTGATAATGCCAGGTTTTAAGTAAAGCCTACAAATTGCACTTCCAATTCCAGTCTCTTTTTAAGCTTCACCTTTCGTAAGATCCTGGCACGGCGTGAGATAGAAAAGGGAGAGTGTGAAAAGTGAGAGGAGAGAGACAATAAAGTGGATTGGTGTAATCCACTTTGTCCTGGCACAAAGGGTTCAAACAGCAATTCAAACATGTCGACATCAAGACACAGAAAAACAGACACACACGTCCGTACACACTGGGTGTTCAATGATATTCGAGCATTACAAGAATATATTCCACAAAGTGAGAAAATAAGACGAGAGCTAATGTGCGTGTGCATGATTGTTATGCAGTCTATGCGTGTGTCCTAATATGAATGTTCCCCAGGGGTCGTCTTCCCGGCAGGCATCCAAGCTTCCCGGTAATGGAGCAGGAAAGAACTCTCCGCAGCAGGAGCCAGGGACAACCAATCAATGTCAATGAATATCTCTCACTCTGCATTAAACCAGCTCTTGATGTCATCACATGATGGTTGGGTGGGCGCACAGTGTTTTCTAAGACATTAGCCAAGTGGAGACGGGGATTCCTTTGAGATTGTGGGGTTGCATGATTCTAGCTCCAGATCATCACAAACTTAAACTGTGCTCAGTCTCAGTGAAAATGCTGCGGGCTAATAAAACCCTTCAAACATCCATTACAGTCTCCAAAACACACACACAAGAAAAGTCTTAGTTAAGTAAAAGTTGAAATTCCTGAGAAACTTGGGCAAAGCGGTCTGAACAAAACACCAACAACTCTATTCATCACACAGTAATAACTTCTCACCTTGCACAACACACATTCTCTCCCCAATATACTGACACTATGCATAATTACCAAACGTGCATCAACAATGCCCACTTCACTGCCCTTCAGCAAAATAAATAAATAAATTAAAAAAATCAACAGACACCAGGGACACTTTCTTCAGCTGACTCTGCACTTTGACAGACTGTCGAAGGAGGGGGGAAAAAAGAGGAAAATCTCCAAGTACATCGATAAAGTATCATGTTAAAAGCTAGATTTACTTCTTTAAACGGGACTGAAAAACATTCAACGATGACTTAAACACTAGCCCTTTGATCGAGCCCAAGGACTAGTCCTTACCTCTTTAAAAACGGGACTAAAAGGTTAGCAATTAAAAGTGTTAGTCTGAGATGATATCCAACAAAAGAGTCTCCATAACAACAGTAAGAGTGATTAACAGAGCATGTCAAACTGTGAAATAAATTTCACACCTCATTGCACCACGGCCTCTACTGTGAGATTTGGTTTGTGTGAGTGTGTGTGTGCGTGCGTGTGTGTGTGTGTGTGTGCGCATGTTGGCAACAAAAATAAAACTGTATTTGTTGGTGCACCTATTGCAGCATGACTCTATATACAGTATGTGTCATTGATAGGCACCAGCGATGACCGTGTGAGGAAGTTCTTGTAGTTCTACATCTGGTGCAATTGGGCCTTTGCACCTTGTTATCGTAACGTACTGAAACGTGCATTTGCCTGGTTTGTTTTCATGCTGATGTGAAGTAAGACCTTTTGAAGTGGTATTGATTGTTAACCGTCACCTGTATATTTCTTTGTCTTTATGCCTCGACATGATTGCTTTTGTTAGGAAACACTCTTTCTTTTCGCTCAGCTCCTTCTTTCTTCCTCTCCTTTGCCTTCTTTCCATCGGTCTCACACTGGCGCACTGCTCATTAATGTTCTGTCAGTCCCGGTTTCTGTCTCCTTTTCCCCTTCATATTCTCCTTCTCCTGTGCTGTTATGCAGTTTCCCTCCTTTCCTCACACTCCACTTTCTCCTTCGCCCTTCAACCCCTCCCTCCCCCTACCCCACCCGGTTCCTTGTGTGTGAATTCAGCAAAAGATTCTTCAGGGATCTCTTTTTCATCACTCAGGACATTTTCCTGCTCCTTCAGTTTCTTTCTATCCTTCTCGCCTTTCTTTCTCTTTTTTCATCCCTTTCCATCTGCCCCCCTTTTTCATTTAGTGAGAGAACGTTTTCTTTTTGTAAGAAGTTAAAATAGGCTCTGAACCCACCTCCCACATTCCTGCAAAACATAAACTGAAATCGTGACTGCTGTAACCATACAAGCCACGAGTGAGAGAGCAAAAATAGACAAGCGCAGAGAGCTATCGACTTCTCTGTGATCACACACAGACACACACACCCCAGTATTTGCACACATGCTCAGAGTGCAGCAGAAAGAGAACATGTACACAATCACACATTACCATCTCCACACAGCCCTGAGCAAAGAGCAGGTGAGAGAAACAGAAGTGGAAATGAAGGTAAAACAGTGAGAGGCAGGAGTGAGAAGCAGAGACAGTGTGAGGGAAGCAGGTGATGATGACTGCGAAGGAGAGTCAAATCCTCCCATCTGTCCCCCAAACACACTCACTGATCCTTCTTTAATACTTCCTTCTGTCAGAAGAAAACACCCAGGACTCCACTACTTTGTGCATGTGTGTGTAGCCATTATCAGACGCTGTCCTTAAAGGTTCATTGTGTAAAATATGGCAGAATCTAAACTTAAACCATTAAAACAATTAGCCAACATTATCCACAGAATGTGAAGAGGCAACAGTGAAGTTATGTCAAAGACGTCTGTGTTGTGTTGCAGAGATATCCTCTGGATCTAGTATGCTAACTGACGAGCTGCGTCCAGTCCTGTAATACCACGTGTTCCTCTAGAGGTGATAGTGAGTCACTGTAGCTCCAGTCTGACCTCAGACCAGAGGGAGAAGAAGCACAGCTGCCTGACACGCTTGTAAATATCACAGCCATGTTCCGCGTCTGTTTTATAGTTTGTTTAAAAACAGACTCTAGTTTCTGTCACTTTGGATTTAGTTTAATAAACAAACTAATGTAACGTTACACGGACTGCAGCCGCGGTTAACATCAGTGCTCAGTAACCACAGATGGATCAGCTCCACGTGAAGATTATAAGACAGCAGAGTTCTTTGCTCGCAGAGTTTCAGCAGTTTGATCTAAGTTTGGTGTTCTTGCCCACAGACTGACTGACAGGCATCACACAGGAGTTAATGCAATACACAATATAAAGAACAAATTAGAATACGAGAAATATGCCAAACTACTCCTTGTTCCTGGTTAAGCTTGGAGCATTAAACCCAAAGTTGCTGTGGGGTGAAAAGATCTGTTACGTACTTTTTAAGACGTATTTTTTTAAGAACATTTGTCAGGCCTCATCTCCTCTCAGGGATGACTGCCATACATGTATGCAATGCATAACGCCAATCCCTTTACTATAGAGGGTCATCCATTTTGACAAGTGACTGCACAGTGGCGCTTTAATTAAGGTCGTCACTATTTTCAAAAACTAAGCACGTCATTTGGGCTGCGACTGACTACAAAGCACAACATCGCAAAACTCTTAAACACTGATTTGCACAGCCAGTTTATAGAACAATACAAACAGCAAAGAAGAAAGGACACTGCTTACAGTCGCTGCAGTACGTGCAAGCACATGATGGAACGACAATAAAGATAGACCAATTAAGTCGCATGCTGTTGTTGCTAGCTCCTGCAGTGTCACCCTGCCGACACTTTTTTCTGTCCCACCTGCTTTTGGCTTCAGCACATTTAAAATTTGCCAGGTGAAATTCACTCCGACCGTTTTCCCTCCACTCGTGATGCCTCTGCTGCCTCACTGGAGTGACAAGCCAACGTCACAGTTGTGCTTTACACGGTCAGCTAAGAGACACACATTGCACCTTAGGAACGCTGCAGTGCAAGACACCGCCTCTTGTGCTTACACACAGGGATTTAAACAGACGTTCACAGCTCAGACGTTTCATTTTTTCCCTGACATTCAAATACGTTTGGAATTTCTTATAAAAAGTGGAAATTACATTACGCTACAGTGCTGCAACTGACTCATTTTCATCACTGATTAATCTGTTGATTATTTTTCTATTAAAGTTACGTTTAGATTCACAGTTTCTCACCATCGCTCACTGCGTGTATCCTTGAGGCCTGACCAACATGTTCAATGCATTTCCTTCCTCATAAAACATTTGCAAAAATTATAATAATTGTAAGTTGATTTTCTAATAAATTAATTGACTGTTTTTTTTACCATCAGTATGAGCTCTATGCTGGTAGCCGACTGACATTCAGTGGAATATTCAACTGAAAAGCACCATTATATTTTCATTTATGTATACTTTAAAAACATCAGTATAAATTTGCATTAACATTAGTTGCACTTAGTCCTCTCTACCTGCTTCCATTAAAATGATTCACACAATCTGACCTTTCCCACCATTGCATTTACTGTAATTATATATTCGGTCTGTGTATTGAGCCTAAACTAAACCAGCAATTACAAACTAAACTTTGAATAACAACTCATTTTGCATTGCTCCAAACGCGGCAGTGAGTACATAATGAGTAATTCTTCTCCATTCAGAACTCGGGAGTCACCTACTTCAGTTGATGGCAGCGTTCTCTTGTCTTAGTGTGTCAAGGTCAAGCATGGCTAATGGCCAAAACATTGTCATTGTCACATTGACACAGTGGTGGTTAGTGCTGCAGCCAGCAGCTGAATAGCACTCGACGTCATGTAAGTCAACTGATGGGCTGTGGAGATGAAGTGGAAATGTAAAGTGCCACTATTACCGATTTCACTGTCAGGGAGAAGTCATTTACAGATAAACGCTTGCTGTAGGAGAGCATTCAAATCATCACAGGCGTGTAAAGACTCTTGTAGCTTGTACAATACTGACTGGTAGAGGACACATCAGTAAAAATTTAATCTACAGCATATTTTATATAGTAGCATTTTTGTTATGTGCATCACTACGAGAAAATAAATGCCAGTCTTCCAAAAGAAAAACATCCTCCAACTCTTGTAGTATAGAAGTAGGAAACAGTCCTATATGCTCAATGTGGGTTTTTTTCACTCTTCTAATTCATTTGAGAATAACACAAATGTTTGAAACTTTGTTTTAGGACTTTATCCAAGTGCGGATGTCAATTCTGGTACACAGCTGAACTCTAAAAAAGCTACCACTTTTAGCATTGAACCCCACTGAAAAACACTGCTGCAGCTAAAAAGTTGATCTACTAACATTGCCATAATAATGGTATTTGAAGATTTATTTAAATTTTTTTAAAGACGAGGCAATAGTAGCATAAACTATTATGGTTTGAAAATCAAAACCCATCTGTAGAACACAACAGAACAGAAACACAAGCGCGCTTATGCTAAATATTCCAGCGTATTTCTGCTGAAAACTGATTTTGCCAAGAATTTCCAATAAAACTTGATCCTAATTCAAGAAATATTCAACCCATCTCAGGATTCAACAATACCTCTGTGAGTGCTTGGTGAATGAACCGGGCTGTGTGAGGTGAAACCTCCCAAGGTGTCTTCTCTTCCACCATGATGGCGTCCAGCGTGGCCTTCTCTAGGATGACATCAAAGGACTCATCGGGGAAGGCGAGCTGTCGCACGTCCATCTGTTGCCAGGTCATTGCCGGGCAGTCGCTGTGTCTGGCACTCATTGTACTGATACACACAGAGGAGTAGTCTATGTTGATGATGGAGTGGTAGCCAGCACTGTACATGTCGCCGCTCATACTGCTGTTTCCACAACCTGAAGGAAGAGACAGAAGGCAAAGTGAAGCATGTTGGGAGAGGAAAGAAGAAGACGAGAGAGGGCAGACAGAAACTAATATGTCTCTGATGACTCAAATCCCCAATACGTTTTTCAGTATGAGTATACGATTGTGTTATCAATATAGCAACAAAATGTGATTAAACAGCAAGTTCCCATCATGGCAACAAAGGCTGCTATGACTGGGACCGCCTCCTGTGATTGATGAGACACATACGCACCAGTCTTTATTAGATCAAGCTGCCATTCAATCACGAGCAGCAAGCAGAGATTGAAACCTCCCACTCCGTAGGACCATATGGGTGCTCATATGAATTGCGTTCAGGGGGAAGCAGCCTATTCTGACATGACCTCAGACTGCATGGAAATCTGTCACAAGCAACAAGGTTTTAACCTGTAGCCTTTGACCGAGTGGCGGCTGGATGAAAGCCAAGGAGAGAAATGAAAGAGGACAAAAGAAAAGTGAAGTTTGCCTCTCATGTAGCATGTCAAGATGAAAATAATCTACTGAATGCTGCATCTCACCTTTGAGATCAGATGACTCATAGATTGTGTAGATGGAAGAGGAGGAGGAGTGGGTGCAGTAGGAGGAGGACGTGGGGGGGGAGGGGAAACTATCTTGATGCACATATTCAGTTTCAGTAAAAAGGTGAAGCTCATGGGTGTTAACCTTGGAAATGCTCACGTAATCTTGTACTGAAAGTCTGTGTGTGTGTGTGTGTGTGCATTTGTTTTAAAGGGTATCCTCCTGGGAAAGGGGGCAGAGGGTGATAGGTGGGGCTGTGACTTCCGGCAGCACGTTGGCACCGACACCTCCGTTGCAAACGTGTGGCTGGCGCTTGTTATCACCTTACTGCTTCAAACTAATTACCAGCCTCCAAAAGCTCCATGTGTGTGAGAGTGTGAGCGTGTAAGACCGGTTCAGTTAGCAGCCTCACACACCACCCAACACATTTAGGTGTGTGTGTTTGCGTGTGTGTATTGTGTAGAAACCTCACATGTATGTTGTACACTCATAATAACATGTATTTATCCATCACACGTATAGACATACATGGACCACTGAAATCAGCAGATAGGACGTATGAAAACAGAATTAAAATGGACGAGGAAAGAAGCAACACCAGCCACACCCCACAAGTGATAGAGTTTTAGCTGTTTTTGCATGCAAATGTTCATAGTGCGTGTCTGTGTGTGTGTGCGTGTGTGTGTGTAATCCAGACACAAGGGGGCTGGAGCCATGCCGTCCCTTGATGGCTATCCCCGTGACGTTGGCTTCAAAACAAGGGAGGAAATATGTCAGCGCTGCTTGTCACACTCAAATCATCGAACGCTTTCTTTACGGATGGCTGGAAGATGAGAGAATGTGTCAGGGTTGAATTACACAGGCTCAAAAGGGTATTTTAGATAGCTTTAATCTTTCTTTTACGCGTGCCAAAAGCAAGCTACAGCTTTGGAAAATACATTTCCCTTGGAGGAGAGGCTAGCTGACAAACGAGATACAACTTCTAGGAACACAGAAGACTATCTGTAAAAGAGTCAGAAACACCATAACAAACGCTGCCATCATCCTTTATGGAAACAATCTGCTATTTAGTTTATGGTGAAAATGAGGGCCTGTGGTCTTGTTTCATGCCCAGGTTTGGTGCTCTCCAGAGTGGGTTAAATCCTCGCTGCACTCCCCTCTCAAATCCCCAAGCATGCCAGACATTGTTTCCGAAGGGTTCCCTCCACTGACACAGCTGTGTGTTGTGTGTGTGTGTGTTTTCTTTTTCCATGCTGAAGAAGTGGTGTCACATGACAGCTCATTCCTAGGGGTTGTCACGACAATTATAGTTGCCAGGCTGTCATCAAGGACACTACTCTTATTTTGGGTTTGTGACATCAGCTGGTGCCCCCCGCAACCTCTGACCTTCACACACACACACACACAAACACACACGCTCACCAACTTACCTGCACACATACGCACACTGCCAAAGAAGAGATTTGACAGGATGCACTGCATTTATGTTAGTCTGTGCGTGTGTGGGGAGATCCGACAGTGTTTGTATCACACGTGTTTATGTGACAAAGGTTTTAACAGGATACCAGGCCAGTCTGGAGCCTGGAGTCTGTTTTTCCTCCAGTTGGAAGCGAGGAAGCTAAAAGCTCCTGATAGCGCATCCTAACTGGATTATCCAGAGCGGCAGAGAGGCAGACTAAAGTTAGAGGTGTCATATCACCTCGTTCTGCTGGCTGTGCGAGTGTGCATGTGTGTGCGATGGAAAATGTGAGTCCTGGTCTTATAAAGTATCACACTGCTCATAACAAATTGGCAAAAATAAATTGTGGCGAACATCAGACATCCGTTTGTGACCTGTAAACTGTTTGTTACTTCATGCGTTTGTTATTCATGTCTCCGTGTCCATTTATACAGGACATTATGCACAAACAAGTTTTTCCTTTTTTTTTTTTTTTTTTTTTAAATAGGAGAAGAAGAAAACCAGCTGCTAGCTCAGAGAGGAATGTTGGCCAAACATGGAGGTGGCTCCTTCCTGCAGACTCAGAGATGCTCGGGCCAACAATGGTATCAGGTTGCATGACTGGCCTGATAAAGCCTTTGATATTCAAGGAAATGCCTGACAGATGACTCTCGCAGGAAAGGAAGCCTCAGAGGTAACCCACTGGAATAATGCAGCATTCCTCTGCTGCTCGGAGACAGTATTTTCCTAAATCAAACTATTAAATCACAATTTCCCCACTATAGGGAATGATTAAGATAGGTCAGCATTCAATCCTTAAAGTCCATCTCCTAAAAAGATTAAAATAGATGCGATTATATTGCAAAACACACTCCTACGACACAAACCTGAGTTTTAAAATTGTTGACACCTGCTGATATTTCTGGGATTTTCCACAAGGAATAGCCCCATCCAACACTTTGCTACAGTAAATCATCAAGCTGGCTGCCTACGTGGGCGCTCAACTCATTTATAGCACAAGCGTATGGGATAGTGTTACAGCAGAGTGTGCATTGACAAATGTAAACTCAGAGCTGCGCTTTAAAGATTACATAAAATGTTTGCATAAGCTTGTTTACCATCTAAAAAGTGCAGCTGCCTCAGAAAAATCAGAATTTCAATTAATATAAAATGTGTCCAAAACTACGCCAGCCCGCCCTCACAATATAAATGTCAGCTAAGATTTAGGGTTCCTTTATAGTAATTTCATTAGTTTAAAGTCAAGTTCCTTGAATCTTACCCAACATGAACTGCTGGATATTTGAACTTTGGGCTATCAGATGACCTCCGTCCACATAAACAGCGACTCTCTAGAGTCCATCTATGGTCAGGAGGGGTGGTGGGTGGGGAACCCCTGCAAGTGAGCCAGCAGTATGAAATATCAAAGCCGCTATCTCTGCGGTGAGACGGGCGCAGCAGTGGAAACTCCATGATGTCAGACGCATTCAGGGTACTTGGTCTCATCCCAGATTGGTTTAGACACTTTAAGGATGGGGACCGTGGCCAGCGCTGATGAAAGGTGATGTTCACATGTGCTGTAGCAACAACACTGAGCCCCACCAGCCCCGCACCCCCCCGCAGAGCCTGGGCTAGCCCGAGGTAAACCGATGCCACGGTGACGCTTCACAAGGTTTAGCTGCGAATACTGTAAATGTCAACATGTGAAAAAAAGCCCAAGTGGAGTGTTTGTTTTTGAGTGTGATTGCGTGCGTGTGCGCGCACATTAAATCACGTTTAAGTGTGTGTGCCTGGGCTCGTATTAGTGGATGTTTGGACATGTCAAAAAGAAAATTAAACATTTACAAAAAAAAAAGTATTACGCGTTGTGGCAGTGGGGTGTGGTGGCTGCGTCGGCTGCTGGGGATGAGATGGGAGCGGCTCAGGTGGAGGCCAGAAAGCTGGACGGAATCAGGTAATCACACAATAAAAGCACGCCGATGACCTGGTTCTGTTTTAGCAGTAGGCTGGGTTCGTCCAGAGAGACGGAGACGGGACGGAGACGGAGGCGGAGTCCGCGTCGTCGAGGGCGGGGAGAACCTGGCGCAGAGTGAAGCCTCACACTCGTATAACATACATGAAGGATTTTCCATTACACAGACGTGAAGCTAATGTTGCTGCACAATGTGTGAGTTTGACTGTGACTGGTCATGTCAGGTCATTAGAAGCCTGCATATGAGTCTGTGTTTGTGTGTGTGCACCCTGACAATAATGAAAGTAGACAGTGTCACACTGGGCCTTGTTTTAACAAATTACCTCTTGTTATTTTCCCCTTGAGTTAGGGTCCACTCTTATCTGGTTAATTAAGCATAAGCATTTATATGACAAGCATTTGTTGACATTTACATGCAATCGCAGACACACGGGTCATATTTGACCTATGTGGGCTCTCAAGGCTGCTTGAAACAAAGCAGTTCCAACGACATGTCATCTGACCACCAGGCAAAAAGGGATATAAAGCGAAGAAAAAGTATATAACTACTCCGAACGGGCCACACCCGAAAGCAGGGGTGACGTGATGAGCTGTAGAAATAGAGATAACTTTCTGACAGTCTCACCTTAAAAGGCATTCATGGTGTTGAACTTCGCCTGAGTTTTTGATTAAAAATGCACAATTTTCCCAAGAGTTGAGCTGACTGAACCATCCTCACAGCTTGTTCGGCCTCACACTGAGACAGAGGAGTGAGAGTGGAGAGGATTCAGGAAGGAAGAGGTAGAAAAGAATGGAGGAAGATAAGACACCGGAGGAGAGAGGGGACACAAAAGAGTGCTCAAAATTAGGTAACAGTGGGTGTGAAAGAGAAGTCATGGAAGGAGAGAGAGGGAAAGCAAAAGAGGTCAAAATAAATCGAAGAGAAAAAGAAAGCAATGAAATGTCCTGACACTGAAAAAGCATGTCAGGGAACAGAATAAAAGGGAGGGTTGACAAACTACTAAAGCAAGACAAGGGCGAAAAATGGGAAGATGAGGAAGAAGAAGAGGGAAGGGAATAGAGATACGACTGTGTTTATATTACTGTGGACTCACATCACCAGCCAGCATCTATTTACAATGATTAAGAGATATTTAAATATGGCTGTGTGTTTTGGTATGTGCCATCTGATCTGAACACAACCCAATCTTCATCTACACCAGATTATTATTATTTCCATGCTTTCTTAAGCAGTTTCAGATGCTCTGGAGAAGTTGCATCAGCAGCGGGGCCAGATGAAATTCTCTCAAATGAAAAGCTCGGCTCTTCCGGCAAGTTCTCCTTACAAGTCTCTTCTTCCCTCCACTCACAAAAGCAACCTCAGTTACGTAACCGGGTATACGAGATAATTAGTGACTGAATAATTAAGCGTGTGCCCGTGACAGTGTGACTGTTTGATGGAGTGTGAGTCTGTGTGTGTGTGTGTGTGAGTCTGTGTGAGAGAGAGAGAGAGAGAGAGAGAGAGAGAGAGAGAGAGAGATGGAGGACTTTTGGAAGGACTCCGTTGTATGAATCTGCCTCTCTGCTGTGGCACGGAGCCTAAAGCGTCTCTGAGATCCAAAAACACCAACAGGCACCAGGAACGGGGGCTTAGTAAAAGGCAGCGAGAGGAGAGATCCATCTTATCTCTCTTTTTAGCCAGAACCAACAGTTATTCAAAGCCACCCACCTCCCTCTTTATATTACTATTTATGCCTTGTTACCTTCCCCACACATAACATGTTTGAACATTATAAGCCTCGAGTGCTTTACACTTCGCCGTCTGCTCAAAAGACAAACACTTAAGTGTAGAAGCTGCAGCGCTACTGTCTCCCTCTCTGTCCTTAGCAGGGTCAAACAACAGCCACAAAAAGAAACTGTGCTGCGGTGAAAGTCTGGTGATTAAGAACAATGGATTGAGTTCTCACATGACGGGATGTGCAGCTGTCAGACAAAGTGGGGGAGATGAGAGCAACGGGGGTGACTAACAGTGGGACAGACAGACAGAGGTGGAAAGCCCAAATGATGCAAGTTGATCTCGCTGTGTAACTGAAGAACTAGGACACACACAGACAGCCGCACACACACAGACAGCCGCACACACACAGACACAGACACACAGACACACACCCTTGTAAAGGATGATGTTGTTGGCTCAACATAACCCTCATGAGCTCCATCAACACCCCACACAGCATATCAAAGTACAACCATCATGACAACCTTTGTCACAAATACAAATAGACGACAGATTATACTGGAAGGATGAACACCAGCTTCCAAAATGCATTCCCTCACGTCGCGTTCACTGTAGATGAACGGTCGCTCCAAAATCTATAGATTCTATAGAGTTATGATCTGGTGACGGCAAACACCACTTCCTGTAATTCACATCATTTTCAAACTCATTAAACAGTCACCGCTCATAGAGTTGAAGTGCAAGTATGTTTTGCCTACTGTAAAGAAATGAAATGTGTTAGTGTGGTGCGGCTATAGGGATGACGATGTATGTGACCATCCTGTACAGACATTAATGGTCCCCTCAGGATGAATTAAAATAACATGGCTGTAAGTCTTGCTATTTTGATGGGATGTGCTATGTATGGGAGCATCTGCATTCAATGTCCTTCTCCATTAATGTATTCAGATGTGTACTGTAATGTGTAGCTTAATTAGTCTCTTTCTACAGTTTGGCTGAACAGCAAACCTCCAACACATTAGCACGGTAAGTGACACCTTCCACCGTGTCATATTGGAAATCACCAGCTCCTTGCTCATCACAGTAGGATACAGCACAGTAAGATAGCGGTTTGATACATTTGGCAGGATTCACATTCACAAAATAAACCAGCATTTCACCTCAAGGGCAAACGCTATACCAGTTCTCTCAATTATTTTCAAATAACCAGAGTGTGCCGTCTTATCACTGCAGTGGAAATATTCGTCACAGCCTTTGTCGGGTCATACTACCTACAGGAGTAAGAGTGAACTGGAGAGGCTGTTTGCTTGCACAGCTGTGACACTCAACAGCTTTCCCCTTTCACTCCCCTTGATATTCATTACAGCCACGCTGAGTAAGTTGCAGAGGTACCAATATTTATTTTTCTATCAGGCTATTCTAGCAAGAAAGTATGTGCATGTGTCTTTGTGTAACCACAAACTGTAGTGTTTCTTCTCTTTGACTAGCAGTGTTTTAATCTGTCCGTCAGTGGCGTCGCAGCAGAGATGAAGGTTATGATTCAGCAAGAAAATATGTGCGTTCACGGGAATCATTTCCCCGCTGCCTTTAAATCGGCAATTAATCCACCCCACCTTCTGTGACCTGCACACACACATACAGTAGGCGGAAACAACCACAGCAGAGAAAGACGACTTTATGAAGCTATACGATGCAAGACGCACAGAGACATCACTGTCACTGTCAGGTACTTCCTTGTAACTGCATGCAATGAGGATTCAGTTCAGACCGCCTCAGCAGGAAAACACAGCACAGCGTAACAGTACAGATTAGGCAAAGTCAGGGAGATAGTGTTTGTGAAATAACACTCGGAAGGTACGGAGACAAGCTGACAAAGATTCCCCAGAGATTTCATGACAGTTAGCACAAGATTTTACGACAACATTTTACTGCGGGTTTCAGCCATTTCCTCTAAATTTCAGTGTGAGGTAAGATTTAAAATGAGGACAAAACTTAACTCAGTGTCCCAGTGAGTGTAATGTTGGTGGATAGTCTGACGCATGCTGGGAATAAGAACACAAACACACAAATAAATACACACGTACAGACACACACACGCATTGTTGTGTAGAAGAGGAAGAGAGGGTAACAGCAGTATAGGCATTTTCAATTAGACACCTACCAAGACCACGTCTGTGACTAAATGAAATGGCCGAAAAAGCACAGGTATTCTCAAGACACACACACACACACACACACACACAGGCTCAAACTTGACTGGTTAATTTTCTGCCTGGTTGGCAGCAGAGTTTGTCAGTTCAAGGTGCCTGCGTCTGTATGTAAATGGCTCTGTTGCCTGACCTTGGTGCGATTATGCATATGGATCGGGTTTTTCAGATGAGAGCCGGCCCAGTGTGGGAGTTTTATGGCTGACCAAGCATATTGATCCCTGCAGGAGGAAATAGCATGTCTCTCTGCAGTGTCATTGTGTCATAGTCTAATCTGAATCGGAGGTCTGAACCAGGCATGCTGATAAAAATGCAGGGGGGGGCACTTAACACCAGCTCACTCTGGGCCCCTAAATCCCCTCAGTGTAATGTATAGTAACTTATCGATTAATTGAAGAAGAAGGAAAAAATCGACAGACTATGAAAATAATCATTAGTTTCAGCCCTAAATCTAAATGTAGCTGTGATTCTGTTTCATTGTGGCTGAGCCATTAACCCATATGAACATTTCAAAATGTCCTTTCAGACATGGGTCACACTGCATTCATGCATTCCCACAATCTGGAGCTATGAAAGTGCTCATCCACCTTCAGATGAATACTTTTGATAGAGAGGCCAGCTCCGTCAATGAGCACATTAATATGCAGCTGTGAAAAGCATTTTATGTTAAAATTGTAACTGCTGACTCCATTAAACAGCATCTTTCTTGTTTATATAGTGTAGCAGTGCATAAACTCAGTGGTTAAATGACATGCATTGATAGCCCATTAACATCTGTTCCAGCTAGCTAAATGGCTAAATCTGCGGTCTGCCTCGAATGGTGCAGGTGTTGGCAATTTATGATAAAGCAGAAAAACACATCATAATGACGGTCTGTCTATATACACCAGGTGGAACTAACACTTCAGAACAGAGTGATAGCTTACTCCACATTGCCCTGCATTTAATCTAAAAAATATATATATATAAAAAAAATATATATATATATATATAAATATAAATAAATACAAATAAATAAATAAATAAATAAATAAATAAAAATACATATATATATTTTTTTTAAAAAGGTTTAAAGTTGCATCAGTCCATGCAGACTTTCTGGCCGAACTTCCAACAGGTGCTCCAAAATAGTTACTGTAGTTTGTACAGACATGATACTGTGGTTTGCCGTCTGCTTTGACGCCACCAGTGAGCAGCTGACAGCAGTGAAGTCGCTAATGAAGAGTGAGTCAGCCTCTGAGACAGGCTGGTGGATGAAGATGGTGATTAATGCTGCATGCTTCATCCCCTCCTCTGGTGTGCTGCTACATGCAATATGCCAAAGCCTCATCTCTACTCTCCACTGCTCCCTGACAGACACACACTGACACTTTGATGTTCCTGCTGCTTGTCTGATACTTCATAAGGAAACTGTTATTTATCACTGATTCAGTTCTGTCTTCATTAAGTCAATTGCATAAGCATGCAAGAGTATGGGTAAAGGAAGGTCGTGCTGCAAGCATCTGCTGCTCGAGCCACTGAGAACTGGACCGTACAGGGAAACATAAGATAAACACACCAAAAACACACACACATGATCTCGCCTGTTCTCACTGAATCATGAACACTTCCTGTTTGGCAGGAACTGGGTGTTCTTTGTCCATGAGAAAAGCAAGGAACAAGAAGTGGAGGAGGTGAGAAGGAGGACATGAGGAGAAGTCAGACTGTGTGTGTGTGTGTGTGTGTGTGACAATTTATGTGGTTAGTATCTCCCAACAGGCTCTCTTTGAACTAGAACTGTGACGATTAGTCAAATAATCAATTAGTTGGTCGACAGAAAGATAATCTCCAACTATTTTATAATCAATTCATTGTTAATGTAATTTTTCATGCAAAAGTGGCAAAAGTTTTGTTTTCAGCCTCTCAAATATGGAGGTTTCCTGCTTTTCTCTGTTTTAGATCATATCAAATTTTCAAAAATTAAATATCTTTTGGTTCTGAACTGACAAGACACTTAAAAAGACATTTCCATGGACTTTGAGAAACAGGGATGGACGTTTTTCACGATTTTCTGACAATTTATAGACCAAACGATTCATCTAGAAGATAATTGTCAGATTAATCGATAATGAAAATAATCGTTAGCTGCAGCCCTACTATGAACACCATCCAACTCCACCCGTCTGGGACCTTTCACTGGTGCTCCCTGCAACTGCTCGAGACCAACACTGTGATGTCACTCACTCAGCCAAGAGGAAGTACTTATATGGTCATGGGAACAGGAACTGCAAGGAGGAGCTGTGGAAGGTCACTGTAGTAATATATGTGGTGCTCAGAGGCTACCTGCAGTGTGAAGAGGGCTGCTGAATCTCTCTCAACTTTCCAGGCTGCAGGGGATTGACAGAGGTATGAATGACACTCAATTTGGTGGAAACGGGAGGGCGAGGTATGTGAATGGCTGGGAGCATGAGTGAGGATAAGAGCGGAGGAATTTAGTGGGTGGGGTATGGAGTGAAGGAGGAAAGATGCGGATGAAGAGCAGGCTGAGATAGACGAATGTGAAAAGGAGTAATTGGCAAGTGCGACGATAAAGAGGAGAGGCTGGAAGTGAGCGGGGCGGTATGACGTATTCAGAGTCTTCTCCAACTCTCTCTTCTCTCTCCTGCTTTCTCTATTAGGCATCTCTGCTGCAGCGTCGACTCCAACTGCATACTTGATGAGAGAGCCAGCACAGGTCCCAAATCTCAACACACGCATACAAACTCTGCTTGATAAGGCAGTGCCAGGCTAAGCGCCGAGTCTGGCGCTGGTACCACTGCACATCTCTCTCACACTCACACGCACACCAGGTCACAAGAGGGCTTCCACTGTTTGTTTTCAGCACTGTTTCCCAGCTATTATACATTTGCTTTCTGAAGATGCTTGAAGAAAAGCAACACACCGTACTGACAAAAGAAAATTAAAAAAAAAAAACTATCTTGTGCATGTATGAATACAAGTACAACTAATATAACCACCTGAAGTGGTAGCTGTGGTCAGCTGGTATTTACACATAAAAGGATTTTTAAAGCAGTCATTAGATATATTTCCTGAAATGTCAGTCAAATAAATGTAGACAATTGTATGGCTGTATTGTATTGTAAGCTGCAATATTATCATAGCCTTTCTGTCACTATTTTTATGAAAGTAGCCATGTAGGAAAATGACGTCCCCTACTGAGCCGTGATTGGTCAGCTGTTTTTCTCACAGGGTGAAACAGTCGTCACAACACAAGACCTAATTTAAATGCTGAACAAATGTGAAAATAAAAGACAATGTTTGACGCTCAAAGTGGCCGATGCTGGAGGCTGCTAAGTGTCCTTAGCCATCATCCCTTTACTCATTACTTTACCGTAGCAGCATCCACGCTCTACAGAGCTTCTCCCCTCTCTTTTTTTTTTTTTAAGTCTGTGTAGTCATACAACTGGAGCACCAAATCATCTGGGAACAAACTGTCTCCCCCCCGTCAATCACATTCACACCAGCCCTCAACCCCATTGAGCCTTTACTGGGAAAGGCATTATGAACAAGATTAAGACCTTAAAAAAAAAGGGAAGGGTGGGAGGCAGAGACTGAGAGGTGGCAGCTCAGAAAGATGGGAGAATCTAATGCTTTGGCAAGGGTGATGTCTGCTGCCAAAAAGTGGTTACATCATCGTAGGTCAGCCAGGCAAAGTGTAATCATGATAGAGATGACATGATGAAGGGATGAGAGAGGGAGGAGGAAAAAGAGGGAGGAGAGGACAGGCAGACCAGATGTCAGCTCCTGAAGATGAAAATGAGCTTGACTGGATGCAGAGGCTGCATCCTGACAAAAACATGCCTTATGGGGGGTTGGGCAGAAGAGATTCATTTAGCACCTGAAAGTGCTGTGAACATCCCTACAAAACATGCAGTCGCACACAAAACAGCAGCTCAACTTTTGACAAACAATAAAGACCGAGACGTTGCCGTGTCAAGCATCAACTGCTCAGACAGTTGAGAACATCAGGCTTCTCAGTAGAGCAGCAGGGCATCTTCTTCCCCTCCTCCACCTTCTCTCTTCCTTACTTCCACCGTTCCTCCCTCCACCTCTCTCTAATGTATATTATGCAACCTGAGCTACAGACCCCAGAGGAGAAGAGGTTGCCAGGGATGAAAAGCAAAAAGACTGTGTGGCAACGGTAAAAGGCAGAAAGACGGATACATGTAGACAGGCATAGAACCAGACCAGAGCACAGGGCATGCACGGGAGGAAGAAAGAGACAGAGATGTGAGGTACGAGAGCAATTGCCATTAGTCGTGAGTAGCCTCTTAAAAGAAAAAGAAGCAGCAGAGACTGAAACGGAGGAAGAGACAGAGTCAAAAGGCAGTTTAAGGAGAAGACACGGGAGCAAGAATAGGTGACGAGAAATATTTTGCTAATAATTAGGTGACATTTATTGACAATTATTCAGAGTAGACCATGTAGATGGGAGAAGTAACGGGAGGAGGGCGAAGAATGACGAGGAGAATAAGGAAAATGTTTAAAAAGAGATGACGAGGTGGACGTGGCAATGTCTTAAACACTGAACTGTGCACAGTAGAAAAAACAGAGAGGCTCTTGTCATCAAACAAAACAGTCATGGACCGAGCAGTCTCACGCAGCTTCATAAGAGGCACAGCATGGCACGGCACAGCACGGCACGGCACGGCACAGCACGGCACAGCACGGCACGGCACAGTACAGCACCAAAATGGGAGTTGGGCTTTCTAAGTAATACAGCAGTCTCAGCTTGTTTTGGGTTTATGTCTGGTCAGCGACATAATTTTAATATGTGTATACTGTGTGTGTGTGTGTGTGTGTGTGTGTGTGTGTGTGTGTGGATTTAATCTGCATGGGAACACGAGGTCTGGAAAGACTCCCAGTAGTGGGATTTGTGAAAATCTGCAGCTCAACTCTCTTTTCTCTCTCAATCTTTCTTCCTTCCCCCCCGGCCCACGCCTTTTCAGATTCAATGACCGTTCACTAAATCGAACCTGGATGCTATCAGAGTTTAGGGTAACCTTAGCATCTCTGTCCTGCTCTTTATTGGATTTGGGGAAGTTTACACTCAGCAACTTAAGCCAGCGAAACCGAAGAAAGGTTTATGTTTTGCTGAACACATCAGTTAGTCCTCGAAGCCTCGTCTCGTGTAACATTAAAAAGGGACACGCAGGATAAGCCTTTCATCTTTAAGCATGATAACATGTATGTAGCCATCGTCTTGTTTTAAAATGAGTCTGCTGAAAACATTAAAAGTATACATTAAATTAGCTAGATAGCTATAGTGGATCAAATTCACAAGTTTGAAGGTTACCAGCTCGCAGTGTTACTTGGTTAACATAAACTCTGACTAGACGAGACAATGACGAGATGCCACCGAACGTAAACTATGAGTATATCAACACGCAATATTGTTGACGAAAAAAGACGAGAGTGTGACGAGTGTTGATAAAACTGTGTTGAGACGAAATATTATGGATTATATATATTTTTTTCAATGCAGCAGGTCCCTTTCCTGTGCTGCGCGCATCATAGCAGGAATACACCAGCAACACACAATGTGCAGGAGGACTCTGAGTATTTTACTTACTTAAGTTAAAAGTGAAAGATACAACCACAGGACTTGAGCGAAAGACAAAAGATGATATTCTGGCTAGACTGTGGATTGACTGAAATGTTCAATATAATCTGATGACTAAAAAAAATTGTGAAATTTTGTGTTTTCATCGACTTAAACCATTTCATTTCTTATTTTTTTTTTTTTTAAGAAAAAAAGGATGAGGTTGACTAAAATGATAAAAATTTACAAGGACATTTGACACAGGACTAAGACTAAATAAAAAATTTTAAAAAATCTGACAAAATGAACACAACCAGCTAGAAACTTTTCTTTTGTATAACTCCATCTGAAAGTAAGGACTCATTGTTGGGCTACCACGAATTTTGAGCGGCGAATCTGCCACTCTTAGCCAGTGGGAAAAGCTTGACAGTCATAGCAACAGTAACTAAGGCGGGCGGGGTTTAGCGAGCGGTCACGCCTGTGCTTTATAGAGTCCTTCATCTCTCTGATGGATCAACACGACGCTCACACAGCACACAGCACACGATATAGCCCCGGTCAACAGAGGCTCTCCCACACAGAGACAGCACCTCCACCTTCTTATTACAGACCAACAGTTACATTAATGCACAGCAATACGTTTTTAAATAAATATCGTCTTGGGGAGTAGGGTAGCCATGGCAACAGGCGGAGGAACCCGACTCTGCAACGGCGGTTTGGGTTTCGTCTCTCGGCACTCTCAAAGACTCCAACGTGATTCAATGTGTGTGTGTGTTTATGGGTGGCAGGGGGTATGGGAGGCTCCGGCTCTCAGGTTAAGTGAACAGAGCATTACAAACCATGGCAGACCCATCTGCTCTCTGATTCCCTGTAAAGGCTAATATAGGCCATGCAAACACACAGTTGTTTGCTATGCTCTAATAGCGCTAGTTAATCCCGGCACCACTGGACGAGATAATCCTCCATTCAAACGTGAGACTTCTCCTCAAAATACCTTTTCACTCATTTCACTGCATCACTATACTTAAGTATTATCCTGCTTAAATTCAGCCACAGTAAACCATGTTACTTTTGTCAGCAGTGAGCAAAGCAGCTTCTTCTTGCTTCTTTTGCAAGTTAATACTTTTGTCACGCAGCTGAAATGAAGGAAGAAATAAATGGCACATAAAAGAGAGGGTCCGATGAAATTGGATCGTGACGAGCAGTGGAGCCTGTGGGCATCGTTCCCTGACCCCTTCGATTAGCACGTCCCACTCTAAAAAGGGAAATGTCGATACCTCCAGCTCCAGTTACTAACTTTTGTTTATGTGTTGTCTGTCTCACTCTGACATCTAATTACAGAGGCGAGTCATACATTTTTTTTTACATTACATTGATTAATGGATAGTTCATTGTGGTCTATAAAATGTCAGAAAATAGTAAAATAATAATAATAATAATAAATAAATTAAAAAAGAAGGAAAAAAACAACGGTTGTGATTCCCCAAAGCCTAAATTGACATATTTAAAAACAGCTTGCTTTGTTCGACCAGCAGTCTTAAACCTGAGGGTATTCAGTTTATAATCATTGAAGGCAAAGAAAACCAGCAAATGTTTAAGAGCCTGGAACTCGTGAGTTGTTGGTATTGTTGCTAAAAAGAAAAACGCATAAAAGATTATTTCATCATCAGTAATGCTGTGGATACATTTTTAGTCAATTGGTTAATCCGTTAATAGACAAGTCATTAAGTCATTAGTCATTTTTGTTCTAATATTGCAATCAGCATATATTGTAGTAAAATACATTTTCAGAAGAATCGCTTGAGAAACAGCTTACAGATAAACTTACTAAATAGGAATTAGCACTTGGTGATATTGGCAAATTCAAATATTGTGAAACTTGAAACAAATACTTCAAATGCAAATATCCTGTTTAAAAAATATAATGGTATGGTAATGGCTGCACGCCCAGAGAGCAGAGGAGGTTCAGGCCAGTCAAAGTCAGTGATGTGCGGTGATGGAACTGAGGGGACAGGTGGCTTTCAGCGAGCCAGAGTCAGCACTGAGTGGTTTCCACCATTAATCAATTCAATCTCTCTCACACACATACCTCATCTCGCCTTCCCTGTACGCTTTAACTTGTCTCACTGACGCCCTCATTTGCTTTCTGCTCAGTTCATCCAAGCACCAATACCCGCAGTAATACATACAGACAATGCAGACAAGGAAGCACTGAGAGCAATTGTCCTCGAGAGAAAAGCATCAGCGGGATCTATACAAGTTTCATTTAAACGTGTTCATGAATTCTTGTCCAGCATGACATGGGTCACAGGTCAGTGCATAGCTGCATTAACATGGAGCCTTTTTATTCCACTAATAATGAGTTCAATCATTACATAACGACTCATGTGAAATTAATAACGGGATCATTTTGAAGGGAATTCAATCATTTAAACTGAACGCTGCTTCTGATTAGGGCTGCACAATATACAGTATATATATATATATATATTATTTATTTATTTATTTTTTTAAATCGTCATTGTGATTGAAGTGCCGAAAGACCGCCATGTTGCACTTAGGGATTTTTTTTTGTTAGTTGAAAGAGAGTATCGGTAAAAAAAAACTGCTCTTTAAAATGTAAATCATTCTTTTTTTCTATTGGTGCCTCTTTTGTTCAGTTCAATGTTCAATTTGTTTAATAAAATAATGACATAAATAATTTCTGCAGAAAGGCAGAACTGAGTAAACTTGAATAAATATCTGTTGATTTATACCAAGTTATATCGTTATTGCATATTTTCCTCATAGTGCAGCCCTACTTCTGATTACCTTGATTTTTGTTGTATTCATATGTTTTCTGTGCATGCTAATATGTTTGATAACTACAGGAGTAATAGCACAGTTTAATCAATAAAGATAACAGCAGGATACCAATAACAATGACGGGACTGTGTGATCATCCTCATTATCATCATCAATAATCAGGTTTCAGAAGACAATAACTTGGCTTATGTCATCACAACCAGGTCTGGTCTGTAATGTCTGTTGGAGCTTTGTCATGTCCGACACTTTTTTGTGAAATTGAATGTGTTCATTAGATTATGTCTGCTCAATAGACGTAGCCAGGCCTGTGTCATTATTGAATTAATACACACTATTGCACAAACGTACAAAACTTGGTCACGGATTGGATGCGTTTGATTCAGCAGGTCTCTCCATATCACTATGGTGATGGCAGGGTGAATGGTCAGATGCGTTTCTACTGTATTTACATTTTGATACCAGTTATCTTGCTGCCAGGCAATTATGATTCCTACCTTTTCCTACGCAGGGGACATCTGTTCCAAGTGATCTTACTTCCCTGAGTTCCATCAACAAATAACAACACTGCGCCACATCCTGTGATAAACTGAGGTGGCAGACATGAAAACAAATCAAAAACTAAGAAAACAGAGAAAAGCCTGCGATAAATTGTTGCAACAATCCACAGCAACACAACATTTTTAGTAATAGAAGGTCTTAGGTCTTAGAGCTGTGAAGGTCAAGAAACATTTGCCAGAAAATCTCAGCTGTCAATCTACACAAAACATCAGAGAAATAGGAACCTTAAACAGTGCATCACAATATCCAACAGACTCTCCTAGACAGAGATTACAGAAGCAGGAAGTTTATTGAAAACTTCTTTCCCTCAGAATGATAAGAGGAAACTGTAATCTTATTTCTAAGTGGATGAAATTTCTCTTTTTATCCAGAATCGTACATCTCGTGTGTATGCGTCTGTGTGTCTTTCAGACAAGGGAGAGTGCAAAGGCAAATGGAGAGAGTTACATAAGAATATCACGACAGAGACGAACTAACTCTGTTATGCATGCTATATGAGAAGTGAGAGATGGAAGAGAAAGATGGACAGGCGGCCAGAAAATAAAGCAAAGATGAAGACTGGCACTGAGTCGCGTCCGCAAACAGAGTGATAAGACAGACAGAGAATTAGCAACAGACGAACAGAGGCTCAGGCAGTAAATCTGACAGTTAAGAAGGCACAAAGAGAGACGGCCAAAACATTAGTAGTTAGTGTAGATAGTCTGTTATATGCTTAACTAAGGGAGAATGACAAACAGGCAGACACATTCACAGATACAGACCGGGAGGGACAGACAGACATGACAATGCAGAGGTGGTTGTGCAGGTCTGTCTGTCAGTGCCTGCAGCATTACATGCAGCATTATGTAAGAGTGCTGGGGACCGACTTGCACAAAGCCAGCGCTCTCCTAAAATTCCAATTGGACACACACACACACACACACACACACACACAGACACAGAGAAAAAGAAAAGAAAAAAAAAACAGTGTATTAAACGACTTAGCTGCAGTAATGGTTTTACAGGAGAGGATGACGAGGGGATTTGGAGACATACAGTATATGTGGAAGATACTGCAGTGCAAGGTTCTGGTGAAAAGAAGGAAAAGAGACAGAGGACAAGGTGCCGTTGTCATATAGCTACGATAAATGTGGCAGTTGTGACTGGTAATGTATGTCCCATACTACCTACAGTACTAATTATGAGGGGGGTTGACTATGCAGTGGGCTTCACACTGTTATAACATATCATGTTATATATTTATATCTATCCATATCTATCTATTTATAAATGGATGTATAAACAGTAGACTCTTAAAATCTCAGTGAACTGTCTGTTAATTCAGAGACGTAAGCAACACGGACTCTGCTTCTGTATATCCTCACTATTGAAAAATCACAGCAAAAAAAAAGAAAAACGAATAGTGTATAACTCTACGTACGTTACCACAGCGGGGTTGCAGCAAGAGTGCGTCACTGCAGAGGGCTAAATGCAGTGGGACAACAATGACGCACACACAGTGCTATTACCAAGCTGACAGGGCTTTCCCTGCTCAGAGCTGTGTGATGATGGGGTAATGACGCCATTGAGACTGAGAACACAGTGCTTAGCTGTCTCCCTGACGAAACAACTCTATCAAGCGCTGCGAGACTCTTATTCTTTGACAAACAGGCACAAAAACCTTAAGGGAATAGTGCTGTATCTGTACAGTTTTACAACCTTTTAGCAAACAGTATAATTACTGTAAATGTGTGTGCATATTTGGTCATTTGTGTGCGTGCATGTGTGTGTGTGTGTGTCAAGGCTGTGCAATTAGTGCTCATGCTCGTCCATCTTCCAAACGGTCCAGCTAACTGCAACATACAGTAGTGAGTGATGCTGACACTGCAGTGGCTGTTTGGTGCCTCGCCTGGAGTACACACTTCAAAACCTTGTCTGAGTTGTTGAGATATTCAGCTGTGAAAAGGAGCCGCGTTGTGCTATATGCACGTGCATCCATGACCACATTTGAATATGGTGAGCAATTAAATCCAAGTGCTTTCTCAATAATTTTGTCCAAGTGCCTAATCTGGAGTCACCAATGCAAATAAATAAATACAACTTTGTGTTCATAAGTACCGGCCAGTGTCCTTGGGCAAGATACTGAACCACAAATTGCTCCCGATGGCATGGCCAACGGTGTGTGAGTGTGTGTGTGTGCGAATGGTTATCACTGAAGAGCAGGTGGCACCTTGTACGGTAGCCTCTGACTCTGTATGTGGGAGAATGCTGACGTGTTGTAAAGCGCTTTGAGTGATCGCAAAGATTGGAAAAGCGCAATATAAATGCAGTCCATTTATCATAAGTAAGGCATCAAAGTTCATTCAAACATCACAGAAGCATTTAATGCCACGTCACTCTTGGCTCAATCTCTACAGACTGCATTTCAGCCAGTGCGTTCCACCTCTTTTGCTCTCCACATGGACCGTTAACCTGCAGGCAACCAAAGCCGGCTCAAACATGATTGGTCAACACCACTCGCACTACAAAACCAGGGCGCTTTAGATACGAAAATCGTGTCCCGTTGCTTACAGATTTGTCATTCATATGCAGAAATCTGCTGTTCGAGATTAATCTTGGCTTAATAGCAGGACAATATGTGCTCCAATGTCCCTGTGTCAAGCACATCTGTATTGTTTAGTTGTTAAGCCCTATGTGATAAGCACAATGACATCGGGTCGTTCTCTGAAAGCTTCATCGGTCTTTACGCAGAGTCATAGACGTTGTCTTACATGTTGATTTTGTAGAGCAGAGCCTGTCGCTGTAAACACAGATTTAAGTGTAAAAGGTCACAGAGAAGTGACTTTCTGTGCAACGACGTACAGCGATCGTCACAGAAAGGGGAAGCGTGTCTCTTGGTATTCATGACAAAAGAGCAGTGCGACTCTGAATACAGAGATGACCCTTCTTTGAGGTCAACATAATGTCTTTGTGAGAAATGCACAGCGAGCGCCAGGATGACACTTCAGCTCCTGAGAGGCGACTTTGGCTACAGATGCAACTCTCAGCAGCCACTCTTCCTTCCTACTCCCCTACTCTCTGCCGGGGGAGGGGGAGCAGAGAGGAGACAGGGAGGAAGGGAAGAGAAGAGGTGAAAGAGAGGGGAGGGAGCAAGGGTAATGTGATGCAGCAGTGAGCAGTGCAGACGGAGGAGGCTGTGTGAATGCCAATAACCAATATATTCCCCAGCCTCAACAGACACACACACAGCTTTGTCAGAACATGGGGCTTGTAACATAAAACCAATTAATTTACAAGAGACTATTTTCTCAGTTTCATGAAAGCTCACACTGAAATAATTCATTCAAAAATACGACAGATGCAATTAAACCGTAGTGTGTGGACTGTGGTCGGGCAGAGATGCTGTGAACGGTACCGTTTTCTGGTTCTTTAAAATAGTCAAATTCAAACCACTTAAAAAAGATTCAGCTCACACAAAGATACAAAATAAAAAATAAACTTAATTTCACATTTACCTCTAGTGGTGCGTCGCCATGACGACGTCCATCTCTGAGTTCTACCTCCACCCTAATACGAAGGAGGAGACTGGAATTGTGTTCCCTCAGTATTTAAGATGACTTTTGAAACACTCAGGAGCACTTCCATTCAAGAACTTTCCATTATCAGTACTTCCATTACTCTGGACAATTTGCAGACCTTGAGGTGAAGGGATTTCTTTGGAATTACCCTCCACCGACTTAAAATGTCCCAATGAAAACTCCTGACTGTGCGTTTGGTGGATTATCCAGCTGTTTTGGGACATTGTTTCCCGGAGAGAGATGCTGTTGAAATACAAAATGTGATGCTTCAATACTGCCATAATATAAAAAGGTGGACGCAGATATCTCAAAGCCCTGTGCCATACAAAACTATTTGCATGGCATTTATACAAATAAGGGTTAGTAATACAGTAAAATATGTTTTTTGTAATTTAGGTAAACTGACCCTTTTATAAAAGGCCCTAATTACTCACGACTTCATCAGACATTGTGATACTAATAATCTAATCATTTGTTTGATATACAAACAATACATACTGTCAACAGTTTGTCCTCTTAGTAAATAATATATAAGCTAGCCTTTAGTCCATTATGAGACTATATGAAGTGATTATCATTTAACTAAACTCTCTGTATAAGTGTCTCCACTTATTTCACCATTATCTCCAATACGTGACACAAAAGCTACATATTTCCATTCTGATCCCTCTCTTAGTATGTCTTACTTATCTAGATCATTAGCTTTATCACTTTCACTATCCTCACATCTTTTACATCTCTGTTCTCCATCCTCACCCAAACCATTTCATATTTTTCAACATGCTAACTTACTCTCACAGCTACAGCACTTACAAAGAAAACGTAATAGTATGCAGCAAGCATTTAATCAAATCAGGTAGCCAGTCTGCATCATTAACTAGCTATATAATTTGCACACTGTGTGGGGGTGAGTAACAGCCTCTACCCTTCCAAGGGCCATATTATTACCGTAAGTGCATGAGTCAGGAGAGTGTGTGCGGTCACTCACAGTCCGCCTGCACAAGCCCTCTCACCAAGGTCGTTCAGTGTCGCTCAGAACAGAGCCATTTACCGAAAACAAAATAGATTAAAAAAATCTCCACGTCCACACACGCACACAGTAACCTCTCCTGCCGCTAACAAATACACACATGCATGCAACCTGTGAGCCTTTGTCTCTGTGTGCAGTTGAAGTACCCACTCACACATATAATGTCAGGTCGGAATAGATTTGATAATAAGAGATTTTCTAATTGTCCCAGAACAAAGAAACTCCCACTGCGACATCAGAAACCTGTGACAGACGCGCACACACAAGCACACTCCCTCTGTGCTCTGTTTATCAGGGCCAGGCCCATCGATCATCCGAGCCTGGTTGCCCGGGTAACCCTGTTATTATTCAACGCACGGAGCACCAGCTTGCAGAGAAAGCTGTGCATATGTGTGTAAGTTAGTGGAGGTTCCCATTGGATCACAGGCAAAGCGGCCACTCGTCCAGGCATCCTCCCTAATCTGCATACCTGTGAGGGTGGACACACACACACACACACACACACACACACACACACACACACACACA
>CALSBV010009973.1:1521861-1657309 GCA_943590825.1 Bovichtus diacanthus
CACACACACACACACACACACACACACACACACACACACACACACACTTTTTTTTTATTCAGCATCCTTCCTCCATTTTTCTTCCCTGCTTTGCTGCATTTCATTCAGCCTGCACCCTTATCTGCTCGCTCTCCCACTTATTTTTCATTCACATTCTGCGGCTCTGAGGCTCATTCATAAACAGCACCACTCCTTACAGCGGCAAAAAAGTAGGGAGGAGGGGAGGAGAAAGCGGGATGGAGGGAGGGTTGCCCCTACTGACTTACTGACTGCTGCATGGTGAGGGCTCCCTGAAAACTGAAAACAGCCAATCCGGATGCTGAGAAGAGGGGAGTGTAGGTAGGAGAGAGAGAGGGAGGAAGGGAGAGGCAGAGAGGAGGGAAGGGGATGGGGGGTAAGAATCCATCCGCTTCCAACTACACTCTCTACTCCACCTCCTCTGTTCCTCTTTCTGTCATTCATTCATTCATTCATTCATTTAACCCACCCTCCATTCACACAACACAACCTCATCTGCTGCAGTTGTGTATCTGCTGCATATGTTACAGCACATCTAGGTAAAGACAGACAGTGGGGAGATGTACTGAACATTGTGTGCATAGACAGTATATATGCGTGTGTGTGTGTGTGTATGTGTGGCTAATTTCTCTCTGGTTGAGGCCAGAGGACACTGCAGACTAAAAAACCTCTACTGCCTTTGTTTGCAGCTCAATTTATCTCTGCATTACCTTGCTTACCGTTTAATCCAAAACCAATACAACACAACATCACAACCTCATTGCTGCTCGTTATTACCCAACACCACATGCAAATCCTCCTGTACCATCAATGCAGGACCTCGACAACAGTCTGATTAACATGTAAATTTGTCAGAGACTGTCAGAGCCTCTGAGACCTTTCAATTACTTCAGTATTAGGCCATTGTTAAATACATAAAGCCAATATATTCCTTGAACGCCACTGTGAATACGCTGGCTGGCAACTGCCAGCACAAACTGGGGCAGTGACAGGGGAGGACAGAGCTGATACAAGCCTATCTGATCAGACGTGCTCCGCCTCCAGCTGGCGTGAAATGGCTGTGGCCAGTTCTATTATTCCTCTGAAAGCTGCCTGCTCCTCACAGCCTCGCTGTTGTTATTCCAAGTGCGAGGTGTGTGCATGCATGCACTTGCCTGTGTAGACAATGAGAGACGCGAGAGTAGGAAGAGATGGAAGGACAAAATAGAGGAGAGGAGAGGGGTCAGGGGTCAGGGAAAGAAAAGCAGGACAGAAACCAATAAGGGGAAAAAAGGAGGGAAAGGTCACATGGAAAAATGTAGAAACTGATGTTGAGAAATGAGGGATTAACTTTCCATGTGCAACAGCAGATCTGATATCAGTTGGATCTTCTGACAGCTGCTAAGACATAACTCCTGACTTCTCTCACTCTGCCCCCATGCTCTCCGTGTTGCCAGTGACTTTCCATCCCATCAGCATTTGGTGTCAGAGTGCGTGTGTGCATTTCTAGCACTGCGGAAAAAAGGGATGGGAGAGGACTGTCACCTAAGATCTCCCGTTAACACTGAAATAAAATCCTCCTGCTCAGCCCTTATGTTCCTCCACTTTGAAGTGAACTGCAGGTTTACAAACAAACAGGACACTCTCATGTACATGGCTTAGCTTCTTCCCAGTGCACACAGTGACAAGGACACACAAGTGCACACACATCAAACTGTAGGTCGGACCTGCAGAACCTTTCTGAGGATTATACTCGGCAGCACAGCTCTTTAAATCTACAATAATAATTATGTGTATTACATATTAAACGCATTGACCATTGGAATAAAATAACACAGAATATAACAAAAATCAAACAGCAGCAGTGGCTGATATATACTCTAGAAATACGCAAGTCTCTACTGCCAATTTCTCAATGAGCCGTAGCTCAACATAATAGCCCAACAAGAGTTAGTTGGCCTAAAGTGCAGCTCTCACAGTTTTCAACATTGTAAACACCTCCGCTCCAGCTATATATGACTTCTGGCACACAGGTGGACATTTTTGATACCAAATACTGTCAAGTAGGTAGAAGGGAGGGCAGGGGAGGCATAAGTGAGGCAACGGTCGATGGGGAGAAAGAGAGGTGAGACATCGAGGATGAAAAGGAGCAAGTGAGAGAGCGTCAGGAGGCGATAGAAGGGCGTGATGGAGGGGATGAGAAGAGCACAGGTGTGAGGAATAAATGAGCAAGATGATGTGTGCAGAGAGGGTGACAGAGGGAAGATTTTACATTGTTGCTTGCATGGGGTAATGTTCTTTATAAAAAGGCATAATGTCATTGTAGTCAAGGCACTGGGACATACATAGTTACACAACAGCTGACTGACCAGTCACACTCATGGTCTTTCACTATTCCTTTGCCAATAAACACCGCTTACATCACCCTCAGGAGCTGAAGGAACCCACAAAGTGACAGGACAATGTTGTCAGTGGCTGAGCTAAATAGAGACAGCAATGCAGGATATTTAGGGAGGGTAAAACATACCCTATAAGTCTATTCCATGCACAACGGGGCGGCACTTAAAAAAAAAAAATTCATTTTCAATTAATGTGTTCATTATACTTCTGATTAATTGTGCGTCTTAAACGTTAGAAAATAGTAGACAATATCCAAGACAAGATGCCTAAAATTCAACCTGAAATTACTTTGTTTCGCCCCCAAACAAACATTAGTTTCAGCTCTAATGTCCAGCATGAAATATGAATACATACATGCACGCACACAATAAAGGCTACCAAAACAACAAAATAAAAACCAGCGGGCAGCAAACCCATAACTTCACTAAACCTTAACAAAACCTACAGATGAGGCCATCAGTTGGTAATTATTAAGAAGAAATCTGAAAATACAGACTGTACAGAACTGTACAGAACCTTTTGTGCGTGTCTGTATGTGTCTTGTTCTGAGAAAGCTTTAGTAGTTATTCCCCTGGACAACTTATTGGATTCTGAAATGTCAGCACTGACACTAAAACCCACCCACACACACGTTTTAGTCGCCCCTCTGGTCCACAAAAGGAATGTGTTCTTGGTTGGACTGTGGAGATTTTACATCAGGCCCTCTATACCAGGAGCACTGCTGTTAACATGTAGAGAACATGGTAGGCAGAGAGATTCTCCCTGGATATCACGCACGCACGCACGCACGTACGCACGCACACAATGCTGGATAACAGAGCCGTTACATCATCACCCCTCGCCTTGGAGAACGAGGCATGAGCGTTGACCACTGAAAGACGTGGGGTCATTACATCACTAGCAGTAGCCCCGAGCAAGCCATAAAAGAAGGAGCCGTGGCTGTGATGCAGGCGGGAACTGGACGGTGTGTGAGCTGATCATCGCTAATGCTCGGTAATGTTGCCAACAGACATGCAGGTCAGGTGGAGGGTCAGGCTCTGCCTGACGCAATGCTGTGACAGACACCACCCCGGGCCTTCAGCCGGCCAAGCCAGTAATGAGCATTGTTATGTGACATTATGAGGCCGTATGAGACACACAGTGCTTTAATAATAATATTCCATCATCATCAATGCTGGAGTTTATGATCCATTTTAAAACTGGAATGTGCCAGTGGCATTTCTGTTCCACACAGTCCTGTTTCATAACTCTAGGCCTATTGATAAACACTCAATATTTATGTACAGTTTCATTACAAGAGCCTTTTTACATCAGGTTCTTCGTATCGTTATGCCAAGAAATGCTACTTCATTTTAAATTTGTGACTTTCTGAATCATTTTTAAAGCAGAAACAACAGACCTCATGCTATTGTGGTAAAAGTGGGTGTGAGTGGGCAGTGCAGCTTCGAAAAAGGATATGTTATTATAAATGATTTCACCACCTCTTAATCATAAGGGACTAGAGGATCGATGCTGCATCTACAAAAAAAAACAACAGTTACCATGTTTTTAAAAAAATCTTTAAAAACAAGTCACAAATACATACTTAAAATAGCAAAATTGTTTCCTAAAACAGCAGGGCTCTGTTTTTTATCAAACGTAACTCAACCAGCAGTAAATAGTGCATTTATTGTGAGCTAATTTCAACCGCAGCTGTGACGCACTAGTGAGTATTTAGTAGTCACATCAATTCATTGTTGGCTTTGGTATTTCCGTGGGATTTGTAAGTAGAACTATTAAGATCCTAATGCAACCATAACGTTGGTATGTGACCAAAAGGAAAATCAGTAGTATTACCCATCTCTATTGATGAAAACCTAAAATAGAAGACATCCCACTGATGTTTGATCATGCATACTAGGGTGGATAATGTAAGTTACATTTTCTAGTTTCATTTTAAATCTGTTTACATACAGAAACAGCAGTGTCAGTCCTCACGTCTAGACTATAACCACATACAATCCTGAGTAGGAGTTCATGACAAAGAAAGAAGCACACAGAAAGGCAGAAGAGGGTCATTGAGAAGGTGGGGAGCAAGAACGGTTTGATGCTGAAGCCAGTCTCCACACTTGAGAAAAGCCGGCAGAAAGAAGTGGGATGGGGATAAAACAGGTAAGTGAAGGCTGAGAGAGTGTCGGCAAAATACATGTTTGAAACTGTACAGACAATTGGAGGACAAAGAGCGAAACAAATCAAAAAGAACACGCATGAATAAACTGAGGAAGGGGGGAAGAAAAGACATTAAAACAGCGATCAGCATGCAGTGCTTTAGCTCTCCCCATCTATGCATCCCTCCCTCCCTTGAATCTTTCACTCTGTGCTGTACAGATTATTTTAATGGGAATGACCTCCATCTGAGACAGTTGAGTGGCCCAAACCTGATTAGTTATTTACCTCCCTTCCATCTCTCCTTCCTAAGCACTGTGGCGCCTCAAGTCTTCCTTTACGCCTTTCCCTCCTCTCTGCCAAACTATGCCCCGGTCCCGCTATAGTGATGGTAATTTAAAGTGTGGTTTTAAACGAGACAATAGTCCTTCTGGATTTACACACTTGACAAGTGAGGGGAGCAGGGAAACGTGTGCAACCGCGGCGGGCCTTAATCCAAGCGCGGTGCCATCTAATTCATGTCTATACAACACGTTCACACCTCTTTACAGTAGCCTTCCTGATATAACTGCCCATCTGTGCATGCGAGTCTGTTGACGACGACGGCAGCATGTGCTGGTGACAGAAACGTTCGATTCCATGATATTGGGAGGAGAGAGATATAGAGAGATGCCCTCCAAGATGAGATCTCTCAAGCGATATATTGGCTCTCCTTTGGGCTTAAATCAGCGTGCAGAAAGTGGTCTGCACAGTTGTTGCTTGCTGCAGTGTAACGCAGGAGAGAGGCAAGAGAAGATATTTTATATATCAGACTCAGGAGTCTGAGCCAACTCACGCCTTTGCTGTAGGTGTGCCTATGACGCACACTGAAAAAGTGAAGCTGCACACTTTCTGTGTTAGTCTGTCTATGTTTTTTAACAAGCAGGGCTCTAGATCATCGTCATCCAAATAAAAGAGAGATCTCCAGGTATAATGATGTTGACTGTATACTGGCACTGTAGTCTTGCGGGAATTAGACAGCAGCAAAACACAGGGAGGGTTTTGTCGAGCAAAGAACCCGACTCTCTCACACACACGCCACACACATTTAACAAACCCCCTGACACACACCACAAAACACACACACGCCACAAAAGAGGCTCACATTGGAAAAAGAAAATAGACCACCATAGCCCTCTACATTTCTGTGGAGGTATAACAGTTGCAACAAAAACACTTCAAAGCTGCCAGCGTACATACGTCCTGATGATAAACACAAAAACAACGCATTATCAAAACAGCTTCGTTACAACCTTTAAATCGTCCATAATCGTTTTTTCAAAGACCCAACTTATTGCACGCTACCGGAAGTGACTACGTCAAAGTGTAAAGCTTCACCTCGGGGAACGAAATGCTTGTTTGGATCACGATTAAATAGATAAAACAATCACATTTTAGAACCACTGTAACACACAGCTCCACTGATAAAAGCAATAAAGCTGCTGTGCACTCTTTAGCAGCTTTATTACGCAAATTACAATTTAATATACAAATGATCAACAGATAAATTCTTGCTCCAGCTTAAAATAAATATCAAAATCAAGAGGGAACCCATGAAGAACGTGTGACATTGCCTCCACCAGCTTTTGCCACTCAAGCCACTTGCGTCATGTTTTGTGCAGCTCCCATTGACATACACATCTACTCTATGTTCAGCAGCACAGCACTGTGTTCATGCTTCAAATGTTTTTGTTGCATGTTTTACACAGCAGCAGGTCTGTTTTAAATCAGGTACTGCAGGTAGTGCAAGAGAACTGGTTATATTTCTGAGGGAACAGGGACATCTTGTGGACTAATTGGGAAGGTTCACCCCGAGGCCCAGGGGATTCTCCTTCAGCAGTAAAGTCTTGCTTCTCTCAAAGAGGATAGCAAGCTCAACTCTTCTGTCCCTTCACAGAGATAATACAGAATGTTTTGTACAACTTTGTAACAGAAATAACACAAAGCCAACAGGATTTAGTTTTTCTTCAAGGCATCTTGTACCTCAGTAAAGCGACCAGTATCCAGTCTAAAATGTCTCAAAGATGAAGAGTAGAGTATTGAACTTCATTATTGTTTTTGGTACAGACTGAAATGTGTCCATAGTACAGAAAAAACTGTCAAGTACCGAATGTTGCGGCATGCGTGTCATATTTTAAAGAGAGTTCCTAATTTAAATCATAATTTAGGCAATTTTAGACCGTATATCATTGAAGCGTCTTGAGGTTCTTACACAGCTGCTTGTGTTGGACAACATTAACACAAAATGTGTTTTGTACATAAACATGTTTTCATGTCACAGGCAAGGTATTCAACAAAGGCTTGTTTTGATATTGGTAAAAAAAAAAATTGAAAAAACACTTTGCATTGGCAACAGTATTGAACATTATTGAACAGCCAGCTCTACCCAAGAGTGAATTTAACAACATTTTATGTTACAAATGTCATCATCCAGCTGTCAAATCTGTTCATACTTCTTATACATTACAAGTTGGCTGCCTAGGGGGTTTAAATGAAAGTATGCATGGTGCTAATGACAGCTTTGACAGCCATGATGATGGTATCTGACACTCAGGACAAATGGTCACGGGCAATTCTGCCTTTGACACCAGAAAGTAAAGAGATGACAGGAAGACGGCCAACTTGCAACAAGAGTCATCAGCTGGACCAGAACTGGGGGACCCCTAATTTACCAGGAAGCCTTCAAATGGTGACGACATGTTCAGAGTGAGGTTAAATCACAGACTGTGTGTCTCATACAATCAAAAGAACAGAAAACTACTAACCAAGTATAAGAATGGAGTCTTCTTTCTGGACGTGTTTTTCCAGAAGGTGCTGGAATTTGGTGAAGCCGCCCAACCAGTCATAACACTGCTCCGTCTTGTATCTTTCATCCCAGTAGTCAACGTCTTTGTACCTGGAGTTATCATCCGGCAGGTAGTCCATATTCTCTGTGACATGTAAATGTAACAAAAACATTCAAATATTATCCATTTCAGAAAAGATCCCTGATCTGCTATCATTGTGGCTGTAAGTTTACTAGCTGTGTTGTACCATCATACTAGTGTATTCATTTTATGGTCTTGTTCTTCTGACAAAACTCCATCCATTTCAGACATTCAGAGCTCATGGAGTTCATCATGAAAATCAGAGGGAAGGTAAACAGGAGTACAAATAAAAACTCAATGCCAGGCAAGTGTTGTACCAACAACACAACACACTGCAATGAAGTGTGGGCCCATGTGAAATCCAACATGATTCATATTTTCATTTCAATGCCAATAAAGGTTATTGGCATTGAAATGAAAATATTGTGGATGATGTATCAGTCAAAGCTAAATTACCTTATTATTGGATAGTCAGGTTTGAGCGTGTCAACCCGTTTCAATGCCAGGCTGTAATCACTTTTATCAGGTACAGTGTGAAGATGTCCAAAGACAATAGGTGCATTTTAAGGCCAAATAACAATGGAGTTTGTGATTTCAACTCAATTAAAAATACTTTATTTGCCCCTGGGAGGCAATTTGCAGAGGAATGTAGAGTAGTACAGAAACACAATATAAGAAAAATACATTTAACAATAGATAAGAATGCAATGATATTCTGTAGCGTCCACGATCAATACAAACAAATGAAAAAAGAAGATATACACAGTATGATAACAATGACAGTGATATGACATAGTCATAATAATGCAAAAAAAAATACTTTACACATTATAATAATGATCCATCCAATGTGTCAGGTACTTTACTCTTTGGCTGTGTATAATTTGGTGAGGTCGTACTGTTTTTAGTGTGTGATCATTTCATATTTTCCTGCTGTGTTTCAGTGACTGGGTCACTTATATTTACTGCCAGAAGGGTTAAGGTTTACAGTATGTATTCTTTTTACGTGTTATGTATCTCGTGTTAAAGCATGTGCGAGTTGTTTGTTTCAACTGGCTGCAAAACAAATCTCTTATTTTCCTAAATATTTAAAGTTCATTCCTCTCCACTGGGGAGAAACATTTAGTTTTACCTGACATTGTTGTTGCTCCAGGCTTCGTATCGTGTCACCAAACAACTGGTAAAGTTACCAACATAAGTCATAAGTTACTGTTACTTACTGACACAAGCCACTGAAACTCTCGTGTTGTGAGTTCGCCACAAAATGAACACAATAAACTGACACTTTTTGGGCTGTGCGGCGCTCGTGAGCTCCCTCGCGGCACATAGCGAAATGAAACGGGCACGCGCCGGTGGAGGGCACGGCGCATGCGGACTAGCAGCCGCTACACTGCGCGGCGGTCGCGGCCAGTTCAATTCCATTACAATTCAATTAATCGAGTTGGTTTCTGACTGTAACACCATGCACGGAATGGGCTTTGAATTAAATACCATTTATTTGACTACTTACGAATTCCTCGACGCCGCCACTGGCTCTGTGTTCAGTAAAACACGCCTGTTTGTAACTGTGAACACATCCACGTGTTGTAGCTGTGCAGCCCTGAAGCTACGGTGCCGCAGACAGTGCGGGTGCACGTGGAGCACACGCACCTACAACAGAAGAAATCTTGTGAGAAACCAAAGAGAGTAAAAGCTCAGAGTCCTTTGAGGAATTATTAGTTTGAAGAGAGACAGATTTCCTTGTTGACGGTAGTGAATGGTTCAGAGAGGGCGGGGCGTTATGATTTAACACTTTCGTACCCTGCTGCTTTCACATACTCCTTGTAAAATCTCCCAAATCTCATAACTAATTCATGCGACCAATTACTGAGATACAATTGCTGTAAAATCAGTTTCTCAACGACGTTCTTCTATTAAAAAAAGACATCCATTTCAAAGAATTAGTGAACACTACCTTATTGTTTCAATGTGTTGCCTGGTGTACTCCATTATCAACTTATAGGTCTATTACTACTGTTTTATAGAGCACAACATAATAAATGAAGAGAAAATGTGCATAATAGGCATAATAATTCAGTGCTGAAGCAATGAGTCGATTAATTGAGTCGAACTGAGTCCGTATGCTGTTCCAAATAATTACAAAACATATAGACATTGTAACTAATAAATCAGCTTTTTGTTTTCAAAGAATTCAAACTCAAAGATGTGGAGATTCATAGCACAAAGAAATAGCAAAGGCCTATTACTTTTTGGAAAAAGCTTCACCCCCTCTGCTATTGGGCTACTTACTGGACATGTTAGTATGCTACTCAGCTGAGAAACATGTATTTCCTTTTGGGGAGAATAAAGACCATCTATCTGCAGTATATATAATCAATTTGTTGGTAAATATCCATCAGGCCATGCCGCACTTCCAGCTTCCTGACCAACAGAGGTCGGGACACTGCAGCATCGGCTGTGTCATCACGGCCCGGACTGAGAACCTGCAGGCCTGAGTTGCATTCCTCGTAGCTCAGGACGTTAGATGAACATGTTGGCCTGAGTCTCTGAGCAGCACTGACATGTCCTGCTCAGAGAAGGAGAGATAGTTAGTTGTGTGTACTCTGCACAGGATACATAGACCCTCGTCTTCCATTGCCAGCACTTCTTTCTTTTCTGTGACCTGGAGCCCCGCTCTCACCATTGCCTGCTCATACACAATTATGACATTTGTTTATGATGCATATATCAAAAGCAAATACATATTGTTCATCTACAGGGACATTGACTAGCATATACTGGATTTACAGCAGTTCATTTTTAAGTTGCAATTAGGGCAACATGTGATTTATTTAAGACGTTGGTGCAAATTCCTCCTTGTTACTGTAGAGGGCAGAAAAGACCAGGGAGTGTGTGTGCAAGGTTACTCAAACTGGTGGTGTTGCAGGTTTTTGTTCTTGCTTTACATAACTGACTGCAGCTCACTGAGCATAGCTCACTAATAGTACTCCTCATGACAACAAAACTGAAATCTGTAAGATCAGCAGAGTTTGCTTTGAGAAATTGTGTGTAGATGCACTTAAAACTTCTCCGGTCACTTCAATGATGTATTGTCCTGCTACACTTGAGTCTAAGCCAAAAGAAAAGCCCAATTGTGCAGGGTACAGTACATTATTATGAGCAAATCAGTACATTTTAACGTCAGGTTCTAAGCCTAGCTCCAAATTGTGAAATGTCATGATGCATCATGTAATAAATCCCTTTTGACTACTGTTCAGGATTCATTTCCACCACCCTGTCTTAATTAAAAAACAAGCAAGAGCTCTCCTGTCCTACATGAATCTAAGCTGAAACATGTACTCAGCAGTGCAATTACTTGTGTTGCGCTCTCAGTAAAAGCACTGAAATTCAATATGGTTATCTGTCATTTTTCATGCATTTTCATGGTGGTCACTCACCTCTTCAGCAGCCTTTCTGCAATTTAGTTACACAAGAAAAATAATAAACAATGTGGCCTGTAGAGTGGCACAAAGAGAAATCTCCAAACACAGTCTGAGCTTCAAACAAGACTTAAGTTGCTCAGCACTGTCAATGGCTCCTCTGTTCTCACCTATGATGCCCATTTTGGCAGCAAACATCCGGAGACAGTCCAATAGGAATGCATTTGCTGAAATATCCCAACAAGTAACAGATGGCTCCGATCCTCGATTGCCCTGTTCCTCCTATAATGCCCCCTGTCACAGCCTGCACACTTCAAATACAGCTATCGGGCTCTCTGCTGTGCTTTGACACAACAATTATTACTCAAGCTAACTACTCCCTTACCGCCATGACATCTGCAGGATGGAAGAACCCATATATGATCATGACATTAGCAACCTGGTGAACTATTTCTCTAAAAGATGCAAACAAAGATGTACATTCATTTGACGATCAGACAGGCTCAAGGTTTGATGAAGTGCATTTTGAAAGATACATCAGAGACTATGAACATGTTTTTTTCCTGAATACAAGAATACACGCAATACTCAACAAAGCACGAGACAGCAACTGGATTGAATAATGGAAGAACACAGATGCCAGCTATACATTCAATTAAAAATACAAAGTTCACTGTGCAGGAGAGTAATGATATCTGTTTCCCTGCAGATGGTAGCAGCACACTGCTATTTTCAAAGGATTTTATTTCCTGGATAATGTTTATTAGGGCGAACAGAAATCCACTGATAACCTCACAAAGGACATGCTCTTTCATTATCTGACGATGAAAAGTTGTCTGCAGCTAAAGTTTTTGGCTCACACAGGCAAACCCACTGCAACGCGTTTGTCATGTATTACCGAAAGTACAGTGGTGTGAAGATAGAAGTGCCCATTCATCTTCATCAACGAGAGTCGCTAGTCCTGTGTCAAACCCACCTAAATGGCTCTTTGACTGCTGTGCAAGAGGCGAGTCCTTCAGTGTGGAAAGCTCACAGAGAGAAGCTCTTACGCCTTCAGTGCATCACGTGCCATTCTGTCCAACTTCTTTGGTTATGGTATATTCACTTTCAGGCAACTCTCTGATGTCAAAACCATAATTTCTTGTAATCATAAAGTGTGTTACAAGAAAGTTACACCCCTTCACTACACAACACTATTTCTTTGGCAAAGTGTGAAAACCTTTACTGGAGTTTCTTGGACATCAAGGTGCACAGTCATTTTGAAATGTGTTGCTAAATGTTTCGGATGCGTTTTGATTTTCTTTTCCTTTACATGACATGTTTCATTGTGCAATTAATGTTATCGTTATAGCCTATTTGTATGTTTGAAATGTATGAAATAGAAATAGAAATATCATCTGTTGGTCATTAAAGTCTGTGGTCTGTCCTACGCTTAATGTTACTCACTAAGTTTGAATAAAATTTTTGATTTAAATTATACAAAATTTTATTTTAAAAAAATAGCTTCTTTAGTAAACAATGAATCATCTCACAACTGAAACAGCTAAATGACGTTCAACCATTATGCCTTCATGATAATACACTGGTCATTGTAATATCTGCAGTAGGCTGTAATGTGTAAACAGTGTGAGTGTACTTTTAAAGCAAGCAATTACATACTTCTTTGGATAAAAACAAAATCATTGAAAATACTTGAAGCAGTGAAGCTGAAGCTCATGACCTCGATGGCAAAGAGTTACCAGAGTCAACAGAAACCTATTCACCACACACACACACACACACACACACACACACACACTCACACTCACTCACCAGATGGGGTCATCAGGTTTGATGAGTGTGCTGAAATGGAACCGGGTCTACCAACCTATATACTGTAGGTTTGACGCTGCATCATACTTATGTAACCCTCATGCTGGCACCAGTTAAGGTACAGTAATATCAGTGATGGCAAGTGGAGAAGCAATAACAAAAAAAAAAAATCTCCTTGCAAGAGATTTTTAGAGCAGAAGTGGCCGGAGGAGAAAAAAAACAACACATTTCACTAACACACTAGACCCGGCTGGAGATGCGGAGAATCATTTGCCACAGATTCCTCTGCATAGTGGAGGCACTATCACAGACCACGTGAGAGGAATATTCAATGACGGTCCCCGACAGACCGGTTCATCTCCGCTGGCACTCCTCTGCTGCTGACATGGACTCGTGGACACTGTATTTCCTCAGCTTCCCACGAACGGACGCGGAGGGAGGGCGACACTCTGTCTGAATGTAACCTCTGGTCTTTCGCCGTTTGCTCTTCTTTTTCTCTTCTTTTTTTGTTTGGATTTTTTTTTTTTTTTTTCTATCTTCTTCTCTCCTCCACAAGTCAAACAGTCAGGGGAGGGTATGGCTTGGCCGTGCATCAGCAGAGTGTGCTGCCTGGCTCGCTTCTGGAACCAGTTCGACAAATCGGACCTCTCCGTCCCACTCACCATCCAGAACTACTCGGACATCGCCGAGCATGAGGTGCGCTCCGTCACCAAACAGGTCTCCGCCTCGGAGCGTGCACCCGGGAATAACTACACGACCCCGGACCCGCGCGCCGTCTCTCATGCGCTCAAAGATGGCCCGGGGACCCGAGGATCTTTCAGTGCACGGAAGGAGCAAAGTTACAAGCCCCGGGAGGAGTATCACCCGCCCGGAGTGCCTTTCAACAGTGTGACCCAGTACAAGCAGGATTTCAAACCCTGGCCCATTCCCAGGAAGGAGAATTTCCCTTGGATTAGTAACGGGGGCAGCAGGGCAGACAGTGTTTCGGACAGCCCGGTGAACGGTTACCACAGCCAGGCACTGCCGGGGGAGAGCGAGGAGCGGGGCAGGGGGCAGAGGTGGGGAGAGCAGCAGGTGATGGAGGAGAGCAAAACCAGCTCCTACAGGTAGGACATGTCATCCTCTCGTGCTCGTTTCAGCACCTGTCGCTGTCCTCTGCATCGGACGATTGGAGCAGTCAGGCAAACTGCGAATGGTGATGCCTTCACTGACGCTTAATTAGATTTGTGTGTTTTAATAATTCATTGACTTCCAGGGTCGACCGAGCAAGCCTGCATGGAGATAGGGGTCATTAATAATTCTCTTGCACATTTTATATTTTATATAAGAGAGAGCTACATTTGTTTTTTGTTTGCATTTTATTGGAGGGCTGGACAGGAGGTGTTTGACTTATGATCCTATAAACAATTACTTACAATCCTCAATTTACTAAAATGTACTTATTGTGGTAGATTGTTTAGAGACCTAAAGAAGTAAAACTGCATTGGTACTTCACAGTAAAACATTTCACAAATATATCATTTGAAATATTTGTCTTGTTGATCATCTTGCGACTGCTCAGATTTTTTTCTTATGATCCCTTGGTTGGTCCATACTCCCAGTTAGAGTAATGAAAATAAACTATGGTATCTAAAGGGGAATTGAGGCGATTTATTATCTAAAGTTATAGGGACATATTTTTTAAAACCAGAGGCTGACATATCTGGACTTTTAGTCAAACACACAGGATCCTACGCTTAAAATAAAGCAACTCAATAGCTTTCATTCCCCCCTCCCTGCCTGGTGTTTTCAAACTCGACCTCCCAGTCTCAAATCCAGTCCAAGACATTATCAGGGTTAATTCCCCAGACTTTAGGGAAGCTTTGCCACCAAGCTACAGAAGATATTTCAAGACAACCGTTTTAAGATAAACACTCCAAATGACAAGTAAACTGATTCACGTATAAAATCTGAAGAATGCCCCTTTAAGTCACACTTAAATACATTTTTGCCTCCCCTATACTGAGTCTCCATCATCCACCTTATGTTTCCCTCTTCCTCCAGGCAAGAGTACAGGCCGTGGACGGGGGTGAGACCAGCCAAAAGTGCGAGGAAAAATCTTCCAGCTCAATACTCCAGCCCAGGGACAGAGGCCACCAACGTCCCGCGTGAGACTAGCTACCAGGCTGCCTACAGCGGCGACGTCCCGTCCATAGGGCTGCATCAGAAGGAGCACAATATCACATCTGCTGCCTCCAATGTACACCCTGCTGCTGTCCCCCAGCACATCCCCGCTGCCCTGCAAGCTGGCAGTTCCCCCATCCCCTCCAGCCTCCACCAGAGCGAGGGAGAGGTAAGCAAAGGCACCAGTGTTGGTCGAATGGTGTGTTTTCACGATATATACATTAAAGCAAAAGCTGTGTCAATCCTTCAGCTGGAGGAGCCATGAAATGTGCAAATAGCTCATTGGAGGAGCTACAGGTTTAAGCAGCATGCTCCTCCTGAAAGTCATCTTCTCTCGTCTCCCCGGTGGCTTGTCGCTGTTGAGGCGTTACAGAAAAGTGAAAAAGCATCACAAAATGACCCAGCTGTTTAAAACAGGCCATGTAGCCTACTGTGTTAGGTAACACTCTGCTGGTGCTACACTCATTACTTTGACCTGAATAAAACAGGCCTAAACAAAAAAAAAATGTAAAAAGTAAATGGGTAATTCTTCCAATTGAGTTTCCCTTTGGTTGGAAAACAAAACAAACCTAGACATATGTATTGACATCTGCCAAATACATATCATTCTTGTCATTTTATTGTAACATTTAGAGGGTTGTAATTTGTATTTGGAGTTTAAATTTATGAGGGTCAATGTTTTTTCTCACAGCTGAAATATAGTTGAGCATACATTATGTTAAAGACATGTGACAAAGAGTCCTTAATATGGCCAGCAGTTGAAGAATTAATCAAATATTCACACACTTGTACATTTTGTGCTCTCAGAAATGATGAGACAGAAAAACGGGCACATAAAGAAGCAAATGTCTGACTGAAGCATAACTAACTGCAACAAAGAGAGAGGATTTTCTCAGGAAGCTGAGAACTCAACAGTCAGGTTGTTCCAGATTATCGTAGGATAAACTGGGTGAGGGGACACATCCCCCTTTCCTCTGTCCCCTCCCTGGGTGCTGTCACTCAGGTCAGCTGTTTTGCGTGACAGTAAGTGAGACAGATTTTGGGAATCTCCAGAGGTTTAGTGCCATCCCTCTTCCCCGCCCACACCCCTCTGTGCCATCTGCCAGTGGAGAGCTGGGGCTGGTCTGGGCTGGGCCGGGTCAGGCTGGCTTGTCTGTTAGCACACTGTGCAGCAATAAATCTCACACTGAAGGGAAAGCTGTGTTTGCAGGGTTGTAGCTACCATTGAGGACACTGATGTCCTCAGTATTTAGGGGTTTTAGGAACCAGTGGGAAGTTTACGGGCTACTTTAGTGGATAATTCAAAGGGAAGATTCCAGTATTTTCAAGACTCAATCCAAATTTGACTAACAAATAATAAAGGATTTATTATTTCTCTACCAGATTTTATTCTGGCAATGTGCAGAATGGATAGCCAGTGAAAACCATGCATCTCCAAATATATGTTCCTTCATGGACTGAGCAAATTCTCCTACTTCTTAAAATAATTAAAACAATGTCAAAATTCAAATAATAATAATAATTAAAAAAAAAAAAAAAAGAGTACAATTCTGGTGTTGTGTTTTTCCAGGTTAAAAGGGGAACTTGTACTTATGACCTCAGTATTTTAAAATGTCTAACTACAGCCCTGTGTGTTTGCCTTCAGTCCTGCAACTTCAGTAGGTTAGAGTGATTCACGCATGAGGGGAAAATAAGTGGATATTTCCATAATATTTGGAATAAAGACTGCTCTATTAAGCCGTTTTGTCCTGTGTGATGGTGATGGAGGTTAAAGTGAGAGATGTCAATGGCGGGACACAGACTCTATTAATAACACTGGCCCAGTTTGAGTGAGAGTTCACGGCACATTAAGAAGGGATGTGCTGCTGGCACTGAGTTCGGCTGTGGGACTGAATACTGCGGTCGATATTACACACACACACACACACACACACACACGACCACCAACTCACACATACATGTGCAGTTTCCATGCAGTTTTATCGACTATAAAACATTCTGCCAGTGCGACACAAACCAGCCAGGCAGCAACTCAAGTTGAATTTAGATAATCCACCCCGGTCACCGGCGGCCCACACACTGCCGACTCATTATTGACTCACCAGCCCCCTGCAGAGGTGTCTGACCAGGCATTACACATCCCACTCCAGTATAGATTACACTGGGTCATGGCACTCTGCTGGCATTTGTCTTCGAGGGCATTTTCCGTTTGTGATGCCATTCTGTAAAATACATGACTATACCAAACTGTGATATCACCAGCAGGCGAAACTTCCTCATTAAGCGTGGAGCAGACTGTATCTATTCATTAAAAGATTTAATGGTTAAATCCCAAATAAGCTGCTGAAATCTGAATAAATCTGCTCTTGATGATAAAGGAGTTGGACAGCCATGAAATTCTCATTATTGCTCAAATCAATCTGTCAAATTGTTTGCTCCCCCACCTATAACACGTCAAAATCCATCTCAGCGGATAAAAGCTGTCACTAATTTCATGACACGCAGCAGACAATTGACCGATTAGGACACGCTGATGCTTTTCATGACGAGAGAGACGTGTCTTCATTGAACTCGCAAACCAAATTTAAAACATCCCAGAGGTTGTTGCGAGCAGTCAGACGAGAGGAAGAACCTCTGCTTGTCCGACTCGTCCAGCTTTAATGAGTGCAGCCCTGCACTCTCAGCACAGTCGTGTGTGTTCGGAATCAGCCCTGGCAACTGCAGCACAAGGCCAACAGATTTGCAGAGGATGGCCTGCCATATAATCCGGTGTGTGCGAGTGTCAGGGATGAGCAAGACAAAATCGCTGAATGGTGAACACATTTAGCATGCGGAGTAGAAACTCTTGTTACATTCTTGGTTTTTGTATGGTCAGCTTAGAAGCAGCAGCCCTGCCAGAGATTTAAGATTGTTCTCTCTGAGCTCACGGGCAACCCCGCTTAACTTCCGATTATAATGCATAGCAGTGCTGCGTTTTCGTATGGCAGTGACACGGATGCACGGTGGAGGGATGGAAATGCTGCGAACAATAGCTTTAAACCTCAAGCCGTCCCCCAAGCCAAGCTTTTTCCTTGTTTTTCTCTCCCCTTGTCTTTCATTTGGACCTCTTCCCTTTTCCCACGCTGCCCGAGACTACAGAGGGAGAGTGTGTGCCAAGTTGGCGGGACTCTGGCAGGGAGGAGAGGATTGTATTAAGCGCAGAGAAGGTTGAGGGAAAAGAGACAAAGCTAGGGGGTGGGGGTAAAGGGAGAGGAATGGGATGCAGCGCATGATAGATAGGTGATAAGAGAATGAGAGAGGGAAAGAGAGAGAGGTGGGGGAGGGGGTAGCGGGCAACATTTGATGGATTATCTGTTAAAGTGCGATGTTGCAGTCTTCTTTGGCACCAATCTAATTTAGGAGTGAGGCAGGCCTGGCTGCTACACAGAGCAGAAAAGCCGGAGTGAGCGTGTGTGAGCGTGTGTGTGTGCGTGTGTGGGAGGAGGGGGGGGTGAATACACTCACACAGAAATATGACTTGCTGAACAACATGAACTGCCTTCCCTGTCACCCACAGAGCTGTATAGTCGCATTCAAAGTGCCGCTGGGACAGCAAGCCGTCAATCTCGCCACAGAAAGAAAGATCAGAATATGGGCAACTTTTTTGGTCGGGCTTTGAGAACAGCTGCCATCAGCAGAAAAGAGCAGCACCAAGCAGGAAATAGCAACACAGTCCAGACTGCTAGCGCTCTGACAGCAGACCTGATGCTTCTTGACGGCTCAACCAAAACCAGTCTCCTCTAATTTCACGGGTCCAAAGAGAGCGCCACTGCTGCTGCCCTCTCTGGTTTCCTCTCTCTGATAACATTAGAAGCTGCTGTTATACCTGCCTGTCTCTCTCTCTCCCCTGTCTCAGGAACATCTGGTGAGGACCAAGTACCCTCCGAACCCTTCTGCCGTCTTTCAAAGCGGGCCGAGGGGCTTCAACATCTGACAGCTGCTCTGACTTCCAACCATTCCACTTTGATCGGTTTCATTTTTAAGGAATCAACAGGGGAATGATTTGAGACCATTCCACAACACAAGAATCTATGCAAGGGAATGTATAATGTTGTGAAGCCTGAGGAGCTGCAGCGTCAGTATCCCAAGTGGAGACAGATAGATAGACCCCCCCCCCCTTTTACACTCCTTCTGCTCCTGTTGCTATGGAAATGAATATGCATGTATGAAATAGTTTTAAAACAAGCTTTTATTTGCAGTTATAGATGCACAAGAAACTTGGTGGTTTGTGTGTGTGTGTGTGTGTGTGTGCACCTGCTGAATTGTCGTTTTACTGTACACAATGTTGAGTCTGCTCCAATAATGAATGACATGGTTGGTCTTCAGTGTGTATGCTTAGAGCACTATGTTGCCCTTTGGTGTTCTGCTAGAAAATAAGTTATTTATTTCCTCAGTATTCAATTAGTTTACCATTTTGAGAAAGTATTGTTCGGTCTATTATTTTGTAAATCTATTGTTAAAGAAAACATATAATGTAAGTGAAATTACAATAAAAGAATATAAGGTTCTGAGCACTTTCTATGAGATGTCACTCAGCTCTTTTTCTCAGCAGTATTTTTTTAATAATAATAATAGCATCATGCAGTTCTGGGTCTTATTAGTCATTAAGAGCACGGGTCTTCAACACGGGATCCGCAACCCTTCAGGGGGTCCTCCGAGTTACAGCAGGGGGGCAGCCAAAGTATTGTTTGATAAGGTTTTTAAAAAACAATTCCACAGTGACATGAATCACACATATTTATTGGGAAAGACAAATCTGCCTATTTGAAAAAAAACAAAAACCTTTAATTTACACAGTATTGATGATATTCTAACTGTTACCCATGAATCCTAGCTATGGCTACATCCTATTATTTTAATAGCCTAGTATTATATGGACCATAAAAAGATATGTTTATACATGGCACTTTAGGCCACCCTATTGTAGGCACAGTTTAATATGAAACTCAATTTAATACATATGTAGTAGGGGGTCCCTGCGCAGTCTCAGCTAAAGGGTCTCTGGCCTGAAAACACATTTCAGACCCCTGCTTTAGAGGATTGTATGAATAGAGTACTGATTGCAAGTAACCACTATTATACCAATGGTCAGGTGATGTGAGAGTAATGTTGAATATGCCTGTCATACTTTACTTTTGAGTTAAAAACAAAGTAATTAGGGTAGTAACATGATATCCATGTTCTCTTGGCTGGCTTGTTCCTTTGATATTTAGTCCTCAAGGGTCAGTACGGTCAAATTACAAGAAACCCTAACATTTTCTCACTTCCTGCTAGTGGTATTGGTAATGCAGATTGTTTTTGGTATAGGATTGCTGCCTCGAACAAATACAATTAAGGTGAATGCAAATTTCTTTGTACCTCTAATGGCATTGAAATTCAATTTAAAGGAAGAGCTTAAGTGAGTAGTTTTGGTAAATAGGCTTCTTTGCATTCTTTCTGATAGTTAGAGAAGATCATATCGATGTTCTCGTCTCTCAGGAGGAAAGCCAATAATCGGATTGAAAATGTTGAACTAATCCTTGCTAATCGCAGAATTAACCAGCAAAGAAACAATTCAAGAAACAATGTTGCTGTGCTTTGGATAATCCACAAAAAGGTTTTCATAAGGACCATTTCTTTCATAGAATGTAGTTCTTATGAAAACTTCTTTCTCCACCTCAATTGTATAGAGGTGGCAGCAGAAATCTCCGAGATAGATATTCTAAAACTTGTCAAATAAAACCAAAACTATCTGCATGGCTAGATATCACTAGAGGTTAAGAGAAAAATGTGTTTTTATGTAATTTGGGGGAACTGGCCCTTTATCTCTCGAGTATGTTAGTATGCCTACGTCACTATCCCTCGATATTCAGCAGATACTCATCGTCTTCATTGTCCGCAATCAATCCTGATTATGTTGATCAAAAAACAACCCAAAGCAAACAAACAATGTTCGACACGAGACAAGTTTGCAAGAAATATTTCAACTAGAGTTTTTTCTTTGTTTATTACAAGAATATTGATTATATTTTTGGTTTGCACTGAAACATGAAAATACAATGTTTGGGTTACCTTCTACACTAATTTGGTTGAACAAGCATCACAACCACTCCGGCCAAACACTTCCACTCGTCCAATCATCCACACATTAACATAATGCAAAGCTCCACATGAAACAGAATTACCAATACTACATCAGCCGACAAAACACACACGAGCACTCACTTACCATCAAACTCATTAACTTTTGTGATGACTACATCCACTATCCACACGTGTTCATACGCACACACACACTCACTACTGTTAGGGCATTACTGTTTGCAGTTATTGTTATTAGATAAAAAAATAAAACAGGATTTGAAAACACCATCTATTTTTATATTGGTCATATACACTGTGTACATCACATGATTGACACATTATGGTTGTTAACCAGGACAGTTAAAAGCACTTTCAACTGGCTATCAAACCTGTTTCATGAATGGGAGAAGATAAATATTTTCGAGTGATGTCTTGAATTCGTAATGACAGTTTTTGTTCATTTGACTTTTCGCTGTGTCTTGTTAATAGTCAGACATGGGATTTTTCATAACCCTTCATAATCCGTCTGCAACTTAAAAATAAGAAACATGAATCAGTTACCTCTTCTGAAGAGCCAAAACAGCGGTATTGTAAGAGCCATAATTACCTCTGCCAGGTAATAAATCAAAGGATGTTCGCAGTGACGGTTGCCATGGCAATGACACTTTTGGAAGAAAATCGCTGTTTTCTTTGCCCAAAGTGCCACCAGACATTATAAAACTCAGATGTTCTGTAGTGTTTCCGACTTTCTGTAAATCTGCACTTCACCTCTGCTGGTAAACTGAATGTGTGACAGCAGGGTGAAGAATGAAGGCGGGGACTGATGTCTGATGATGTTTTTGTTATTTTTTTTAGCCCTGTAAGTCACTCAGGCTTCATTTCCCTGATGACTAGCTGGCTGTCTAGCAGGAAACACTTCATCATTAAAATAATCTTGTTATGAGGTAAGCTAGAGCAAAACAGCCTCTCAAAATCAAATAACATAAGTCCCACAATGCTGCTTCTCCATACATTAGGACTAAAATGTTACAATATACCCAGAGTATTAGAAACAGTTGTTATTCCACTGCTGTGAGACGCAAGCCGAGCCCTTCTATGATTAAGTTCATGAATACAGTACATTAGTTATTACTGCGCAACCTGAGGCACCAGGACTACATCCAGGTGTGAATATTCACACAGCTGCTTCACACATAACCAGGAGTTCGAACAGTCCTCACATCTCGGTATGTGTCAGTTACTAGTCAATGTCATTCTTGTTATGTCTCAATTGTCCTTAGACAGGTAACCCATGTGTGTGTTGGTGAGGAAGTCACAGGTGGGGATGCTACTGACCGCCTGGTGGATGTTCATGGCTGTGATCTCTCTTGGAGCCCTGCAAAACCCAATGTGACAAAGTTAGGATTTTGAGCATGGCTCCACACACAGGAAATATGTTTCATCACTGGTTGTTTTCTGAATATTTATGACCGTTTGTCATTAAGTGCTTTGTGGAATATTCAGCACTGAATCAATGCATTCTTAGGTCTCTAAGATCAGTTCAGTGCCCCGCTGTCTTACGTCATGCAAATGACGCAAAGCACACAACTCCTTGGTCTCTGCAGGTGAGGTAAGCTGGTCATAAACATGGCAGATGTTGCCAGTAATAGCAGATTTATTACAGAGCATGAAATGATTGTAAATTATTTTAACTTTGATGATTAAAGTAATCGTAATTTCTCTAATTTCAGATGGCTTTAGAAAGTGATGTCATTGGGGCGTATGCAACCACTGGATCTCTTAACATTATCTTACATTACATAGCCCTAGATATAATGAATGAGGTGAAAAATGGAGCATTAGGCAGGTTGCATGAGAGAGAGAGAGAGAGAGAGAGAGAGAGCAAAAGAGAGAGAGAGAGAGAGAGAGAAAGAGAAAGAGAGAGAGAAAGAGAAAAAGAGAGAGAGGCTGACCTGTTCTGAGGGGATTTGGCGTAGGCCCCAGCCAGAGCTTCTCTCAGGATGTCACTGGCAAACTGTTCAGTAGCCTGCAGTGCAAACACGCACACAAACACACACACACACACACACAAACACACACACACCATTAGTCACAAAGAAACCCACTCTCTCGTACAGTACAAGGTGAAACACGCAATATTGTGCAGGTGTACATCTCACACATACAATATTCATCATTCTAGTCAAGGGTACGTTAAGCTAATGATGGGCTACTGTAAATTGCCATCTTTTCTGGCCTGTACAGTGACCGACCTTCAGAATCATGGCTTCAACAACTGGAGCGAATACATTCTTCTCCACCTCGACTGGCTGGAAGGTTACCCCGATCTGAGAGAGAACGAGGAGTCATCTTAAAGAAATAGAGAAAGTGGTGCAGCTTCTTCGAGCTAAAACGATCAGCTACTAAAAGCAACAGAATCACAGGATGTTTTGGTTAAATTCATCAAACCCCAGAGAGGTTCCTGACCTGCTGCGCTGTTTCACTGACAAACTGGGCAGACATGCAGGGCCCCAGGAAGTACTTGGGCTCTGCGTCAGCCTCTTGCTCCTCTTCTTTGACCTTTAGTTTCTGGCATGGAGGGGTCACAGTGACGATGTCGACTATTTTGTCGTCTGCCTCCTCCGGTTCAGTCTTCAGCAGAGCTTGCATCTGCTCCAGCCGCAGCACCAGCTCCTCGCAGCTACTCAGGGTCGTTGGGCACTCTGCGGACCGACACACGTACATTTAACACACCAGTTCACAAGCAGTAACAGCAACTGCATCAGTGTTTCACTTGGCGGCTCGTTGTGTGGCCGTGTGTTTAAAGGAAAAATATCCAGAGAGCATTTGTGAAATATTGGCTCATTTTACCAGTTCAACAATTGTGATCATTAAAAATCAAGATATTTGAGCAAGAAAGAGAGACGAGGACAACACAAACACAGATTATTATATTGTCGGGGTCAGGCATGTGTGTGACTCACTGAGCTAAGCAGCCTTGTCTCGTACCCTTTACATACAAAAGACAGAAGTAATGAGAACTCTCCGTGAATAAAACAACACGCTGAACAAAAATACTGAGGTTGCGCCGTACACACTCCAGGACTGCAAACACATTACTGGACCAACTGGTAACTGCAAAAGCACTACACCCACACATGCAACACTGAAGTGAGAATATTGATCCACTTTGAGCCGGTGAAAAAAATCTGTAAAAATCGCTATGCACCAAAAACACACACAAACTCACCGGGCTCGTTGTCTATCTGCGTGAGAATGTCCTCGATCGACTCGTCGTCATTCTTGCGTTGAGGCTCGAGGTCAGGTGGCGTGAAGCCCCTCTGCCGGCACCACTGCACCACCTCTCTGGTCTTTGGGGGGGTCAGGGCCTGCAGGCGGGGTGAGCGGTCCAACACATCCTGGACAACTCGCTTTACTGCCACCGCTCGCTGAAGCTACACGGAAAAATAGAAATATTTATTATGTACAACTGTAAATTAGGCCTAAAAGCCCAAAAATCCACAGCTTTAAATTTTGTTACTGATCCTCCCTTGTCCTTGTCTAATGATGTGCTTTGAGTCCCCTGTCCCCTAAGTAAATTAGTGACCTGTAGATATAAATATCCATTCTGGGCACTTCTGAGAGCCTTTTATAGTCTTAGAGAAAAAGAACAGACAGCTAAGACATGGGCTGTTCTGTATGAGCTATTGGTGAACCCATTAGAACGAGATGAGAGGAGACAACAAGCATAGTAGATACACATCTGACCAGATAGATAGGAAGACATGAGGTAAGCAGAAAGCTTGCTGAGTCAGGGGCCCCAGCAGCGAGCACCAAGACAGATTACACAGACAACAAAACTGCAAACAATGCAAATTATTACTGACATTATAGACGCCCTCACCCTGGAACCTGGAAGAAAAGCAGCTAGTAAGAGTGTGCGGTTGCTCTGAGATATAAGTCTATAAAATCCAGTCTATAAAATGCCACACAATCACACACACACACACACACACACAACAAAAAGTCACCTCAGATCCTCTGCGCTTGCCAATAGTCCAGGAATAATACTGTTCTGTTGAAGAGGCACAGAATGGATGGGAGTCTTCAGCTAAGCAAACAAACAAACAAACAAACAAACAAACAAATTAACAGTTTGACAAAACCCAGTGTATTAGCTTTCACTCTGTTTTAATACGTGGAGCTGGTTTTGAAGCAAATGGAAGGCAAGCTCACTTACTCTTATCTGGCACAATAAGAGGGAACTTCTTCACCACGGCCGTCAGCAGCTGCATCATCGTCTCTATGTGCTCAGTGCTGAGACGGGAATCACATTGTCAGGTGTACAGCCAACAAAATATACAATGTAATGGCTGCCGGGAAGAGAACAACTACTCTTCACTGAGTTCAGCACGTTAAATATGTATATTGTTAGCACTTAAAGCAACATTATGTCGGTGCCGGAGTAGTGGCCAGAACCGGAGCCGGGTGAGTGGACAACGGAGCTGGGTTCAGCAGCCTCGAGGGAATAGTAAGTGATGCGAGCTGGCGTATTGTGTGTTGTTGCAATTAATGTAACAGGTGTTAACGTTAGAGCTGTACATATTTTACGACTGCAGTTTATAAGTGAATTGCACTCTGAAACTGTTGGAGCGCTACATCGCAAAAATTCCAACACACAACTTACATTATGTCGCTTTAAGTGATGAAATAAATATATATACAAACAGTTACACTCTGATGACTCAGTGTCAGTGCTGAGAAGAATCGGTTTATTCACTCGCACCTTTCCTCTTAACAGACCATAAAGGATCTATCCTTCAGTTAATGTGCTGTAAGTCAGAGTTGAATCGTGACTTGTTCTTGCACTTACTTGATGAGGTCGTGTGCAGAGTTATCTGCCCCTTGCTCCTGCTTGACTGTGGTAGCTGCAGAGGCAACGTGGACAGAAGTGGGGACAGGAGCACAGGTCACCGGGGGGGATGGACCAGCTGTGACAGCTGTGCTGGCACCGGGCTCTGTCTTCACTGTGGCAGCAGAGAAACAAGTGTGAGAGAAAGATTTATCTCCATAGTTCACCACTATTAGTTTGTCTTTGTTGTTTGTATTATATAGAGTAATATATTTTGTTCAACTTTTGTACCAAAACTCAGTCTTGTATTGTCACTAGTATCGACATTTTTTGACAGAATGGAAGAAAATGGAGGCTGGGAATAAAAGAGGGAAAGAATGAGAGAAGAGAGGAGAGTCCGGATGAACCCGTCTCACCTTGTGCCAGAGGCAGGGCAAGGGAGGGTGACGCCTGTCTGGCAGGACTTGCGGAGGCTCCAGCTGCAGCTGCTCCAGGGGTGGTGGAAGAAGAGGAAGGAGTAGTGGAGACTGGGCCTTTAGATATTACTATACACAGAAGAAAACACACACGCACACACACAGGATGGATCAATAGCCCATTAGGTAAATACAATAGGTTTAACAGTAAGATGAAAAATGAGAAGGGAGGAAGATGGTTTACTGCAGAGAAAGGAGAATCTACAGTTTGAGCGTCTGTCTCAGATGAATCACACCATGTAGTCGTATGTTTTGACAAACTGAATAAAGCTGCTTTTGGCTACTATACACTCTTAAAAATCATTTTAGAGATCAACATGCTTTATTTCAACATTTGCTCTTCAAAAACTTGTTATAAAAGATGTGGCACACCAACAAAGCAATCAATGTCAATGCTGCCTCATGTTTTATTCAAATGCTACTGCCTTTTATCTACTTTCAGAAGTGATTCACAGAGTACAGTTGTTCTACCTGGAATGCACTATTTGGTTCTAAACAACTCTCTGTATACACTAGTGATGAGGCAAACTTCTGTGTTGTGCTGGCTAAACGAATGTTTTTAAAAAGGGCTGTGTCAGGCATACCTTTCCCAACAGGCATGAGTATGGTCTGCATCCCTCCAGACCCACTGCCAACCCCCAGCTGCTTGAGCTGGTTGGCAGGGATGGTTAAGACTGTCTGCTGGGAGCTGGAGCCTCCAGAGTGGATCTTCAGCATACCTGGACAAAACACAATACATTCCAGATTAAAAGCAATATGTGGCTGAACCTGTACTATATTTGATTAAATAATTCAAACCACGTGATAAATACAGTAGTTATAAAGAGTTGGGACCAATCACATCCTATATCGGAATTGGGTGTCGATCCACGTACCAATCCAGATTGCATAGATGAATGCTTTTATTAATATATAAATATGTAACGATGCAATTTTAAGCCCATTGCCAAAATGTTGTAGCACAAATTAATTAGCAATAAAAAAAAGTTCTACAAAGATATCCAGTAGTTCTCATATTTGGAGCTTGCCCAGGACCAAGACGTAACATGAGACAGTCTGCTACCAAGTGAGCTCGTAACATTTAGCTAACTCAAAACAGACTTTTGGAAATATTTTAGTGCCGAAAACAAAAGCAAACACAGTAACTTGTAATGTGTCTTCTGATGAATGGAAGTTGTCTTACATCATACAATACCAGCAGATAGTCAAATGTAGGTATTGGAATCGGACTTTGTTGTAACCTTAAAGAAGTGTATCGAGCATCTCTAAAGTACAGTACTGCATACCTGAGAGAGTAGCACCCGTCTTCCCTCCTCCTGCTGCCATTCCGCTGACTAATGAGGCAGCAGTGACCAATGACGTGCCGCTATTCTTGGGCACACCCACCACAGTCCCTGCACCTGCACCTTTGGACATGCTGACGACAGGCATGCTGGTAATGCCTTTGGCTACTGTTACTACAGCTCCAGTTGAACCCGCAGCACCCTTTGTCATCGTGGCACCCTTGACCAATGTGGCCACCGCCGCCTTCGACAAGCAGCCTCCCGCAGCAGCAGCAGCAGCAGCACTGGCGCTCTTAGCTGCATTGATTACTGCTGCTTGGTTGGCTGCCACCAGGAGCGAGGGGTGCTGGGAGGCAGATTTAGTGACATCGGCGGCCTGCACAGAACGCACAGAAACACAGCTGTCAACCAGGAAGTAAACACAAAACACTGACATTATGCACTCAATCAATGTTTGTGTCAGTCAACTAACCAAAGGACAGCAAAGATCGAAAAGACAGGTCAGTTTTAACTTACTGATATTGTTCTGATGAAAAACTGTTCTACTACAGTGTGTTTGATATGTTTCCATGTAGCAACATAGGCCAATTACTATGACTTATCAAAAATAAACATTTTAAATAAAAATATATTTGGGCGACACCTTTCATTTACAAAACACTTCAAGGCATAGAAAAAACATTTTATGTACAAGTGATATATGGTGTGACGATTATTTATGTGACAAACCCATCTTAAAAATGCAAATTGGTGTTTAGAAGGGAGATAGGGCATTCTGGGACATTTATTTCACTGTGGCAGTGAGTTAGTTGTTGACTGTCTTTTCTCTGCTCAGGTCACATTTGTTTTCCAGTGCCGTGCAACTCCCAGAGTGAGATGTGCCGATCAGGTCACTGGTTTTATGGTATTCTCAAAGACAAAAGAGTCAATTTCTCTGACGGAGAGTCTTCATGATTCAATTAACAGTCCTGAAAGGGCATTTTTTCCAAAACAGGAAAAGCAGTGATGTATTCCTCTTTTGTGTTTGTCTCAACATCTTCAGAGCAGTGAGTGTTTTTCTCTGTTACATACTGCATACATATTTGTTTTTGCTTGTTGGAGCCTCTCGGAAGTCTTTTTGTGTGTTTCCATTTCTCAAGTTAATGAGGCCTGGCCACCGACTCTGAAGCTGTAATCACCCAAACACAGACCATTGCTGCTGATCGACTGTGTACGGCTTTTCACACACCATCTAAACTCTCTGACAAATACAACACTGACCTTGCTACTGCACTCACACTGTGTCACTGTTTTCCATGTATTCATACTGCAGTAGGAAATCACTAGAAAATGTATCTCTCCCTTGTACAAAAGTATAAAAACTACAAAAATGTATCAACTGGGATTATTCCTTCTGTGAAAGCATCAAATTTCACCATGAAAGAAATATTAAAATCAAAGAAAATTGTTTATTTTTTATTTTTGTAATTGGAAAATATCAAAATTAAATATGTTCTATCAAACTGGATTTGGTGGAAATTAAACTAGTTAGGCAATCTGGGGTATTTGAAAATCTAATCACTTATTTTCAAGCATAAAATAGATACTTCAAATCCATTTTTAATGTAACAGCTGTTTGGTTTGAAATGCCTTTGAAAAATTAATAGCGGTCAGGCAGAACAAAACAGAAGAAAAATGATGACTGTGAAACTAGCCTGTTGTTGACTGGCTGCCGCCGCCGCAGCGCTGACAGAGCCCGGGGTGGAACTAGTGGCAGTGATGACTCCGCCTGTCATCCTCAATGTGGTCGTCCCGGGCTTGGACAAGTGGCCTGCTGCAGCAGCTGTGACCGTCTTAACAGAGCCATCAGACAACTTCACCTGTGCACCCTGGGAGCTGCCCACCACCTGTCAATCATAAAAATCACAATGTTTAATTTATTGTCTGTCAACAACCATGAACTGGAAAGGAAGCAAGTGAGATGGCAGAAATTGAGTGAGCACAGTAAATCAATGCACAATTCAAAGTTAATTTTCTCTCCAGACTTTGACAAATCCACACAGTTCAATGTTTTTTTGTGACAGCAAAGAGTCCAAGAATGTGAACGTTATTTATCAATTCTGCAACCAGCCAAAGCATATTTTCAGGAGTGCAAAGTGGTAACATTGTAATGTAAAGTCAAGACATAAATTGCAGGTCAATATCCTACAGTAATACACAGTTTAGTGGAAGATTCCAGACAATTCTCTCAAAAGGCCATAGACTACCTCAAAAACATACAGCAATATTAACATTTTAATTTGATTGCTTTAAAATAAGCATCTGGAATTGGCTACTTTTCTCCAGAGAAAATGGAGATCAGAGATCTCATGAAATGTGTTGACAAGGGGAAGCAAAACAAGCATTTTAGGAATGAGGTGAATTAACCATAATTAGTGCTCTGATCTCTTCATTAAAGTATAATAATTAGCTCTAATCTGACAATCAGGAAAGACTCATAGAACCCATCACAATGCAGGAAAAGCACGGAGTGCATGTTGTCCACAGTAAGGCTTATTTACAGCCTTCTTTTTATGTTCATTGATACCATACTAAGCAATATGCCTTTAATACAAATAGTTTATTTGTGAAAAATTGTTATCAAGAAAATACTATCTAATAAGGATCCCTATGGTCACTTCAAGGAACCATTTCAGCAACTTGTGTTTTATTAACATCCCATTGCCAAAGACAGGGTTACATAGATAAGCCTTTCCACCATCAGTTTAGCCTGTAACTGTAAGACTAGATAGGACTGTAGTGTCAATCTGGATGCCCAATGAAGGTCACATACTGGCAAACTTAAGAGGCCAGCAAACACATATTATTAGTGAAGTGGTGTGAGGCAGTGAGAAAAAAAAATCTATACATCAGTGAGGAGAGTAAACAGGACAGCCAGGGGTGCTCAGTAGGAGCGAAAGCGCTTGTAAACACCAAAGGAGGTATTCAAGTGTGTCTCAAAACTGCACTGGTCATTGTCCTGGGAGATCCTTGGTGATGTAAACCCCAAAAACAAGCTAGTTACCATCAGACAGTGTAGCTGAACTGTATAAAAATGTGGCCGATAGTGCTTGTGAAACAGCAAAGGGGCACAAACATCCATTCAGCTTCCATTAGTATCAGACACAGCAGATGATCAGTCCTGCCCTCAGTTTTGTTATCCATACTGACCTGAGCCAGGATAGCCGCCTTCTGTCCAGCTGTCACCCGGATGGCCTGCTGCGTAACATTAGCTGGAGATGATGCTGCATGACCTGTCGAACTTGAACCTCCCTGCTTCCCTGAACCCTGCGCTGGCTGGCCAACCAGAAATGTGCCCTGTGGACAAGCAGGGTTAGGTATATGGTAGAAAATCCAACAACATATTTTACTTTGCTTGGATTCAAAGTCAAGGGAAATGTCATGGTCTAAATTCAGTTAGGTAAACCACACAGCATTAACAAATAGTAAAAACCAACCTTAAAGCTGACTTTAACATGTAACCCATACTATGCTGTGCAGTACATATTCATAATGTGCAAAGTATGAAGATTCTAAGCATGTAAAATGCATCATCTTTTATAAACCCTAATATCTTACAGAAAATTAAATTAGCCTTCTTTGAAATCAAATCATCAACCTTTTAGCTCTTAACTGGAGTGTGTGTGTGTGTGTGTGTGTGTGTGTGTGTAACATATATTTGGGAACATTTGCACACTTAGCCTTGTGAATTGATCGTTATTAGGAAGCGCAGCCCAGATTCCTTACTTTAAATGTAAGCGGAAACTTCTGCAGACAACTTAATTATATGCTGTTGGCTAAATGCACAGACAGCACTGTTCTAAAGCTGACTGCAGGGTGAATGCTGCTATAATGAATGTCTCCAATTAAGAACACATCAGGCTTCTACTAAAATACAAAAATCAGGATTCACCAAGGAAAAGAAACCCCATTTGCAGAATGTGCATGCAAGTCCTGCCGTGCCATAGGGGCATAAAATCTCAAATCTTTCATTTTTGTGGCTGTGGTGATGAATATTAAATGTGAAAAGCACCTTCAGTATCAAACAGACTATAATGACGCAGTTCAAACTCTGCTCCAAACATGCCATAACATAAATATTAATGCTCTAAAAAACAAAAAAGAGAATCCACAACCACACAAAAGACATCAAAGAGAATTATTTTATACGAGAGTATGCATGCGTCTCTAAGGTTTGCAATACAGTGTAAATTAATTTCTTCCCACCTGTGGGGTCTGTTTAAGGATATAGGACGTGTAGGAGAGGTTGGAAGGCAGACTGCTGGAAGAGGAAGAGGAGGAGGAGGAGGTCTGAGAGCCTCCAGCGCCTGTCGATGAGCTGCTCTGGGACTGCTGACCTAAATTACAGACAGCCACATACACATCAGCCTCAAATCTGATAAACAATCCTGTTATTCTTCATCCCAAATTACTGCTCATCTTCTATTCATGTATTTGTGTAATTTTAAATAGGTCAAAGTATTATTGTACTGAGACAAATGACTCTGAAGCAGAGCTATACAGACTAATGTTGGTTTACTGTTGTGGAATTTGTATTTTTTTAAAGAAATACGGGACGCTGTTTAATCTCTTTAATCTCACTGCAATTTGACAGGAAATGTGCCGTGTGATGGATTCTAGCTCACAGTACACATTGAATAAACAGCAGAAAGAAAACGATGACTAGGACTGACTCACTGTCCAGAAGGTAGTGTTGCAGACAAAATCTGTAACTGCCACCAGCATGCCTCAAATTGTAGACACGCTTTAGAAATGGAAGTCAGAAGTTTCTTACTTTTGCCAAACTGTATGATGAGCCGAGACCAATAACATTTTAATACAGCCGTCTACAACCCAAGGCATGGAGGAAAAAGTCAGGGCAGTCATTTAGTTGGGACCTCAACCCCAGATACTGAGTCACCTACAGACTCATGTACAAGTTTCAGTTAGTCCCAAACTATTCTCAATTTCCAACTTCCATGTAAGAGACATGGACACACAAGGAGAACAATGCATGTATATTACATGCTTGCTAAGAAGTATTGTGTTGTGCATAGCATTAGCTCAACTATTCTCAGGCTTTCTGCACTCACTTGGACATTACATTATTACATAGCCTAAGCCCACATTGAAGACAATGTTTTTTTTATTCCTGGAAACACTCAATAAATAGGGGAGGTTGTATTATATTTGATGTCTTGATATTTCGACAGCCTAGAGTACATCAGGCTCTTGAAGTGCTCTGGAAGCTCAACTTAACCCCAAGGAAATATCTGCAGGCTCATGTGATGCGTTTGGCTGCCACAAAAACACAGAATTACCGAGCGTAATTTTAGAAGGTGGCATGTCCAACAACAGTCAAAGAAACTGTTTCCCTGGTCTTAAAACTTAACTTCTTAAACTTAAAACAACTTCCAAGAGCTTGACAGTAGTGTGTCAAGTATGTGCCTGAAACCCAGTCTCTAGAAGAGAGGAGGGTATTGGTAAAGAACCAATAAGTGTTACAATAACTCTTTTGCCAATGTCTGCATTTAAAAGGGTGAATAAAGCATGTCTCACTTGCACTGGAGGCTCGGAGGATCGCTCCCTGTGGGATGAGAAGCAGCTTGCCCTTCCCCGAGGGGTTCTTACTGTTGGTGGTCAGGTAGAGCTTGGTGCCTGGAGGCAAGTTGGCCAGATTGGCCAGATTGTTGGCTGGCAGCTGAAGAGTAGCCATCACTAAGGACATACGCAGAAAAAGAAAAACTATTATTTACCCACCTCTGAAATTGCACTGCAAATATATAACAATATGAATACATTTCCCTTGGCTAAACCTGAATATGACTCAGTACTAGCTTATGTTTACTACAGGCTCTATATCTTTGAGTCAGAAACATTTTTGTTAAAACAAAGTAACACAATGTGACTTAATATACAACGTAATAAAATGTGCATATCCCATTACATTTTTTGTAGAATTTGATAAGAATTATTATTATAATAACTGTAGAATTACTTGTGCTGCCTTAGACTACTTTTGTGTGAAAGGCAAAAGCAATTAGGCTCTCTCAGACTTATTTTATTTCCTTATTTAAAAAGCAAACTGTTCAGTCAGATAGTGATTTATTATGAAAGTAATGAAATTACAACTTCAAGCAGTTTATTCAAAATCCATGCACTTTTCAAACCTTGAAAACACCACGTTAATAGTGTTTTCAAGGATTTCCAGCCCCAGCATGTATGATCCCTGGCTAGTGTCACATGAACCTGTGCATCATGTGAATTTGGATGTGTGTGTGAACTCTGACCTCCACTCTTGCCACTTGTACCACCAGCCACCTTGGCAGAAGCCTGCTGTCCAGAGATGCCACTGGCACCACTGACGATGGCTTTAGCGACTCCCTGAGCCAAAACCTGCTTCCCACCCATCACTTTGGAGACAGACGGGCTGCCCTTAGCGACGAGAATCTGTCCACTGCTGATAGCCACCTGTTTGACTGCCGACTGGAGCGTTGAGCTAACAGGAATGCCTAACACCTAGAAACCAGAAAAGTACCAAATAAAGTTTTTGAATAACCACAACTTTTGACCATTAACATGTAAATGATCAACATGCTTCTGTGTAAGCATGTGTGGGTAGATGCAAGAGAGACTCACCTTGCTAGTTGTGGCCCCTGTGGCACCTCCTGCCTGTTTCTGGGCCGACATGGAGATCATGTGACCTCCCTTCACTGCGACAAACTGGTGTGCTGCTGTAGCGGCAGGTTGCTGCTGGCTGGTTACTGTGGAAACCATCTGCTGCGGCTGTGTTGAAACTTCCCCTGGCTCCTGCTTGATAATAACCTGCAAAAAGTGAGTGCACATGGAGAAGGATTGTAACAGGAAGGCCACTCTGCCTTGAAACAACAGGTTGTACATATTTTGTAGCCGTTAATGTTGGTGCAAATTTTACTCTCCAATATGAAAAATCTTAATTTACTGAAATGTATACATTTTGACAGTAAAATTAAGATTCCCTTGTTTTTTAACAGGCTACAGAATGCAGAGCAGTGAGAAAAGATTTGTTGCCTAAAAAAGATTTTTTTTAAAAATCAGCATCATCATTTATTCATCAAGGAGATGTTTTTACATTCCCCATCTGTCCCCATCTGCCCCCACCTGCCCCCACCTGCACTGGCCTTTAGTGCCACAGCAGGAGGCAGCAGCCTATAACAGAGACAACTGTAGAATCTGAGCCAATGAGAGTACCATTGTGATAAAAAAGAGATTCTAGGTGAAATCGTATTTTATTCTTTGAGGATGGTGACGGGATGATGAGCATGTGGGAGTATGAGAATTTTACAGCGGGGTATTGAGACAGAGTGAAACAGAACCATGCAATTCTCTCTGCAAAGCTCCCTGCACCCCCTCCTATCTTTAGAGTGATGTCCCATTTAAATAGCTTGCCAAGGCACTCACATCTGCTGAAGATAGCACTGGCCTACTATTAATACCACCCTGCTTTGTTAAAGATACAGATACTACAGGGACAGACACTTCACATTGGTGGGAACACCATTAACCAACTCACCTTCACCCCGGAGGAGAGGAACGTGCCAGTGTGAACTTTGGGGGCTGGAGAGCGAGCGCCTTGAGCAACAGACTGTTTGGCTGAGGGGCTTCCTGTGGAGTAATTTACACAAAAAACCACACAATAAGTCATGGGGGAGATTACTGTGCTGGTGATGGTTCACTGCAGTTCCTGCCATCCTTTCCACAGACATCAAGGCCATCGTGTTGCGAGGTGACAGTTTCCCGTCAGAGTTACTCAGCATGGGTGTTGAAGCTGAGCGACCAAGTTTCATCCTTACCTACTGCATTCAATTTTGTTTTATCCCAGGATTGGTGAATCAGTCACAACACCCACATCACCCAGCTTGATAAAACCTCACTTATTGGCACTCCAGCCCTGCTGCCAGATCTGGTTGAGCTGTGCATTTGTGGAGGAAGAGTGGGATTGGCTGAGTGGGCGAAGAAGAGTGAGCAATCTAGGGGAAAGAGCTCCCAAGTGGCATATGAACTGAGTTGCTGATGTGAGGAAGTAAATGCAATAGCCTTGGTGATGTAAGATGACTCCGCTCCATAATGGGGTGACGCATGCATAAAGTGCACAATTTCTTCATCTAACGCGCTCATCTTTGCAGATATTTGCACACCTTGTTTAAGGGGAAACAAACACAAACACATACAAAACTTGATGCGAGCGTGGGGTCTCATACTCCTAATCTGGCCATGAAACACAGCAGCTCAGTCACCATGGTAACCTCTCATCCAGCAACCATCCTGCTGGCTCACCACATGTCATACTTTATGAGTGCAAAACGAGAACAAAAGAGACACAGGAGCACATAGAGACATAGAAAAAAAACTGAAGAGAGGAAGTATAAAGATAAGGCTAAGAAAGTCAAAGGGGGTAAAAGAGGATGAGCAAGAACAAAATACCAAAATAAAGAGAGAAATAGAGAAAGAGTAAGGGAGAGCTACAGGGTATTGCTCATCATTTGTTCTGCTGCAGAGTACATTCCTCAGCCATTTTTATATCCTATGTGGGCGGCTCAGACACCGCTTCTCGATTTTGCTGCAGGTCCACTTCCGATTTCAAGCGGCACTTTGACACTGAGTAGGAGATGTGTACCTGTGGAGGCGGCGGATGAGGAAGCCATGCCGATCACCTGGCCGGGCTTGTCAACAATGATGTAAGGGTTATTGAGGACTGATGAAGAGCTCTGCTTGCTGTGGACAGGGGTGGAGGTGGTGGGTGTGCGAGGCAGTGGAGAGTGGCTCGGGGTGGAGATGGGAGACCCTGTGATGGAGAAAGTTCACAGGCTATGAGATGAATAATTGGGATGTTAATAACAAATATATGAACATGTAAATGATGCATATTCTTTCAATCTTGGCGACATTTGTGCCACCAGTGATGATCCTCATGTCAATGCTGGTCAAGTTGAAATAAAAAAAATTTTAAATGACAATTTGACCCAAATTAAACTGGTGCAGATTTAAAAAAGTCAGATGTGGAAAAAATATTTCTTTCATTTTATATATAATATATAATTAAACATTTTAATAAGTCTTGTTCCCTCCTGAGCAGTATAGCATATTTCTAACACTGGCTTCATTTTAAATAATTACACTAAGTAAAGGATGAGCATCAATGCCAGGGAACAAAGTGTGCAAAATACACACGACACAACAATCGCAGGACTATTGGAACTCTAACAAAGATTAATGTACAGACAGTTCAAGTCTTTGCTGTCAGCGTTTCTTAGTGGTGTTCATATTTTACCTGCATAAAATCTGACATAAAAGAGTTTTCTAAAAAAACATTGAAAGTAGGTTGTTTTTGTGACATGCAAAGCTATGAAAAATTCTTTAGAAACACCATCAAACAGCCACTGGGTGGAGACATTTACCTGAAACTATTTTACAGCTCATGGTGATTGGTTGGAACGATTTCCCTGGAGACTCGGCAGGGCTAGGCGGCTGTCCTTGTGGGACAATCTTACAGCTGGCTGTGATGGGCTGGAAGGCAGAGTTGCCATGGGAACCCAGTGTGATCCTGTCGCCAACTTTGGGTCGGGTTGGGGTGCGTTCACCAGCGGTGAGGCCGGAGCTATGGCCACCTGCAGACCTCACTACCTCCGCTTTGATGAAACCTAGAAGGAAATGTGCGAGCAAATTTTATTTATACTCCCTTTCAACTGCACCTGGAGTTAAGATATGCATTATCTACAGATGTAGTCACAGATGTAAAAACACAATGTATCCACTACAAGAGATCCCATGACACCACTTTGTTTGAATGAACACAATGAGCAACAGCTGATGGGTCATACACTTTCTGGGCAAAGCAAACTCTTGTCACTGCGCTACAGCTCATACACATATTACATAACTACAAACTCCCACCTAATAAACGATTCTTCATTGTTTTGAGGAATTATTGTTTTTGTAAATGATAACCCTGCTTATAATCCAATAAGTATAGGTATCATGTAACTGAGGAAGCAGGGTGGCCTCCTGGGTATAGAGAGTGTTTCACAAAAAACATGTTGTCTACAACAGTCCACTGCACCAACATGCAGGTGGCGTACCATAAAGGTACTGGTGTGGAGTGTTCTTGTAAACAATCATAAATTATGTTCACATACAGTTTCTCACCAAATACGAATTGCATGTATCCTTGAGGCCTAAAAAACATGTTTAATGCATTATTAAACATGTTTTTTGCAGAGCTGATTTTTAAATGTTCCAAGTCCTGACTGCTTACATCCAAGTTTACTAGCCAGCATTCATGTTCTGCACTGCCTTTATTGGTGCAATGTAATGTTTTTTTAACGTGTTTCAACAAAGCAGCATGAAACCAGTGACAGGACTCTGTGTCGCATCACCTGCATGCCTTTGCATGTGCACAGGGTTCTTTATATGCAAAACAAGGACACAGTTGTAAAAACATTGCTCCGCAGTATTCAGTCAAAAACTCCAAAGGGGACCTTTAATACTTCAGTATGAATATACTTTTTAATGATCAATGTTTCTGTGTGCGTACCTTTGTCTACACTGGGATCATGTGAGATAGGAGAACTGGAGCGTCCATAACTTTGGGCCCCGGAGGTGGCCAACGTGGGGCTGGCTGCTCTGTGAGTCACCTTGGAGGAAGAGGGCTGAGGGATGAAGTCCTCACCAAGAGAGTTCCTATGGAGCTCCACATCAACCACCTGGAATAAATATAGCTCATTGTCAGAGTAAAGCTCTAAGAGAAACAGAGTGAATGTTTATAACTTACAGTTTCTGCCCCGAGTGTCTGCAGCCCAGTGTATGTTCTGTCCAGCTGTAGGGAAAGAACACACAGTTAAAAATAAAGACTTCATGGAGTTTAAGTTATAAAGTAGAGGTAGTGAACTGGATAATAGTTATAGTCACTATTCATAACTGTAAAGTCCAACACATTATAGATGCTTGCTCATAATAATGACTTAATCAAATTACTTAAAATATTCTCATGAGGTTTTATTGGCTGGTTGAAATATACAGTCGGCCTACAGCAATGTAACTACTAACTATGCCAAAGTATTTTGTCCCACAATACATCATATGTGATCATAGAAAGTTATATCTTCTCTGAATCCTATGTTGTTTAAATACAAAGTAATGGGTAAAAACGAATTAAGCAAATCAAAGTAGGCAACTTTAAAAAAGGGACAATAAACGATTATCAGTATCTAATTTGTAATTTACCAGTGGCAGTACAGAAGTCATCATAAAAACAAAGGACATCATAGACACACAGGGACGTCTATAAGAGGCTCAGTCAAAACTGCATGTGTAATAACACTGTATCTCAGTCTGAAGAGGAAAACAAGCCGACTGATGGTGAGGTCCATGATGTGGTCTGACCTTTAGCTGGTGGATGATGTCAATACGTTTGTTGCGAGGGTCTCTGAAGTGGATCTGGATCCTTACAGGAAACTCGCCCCAACCGCGGCGTGTTAAATGAAAGGGAGGCTCACTGAGGAAACAGTTTTGAAAAAGGCTTATGTAAAGTTATCAAAATACAACAGTGGAGGAAAATTACTTTGTAAAAACACAAAACAAGCTCCCATCCTGGTTTCTGACTCAGACTAAGTTAATAATCTCTTAAAATCAATGACTTGAAGGTCTCTCATCTTCTCCCCTTTGAAGCTTGAGGTTTTCATCCCCACACGACAGAAACTGATCCGACTGCCTGCATTTACAAGGGCATGTGTATGTGCATGCAGATTATAGTGTCCATTCACGAATACCCTATGGGTGATGCATTTTTGTCTTTTCTTACTTTCGTTGATCCCTTCATCTACATTCAGGCTGTTTGAGTCAGCAGAGAGCACTGGGCCTGTGTGGTTTACTGGGAATGAAGCTTATGAGCAGCTGCTACGGCAACGTGAGTGCCTTGTCAGCTGAAACAGCCAGGAGGCTACAGCTCAGGATGAGGATTGCTGACTGATGAAAGAGATCATTTATTCAGAAGCCATGGGCGAACTTAAATCCTTTGCCACTTTTAGAGGATAAAAACTTAAATGGGACATCTTACCCACAGGACCCGAGGCCAAAAATTGTGTTCCTTCTAGATTACTCCTAAATGAACTGTGCGAGCACAATCTACCCATCTCAGTGCTTTGGGCTAAAGTAAACACCTTAACACGCATGTTTTTACGAGTGGCTGCATCGTGTAGGTGTGACTACTATTAGTCATGTTCGATGTTGACTTCTGGTCTGACTCACTGTGTGCTAAATGACGTCCCAGACCCCACCTAATGATGTGTGTACAAACTGCATTATGAATATGTATTTTTTTAGGATGCATAAACACTAACCACTGGCAAGATTTAGCTTGAGTAAATATCACTAAATGACACAAATGTTATTTTTTGCTTTCAGCTACAATTGATGGGGATTAGGCTGGATGAGCTGCATCATCAAATATCCACAAGGGGGCACTATTTATTAAAGGCTTTTCACAACAGACTGTTTACTACAGTCTGAGTTACATAATATGAATATCAGCAGACTGCTTTTGCACTTAGAGGCTGATCAGAAAGTTATTTAATTAGACGACAGCTGATGAGTAAGACAGTCTCTTACACATCGAGATGCTTTTATTATTTATTATTAAATGTTTCCTTACTTAGTTTGGTGCATGGAAAGAGGTGGGGCAAACTATGAACCTAGAATAATAATATAAATTTAGAAGGAAACATTGCGTCTATGGGAACACAACACGTGAGGGAAAATCTTATTTAGAGGAGGCGTGTTCCTATCTCTCCGACTTGTATTGTTACCTGAGGTAACCACATAAAATAGCACCTGAGGGCTAGTTTGTATAACAAGCGAGGAGCCTTGCCTATATCAGAAAATGTGCGCATGACTGAGGAGTGCTGACAAACATTTTGTCTCAAATATGCAGAAAAACAGACACACACAAACCTGACTTCCACTAGGTCATTGGGTTTGTAGCTGGGATGCAAGAAGAACCAGACTTTCTTTACAAAGTGGTCGATGCTGGGTTCCCTCCTGGAGCCCCTGACGTACACCATCCACTTATGGGTAGACTGGTCATTTTCTTCTCGCTTATCTGGGGGTATGTACCTGAGGGTGAAAGACAAAGAGGAAAAAACAACCAGAGGGAATGAAGAATTAGCGGCAGTAAACGCAAGGGATAATGTATAGTTAAGAGGCAAGATAAGAGGTAAGAACAAAGGATTTAAGGAAAGACGGACAGCATGGGTCACAAGCAAAAGTTCGATTTAAAACATCTTTACAAAGAACATGCCAGGGAATGAAATACATAAAATCATACATTAGTTGACATTCTAAGTCAATTTAAACTCATTTAATCCCATTTATCTTTTATTAACCGTCTATGACTGTTGTGTCAGTTTCAAGCCTTCTTATTATGTACAACTATGCACTGTAGCACTTGTGAAACTACTATTCCATGTAGCCCTCTGAGAATTTTTTTTGCATGAGAAACAGGCTTGATAATCACGCTTCCAAGATCAAACGTGCTTCTTGTTACACTGAATCTACCAGTCTTAACAAACTGTCAGTTACATGGATCACCCCAGGCCCAGGGGGAAATAAATGAACTGAAAAGGTATTTTTTGATGAAACTGCATGGGCTTGTAGTAAAACCGAATTGTGGCTCAGCTCTTCAGTGTCGTGCAAAAACAAGAACATTTCAACAAATAGGCAGGGCTTTGAAGACACAGGAGGCCGTTGAGGGAGAGACATACCTGTTTTAAAAAGGGGCAGCAACTTAAATCAAAACCCCTCGAGTGCACAGTTTACATATCACATATAAACACATTTATCCATGCTTTGTTCCTTGTAGCCTGGTTAACTTCGTCTAAATAAACATCCTACCACCATACTAAGTTTAAGTTGTTTTCTGTGCCATGCCTCTAATTCAAATGATTTTTTTATACTTTAAACCATTTAGCTGTGATGTCACAATAGATTTGGGTGCATAGACAAAGACACAGCATGGGAGTTGCAGCACCCATGTGAAACAACACAGCTGTTAAATGGTAACTACCTGCCCAGAGCTGATGTCAACTGCACCTTTGGCTAAGTAAGCTCAGGCTTCTCCTTTTCTATGGTTGACCAGTTTGACTTCAAGAGCCCCTTGCATTCACCTAAAGTGTACCACTTTACAACCGTGAGCACACAGTATTTTCTTTCTTTTTGCTTCTGCAAACATCTGGCTAAAGTGATATTAGTATCTATGACTATCAACACGTAGTTGTTATCAACGGATCATTGTTTTAACAACAGGTCATTGGGTAAATTTGGAAAATTGGTTTGATGAAAATACAAACTTTAATGTTATAGTTGTGGTTTTCAAACATTCTGACTTGTGACCCATTCAAATAAAAGAATGTCTATTTGTGATCTGAAACCTATTTAACAGTTCGTATAAACGAAGCAAAAGTTGAAGGAGAACAATACACAAATTAGATTTGTTCTACTATCATATACACATTCTCATAACTTCCTGAGAAGCTCCTAACCTCTGAAGACCTGCTCTACAACATACTTAGTCCGAAATATGACTGACTGATTAAAACTTTTGCTTGGTTTGTATACGTACCTTGACACGTTCCCCACTACAATTGTCTTTTTTGCATAGAGTCTAGAGGCTTCATTTCCAGTAGTGTGGTAGGTCACCCTCTGCTCTGCTCCTAAGGACAATGGCACGCCAAATGTGTCCTACAACAAATAATGGATTACAAGTGACAACAGAGACAAGATTACAAGATGAATGCTGTTACCACTTTGCATTTATCAAATAACAAAAGGCCCCTCCTTCTTTGTCAGCTGAACTCACCTTGCCTGTATTGCGCCCTGGTCTGCGCTCCTGCCTGCTGCCGTCCTCTCTCCATGCTCCCTCTCCTTCCCTCTCAGCTCCCTCTCCTTGTTGTGAGAGAGACTCAGACTCTGAGTGGGCCAGAGACTGAGTCTCAGAGCCCTGGTTGAGAGGGGAAGAGGACCTGGATGGGGACTCCAGGAACCGGCGAATGGCTGGATGGTTCAGCATGGCAGGGTCACTCTTAGAAGCATGCTAGGACACAGAAGAAATAGTGATTGCTGCTCCTGTACTATAACACTGGTTTAGAGCAGCCGGTGGCTGTCTGAGTGTGAATATATGTGAATTTACCTCTGGGAGCTTTGTTATTCCAGCGTTCGCATAGTAATTGGCGACTATACATGCCCTTAGCTTGTCCATCATCCTCCTGGCTTCATTGAGTCGCTGCAACATAATGGGAAAGAAATTACCAAAATGCTCAGCTTTGTGCTGGAAACATACAACTAAAATTATTAAATGAAATTATTAAAAGATACTTCTTCAATATCAGCCAGATACCTGACTTATCACATCTATCTCATGCTCTTTGTTCTTCATCTCCAAAGAAAACTGTTCTCTGATGATGGTTTCAATCTTCTGTACTGCTGCTTCTCGGGCTGACAAAGCAGGAGGAACACATATTAAAGAACAGGGTTCAACCAAGTACAATTACTTGTTAGCTGTCACAACATAAAAGGCATGTGTACGATCTCAGGGTTGGGATCATGAACTTACCATTATGTTCAGCCGCTTTGTTTCTCTTACTATTTTGAACCAGCGAAATGTCATCATAGTCGGGATCATTGCATTCTATTTTCCTTTTAATTCCTGACATGGCTACCTGCAAAGAAGAATATATTAGTACATATGCATATCAATACAGCTAACGTTGGCTAGTCACATCCATGCTTCCATGGCCAGTTGTGATGGTACTTAGCATTGAATTAGCCGGCTAGCTGCGACGCTAATGCCCACAGCTAACTTTAGCACTGACTAGCTAGCTAGTTATGCTAATGTTGGTTAGCAGACCGTCCACACCTACCACTGTTTCAAACTGTTGGCTTATTATTTACCAAAGCAATTGCCTTCAATTAATTTTATTTATCTAAACAAACATATTAAAAGCTAAGCCACCAGACTGTCTTACGAACACTGTGTTGGGGAAATCCGTGCCTGTCGTTCCTGTAGCCGGTAGCAGAGTAACGTTAGCCAACCGCTATCCTTGTTTGCTAATTTTGCTAACGTTAGCACACATTTGTAGACACCGATTCAATCCGTTTGAAATGAAAACTTACAGGAGTGCCCTGTGCTGTGGAGCAACGTTTCTTTGTTAGGCGTGTGTTTTAATTCAGTGGGAGCATATCCTTTGCGTTATTCTATATTCATCTTCCACACTTGTGTTTAGTAAATTGCTAAATCTCGAGGTGGACAAGTAAGCTAACGAAGTACTGGATAGTTAGCGTTGCAATTCACCAAAACAGTCACCAGGGACCACTATTCTACAAATCAGATGATACTTAGGAGCACCCTGTGAATAATATACATTACATTATTATTACATGTAGTTTTGTGTACTGGAGTGAGGATGTGTGATTTTATTTTAAACATTAAAATAGTGCATTACACTTTAACACAAATGACTAATGTCATCGGCCTTCTCATCATTGTTCTCTGTATCACAAGGTTGGATCCTTAAAGTCACTAAGAAACAGCCATCTAATGTTATTCATTTATAGAGCTCTACTGTTGAAGTTTCCAAACCCTGCATCTCTTCTCTCATTTAAATCTAGTAACTACAGTACACAATTCAGTAACTCCTTAACCTTAGCTCGTCCACTCTTGGCAGAACTGGTTTCAGGCACTATGAACCTTTTATATAACGTGAAATGCAAACTGCCCTCAAGAGTCGTATAGAACATAATCTGTTTTACAACCTTTTTGCATTAACTGCCCAGACGGACAAGTCAACAATGCACACAAATTATCCCGGTATTTTACTCCTCTATCATCGTTTTTTTATTTTTTTATGACTGATTTAATGGAAATCCTAAAAGCCATCGCAAGAGTATGACAGAACTCTGACCTCAAATGGGCAATTATTTATTTTAGGACAGGAGTGCACATATGCTTGCTTCACACTGCATATTCTTAGCCCAGGGCTGTGCTAGTAGTGCAGTGTGAGAAGTCATTTACGTGTTTAAGCTTGACAGCACTGCCATAGAATCCAATGGACTAGAAAAACAACAGTTTCTGATGAGTACATTTGAGGTGATCGGGAGGGGAAACATTTCCACATGCATTAACATCATCTGGCAGCTCACTATCGATGCTTCAGACCTTGCCACAGTTGCCTCAATCAAGTCCACATTATCGAAAGTGAACTCTTGTTATGCATACAGCTTCATTTGAACCACACAAAACATCAATATTTGATGGTAAAAAGGGAGTTATAGTTATTCATAAATCTGACACCTTTCTAAAAGTATGTCTAACTCTTTCATTGCAATTTCCTGGCACCTAATCAACCTCTCATTGTAATCAAATGTATTTGAATAAAGCAAATTTGCTCATTTGTTTTTATCACTATTGATTTTTTAAAAGTTCAAATAAGGGCCCATGCCTAACTTTCCAACCTTTGTCTGACTTAGTGTGGAGTTTGGCCACATTTATAAAAAGGGCCAAGAGATACTTTACATGCACCACATAGTTTCCTTGTCTGTTGTACATCAATGTGCATCACTATATATGGTAGCATTAGGAAGTTCTATACTATTCAAAAGTAGGTCAGTTTGACATGTTGAGTTAAACTTATCCTTTTTATTAAGACCAGAACATTTATTACTCCATTTATAAATGTTTGTGACCTGCACCAGGATGGGTGTGAGGTGATAGTATGCTGCCAATGCCAAATGTGGTATAAACAAGATGAATTAATTTACACCTACTTAGATTTACAGTGTTTTCTTGTCTGTGAATTGTGTGTAATTGATGAACGTTAAATTCTTTCTACATTGTTTAGTGTGAATGGAGAGACATTGTGCCCACAAAATAATCTGTGAGAAGAATGTTTGTTGTTTTCATGAAACCAAATCATAATGTGGAGTATATAAATCACCACATAAGACAAAACATAAAGGCCTTGTGAATGTTTATTGCAGCACAAGTTGCTCAATCGTAGAAACAGTGCGGCTGGTTTTATGTGCTGTTTTTTTTGTTCAACACAATGGCTCATTAAAACATCACCAACATGATTGATTCATCCCTTGATGAAATAAAAGATGCATCAGCCATATGGAGCAGACTGCGAAAAAGTTTGATAAGACCTCATATTGTATTTATTGTTGTTATCAAAACATCTGTGACGTCTTCATTGAAATCCGCGGTGTGGTTGGTGATGCTGTGTGTTCAACCCTTTAGTATAATCACTTCTTTTCTCTCTTCCACATTTTTATGGTGTGATGTGCTGATACTAATATTTACTGTATTTATTTACCATTAGTGGATACTAAAATATCCAGTAATGGTTGAGTCAACCTTATCCATCACATCCAGTTTAACAGCTTTTCATCTCAATCCTCTGATTTCTTTCAAAATCGAAACTTGCTTTAAAGAAGGAAATTATAATCGGAACATTCATTTGAGTTTAATATCAAAAGCCGGGATGAAGATGATCCACAACACCATCATAATTTGACCATGCAGTGAGATACAGAACAGAGCTTGCCTCTAAACTCTGTTAACTTTATATAATATTTACTAATTATTTCATTCTTGAACCATTTTTTTTTTTTACGGATGAGACGGCCCACAAGTGTTGATACGGAAAGAAAAACTTTATTGATGTTTCTCTTACACAAGTCAACCATTACATTTCAACATACTGCACAAAAATCCAAAGCTTTCACGCAGTTAGAAAAAGAGCATCTGAGGAATACGTGGTGTTAAGATATCACATCATACATACAATAAGAAACGTTTATATCAAAATGATATGATTTAATTCCACACTCGCCATTCTTTTATTAAGGCACATAGGGAAGCATTCTGCAATTAACACATTAAAGCCCCCCATCTTTCATGCAAGCGCAATTTACTCATTGGCATTTTTCAACAAAGTCATCTTTGTGATTGAATCTAATCCACTTTGGCTTATATCTGCATTCGTATCAAAATCCAAACAACTTTTAACGCTCAGCTCTTCAGGGTTTGATTTAAGGCACGCCATTTACATGTGGGAGTCAAAACATCTCTACTACAAACGGTCCCACAATTCACCACAACAATCAAAAAAACAAAAACAAATCAATTGACAAAAACAATGAACAACCTTATCAAAGTCAACAAAGTATGAAGGCCTCTATATAGCTAATAATGAAAATCAATAAATCAACATAACGTGGTGTTATGTGTAAATACTCAGTGAAATCACAGACGCACGCGCACTCTCTTACCATTTATCTAACTCCCTCTAACTATTTTGCTTTACCACATTCTTGCCCTTCAGCCTCCTCGTGTTGGCCTCCTGAGTTCCCCTCAGCACAGTATGTCGCTCATGTTAAGGAGTGTTGGCATGACTGAGGAGGTTTTCTTTGAACCTATACTTCAGTTGAAGTTTCTGCCATTGCGACTGACAAACGGGAGCACTCCGAAATGTTCTTATTCTGTGTATTGTGAAGTTACACATTGTTAGACAGTAACAGACACACACTCACTGATCAAGATACTTTTTAACCTGAAAAGCTGAAACTCTCTTACTCGCTCTAGATATTGTTCTCTGTGGCAGTTTTTGCTGGAATATCAGAGCCATAGCAGGTAGCGGCCAACAGGAGGAGCTGACAGGCTCTTTTACTGTCTCATTCATACGTCACATGAAAGCAAAGAACATTTACTGATACAGTAAAAAAAAAAGAAAAGAAGAGGAAATCATTGTCTTAAAATTCTACATTTTACACGATTCTGTCAAAGTGCACAAATGGGGCTCTCAGTTACAGAAAAACTCAATATGCAAAGATACATTTAAATACAAGTTAAACAAAGACAACATATTAAAGTTATATTCACAGCAATATCTCTAGTCTATCAACTCTTACTGTAGTAAAAAGTGACTTTTACTTACAAACATCCAAAATACTTAACCCCCCTCCCGGTGTGAAGTGTAGCACTGCTACACACACACCACCTTAACTAACCAGTAAACACAAATACACACCTGAAGGTATCTATAGTTACCCCGAGTTACATTTTTACATGTAAGTGCACAGGTGAGATGTGTCACCGTCAGTGTGAAAACTTCTGTGAACAGAAGTAAGCAGTCGTGCAAAGTTTACGCTAGAACTCCTTGATAAAACTCCTCGACTCTGACACATGCAGACCCAGTCGTAAAAGTTACACACACACACACACACAGACACAGACAGACACACACAGACACACACAGACACACACCAGTCTTTGAGTTTGATCTACAAAGGCTTCTCACATCTAGAAAACCACCCGCAACCCCAGTACACCATTGATCCAACATTGATATGAAATAAACACACTAAAGCTACCTTTAATACAGTAAACATCCAATTGTAAAAAAAAAAAAAAAGACAAACATAACTTAACTTTCAAAAATAAAATGTCAGTAATGAGTGTAATAACAATAATAATAATAATAATAATAAAAATGGAGGAAAAATAAAAGGAGATAACAAAATGTGAGGGGATGACACAGCTGGAGGTTGGAAAAGGGAAACACACACACGGGAAGTGGAACTAGGTGATAAGAGGAGGGATGTTAAAAAAAAAAAAAAAAAAAAGGAAACAAAAAAGGGCAGAGCTAACAGTGGCTATGTTCCAATATTTTGGTACAGTCTCCGCTTTTTAGCTCTTTTCTCGACCCTGCTCTGGGTCAACGGGCAAGAGCAACTTGTGCCTTTGACCACTGATACTGTGGGAGAGCAGCTGGCTGACTGTTTACCACATTTTTATCAGGTCGTTTTAAGTATCAGGGGAAAAGAGTTAAAAAAAACAGAGGACAGTACTTTTTACTATTCTTTATTAGTAATGTGCTGTACTTTGTGTGCGTATCTGCATGGAGTGCATTGGGTACAAGGTTATATATCTGACCTGGACACACTCAAAAATAAATGTTTCTTTTGATGGCAGTTCATTCTTGGCTGATTCTTGTACAGGCTGTTTTTGTTCATCAGCACTATCTGAGTTCATTTCCGAGGTTACTTTGCACAGTAATAAAAGCACAGTATTGGGAAGCTCACTTTTAAACAGGTTAGCTGCTTCGTATCACTATCATAATAAAATCAATTATTAAAACTCAATAATGTTATAAGGAGATGTAGCCCATTTATTAAAGTCATCAAATTGTTAGTAATAGTTTTAGAAACTTCAGTGTTCAATTTTCTTTGACAACGTGTACAAATATTACAATTGTCAGTATGTCCTAAAATATCCTGAACTAACTTTTAATAACTTAGTTTTCATTGAGTTATCGTCAATATACCTTGGCTTTCTTCAATAAACCTAAGTAAGTAGACCTTGAGTTTAGAATATTGTTACCTCAGACACATGATGCTAAGATTAAGAATTCATCCCAAATGACAATTTATACCTTCATAACATTTTAAATAAAAATGTTTTTTTTTTTACATTCCTATTTTCAATTATTTTAGTGTCATTATAATTAATTACTCGGCCTTATTTGATCCGTTACTTCCCAACCTTGTGCAGTTACTGCTAATGCGAGCCACATCCTCCATGTTTATCTGACTCCACTTTAGCTCAGGTTACAGACAAGTCATTATCAACCACTGGTCATTTCCACAGAGGGGCTATAACTATGGTATACAACAGCAAAAGATTCACAGCACCACAATAAGTATTGCTACATGATGCCGTGAGAAAATAAATTAGCTCAACGCTAAAGTGGACTAAACTACTCAACGTGCCTGTTACAAAGAAGTGTGTTGTTGTGTTGGTGTTGTGCATGGGGTGAACTTGAAGAGTTTAAGTTCTCTCGTGTGTGTGTGTGTGTGCTTGTTTATGGTCAAGGCCTGTGGTACTTGTCATTGTAGCGGTGGATGGTTACACAGCCATGGTAGGAGATCGGCCGTGGCATGGCTGCCACTCCGGTGATGATGCCGGATGATGGGTCGTAACACAGGATGGTGTCTGTTGCTTCGCCATTTTCCCCTCTGCCACCAAGGATGAAGATCTTGCCGTTGCACACTGACATGCCACAGCTCTCCTGCAGGGGAAAGAGAGGCAGACATTAGAGGTTGCAGCTTCAGAGGATCCTTGCGGGTGAATTCAAACTGTCTGTTCCTCAAGTGCTCAGTATCTGCATTTAATCTGTTACCTGTTTGTTGAAGGTGTGAACCACATGTATCCAGTAGTCCTCTGCAGGGTCGTAGCAGAATATGGACTTGGTGAGTCCCCCGCACACATAGACCAGGTTGTTGAGGGACACTGCTGTGATACAGCGCTTGGCGATGGGGATGTTGGCCCGCAGTAACCAGGAGTCTGTCTCTGGATCATAGCACTGAACCTGTGACATACAGTTAGTTACATGTAGTTAAATGTGTTTTGTTCTGGTAGAAGAAAGGGAAATAGTGATTGAATAGAATAACTGAAATATATGTAGCTCATTCTGTGGTTTGACTGACTGTTTTGTGGACTGACTTACGCTTGACTCTGTGTGGTTTTGCATACAATCCAAGCATTCTCTCACCCACATATCTTTAAAATAGCCTCCTTCCAAACAGGGTTGTGTCCGACTGCAGCTAACCTCGAACAACACACTCCAACAAACAAGGACCTTAAGGATCAATGTGAATGACGGCGTTAGGAGGCTCCAGAGATAAGTCTCACGATGGATTTTGAGTACGTTAGGCCACGTAATGCCAGGTACAAATAGTCAGCCATGTTGGGTTAACTCTTATCAGACTGCCTCTCTCTGCCTGTTTATGAGAGTTCTACTGCATGCACAGACATAAACCAACATACCAGCTATTCCATGGAGGAAATAAATGCTTCTACTTTCAGGGTAGCTTGTCAAGTCCTGATCTCTAGGCTCAAAATGTTAAGTCAGGACTGGTGACTCAGGAAGCTTTACTTTATTAAGGAAAACGTTATATTTCAGAGATAGGCCACAACAGTTGACCCGGCTTACTTTGTTTCTTCAGTTGCCGGAAGAACGGAGCACAAGTATTCATCATTCATCTAAAATATATAATCAGGCGGAGTCTGTTAACTATCACAATACTGCACACGTTCGATATTTCTTTATTTTATATTCCGTTTCCTTTTTTATGCAATTTAAAAAAAATGATTAGAGCAAACAAGGAACTTTAGCTTGTAACGAATAAGCCTATCTGTAGCACAGCCTAATTTAATATATACATTACCTCTCTTGACACCAACAGGTTGAGTTATTGTTCAGATTACCCACTGAAAAGTCTACTTCGCCTGCTTTTGCACATCCCTTGCATCTCTAAGGTCTAATAATTGGAAACTAGTTATTTGAGACAAAAAGCACCTCAGCTGTCATCACTATGTGCTTAAGTGTGTAGTCGGTATAGCCCACTGAAAAAACGGGTCATCTGGGACAAAAAGCACCTCAGCTGTCATCACTATGTGCTTAAGTGTGTAATTGGGGAAGCACACATCGGTTTCCCACCTTATCTGAACAAGTGTCATCGTCAGGTCCTCCTCCTATGACAAACAGCTTGCCGGCACAGCTGGCCACAGCCGGAGAGCTGACCGCCTCTTTCATGGGAGCCACTTCTGTCCAGCGGTTAGAGAAGGAGTCATAACACTCCACACTGCTCAGGCGGCTCTGCCCATCATAGCCACCTACAGCATAGACCTGAGGGCAGACACACACACATATTTGGATTAGAGGGGGAGCTGAGATTACCACCTTGGAACAACTGACACAAGCTTTTTACACCGAGCACGGTTATTAAATTGAGAGTTAGGGGTTGTGAGTCTTGTTTTGGGTGGGATATATACTTTTCCACATACACCACAGACAGACGTACACATTCACTATAGGAGAGGTTTATATTCAAGCTTACTAGCTCGTAAGCATGAACAATAGTTTCTTATTCAGCACTTAGAGAACCAGTCTATCAGGTGCAGATGAAAGATGACGTACTGCTTTTGGACAAGCACCATTGTCTATGTCTTCATTGCTCTTTCATCTGTAAACACTGCAGGCAAAAGTGCATCTGCTAACATTGAACTAGTCTCAATGAAATCTGTATATTCCCATTATTATTTACATCTCAAAATAATAGTCAGTCAATCAGTCAATAGATTCAAATTTCTAAGTTGATTGACTAAATACTGTCCTATGCCATTATAATTCAAATGAACCACTAACAATAACAACAACCTTACTGGAAGCTAAAGCATTACAAACTGGAGAATTGTGTTGACATAAGATATGTACTGGAAGAAGTGCCTTGTGGTTAAACATAATCCCCTCCTGGAGTGCAATGAATGGCAAAATAAGATAAATACATTGTGAACATGAGGCACGAAGAATGGAGAACAAAAGCTGGTGGAAGGTTGAGATTAACGGTACATTTCTACTTCCTCAATAACTGGAAGGACATCGTGTGTCGAGAATACATGCTCATCAACAGACTGGCCTAATGCAACAGAAACTCCTAACAATCATAAGCAAGTACGGAGGAGTGAAAGAGAGAGGTGGAGAGAAAAGAGACAAACAAAGACACAAAGAAAATGTAGGGGAGCAAAGGGAACAGAAATACGGAAGTCGATGGGCCACATTGATATTTGCATACAACACCTGGGATAATTTACAGCACTACCACATTTTTTTAACTGACAAGGTGTAGTTACAGAGAAAAAAAAACGTGAGAAATGAACTTTCTCTAACATCAAAGTATTGTTGTCTCTGTGTTTCTACATTCATGTGTTTTCAATGACAACAACAGGCAAATGTAGCCAACATTTGGTAGAGGGCAGCTTCCACGCTGTAATTCACAGACTAATACGAGGCACGTAGACCAACTGAAATACTCTATGTTGATACAGATGATAACAAATGCAGATTGTTGCTGGTGATTCAAATGAAGCACGAGCGATAAAAGGAGTGTGTGACACTGAAGATAAAGTGCAAAGTCAACATGTTGAGGTGTTAAGTCACCCATTACTTTCATTTCCATGTCATTTCAACCCACACTGGTTATCTTTTACATATTATTTATAGATAAATAGGTGAATAGAGTTGTGTTTGTGGTGCTAAAGATTTGAATAGCAAAGTGTCTTTTCCAGAAACAATGTACTGGCTATTTTGGATAATCCCCAATCCCCACCTCGCTGTGAATTGGAACTACTTGTTAAAAAAAATTACCCAAAGTATTGGGAACACTAATGAATGTTTTTTCATTATTTTGGTGAAGTGAACCTTTAACACACCTTTGAGGATATCCAGACTCTAGCTCGTTTGAGGAGAGGGAGATGATCACGCTTTTCTTTTCGCCCTCACCACTGTAGTCACTCGATACACACCGTGAAAGTGTAGGCGCATCAATATAGGCGCATTCCACATTAGCTCGATAATGGTAGCACATACTCTATACCAACTCAAGGTATGTAGCCATCACATAAACACTAAGCCAAACATTAGCGTCTTATTTTATGACCGTGTTCAAACACTGGCAATGGCTGAATGAAAAACACGCAGAGAGGTGACAAGTAGTGACCACGAGAGAAACACTCGGGACTTCAGGGGGAAAACGACACAAGAGAATAGAGAGAAATCTTGAGAGAGATGAAAAAGAGATAGAGAGACAGAAACATTATGATAGGTGAGTACAGCCGTCACTAAGTGCAGCCATAACAGGGAGAGGCAAACAAGCGGTGACCTATTTCTGCTTCCACTCTTTGGAAACAAGACCAGTCCAACGAGACATCAGTGAGAAGTTTGTGTGTTCTTGTAATTATATCACTGTAGGAACCAGCTTCAGAGGTTTAGATTTAAGGCTGTGGCAAAGACTAAGTGAAAAGATATAGTAAATTCAAGGTCAAGTGTGGGCGTGCTCATGTCTGCAAATAAAAAGATATGTGATTTGTCAGCTGAATATGCTAATTGTTTGAATATTGAGTTAGTGGAAGTTAGCGCTGAGGTCTTTGCACAAAAGCTTGAACATGCATACATGGTTATTATACAGGCTTGTTTACAACACTCAGCCTTGTTGTTGTTTCTCCAATATTGCAACTGAAGTCATGCACATCAAAAGAGGAAATTACAGACAGAATGAGGAAATGGCTGCAAACTCAGGGGGAGGAAGTGAATTCTGAGGAAAAATTTAAAAAAACACAGATCCTGAAGAGATACTGAATGGTTATGGAAATAAAAAGATATACACATACCCTGGAAACATAACTACAACAATACCACAGACAACTGACTTCTGAGGAAAGATTTTCAAAACAAAGAAGTGATAAGAAGATAGCACAAAATGAGGTGATTCACAACAAATGAGAAGAAGAGGACAAAGACAACCATGTGTGACAGATACAGGAAGTGGAGATTTAATATCTCGCAAGAAAAGGATAAAAACTGTGTAGTACTATATATGTATCCCTGCCTCTTAAATATTGAGTATGATGCCTGTCCAGTTAAACTATACTATACTATACTATACAAGCGTAGAAACACAGTACATATTAAATGGTACTGAAAAAAAACCTTCTACTACTGTTGTCTTATTTTAGCATCAAATCATTTTTGCCTAAGAGCGTTAAGTAAGCTGCAGCTGTCAGCTTGAACTTGGTTCCATGTATTGTTTTATGACTTTTAGAGTCAGGTTAAATGACAGCCATTTGAGTCCATCTTGTTTTCACCATAACTTGGTACATGATTCACTTTGGAGTTATTTACTGAGTTTTATAGCCAGCGTGTGACCCTCCAGAGGATTACCTCACTGTTGTGAAGGACCTGTGTGTAGTTCGAATGCACGCACATGTGTTTTGTTTTTTGTGTGACAAGGCAACTAAGCATTTCGGGTGTTGTTTAAAAGTCATAGAAAATCCAATACAGATTGGCTACAAGCAGAGCTCCAAATTTGTTTTCGTAAAGTATCGTTGCAGATTTGCTGCAGATGACAGGAACCCCTCCTGAGTGAGGCCCTTTCTTACAAAGTAAATAAAGCAGTGTTTTAGCCCAAAGCTTTCCAAGAATACTTGTACTTTTGTCCATGTTTTGTCCATTTGCACAAGTGTGTGTACACATTATGATGACTAAAGCACACACATGAGATTGTGAGTGACGTGTTAGCGTGAGTCATCTCTGTTCATGCTCTGCCTTCTTCAATCAAAACAATGGAAGTGCTTTGCCTGCCTTCACCAAAACACCCAATGACCATTCTTCTTTACGCAACACTAATAACAGACCATTACAGTTCAAGACCTTTCGTGAGGTGACCATGCCATTGTTGCACAAGTGATCAACATTTATTTTGCTAGATATAGACTTGACAACCAAAAACTCTACAAAAGTAAATGCTTTGCAATGAAAACAGACTTGACCATCTGGCTTTAGAACATTTCCCGACACAATATGTCGTTGAAAAACTTTTGTTACGACATTTTCCCTTTTCCGCTGGCAGTGAGGGGGGGTCATTATTTAATCTCATGATAGTTTCCTCTCCTTTAAAATAGAATGCAGCTTGCAGTAGGAACACAAACAGCTTTGTACTGTAAACAATTAGAGTAAGCGTACTAAATTATGCCTACGTATGCAAACCCAGTGTATGTTTGCAGGTTTTACAGGGTTTCTCATTGCTATGTACAGTATGGCCCATCCAGGCTTATCATATAACATGATATGAGTAGACTAAGAGGTGCTGGCACAAGTCCATTAAACTCCCTCTGCCCTCAAACAAGAATGTCCACCTGGCCTTGGACTAGAGACTGTAAATAGTAACAGCAGAAGAGTAGAAGCAGTGATCGAGGATTAATGATGAGCTGGTTCCAGATCCCTGTTTTTTACTCTGACACTTGAGATGTAGTTATCCATATAAACGTACAGTATATACACTATAAGTAACTGTAGGAGTATTTTCCAAGTGTGGGGCACTTTATGGGTGAATCAACTTCACCTTCCCAGTAGTTAAGGAACTTGTTTATATGATAGTTTTAAAGAAAGGCAAACTTCCTTCTCTGTGTTGAATCTGCTCGTAAGTATCCAGTATGTGTGAGACGAGCTGGCACCAGTGGTTTACAAACCCTGAGGCAACAAAAGGATGCGTCACACATAAAAATGACATAATATTGCTCCCTGTCACAAAGTGCCCTCATAGACCAACTCGGAGGATTATTGATAGGCAGAAAGCAGGCAACTGTCAAATGTGGCTGAAAATTCTTTGTTTCTAACACTGATGAGTCCCTTAGGTCTAAGTTAGGACAAGACACTTAATGTCAATCATCCCTAAGTATGCAAAGCTCTGAGTGTCTAAAAATTCTAGTTAGACATAGGATTGTGAAAGGTATAAATCGAAAGCAGTAAAAAAAAAAAAAAAGGCTCCTCGTACCCTTGGCAGCAAGTGATTCCACGTAATTTCTTTATTGTGTAAATGTTCACTCGCTTGTAATTTACCTCAGTTATTGTTAACAGATACAACAATTGTCTTCCTGTACCTCTGAAGCACCCATGTGTCAAATTACTGTAAGCACATTTCTTTGGAAACCAAACTGTTGCTTTATTGAATGAGCTGAACTTATGCTTGCGTGTTAGGGGTTACGCCTACGCATGTGACCTCGCTCCGTAGCTGCAATGTAGCTACGGAGCGAGGTCACACTCTTAAGAAATGTAGCCATGTGCCGTACGTTGTGAAGACCACCTAAATTCTAACTGGCCAGCTTGGAATTTCTCCTACTCATTCTCATATTTTGTGATCAAGCAAAACCAATTTTACTGCAAACCTTCTGCTCGCAGAGATTATCTATTGTCGCTCTACAGTATATCCTATAGGAAATGAAAGACGTTAACATGATTACTTTGGGGTATACGAGAGGGCCCATTAACGTAAGACACAGCTATCTAGAGTTGTGAGGGTGCAATAAACAGTGAACATCTGACACTGAACTAAGTCAAATTCAGAGGCTTCCACGCTGGGGTAACCATGAACCCTGGTGCAGAGGCTCCCTCCTTACCTTGCCCAGTAGGACACCCATCTTGTGTCTCCAGCGGCCTTTGTTAAGAGAAGCCACTCTGATCCACAGGTTGAGCTGGGAGTTGTACATCCACACGTCCCTGCTGTTGATACGACCACCTAAAAAGCACCAAGGGACAAAGATGCAGGACGAACAGTTAATAATAAAGACAATAGTTAGGACAACATTGGCTACAGTAAGTTTAGCACTAAACAACTCTGATTGTTATTGCTGTCATTTGCCATCCAGTTGATCTGATATAATTGAGAAGATAAACCACAGCTGTTTTGTGTTTGTGTCGAAGTAATGCTGGGGCAGAATTGTAACTTCTGACTTTGACCTGAGCTGGGCCTTTAAAGTTTACCCAACATAAAAGACAGGCACACACGCACGCACCAAATAGAGCTGAAGCATGTCTACTACTGACCGGCAATCATCTGTGGTTTCTGGGTAGACATGCACGGTAGGAAGTTGTAGAGAATAACAACAAGCACACAACCAGGTTACAGTGTGACCCAGACACATTTTTAACAAGCCCCGACATGTGCCCCCTCTCGCTCTCTCTTAATAACACCAACACACACGCAACACACACTTATGCACGCTCGCACGTCTGTTGATTCTCCACAGACCAATCTGATCTTTTAAAAACACAATGGGTAACAATAGCTGACTTTTTTAGCATGGCGGACGGACAAAGACGCGATAAAATGTAGGTGAACCAATCAAGACCTAAGAAAACAAAATCAGCTTAAAAAGGGAAAATGTAACATTTTCTAAAAGCCATTTGAAAAACGAGCTGAATGTTTGTGTTATTAGAGCCGGTAGCAGTTATCTGCAGGCTTTTATCCAGCAGTAAGTTGAGAAGAAATATATCTTGCCACATGGGTGTAGCATGGAAACCGACAAGACCCGAGCAAACAGAAAGGTCAGTGACAATCTGTGTTATTTCACACTGGGACTTAAATTGATCACGTGGTGGTGATAACAGTCAATAAAATACAGATTATGAAAATTAATAAGAACACTCCTGCCTTCAAAACTTGGTGCCCTTCAGAGAAGAGCAGTTTCCTATTAAACAAAAGGGATTTACACATGATAATCTTGTGGACCCATTACAAAACCATTTCTCAATACATTCAGTGTTGTTGTTGTAGTGTCTGCAATTGGCCATTGGGTGTTTTCTTTGTACCGAACACATGTGGGCGTGGAGACATGGAGTAATGATAAAGGCAGAAAGAAAACCTGCCAGTGCAAACAAAATGGTGTCTAGGCCTCTTCTGGATTCCCATGCAAACAGAGCAGGATTTTTTTTGTATCGGAAGCTAGCTGACTGACAGACTAGACGGGTGGCTTTAGCTATTAGGCATGCGTCGATGTTTATCCATTTTAAATGATACTTTAGCAGACAGAGAAAAGGAGACAAGGGAAGGTAGTTAGTCGCATGGGTCTGCTCTATAATCTGCTGGATAGGGAAAGAGTCAGACAGTCTGCTGCCCCTGAGGCTTCCGTTTCTAAAGATTTGCATAAAAGAAACACATTGATGGATGACGAACCACTTCAAAGAGAGCCTCTGCATACCTAGAAATATAGTTAAAAGAAGTGGTACCTTAAGAAGGTGGTCATTACTCAACAAAAACTTCAGTCCCACTGCACTTTGTGACATCTTTCTGAGAGTTACGCATTTCTTTCATTCCTGTTGTCTGAGAAGGCAACTAGAGAAGTCTCCTCTGTAATGTGTGAGGCAAGCACGCGTGTTTTGCTGCTCATTAGCTGATAAGACATCATCCCATCAGATCATAATTGAGATCTGACTGTAATCTGAAGTACTGCTGAACTCAAAGCATTTCTTTGCATGCTCACGCTGGAGTTTACAAAGAGGCTGATTACAATGCCATGGATGTGAGTAAGTCAGTGGTGTCCAGAGTTCCTGTCCCTTTCCGAAGAGGTTTTGTATACTGTATAGAGCCGCATCCTATTTAAGACCGCAGCTAACTGCAGCTGTGCTAGAGACTGGAGGCCCTCCAAGGTATTTGCACCAGTTCCAAGAATGAGAGGGGCAGACAGACAGATAGAATGGCGTACAGTATGTGTGGGGATGTAATTGAGAGAGTGCAGGATAAAAATAAAATTGAAAAAAAGGGGATTAAATGTATCAGGGCAGATGGGTCAACAAAGAAAGAAAGTGGGACGATGAAGATCATAATATGCTATGAAGCAGTTGTGTGGACAGTATGTGCGTGTGTGAGACAGCGAGACAAGGGGGAGGGGTGTGTTGACTTTTCCAGGCAGCGCCTGAGGGTAGATTGATAGAGAACACGTGAGGTCTTGGCACACTGAGAGCATAAAAAAGCAAAACACTGCACACTTTTTGCTGAGGAGGGGAACTTTTTTTTTTTCCTCTATACCTTTTCATTTGTTCCCCTTTTCTATATCTTTCAACTGCTGTTTTTGTCCAGTAATGTTTTGCAGCATGTTTGAGCATGAGCAGTTCCACCAGGAACATTTTGAACTTCTGTCTAGGCATATTCTTGGAAACTATTGCACAAAAAAACAAAAAAAGGAGGGAAAAACTCAACCCCCTTTCCCACAATCCAACATGCATCTTGCATACAACACATGTTTATATTGATGTTGGGCTTTAGAAATTACCTTAACCCTGACATCAGCAGTTCAGAGAAAGGATGTAATGCTATTGTCTTCTTTAATTTAGATCTTTTTTTCACCAAAGAAGGCTTACGCCACACTTGGCCCATACTTTTTTTTTCCTTGTGCGCTGCGAGGGTCTAAGGACAGAGGGTGTCGTATCCTGTGCAGGCTGTAAAGCCCACGGAGACAAATGTATAATTTGTGATATCGGGCTATGTAAATAAACTTGATTTGATTTGATGCTAAGTTCCAAAAATGCGGCAGCCTTGCCAAGAAGCAATGAGAGTTATAATATCTCAGATTCAGGTTATTCCAGCGACACACATCAGTCTAAAATCAAAAATGGGATGTTAGGTTGTTGCATACAGATCCTAGAAAGCTGCTGAACCGATGTAAAAAGGTGGTGACCCTGATGATTGGCCAATAGGAAGAGAGAAGGACTCAGCTGGCCAATGAATGCCTCTCTCAGCACTGAGCCTGGAGATCCAGATGTTCCTCTCATATTTTCCTTCAACTTTAACAGGCTGTTGCTGTAAAAATAACACAGGGCAAACAGCCACCGTGGCCCTTTCCTGCTACTACTCTGGGGGATTAGTTGGCAAGTCAGGCCAAGAAAGACACTGACCATGTGAATACACAAGAGTGTACTCATGAATATTTCTTTTTGTGTATGTCACAATCTTACTATTATTAAGGGAAACTGGACCAAACTGAAACTTTGTACCAACCAAGATCATAACCATATAAAAAGTGGGTGTAAAAGTATTTATACCAAGGCCTGAAATTAACTTGAGATTATTCAAGTTAGTAGCCATTCTAAAGTTTGCAATATCCAAAATAGTTTTTGTGGAATAGAAAAGATTTACGAGTCATCGATTTATTTCTAAATAGTAACAATAAGAGACAACATGGTAGGAAAACATTTGGAAAGATGCATCAATATTTTGAATTTTGTTCAGCATTGGTAACTTGACAACATTATCTGCCACAGTTAGTGGATCGCTGTACATTGAAGTTTTCCACGCCTTGATAGAACTGTGCCATTGCATGGTTGGTAACAAATAGAGCGTGGTCTTACCGGACACCAGAATGTCATTGCGGAGGGCACAGACTGCATATTCTGACTTGGTGAACTCAGGTAGTTTGGCCAGCGATTTCCACTCTCCTGTGACTGGCTCATAGCATTCAGTGTAGGGCAGGTTGAAGCCCCCCACTCTCTCACAACCACCTACGACCACAATCACCTCAGAATAGCCCGTTGACCTGTAAAGAGACAAAGTAAGAAGAAAGATATGAAAAATGTAGAGACGGAGGGGAAATAACAATAACAGCTGAAGCCATTATAAAAAAAAACAAAGACAACAAGAGCATGTTTGAATCAAAAGATTACAGACATGGTGTTTAATGAAAACACTGTATATCTGTAGGCCTTTACCAAGGATATGAAGACGTATAGGCATACACATGTCAACACTAGGAGGCATTTCTCATTACAGAAAGCAGGAATGTCGGCCAGGGCAGGAACAGAATGGTTGTTTCCAAAAGAATGGCTTCACTTATCTTAAAAGGCAAAGTTTGATTAACAATGAATGTATCAATCAATACGACAAAAACACACTTCAGGCCAGACTTAGGCCGAATTTCCATGATCACAAAGATTTCCTATTTGGCTGTTCAGCACATGCCATGGATATGACCGCATTATCTTGGGGGAGCTAATTAACTACAGCTTCTTTTCTTCTTCAGATACGAATGCTGGATAAAGACTAGTATTTATCTCTATTAAAAAAATCCAGTTCTTTCTGGATACCATTGCAAGTTGTGTGTGTGTGTGTGTGTGTGTGTGTGTGTGTGTGTGTGTGTGATTAATTATATCCTAGAGGCTTGCCAAGAGAATAAAAAGGCGCCGATAGACACAGAAAGGGGAGAACCAAGCATCTGTTTTGAGCAGATTTGTGGGGACGGCTTGATCTGCCTGGATACTGACATAGTACACCTGAAATACACGTCCCACTGCCACTTAATAACTGACAGCTGGCACTGTTGTCATTTATCTAACACACAGAGGCAGCTGTACTGTTGTTTGTTGTACAGCAGGCTGCCATATGGTCCGTTGTGTATCTCATTCATAGAGTTTCAGTCAACGCCAACTTTAGTAATTTATCAAGCACTACATTATAACATCCAGCTAGACACTCTTCAAATAGTAAAACACTGGCAATAAAAGAACATTTGTAAAAAAAGTGAACAGGTGCGGTCTCCGGAATAGATCCACAAGTGAGTTACGCTGCTGGTATGATAACAAGACTCAACATTTCCCAATTGACATAACTCACACACACACACACAACAACACTGCAGAGAGCACCAAGTTGATGTGCAAGTTGCAACTTCTAGCTATACAATGTAGGAATAAAAAAACTCCTTAAAAAGACACGTTTTCTCATCTCACTCTGACCTCCGTTATCACAGTGTCACCAATATGACAAATATAGATAAAATCTAATTCTATGTTCTTTTTCAATATAAGATAACTGGTGGATAGCAAAGCAGAGATAACATTTATTTATCATGTGACTTCACCACAGCATATATTGTAAGAATTCAACAAGTCATACCACTTTAAGAGTCCAAAATGTGCATTATGGAGATAAACTGGATTATGGATCAGTGCCTGTTTCCTGTTGTAGACAACATGTAGGTTAGCTAACCTGTGGTCTTCCTCATAACTAGTTTGTCAACATTTTAGTTACCTGCGTGGACGAGTTCTGGGTGACATCATTTCATTTCCGAGCACATGGTAGCGTCTGGCCTCGTGCAGAAGCTGGTAGCACTCTGGAGCGTTCTGGATGAGCTGGTCTCCCTCCACTGTCTGGACAAAGTAGTTGGGATGCAGAAGGGGCAGGCGCACATGGTGCAGCAGGGCCTTAAGCATGGGCCTTCTGTGCTCCACACCGTGGTACACCCATCTCATCACCGCCTCAAACACCACCTCCTCCTTACCGATGGACAGCTCATCATTGCCAGTGTACTCTTCCAGCTCTTCTTTGCGTAGGTCGAGGAACTCCTCATGCTGAGCCACATCTGAGAAGTTGGCCATGGCATAACTGCGGCAGCGGCTGGCTAGCTGCTTTAGGGAATGGGCATCTGCGAAGCGCTGGATGCCCAGGCAGTTGCAAGGGTCCAGCTGGTCCTCCAGGAACTTGGCACAGGCGTCACGCAGTGTGTAGATCTGGAAGAGGCTGGAGGTCTCAAAGAGGAACTGGACATTATCTGTGGTGATCTTGGCGCGGCCGGTGTAAACATAGGTGAGGAAAGACTCCATCGCTTCAGCCAGGATGCCGTTGATCTCAACCAGCATCTCGCGGCTCTCACGGTGATCGTTGCAGAACATGGCTCTGAAGTAGGAGGAGCAGGCAGAGAGCACAGCGCGATGGCAGGGGAACTCCCGGCCCTGCACGCTGATGACAACATCAGTGAACAGGCGGCAGTCGCGAAACTCATTGAATACCTGGAGGATGCCCTCTGAGTGGGATGAACCAGAAGAGAAGTCCAAGACATCCTGGTTGGCTAACGTTTTGGAGTCAACCTCAAACACCTTAGAAGGACGACAACAACATGTAAAAAGATTTGTACAAATTGTGTAGACTAAAGCGGGAAGTTAGAAAGCGTTTGACAGCACCTTGCGCTTGACAGCCGGTGAGTCTCTGATCCCAGAGTCCTCCCTGGTCATCCTTCTGCCCAGAATCAACACCATGGCTGCCACCTTCAACGTAGACCTTCTCTAAACTTAAAGGTGACCTGAGGATGGAGAGCATGCAGTGCAGTAGTATTAGAAAAAAACATGTTTCCATTAAATATCACTGTACACTATTATCATGGCACGTTATAGTCGGGGGTGGCCAGGTTATGAATTAATACATTAAAAAATATCAACCTAATTGGATCACTGTAGTACAAATTAAAAACATTCAACATGGGTAAACAAAGCACTTGGAGAGCAATTGAGAGAAAAACACAAGTCCCATGAAAAATGTTCTCAAACCCATGAGGCAGTGCCAATATGTTTTGCATCACGGTTTGAGAAAAGTAGTTTAAAAGAATGAAGTCATAAATCTGTGTGACAGAGTTCACTTCGCTCATCACTGCTGCGAAACAGTTGTGCCCTGCAGCACAACGAAGTTGAATAAGATGGAAGATAACAAAGAGACACAGGTGGAATAGAGGTTGAGCAACGGTAGAACGCCAACTTACATCTCAGTCAGGTTTGTTTTGAAAGAGAGTGGGGGAAGGGATGTGATCAGAAACTACATAATCATTGTTTGTGCAAGTGCAAAGTCAGTGCTACTGATAACTTTGAGTCACATTTTCGACTCGTAGTTAAACCTGTAGTCTTTAGATAATCTTCTACTTATAGCAAACAATCAATGTGTCCCATTAAACTTTGTTCAAATCCACAAAGACTGTGTATATTTAGGACAGCCAATTCTTAAAGTTCTCGAAGATATTTCATTAAAAACATTAAACTCTCTGATCTATGGCCACATTGCCTGTGTTAAAGTTGGCAGCAGATCTGGCCTTTCCTCCTGTGAGGTCATTTATCTCAGGTTATTTTTAACTATGGCTAAACCTCAGCAGACAAACCTATTCATGTGCATTATTTGCCTGCTGCAGCACCTCCTTGAAGTCATGTAGAGCAGATTACAGGTTTAGCAAGAGGTGTCTGACGCAGAAAGATAAAATAGAATACAATAGAATGATCTTTATTGTCATTATACTCAGGTACAATAACATTTAACAAGACTTATCTCGGTGTAGTTAAAATAAAACAAATAAATAAAAGCAGTAATAAAAAAATTAAAAAAGTGTGCTTAATACCCAGTGAGAAGTAAAATAAAATAATGTAAAATAAAATAAAAAAAACGTAAGTAGACTTTAATCTGTTATGATTTAATCATCTTACTATTTGCTGTTAACCACGTGGACTAAAGTAAAAATTGAAATTGACAATAAAAATGAAAATACATTATACTGTTTTTGTTGCTATTTAAAAAAATATTAAAGCGTTGTATTATGTCATCATATCATTATATCAACCATTTAAGTATAAATTACAGACATGCAAGTAAAACGTAGGCTATTTATGTATAAGCTGTGTTGTTTTGCCAAGTAATTAAAACCCCTGTGTTTTGGTTAATTAGACAAAGGAGACTTCTGCCGACCGTTAGCATAAAACATAAAAGCAAAACAACACTAGCTTAGCTTCTGCTTTACTCAACATATTGGGACAAATTCAACCGTGAGGCAAGACATACTTCTAGATTCAGAAGTCATAAAGTCAATAACAACATTTATTTATAGAGTAAAGCTGTTACCTTGAGCAGAGGTTTCCAGATGAGGCTTCCTCTTCGGTTACAAGTGGACAAAACAAAACAAAGTGTGGATAACAAAAAACAACTGTATCCTGAAATAGTTTATCAATATCTTTTACAATATCTCGATCAGCTATGGCAAACAAAGCAGGCTGTTACACAGCCGGGACATTGTGACTTTCAGGTGGTGACAAAAACAAAGAGCTCTCACTAGCTAACAGTAAACACTGAACCCATATATAGTTGTCAAGCGGAAAAAAAAATCCAGCCCACTGCACCCACCGCACTGCTGCTGCTGCTGCATCATGGGTAATGAGTTCAATTGGTAGTTGTTTGCTTATTGTTTAGCCCAATGAGAAACAACACTTCCCGAGCGCCTCTCGTTCTCCACGTGGCTGCCCTTTGTTTGCAAACAAACTCAACTTTTGTGGAGAAAAAGTTCACAACAAGAAGTGACAGCAGTTGAGCAATACACGCGCACAAACACCAGTTGTGTGCGCTACTTAGCCCGGACGTGTAGCGGACAGTTAGTGCGGCAACATTAACCGTAAATTGTACAGGCACACGTCATTAATACACTTTAATACAACATGCCAGCCTTACCAGCGCGTGCTTACATAATTGTTACATCGACATGCAAATGGAAAACAAATACCCAAAGGTATGTGTGCCTTATAATAAAACATACAAGGTATGTGTGCCTATTATAAAACAGATATAATGTGACCCTGTGGACCCGTGAACCAGCAGGATGAAGCGCAGCGTGCTACGTTGTTTTCAGGTGAGGACGAAGGAGGAGCTCCCGTTTGGAACAAAGGATGTCCCAACTTCCTCACCCTGTTGCAAAATATTTCTCAGAGCTCCAAAACTGATTTCCCTGAAAGTGTACACGAAGTTATCAATGACCCAGTGTATACTGTTTTGAAGCACGTGCGTAGTAGCCTACTGGGGAGGATTTTGCCCTGGCATACGTCATACACTCACGTCTACTTCTGTCATTGAAAGTTACAGCTTGTGTACACTTCAAAATGTACACACATGCATATATATATATCTATATATATATATATATATAGATATATATATAGATATATATAGATATATATATACACGTATATGATATATGATATATATATGTATATATGATATATATATATATATATCATATATATATATATGTATATATATATGTATATATGATATAGATATATATAACTTCTGCAAAAACCAGAAGTTGAGTCCCACAAACAATTCCATGGCCAACTTCAGGAAATGAATGAAGTGTCGAGAATACAGCACAAGTCAATTTTTTTGGCCCCCAGCCACCTGCTGTAGGAGTTCAGCAGAACAAAAGTATGTAATCAGAGAAGTCCATGAAGAAGATAAGCAGGGCGAGCATCACAGGCAAGAGCAAACGTTTCCATGGAAAACAGATGAATCAGTCAATACAGAAAAGAATCCGACATGTTGTATTATAAGCGCTGTGTAATTATAGTGCCATGGACATTGATACAAAAATGGCAAACAATAGCAAATGTGATTTTAATCCATCCACAGATGTAGAAAGGATGACTGTGTCACCCGGAGCAAACATTTAGAGGAAGTGTGAAGAGAGCAAGGCCCAGTGGCTTGATACCAAGCAAACACACCCAGTGGACAGACGAATGTGTCCCTCTGCTGTTGAGTTGTTGTACCGGTTACATATGTACACACACAGCAGAGATACACAGTCCCTGCATCCAGGATGTCTGACTCATCACTATCCACCACACCTTCCTCAATGAGAGTCTGTGCTCTTTTCTCTCCTCTAGTGCCTTAAATTGACAAGTCAGTCAGCCATTTGTTAATGATCGTCTTGGACATCCAGTTTTAGACAAACACGGCTTTGAGGGCAAATGGAGTTGAGTGCTTTCTTACTACAGTATGGTCATAAAACTGAGGCTGAGTGTCAGGCTCTACATAGCTTTTACATTACATAATGATGATAAAAATACAAATTTTGGTTGTACAGTTTATTACTATTTAAAGATGCCTCAATACTGAGACATACACTTAGAAAGCAAGGGAATTCAGCATGTTTTTATTTGGATCCAAACAACAGTAAACGTGCTCTTACTATTAAACACACAAGACTACAGTTTGCAGAATTGTTGAATTACCAGTTTACAACTTTAGTTCAGCCATGGTGCAAGTTATTTAGAAGAAATGACAAGAATGACAAAGTGTCAGAATGAAGTGTCTAAGGTGAAGCAATGGAAAACATGAACAGGGCAGCAACCACGGCTGTAGCTACCATAGAAAACACACTGGAGTTTATGTTCTAAATTTAGACACAAATTACACATGGTGTTTTAGAGTCACTCTTCTTAAATGTGACTGCTGTGGGCCAAAAAAAAGTGTTTCTCTACCAGAATTACATTCTTCGGAATGTAGAGAGTGTTTTGAACAGCATTTAGACAATTTACACCAACAAATGATATATTTAAATGAATCTAGAAAATGTGGAAAGAAATATTATTTTTGATGGCTAGTCAAAAAAAAAAAAAAAAACTGGACTCATCCTGGCTACTGCCCTCGCAGACACATCTTTGTTTGTTGGAGGGATACTGAGAAAACAGTAGATCACAAGTAATCCCATTAGAGAAATTTGAATAATGGACAGTTCGTAAACGTCTTCATGAAACTGTGATCTGGCTGAGTCTGCTGTGCTGGTGCAGCAGCTGCATTAGAGTGTCAGAGATCTCCCTGTACCTCAGCCCATACAGGTATGGAGCAAACGCCCTGGGCAGCAACATGAATACACACAAATTGACTGTGTTGATCCACACGCGAACATCCTGACTCACGTCTTTCTTCTGGAACAGGAAGAGCTCCACGGTGAAAACAAAGCCTGGGGCAAAGTAGAGCAGGAGTAGAACCCCGTGAGCCAGCAGAGTGACCCGGGCCCTGGAGAAGCGGCTCTGCCAGATGCCGTGGGTCCTTGTTACCATGTAGAGACGAATGTAGCAGACAAAAATGAGCAAAGCACAGATGAGTGCAGCGACAAAAAAGTAGATGTGGATCCCCACCATGTTATTGACCTGAATGAAGCCGAGTGAGATGAGGACCAGACACACAGCCACCTTCTCATGGGGATTCCCCCTCTCCATCTCCATCATGATCACCAGAGTGAAAGGGTACATGGCTGCCAGCACCCACACCCCCACCAGTATGCGGTGGGTGCGGGCAGGTGGAAGAATGTCGTGGTAATGGAGAGGCCACCGGACCGCAGCGTAGGTGTCAACCACCATGAGGGTGACGGTGAGGATGGCACAGCAGTAGACGGTGACAGTCATGGCTGTGACCAGCTCACAAACCAGCCAGGGGATTTGAACTCTCGCAGCGTTACAGATCATTGTGACCAGGTTGAAGATGAGGAAGAGCATGTCTGCTGTCAGGGTGTTGGCCACCAGCAGGTAACGTGTCTCCCGACGCAAGGCACGGGACAGGAAAATGCATGTCAGGAGAACAGGGTTGGCTAGCAAGGTGGCCAGAGTGACGACCATGGTGGGGATGAAAAATAACTCCAGGTGCCAACTTTGCAGACTCTCCACCCACTCCTGTGTGAGGTTGGAAATGAGCATTGTTGACGTCATGTTGTCTTTTGAGTGTTGGAGGCACAGATGCTCTGACTGAGGTGTGTTCGATGGTGTGTTGACTACTTCCTCCAGCAGCCTTCTGTTAATGAAAAGACCGTAAAAGAAACATTCAGAGTGGACACCTTCAAAATGCAAGCATGTAAATGCATAAATATGCAGACTAGTGCATGAGTAGAACGATTATTCTATATATTATTATATTAATAACTACTATGTGTAAACATGGGTCTCCACATGAAGGAGTGTAAAAACTCTGAATTAGGTTCTTAAAACAGTATCTCTCACGGTGTTCACATATCCATCATCTCGATGTTTTGCAGGCTGGTCCTAATCAAAACGACACTCATTTTACTTTTGGAGTGAGATATTTATAGTCCAGAATAATTTAGTTCAGTCCACATCTTTAGGAAAATGAGAAGCCAAAGTTCAACGAATGGACACATAAAGTATTATATTGCGAATGAAAACAAATGCAAATGAAGGGGAAGTTGTAAATAATTCACTCAATGTAAGAACAATTTGAAAATATACATTAACATATTGCATAAAAATATATATACATTTCCCTAAACTTTTTGGGTGGGGGAATCAGTATTAAGCAAAGCTACCAATTACTTCACCCTAGAAGAAGTTAAATTACGGCAACGCTAACCAAGCGAGAAATCTAGTTTGTTTAACTAAAGTTACTAAAATAAAGTAGTTCGAACTATATTGTAAAACAAAAGATCAAATTGACAATTATAACAAAACATAATACAAAAAAATCACATGCAGGCAAAAAAAATGCTTGATTTCTAAAAGTGTGCACAAGCTCACAGGTCATACATCAACCAAAAACATTCAATACCCCACTACATTCAGAAAAAAAACCTGAGCACTGGTCTTAAAAAATGGTTGTTGTCTTGTCAGTTTTGTAACTTCTGACTTGTACAATCTTAACGACTTAAACAGTCTCCAACTTGCACCTTTTTTTTTTTTTTTGTTTCAGTAGTTAACTACACAAAAAATTGCCAAAGAAAAGTAATTAAACTAATTGAATCACTATGTAAATATGAATGTAGTTGCACTACCAGCAAGCTACTGCAAAATGTAGTTAAACTACTAATTACATGCAGTTCACTACTTCCCAACACTGGTATTGAATAATAGAAAAATGATAATAATGCCACCGCCAGCCCCCTAAATGTTTACAAACACTTGAGACAAAACAGAAATCACTTGGTTCTGTTCATACTTTGTGCAGACACACGTATTGACAAATTATTGATTGACCAAAGGTAATTTTTCCTACCTGATGTGCAGAACAGAAAAACCTCTCGGTGTTGGACATCCATTGGGCTTAACGCTTCTATAAATCAATGGATGCTTTGTACGACTCGTCTCACCCGCTGGCCTTATCTGGTGTACTCTTTGTTGACTCATACAGATAATATAGGGATGGAGAAAGCTACAGCCACTTGGCAGTCACATAGTAACGGGGTGGAGCTTTCATCCTCTTAGCTGCAACTTTATCTGTCTTTTCTACCCAAGACGTTTTATCTGATTTAGCTTCATATCGTTTGATAACCATCTAGATTAGATTGATTAGATTCACATTTTTCTCTTAATTTACAGCAAGCATCAAGGCAGTTTAAGCCTCTGAAATTACTTAAACTTGCGGGGCCACTTAAGTAAGAACATATGGGAGAAAACGTTCACCATGTTCAAACCTAACAGTTGTAACTCATCCATAGAGTCCTCCTCCTCCAGCCTAACCTCACGCTGACGTCATCACATCTTGAGTGATGCGGACACTTAGACAAACACAGAAATCCACTTCAGACCGGAGGGTTCAATCCAATCTGTTGCCATCCTGGGTACATTAAAAAGAGAACAAGCTAGGTAACAATGACTGCAACATTGTCTCCATGTGTGTTTTAGATAAGAATTTTCTATAGCACCTAATGACCAACCCGAGTTCAACAAACTGATAAAAGGAAACATTTTATTGGTTCATGCATCATCATCATCATCATATATATTTCATTTTTCTCTTATCATGTATCTCCCAGTCCCTCCCACAGTGCTCTGTCATTTCTTTCTTCTTCTGTATCCACTTTTCCCTCCAGTCTCCTCTCCTAACTCTTCATCCTCCTCCTCCTCCTCCTCATAATCATCATCGGCTTCAATGGTGCCCAGCAGCTGCTCCTCTTCCCGCCATTCTATCGCCAACATTCTCTTAAACACATCATACTCCTCTGCAGATGCATTGGCGACGTGTGTGAGGAAGGCGTCCTCGTCACCGTTGAGGATGACGGCCAGTTTGGGGTTGATGATCATTGTCTGTCCTTTCTTGTCTGGGGTTTGATACAGGCCCCTGCGCTCCAGGAAGCCGTGTCGACAGCGCACCTCTTCCAGAGTGAACCGGAGCAACCTCGACTTCACCATCTCCGCCTGTTTGACTCCCATTCGGAAGTAGACGTACTGTGGAGAGATGAGTTAGAACATGCTGTTACAAACAACAATCACTTTGCAAATGACAGTAAACACTACAAGGCAACCTTAAATAACAACTTATAATAGTAGCTGTTATGCAGATACACTGTACTTACAGCAAGAGAGGAACAGGTAACTCAGCAGATATATGGCAAAATGGCATATATCAGATTATTAGTGGCTAAATGAGGTTTTAATTCCTTGTATACTTTGTAGTTGCATCGTTTCTGTTTCGCTAATTGTATTCTTGTGAATGTCTCAATGGTCTCTCTTGGAAACAAATTCTTAATCTCAAAGAGGCCGTCGGATTAAATAAAAACAAAAATAAAAGCAGCACAAAAAAATGCCTGAAATGAACCAACGACACTGTGATCTATTCACAACCCAAGAGATGCAGAGTTCAATTATGACCACCAGAGGGAGTACTACAGCAGTGTCTCAATCCCATACTAGAGTATGAAGTGTTCACACTGAAAAAGTCAATATGGACACTAAAGATTCTTGGTTTTCAGTGTGCTGTAGATGGACACTATTGTCCCACAATGCAAAGAAATGGACAAACTGCTCACAGCTGGAAAAAACTGTGGATGGTGATAAAACAGCTACAAGAACACCTCGTGAAAACTTTTTAAAAGCTTTCTGGGGGGGATGCTTTCTGTTTGTGAGGCTTAAATGAAAGACATCCGCCACCACATTTCTTGTATCATTTCCTGTTAGGGCAAAACAATAAAGTATGTTGATTTCTTGTATACTAAGTGGAAAAGTAAATAGTGCTTACTGTATGTAATTAATGCTTGCTATGTGAGCATCAAGGGTATTGTCTTTTACTACTGCAGCCTTTCATGTGATGTTTGATCAAGATTTGAGGAAGTCAATAAAACTGCAGTCTACCACGAGAACAACATTTTACCAAAGGAGCTGTTGCCCGTCTCTAGAAATAGATTCAATTTATGCTAATTATCAATTAATCATTTATTCTATTAAATGTCTTAAAATAGTTTAAAAAAGGCCCATCACAATTACTGCAGAGTCCATGGTTGTGTCATCACATTTCTTGTTTTGACCTGAAACGCTGACCTGAAACTTGTACTCCAGCTGACCCATGTTTTCCAGTACTACGGCCGGACTATCTCTGAGGATGTCCGTGACCTGCTGGGTGGTAAATAAGCACTTCTCTCTGAGGAACAGCACCACATTTTTTACTGTCTTCACAGGCACAGTGAGGATCTGGGGGCAATGAGACACCACTCTCTGAAGACTGCCTAAAAGGGGATATAGGGAAAAATACAGGTTTGAGAATCATACAGAACACCCGATTAATATTGAGTACTCTGAAGCTGCCTTCACATGACAGGAAATGTTCTCTGCGCTCTAGCCTTGTGGTGAAGGCAGATAGTTTTGTTTCTATGGTTACCTCCCCTGCTCGCCTGTGCCACTTTATACAGCTGTTGTCTCATCGGTTGCGCTGTGAGGTCAGCTGCAATCAAGGTCAAAGTTGACAGAATTTGAACTTTGAGCCATGCCAAGGGTAGCACTCTTCATAGGAAAACAACGGCACAGCCAGCGCAGCTGTTTTACCGCTGATCATGTGAAGGCAGCTTGAGCATGAAGTATGTCAACCTAAAGCAATGCTTCAATTATTATGACTGTGCTGTACAAATATCATGATCTCACCTTCAACTAAACCTAGTTTCCGCAGGTTGGCTATGCACTGCTGAATCTGTGATTCTTTGACAGTGTAAAGTTCAGGACATTTCTCCAGAAGTTTCAGCACAGTGGAAGGATTGAGGCCCAAGACAAACAGAGCTGTGAGAGTTGACAGTGCATGTTTGGCAGCGCCTCCTTTGAGTTTGGAGGTGGCATCGTACAACTGCACTGCCTGGGAGTCTGTGAATCCCATGTCAACCAGAGAGGGTAGGGACAGCTCTGTGACTGGCTGCCTGGAGACAGGGTTGAGTTCATGGTTGGGTTGAGTTGACTTGAGAGTACCATGGCTGGTGGAGGAACAGAACAATCTGCACCCGGTGCATAGAGGCTGGAGGTGGCATCTCCCAAACTTAAGTGGACTGAATACAAAGCCGGTGGCATTTCTCATAGTCCACTGAAGAACCTGTGGAAAAGAAACCATGGCATAAGTTTAAGTTTATTGTAATATGCATTAAAAAAAAGTACAGTTGTATGTTGAAATGCATCGGGCCTGGCTCCCTCTCATCCCCTATAATACACAAACAGCAGTTACATTGTGTCCCTGTTTTAATTCCAGTTGTTGAACTATGATGAAGAGTGAGAACAGAGCAATGGCCACTGTTATGGCTTTAGCAGAAGATATGCTAACAAACCATTAGCATAGGTTAGCAAACATGAAGGTTGTAGCGGAAGTTTTGTGGTTGCCAGTCGTTTCTTCGACATGTTTCAAGTAAGCAGTTGATTCAATTAAAAGCTTTACAATGTAATAATTGTATTTTGTTGATGTAATATAAATGAATGTTTTGCAGCTGATTCACCTGACTCGCAGCCACTCGGGTACCCATGCTTGTCCGTCGTTCATATACGTCCGTCTTTCAGCCTCAACAGAGGACAAAGGTTCCGCTGTTCTGCTCGCTTGACGATAAGTGCATCTACTCAGCACAGCAAAAGTGGACATTTGAATGAATGATTTCTCTTTAGACGGACACTAACCATTACTGGGTTTTACCAGAAAGGAGACGGTGCTTTTGAATGTTGTTTAATACCGATGTATTTTCAAACATGGGATTCCCAAGAGTAGGCTATGTATGCTCCAAATAGCAGGCCACTGTGGGCCTGACAGCTGTGTTGATTCATTTTTGTGATTTGTGAACCAACGGACTTGAAAGAACAGATTCAGAGGATTTGTTGGTGTGAGGTGTTGTTTTTGAGTATGTTTTTCAACTGAAGATATTTCTACTTCTAAACCTCATTTATGTGAATATACCTGCAATTTATGATAGAATATTACTGATTGTTAAGTATTTTAACTCAAGTTGACAAACATTATTTTTAATATTAGGTTTTTCCAAATATTTCTGAACATTGAAATCCAATTTAGAGTGGATTTGTTTTGTATATCTGCAGTGTGATTCACTCAGGCCAAGCAGCTGCTGCCTAAGCTATCTGGTACATCACCATGTTAAAAACAGCAATGTGTTATTGCTATTTAATGATCTGCAGTTTACTGCCTGAATAAAGAATATAAAATTTAAATACATTTACAATGTTAGCATGACAAACATGAAAACATTTTTTTTTTTTTTTTTACAGTTCTGATCAACAGGCGATCCCTCAATCATATAAAAAGAAACATATCTGTCGTCAAATATTTATTAATGTATAAAAATAAATAAATAAAATATTGTAAATATACTTACACATTTTAATTAAAACGCTCGGCATTAAAATCATGAACATAAAACTAACATTTGGTTAACAGAAGCTCGATCAGTAAAACAATTCCCTTCAATTTCAATCAAATTCTTGAGGGAAACAACTCAATGTTGTGATCATTTGGGGGTTTTGGTGGCAAAGCTGGATCTGTGAACAATTACTATGATTTTAAAGCTTCAAGTTTTCCCTAAATCCAAAGAATAAATAAAACAGATACAATTAAAAAGGAAAAAAAATCTACATCATGATGCTTTTGCTTTGCAACAACAGATAATGATATTCATTACACTTGGTAGCGAGCTATGTATATTCATAAAGGCAAAGGTCCATTTGTCTCTAAAGATTACTGTGTAGACGGTAGTGTATGATTATGTCTTTCTTTCTTATTTTGCATTTCATGTCCTCTTTGCACTGCTGCACACTAAATGTTGGACGGATGGTTGGGCTGCCACTCCCTTTAAAATCAGTCTTCAATCTTCATGGAGATACTTCTGAAGCTCCGTTTCCAGGGCCACCATTGACAACCTGTCGTCCTCATCTTCCTCCTCCTCATCATCAGGAAGAGTCTCATCAAGTCCATCCGGGAATAAGCCTTGCCCGATAAACACTTGAGGACTGGACTCCTGGTGCTGTGGCGAGTCTGCTAAAATAAGAGAGGGTCCTGAGTACATGAGCCGTCACTGACTGAAATTGAAAATCCTTAATATTTAATACACTTCCCGGTTTACGCGAAGTGTATTAAATAGTAAGTTTTTAGACAAAACACATGTGTTTGAGAAGTTGTGAGTATACAACTGGATAAATTAGATAAGATTATACTGAACGAGTTGTGTGAGAGTTTGTAAACCGAAGTTTTGATAAAGTTTTGCTGTTGTTCAACACGCCCCCCATTTACTTCAATTCATCAAGAAATTTCTCTGATTTTTGATTATTTGTTCACCAGGGAGACGTGAGAAAAACAAACTTTTCTTGCTAGAATTTATGGTAACATGGGGTGAGTAATTGATATAAAAATTAGGGCTGGACTATATATCTATAATATATCAATATCGTGTTATGAGACTTGACAGTCTTAGATTTCAGATATCATAATATTGCATAGGTGTCTTTTCCTTGTTTTAAAGGCTGCATTACAGTAAAGTGATGTCATTTTCTGATATTACCAGACTGTTGTAGCTGTTCTATTATTTGACTTTACCCACTTAGTCATTATATCCACATTACTGATGACTTTTTTTTTTAAAATCAAAAATCTCATTGTGTAAATATTTTGTGAAAGCACCAATATTCAAACCAAAAATATCGTCACAATATCGATAGAGGTAATTGATCAAAAATATCGTGATATTTGAGCCCTAAGCACGGAATGAAAGTTAGGCAATTTATTTATTTGGATGTAATGAGAATAAATGACAAATGTTGCAAAATGTACAAAGAAAGTGATATTTAAATTACAGGTAGAGGAGCCACATAATATCTAAAACATGGCTGCCAGTCTAACTCCAGTATTAAGAGTACTCACAGAAGCTCTGAGATGCAGGCACCACCTCTGTCCAGCTGTACTCTGACATTGAAATGGGCTGGCTGATCCAGGACTTCAGCAGCAGCTGGTCCAGAGTCGTTCTCTGAGCGGGATCAGGGTGCAGCAGCCCACATAACACATCATGCAGGTCTGAGAGTGTACATAGAGAAATAGAAGCACAGAAAGAAAGAGTCATCTTTCTGTGTGACAGTCGGCTAAAACTATTTGCAGTCACCATTAAAGAACAGCGGTATACCTGGAGAGAGGGGGAAAGGAGGCTTTAGTTTGGCATCCAGGATCTCCTCAACGCCACAGAAAGGGTTTTCACTGAACAGCAGAGTGTAGAGCAACACACCAAGGGACCACATCTCCAGCTCTGGACCCTCATAGCTACAACCGAACAAGAAGACAAACAACAATTAAAATGATCTTATGCACGGCAATATGAAAAAACATGTCAGAATTGTTTTTCGGCAGTTAATTTAGTGTCCGTGTACAGCTTTGTAACTTTACGATCGGTGTATCCTTGAAGCTACATAGTTTAATTGTACATCGTAAAAGGTTAATGGGTCATAAAAGCCACACAGGGCTGGAAAACAGTGCTCCGACCTAGATCATTGAATGCTGAGTGAGCTGTGCAATCACAAGGACAGATAGTCCCCCTTTAAAACAAAACCATCTATAAAAAGGAAACAATATGAAATTTCCTATTTGTTGCTAAATGAAAAGGAACAAATATCACTCGTCATTCTCAGGTATTATTGACGTACGGATTTCCCTGAAGCACCTCCGGGGAGCAGTACTCCAGTGTGCCACAGAAATTGTAAAAGAGCTTCCTGGGAGCCATCATGGCAGCAGAGCCAAAGTCTATCAGTCGAATGTGGAAACACTTGTCGATGATGATGTTTTCATCTTTTATGTCCCTGTGAAGGATGTTCTTAGACCTTAGATAGAAGACAGCAGCCACCATCTGGAAAGAGACAGAACGTCCAGTTTAGTGCGGAACAAATGAAAACTTCTCATTTCGGAGCCCATTCCCTTGTCTATGCACATACCTGTCTAAAGATGTAGCTGGCCAGGGGCTCATCCAGCCGTGGCTGCATGTCTATGAACTCAAAAAGGTCCAGGCCATCTCCATGTCTCTCCATCACCATCTGGAAGTAACTCCCATTCTCAAACACCTCCAGCACCTAGTGCCGCACACACATAGGATGAGCAAAGTAATTTTGCATAACAAATAAAGTTTTTTTTACAACCTCGCGTGTTAAAACCCTTGTGCCTCACTTGTAAAAATGTGCTCTGATGTCCTTAGAGGATAGAATGTCCCCTTCCTAAGTCATTTTCAGATGTTCAACCCATAACATGCCAGTTTTCTTACATAATGCCACTATTTTTTATGAAAACATTTTTTTTTCTCTATACTCAATGCTAGGGGGAATTCTCTTTTTTTTTTAAGGTCTGGGATAGGTCAATGATTAGCAAAAAACATTGATTTTGATGCATTTTCATTATTTTGGGCAGGAAGGCCGAGAAATAACATGTATTGCCCCATAAGGAAAACAGTCTGGTAGAAAACAGTGAAAACTACAATTTTGAAACAAGGGCACTCGATTGAAAGCCTGATATAATACGTAGAATGCATAGTGTTGTGCTGTAATGGCCTTGGGATCAAAAATTGTGGTTTTAATCGGTTTCAATGGAGACATTTTTTGTCCTTATGGAGATGGTGTGTGTATTTTGGCTACAGTTTATTACAGTTATTATAAGAGCTGAGGTTGAACTTCATAAATACAAAAATTAAATACTCACACCCTTAACAAATGCCATATGCATTAACACAACCAAAATGATCATAAAACTAAAAAGCCAAAAACGTCCCTCGTGAGGCACAAGGATAAAAGGCTCTGATGTGACAACCCAGTTACCTTGACTATGTTGTGGTGCTGTACTCGTGTCAGTATGGCAATCTCCTGGCTGACTCGTCCCAGCATTGGGTCATCTACCCAGCAGTCACTCACTATCCTGCCCTTGCTAATGAACTTCACGATCACCTGCAAAAAAGTTTAAATGTTAAAAGAAAATACAGCAAAGAGGCCACGTCACGCCAACAATTATATTACTCTTGCAAATCTAATGGTTTATCTTTTCATGAGTTAACAATTGAAATATTTTACATAGATATTGCTGCATATTGTTTGTACATGAACGGGATGTACTTACTTCTATTCCATCACAGCGCCTTATTGCCTTCCAGACAAAACCAAAGGCTCCTTTACCCACAGCTTTAAGAGGCTGGTACGCTTCTTCAAACTGCCCGTCACAGGCTCGAGACTGATCTAGGTCCATGGTGGAGCGCAAAGCCTCCCCAATCCTCTAAAAAGGAGGAAAACAGTAAAGAATTCTGAGAGGAACAACACTTTCCATATTTTCATAAAGAAATATCATGTGCCACCCAAACTTTTTAGTAGAGATTCCCACCGACCTCTCCTAGACTGGCTCCTGATTGGTTGTGCAGTGATCCATCTGTTTGCAGTAGTGTCCCCCGCTGGCCAGGCCTACTAACCCACACACAGAACAAGGAGCTTCCATCAGGGAGGTCAGTCCTGCACACATCACACTGTACATCTGGAGAGAAAGTAAGGTACTGGTTAAAGTCTTTTAGCTTTATGTAACACAATGCGTACATTTTTTGAGGGAAACAGATTGATAGCTATAGCAGTACCAACCTACTCTCGTGCCATCTCTGTGGTACGCGCTTCCTTTGCATCGCCCCTCCAGTATCTGTGTAGTGTCTGAGGACGGGGTGTGTCCATTCTGTTTCTTAGGAGTAGATGTGGCAGGAATGTCCGTCATTGACTGAATCCCACCGTTCATTGGCATGGAGAACTCTTGGCTCTTTTCTTTATGAATTGAAGAGAGAGCTCCCCACTGATCCTGGTTGCTTTCTACTTGCTCTTTACTTGAGCTGTTTTTGGCCTCTGCACAGGCGTCCCCAGTCTCAACAGACTCTGCTTCATGGTCGGACCCTACCACGCATGGGGAGGGGGTACGCAGGAGCTCAGCTGTATCACAGGATATCATGGAGTGTTGGTTATTATCATTGTACCCTTGGCCGCTGAGAAGCTCTACACTACCGCTCAGATCTAAGTCACTGAGGGCCCGGGTCACCAGATCACCATCGCTGTTGAGGTCCAGGAAATAGCTGGCTGAGTCCACTTTGTGTGCTGAACGAGAGTCCTCTGCCTGGTCTGGATCAGAACCACAATGGCCGGCAAATTGTTCACAGAAGCCAGAGGAAGACCTGGGAAATTGAGTTTCAATAAACAGATGACAAAGAACAACCGACGGCACTAGATATTAGACGGTGAAAGATATTTTTATTTCTTCAATGTAAAATGTCTTTAAGCTAAACAGATAAACAGATGGGCTGTTTAAACCATATGATATCAGATTGGGTAATTACATGCAGTTTAGGTTAAAGGTAAGTTTCTCTTGAGACAAAGAATTCCTTCTACCCTCACCTGCTCTCTAGTGAGATGACCTCAAAGCTGGAGTCTTGGAGGACAGAGGTAGGTGAGCGGTGGTCTTTGCCTACATCAGGAGAGGGGCCACCCACCCTGCCAACAGCATGTCCATTCTGGCTGGGAATGTCTGAAGAGGTAAAAAAGAAAATGAGAAAAGAGAAAAGAAAAGAACAAATGCTATCAATATCGTTTCTTTAGACTGCTCTTTTAGAGCCATTTCTCACCGTAAATAGGAAATCACTCCACACAATATGATGTTTTTACACGTAGCATGTTGTGGAGAATGTTATGTTAAGTTTCAGTACCCAATATATACTGCAGTTTAGTTTCTGGATTGCAAGGAAGAACTACGAATAAATGATTGTAAAAAACAAAACAAAACCACAGTTTGGCCGTATCCTACCTGGGATGAGCTTAATGGCAGGTTGATCAATTTTATGAGCTTTATTGTTGAGTTGCTGTTCTTGGTTACGGTGTGGTGGCTCGGTGGGAACAAGGCAGTAGGTCTCTTCTTCTGGAGGTTCTACCCAAGCAAATGTCTTGAGGAGTGCCTGAGTGGTATCACCACTGTCGAGCTGGCTGGTGCAGAGAGCAACCTTGGCTGCCTCCTCCATCAGCTCTGTAGTGTCATCAGCCCTGAAGAAAGGATGACTGGATTTTAGTATTGCAACGCCATTCAAATAAGAATGTGATGATCACACTATAAAAAAGGCATAACTTCTGGTACTAGATATTTAGTGATTGTTCTTTTGTGATCAGACATGTGCACATACAGAATGAATGTTTAAACCTCTAGCTAGCAGAAGTTGCTCATAATCAGTGTATTCATAGATTTCTGACTCAAGATAGCCGTAAGTCCCAGAAGGAATTAAAAGTCAATGAATATAGTACTTAGGCAAGCATAACTGTACATGGCCATTTTATTAACACCGTGGGAAATTAATTTCTCTTTGTGGTGTAGAAAAATGACTGGTACAAACATATACAACACCATAGCAGCTGTAGCATAGTAATATGTCTGTTACAGGTGTGATCCATGAACATCGATCTTTCTTTTAAACCCTTGATGACTCACTCTTAGCATAAATATATTTAAAATCTTCATCTTCCAGTATCACACTTAGGACAATATGTTCCATTTAGGTCGTTTGGTTATGAAAGACTGGAGCATTATTGAAACAATTCTGATCCAAGGTTGCAACATCTAAACAATTGTGACCCATATTAAAAAACTTAAGAAAAACTTTGCGAAGGAAAAAAAAAAAGCCAAAAATAAACAGTGGTAAGCTGTAATTTGCTGTGCTTAGTGCCTCTACGGGCTGGATATCAGGCTCCTCCATAGGTGTTGTGTTTTCATATTTACTGCCAGGCACATTAAATATGCGTGTAGTCGGCTGCTTTTAGGTCCCTGGATATTGCTACAGCAGCTTTTTGTCTGGCCTGTATTTGTGGAAAAACTAAATATACAAAGATTTGGTCTACTAATAATTCTAAAGTCTGCTGGCAAGAAGCTCGTTCAAGAAGTTTATTATCCTTAGGTAATATGAAGTCATTGAACAAGGACATAGTGTGGGCTCCTTACATAACCACACGTGTGGAGGTGACAACAGGAGGAGAAAGGGTCGACAAAGCGCTGTCTGGTTTCTCAAGCCTGGAGTTGGTCCCGGTAAAGATCCTGCCTCTCCCTGTGGAGGTTCTTCCCTGGACAGCCTGCTGCACCATGGCCATATCACCAGCCACCAGCGAGGAAGGGTCTAAGATTTAAGAGAAAGAAGGAAAAGATTAAATCACAGTGTAAACAAATGGAACTGGATGACAAGACGACACAAAAACACACAACAGGAATAAATCCAGAGTAGCGTGAAAGGACACCATTGCGAGGTGCATATGGGGAAAAGAAAGCCAGGGTGACAGATGAGACACAAACATTTTTATACCACATAAACCTTTAGAACAGGGGGTTGTAAAAGTGTGACACCGACTGTGTCTCCTCACGAACATCTAGTTTAGACTAATAACTGGAAGCGGGTTGTGAAAAAAAAAAACTGCCATCTTGTACACACAAATGCTCACCGTATTTCCCTGATATTTTGGATGAGGCTGTACTTTTATCAGACTCTGCTTGAGAATCAGACAAGGGGCTGGCCTTTCTGTCCGAGTCAGACATCCATCCATAGAAACCGGGCATCAGAAAAGTGACACTCTGATGATGACAAAGCAGCAGAAACAGAAGTGAGAGTTGGCATAGTCGTCAATCCAAACAGCCTTCTTTAGCTGGTCATGCTGGCTAACCTTGCTCAGCAACTCGTCCTTGGCGTAGCCAAACAGACTGAGAGCGAGGTGGTTGTGGATGCTGTAGATTGAGCCATCAGGGCGGAGCAGGAGGAGACCGCTCAGAGGAGCAAATGCCCAAACTGTTCCAGAGTATTCCAGTGCAGGGCCGGAGGAGAGGACATTGCTGTCCACTTTGACCTCTGTAAGAGTTCAGACACACGTTAAGAAAGCACAATTAATGACTACATTACCGTATATGATGAATAACATTTTCTGGGGTACATAGTTTTACCCTATAGTGATTATTTTTGCACATTAGATTGGTTAAACAACCAAATATCAAAATATTTTGAAGATGCTCTTCAACTAATACACACTACAGGGGGTAGACGTGAAAACAAAAACTAAATCAACACTAAAAGTTGTTAAGCTTTCATTGTTGGTACCATATATGATCAATATGGTTCTGTATCAGCATTATAGTGTATGAGCAGTATTTGTCAACTCTTCTGTCACTATCCTGTAAAAACCTTCAGAAAATCTCTTAAGTGTCAATGTTTCATGAGTTAAAAAAAAACAGACTTGATTTTAACTTTGTGACAATGTTTCCGGACCCAATGCGTTTTTACATTTTTATGTAGCTTAAGAAGTAGAACAATTTTTCAACCCCTTAAGGACCATGTAATTCTCCACTTTATCAGAAAAAAATGTAATCACCAAATTTGGAGAGGCATGGTTTTCATTGGACAGCGTCAATGCTGTATAGGTTTTTAAAATCTTTTGAGGGAACTTTTTTTTTTTTTTTAAAAATCAGTACAGTTTCTTCAAATTTTCATTACTTTTTTATCAGGGGTTTAAAATGAATGTGCCTAGCTTCTGTATATTTTTCTTATTATAAAAGGCTGAAGAGGATATACTGTAGGATTTTTAGTGCTTAGGGAGCATAACAAAGACAGTGGATAATGCACCAGTTTCTCCAGAATAGTATTGAGTGTTTTCTTTTTAATTCCTCTCTGATATAGCATGACGTCCCTTTAAAAAAACAAAACAACAAAACACCTTACCAGAGGATGGCTCTTGAGGGTTTGAGCCTTCTGACTTGCACCCAGATGAGGTGAGAAGCGAGCATGGCGGACTGTCCTGTGCTTCTGATCTTTCAAGACTCTCTGTTGGGAAAGTGCAACCAGTCCCATTGTTTTGGTTCTGGGGCCTCCCACATGCCACTGCCCCCTGAAGTTTGACACACAGCGGGACTGATGCACCCCCTCTGCTTTTCCCACACACCCTCTGAACCCTCAGCATCTGAAAGAAGGAAGGAAAAGCAAAGTCAAGGATAACAGGCTTACAGAAACACCTGAGCTTAAAACGTTGCTAGGTGTAATTTATTTGCCATGTTCCTGAAAGGTCTAAGAAGCACATTGGTAAACAGAAACTTGAAAGCAAAGCTTTAAAAAAGGAGCTTCCCTTAGCCGAGTGGGACAATTTTGGCTGTAAAGTGTGCTTACTTTGGGCAATGCATTACTGCGCAGTGGGATTTGTAAAGAGGGGATTAGCTCCTTCACAGACAACCCTTTTAGCTCGTCAGGGTGGTGATATCCATGGAGATGGGCAAACGCCAAGTCACAGGTTAGGATACTGCCCTAGAAATGACATCAAAAGTTTGACAAAGCAATGTTTTCATGGGTTAGAAAATTACCCAGTAGCATGCAATTGAAGAAAACAGGAATTCTCATTAAAAATGTTTTAAAAAATACTACTAAACACTACTAAGGCTGTTAATAACGGCGTACGTACATCTTGTGAAAAGGACAGTAAGGCTGATACCCTTTCCACACTTTCCATCATGACAAGCCAGTGCTTTTCATCATGTGACCATCTGTGGGTACACACTGACACTGGCACCTCACCAGATAATGTCACAACATCCACCTACAGAAAGAGTAACACGTTAAACATACAAAACGTATAACTCGTAAACTTAACGGTGTTTTAGTCAGCATACTCCATACCACTTTTCCGGACACAGCCGCAATAGTTCCATCCACTAGAGGAAAATCTTCTTCCAACGCTTCTTCCAGGACCTGACTGGTTTTCTTCAAGATACAGGACAGTTTTTTTCCAATCAGATCATTGGTGGTGTACTCAAACAGTTTGCAGGCCTGTTCATTTGCGGTCAAAATCTGAAAATTGAAGATAAAAACACATTTACAGCACCTGTCATAAGTGCAATACTGTTGGAGCAATCCTGCTCAGCCAGCAATGCTCACATTAAGTGCACACACAGTACCTCTGTGGTTTCATAGTCGACCGTAAGAATGACTTTGTTTGTGTTGAGGGCAGATGGAGATCCCGACAGGCCAAAATCTCCAGAGATGAGCTGACTAACCAAGCTTTCTGTGGCCTCTGACATAGTGGACGGGTGTGGCAGGGAGGCAGCAAAAACTTGGGAGCCAGGATGTAAGCTCGAGATTTGGAGGTTTCTTGCTGCGACAGAAGTGCAAACACCCAAACTTTCACCTGTAAGTAAAAAAAAAAAGACATTTAAAAAAACTAAATAAGCATACACTTCCTCCCACCCTCAACTCTCCCAATTAGGACTAACAACAATTATTTTTGAAATGATGCCAAAAAAAAAAAGTCCTAAATTCAAATAGTCAAATTACTTTTGTCAAAGAAAAACTGCAAATATACATTTTTGGTTGATACATTGTTTAAAAGGATAATTAATTATCCAAACTGTTGCGAATTAATGTGTTTCGACAGATGAATCATTTCAGTTTCATCCTCACCTCTCAAAGAACCAGGATAATAACGATGTTGCAAGGCCCAAAGGCTCCTCTTGTACATCGGCCTCTGGGTACATGGGTAGGACTTATTCAGATCATAGTCGTCCTCCTCCAGGAGATCCGAGTAGAGGTCGGGCACCACACAAATAGTGTCTCCTTTAACTCTGCTGCTTTGGCTCCCCCCAAAATGAGCCCCAGTTGACACCGACATCGCTGTTGGTTATCCAGCTGGGATTGACAATGATTGACCCATATAGAGAGAATTAATGGATTGCAGCTTTTTAACAATAGTGTAGGTTTACAGGTTAGCTAATTACCACAGGTTCAGCTAACAGAGAAAATGTTTTTTCATAACGTTTGAGTTGGGTATTGGCTACTGATTTGAAGATTAAGTCCGAAACAACACTCACCCCCAGTCGTAGGAAGAAACAGTGCGGCTCGTGTTTCCTACAAGGGCACAGCGGCTTCAGTTGACGCTAGTTGACAAGGTAACGTTACCTCCCCTGTGCTAAGTGGCTAACTAGCCATCTGCTAACCTCACTGCTACTGCAGACAAACAAAGATGTCGTGAGGTGTTTGGTTCTGAAATTGCAGGGTTGCCGCTCCAATTTCAACGACTGTATTACGAGTTGACGTTAGAAAAACTTTGTCACTATTCCAGCAGGTTAGTTAAATGGAAAAAATATGTTATTTATACTATTTCACTTCACGTTACTCCAGCAGTAGTTTTTGTAAACCGCGGGCTTCGAGCGGCAGCCGAGTAGATTCAAGGAAGTCAACCGGAGCCAATCAAATAGCACGCCTCTAAATAAGAGCAGCCCATTGGATGATTCGCTGAAAGCACCCGCCTATGTTTCCATGGGAACCATGTAACAAAAACAACAACATAAATGTACTTTGTCCCTGTGCAATGTACTTGTTTTACAGTTGTTTGTGCTTGTGTTGTTTTTTCTTTAAGAATGTTGATTTCACACCTTTATATTTAACTTATTTTTGATTACATATATGCAGAGCACCATTGTGAAAGAGAGCTTGGCTCTCAATTGCTTTGCATTGATTATCTAAATTATTTTATTATCTAAAATAAAAATATTTAAAAAGAGGAAAATGTCTCAAAAGCAAATATGATTTCCACAATTCAAATGATTAATTCACACATTATTTTATTATAAAACGGGAAGACACAGACAAACCCCAACGGCAAACAGCAGAAACTACGGCATCGTGTTTCAAGTCACAGGTTTTTTTTTTACTGCGGTTTACAATGTAACTCAGCAAACAAGAAGTCTACGACTAGCTTGGTTATTTCAATTCATTAGAGGCGAAAATTAGAAGGCATCCATAACATTATTAAAAAATTACTATATATCTTCTAAAACATATCACATGAGAATTATAAGCTCTTTATTTGTATGTACAAATCTAATAAAGGACACCAAAATACATGTTTGGACATAACAAAGAACATCCCATTATGTAAAACTGGCATCTGAGAGAAGTTGGATAAGAGATCCAGGTGCAATGACTAAAGGGGTCCATATGTTTCTTTTTTTTATTCATTATATTTTTTATATTAAGTCTCTTCATCAGCTACATGGCCTTGTTTGTTAAATTCACTAGTTCCCCTCAGGAGGATCATCTCCCCAACTTCGACGAGACAAAAGTTTTAGCCACAACACACACTGAAATGAAATGAATCAGACATTATCCTCACTGACAGAAAGTCTGGCATAGTCTAAATTAAAATGGGTTGAAGGGGCACCATAGGGAAGTACACTATGCTGTACTTTTGCATCAGTTTAAAATAAAGGAAAAATAAAACACAAGGAGATGAAAAGCTCATTCTGCTATAGCTGCTTGATAAGGAAAATATACATAACAGTCAGTAGGCCTACGGATGTTTCGAAACATGTTTTAATTGAATTTAGCTCTCTTGGTATTAGCAACAACATTGTGAGCAGAATTTCAGTTAATCCAGTAGCCTACTGGAACAATTCATCACGTTGACAACTGAACTGGTAGATTTCTGTAACATTGGGTACATTTTGATACACCTAATCATTTTTTATGTTTCATTTACTGCACTGCCATGAGCTTATGTGATACTTTGTGGACAAATAAGTGCCTCTTCAGGTTTTCGTTTCTTGATGCAACGACACCCTTATTCAGAAAATCATAATTGGCGGTAACTGGCACATGCTTGTTGTGTCGTCGTGCAGTCATCTATTTCTCCATAATCTAATGTTATGCTTCTTTAAATTTATGGTTCAGCAACTTGTTGGAGCGGATGAGAATTTCTCTCCAGAAATCATCTCGCTGGATCTTCTAACTGTTGTTAGGTCGGCCGATATAACTGTAGCATGCATGTTTTGTCAAGTAGCTCACTTTACAATAATGATACTGGTTGATGTTCATACAGACAAGGAGCCAAGCAGAACACTTTACACAGTCACACATACAGTCATACGCGCAACAAGCAAAGTTGGGCACGCACTTACAGTGCCATGGCTGTGAGAAGTGAGCTTTGATAAGATTTTTCAAGCATAGTTCACTAAAACAGGGTCAATCCTAATGGTGGTAGTCCTTTTTACTGTGAGGACGATTTCCCAGTATATGATCCACTTCTGAGGCAATGCCTGCTGTCATCTTTGGAATTACCTGTGGTGCACAAAACAAAGAAAGAGCACACGATGAATGTTAACTAGAACCAAATAATGAAATAGTTATTCAGTATTATTTATGCTAAGGAAATGGTCTTTATACCAGAATGGCTCCCAGGTTTTCTGTTAGCTGGGTTGGATTAGAGGATCCCAGCAGCACTGAGCTCACGCCCTCGTTCCTCAGGCACCAGGCTAAAGATCAGGGATAGGAGGAGTTTTTACAGTTTTATCAGGCAGTATGGAGAGAAACACTGAATTTGGTCATGGGCAACATTTTCTTTGTTTGCTGAATAGAAAGTTGAGGGTCTTAGGATGTTCATGTTGTCCCTTACCTATGGCTAGCTGCGGCATAGTACAACTGAGCTTCTCCGCGATATGAGCCAGTTCCTTCAGCTTGGCTTGTTGTTTTCTCCCATCCTCACTCATTACTTTCTCCCTCAACCACTGGTATGGCTAGAGGAGCAGTAAAACAATACGTATTTAGAATTATTACATAAAATCAGCCTTGAACCAGATTATGTTTTATGGTTGGTATTGTTCGTCTTGGATGAAAGCGAAAAGATTGGAACAGAGACAGTAGGTAGGTTGTCAAAATAAATTTAAGCTGCACCTTCATTGAGGCCCTGGAGGATTCTGGGACGCCGTTCTCGTACTTCCCAGTGATGATTCCACAGGCCAAAGGTGACCAAGAGACCACACCCACACCTGAGAAGGAACAACAGTCACTGAGCAACAGGATATACAAGATATTCACAGAAACTTACTAAAGACTTACCTATCTTATGGTAGAGCTCTGGCAGCTGAGTTTCCACTTTCTCCCTCTGGAAGAAGTGATACTCTGCCTGCTCACACACTGGTGGAATTAGATTAAACTGCCTGGCCACTGAGTATGCTTCCTAATTGAATTTGAAGAGGGGGTAAAGAGAAAGGAGAGAAATGCTCAGGAGATGAGGAAAGTTGTGCAACACTGATCTTTATGTTTACATTTTTCATTTTTTTATTCTCCCACTGCTCTAAGTATGGCACATGGTGTTTCAACTTATCAGCTCATTTTTGATTTCATTGCCCCCCTTCTAAAGTACAAAGAAATGCTGATGGCTTTAGGAGTGAGGGCAAAATGAATGTCAAGATACACAGTAGATCCCCCACTGTCCTATATTATTAATCGTTATATAATAATAATTATTAATATCTGTTTAGCCATCAGAAATAACATGTGAAGTTGTCTAGGTGATTTTCAGCACATTAAACTGCGTAGTAAACCGTAAACCATCACCTTTTACTGCATTTTCCCTTTTTCTGCAAAAATTCTGGAAACGTTCTAATTGTTTTATATTGGTTATTTAGGCAGAAAATTAGTTTATATGATTATTAGTTTTATATTAGTTTATAAAGGTTCCCACAATATGATTTCAGGGATAGAGAAAAAAACAATAAATAGCAATATATTGTCCAGCTAAAAATAGATCCCAGTTTCTTAAAAAACTAATCGTCATTAAAAGCTTTTTTAATTTCTTCATCTCGTGTTGCCAGTTACGAGATGCACAAAGACTTTTTCCATCACTCACCATGATCTCCATGGCGGACCACCGGGATGTCCCCCAGTACATGGACATCCCCTGGTTGATCACATGCGTCATTGCTCTCACTATCTCTGTAAAAACAAAATATGAAAGATCAGATATGTACATTGTCAATAATCAAACAGTGGATGGCGCCACAATTGCAACTTTTATATAACCTGAAAGGAAAACCATTTTCAAAACTCTAACTACATTAAGGTTGATTTTCAGCATCTTAACTTAAATTAAATTAAATTATTTTCACATTATGTACACAAAAACAGGAGAATTAGATTAATTTGGTATTTTTCATCATAGAATAACACAATTCTCCTAAAAAAAACAAGTTTTAAAGAAGACTACAGGGAATTAAAAAAAAAGCCTTTGGTAAAACTAGCACCTTCAGGACAGTGAAAACAAAGATGATGCTTGAAATGTAACAGCCTCTTTGTGAGAAAGGCGCAGGTCCTTTAATGTGTGAGCAGATATTCTTTGCTGGGGATCATAAGACTTAATGTGGCCAAACGCTGCAGGGGTTAGATGAAGAGACTCAGTCAACCTTGGCAAAATGTTGCTTGTGCAGTTGAACAAATCCTAGTTACAGCTGTAGGGGCTGAAATTAGCCACAGTGGACTTTAGTGTTTTGTGTATTTATGCCTGAGGATGTGGCAAGGAAGTAATGATGGGTGGAATAGTAGATAAACAAAATGATATTTAATACAAACTACTGTGAAGTTCTTTTTCAAAGGAGTGTGTAACCAGACATTTAGCAAAGGAGGAGGACACACAGCTGATATTATGAATGTGTGTCTGTTGTAAGTCGTGCACAAACTCTCTAATCACTGACGAAAACAGCAATAAGGCGATAAAGTGATTTATGTCATTACTTTAGTCTATAAATGCTTGCTTTAGTCTGAAATTGCACTTGAAATGCATTAATGAACCATCTGCTACATTAACACAATGCAAATTCTGAATGCAAAATACGAAGCGAGGAGACTGAAAATGAGGGTGAAGAGATGAGCAGTGTGATTAAAAAAGAGTGATTCCTTTTCATCAGCAGTTCTCTCTCTGGACCAAAATGTAGCTCAGTGAGCGACAGAGAGCAAGTGTGCGTGTGTGGGTGTGGGTGTGGGTGAAGCAGGTGGGTGGAATAACAGTGCATCTGCTCTGTAAGGGAGGCGGGGAGTGAGGGATTTTGAGGGATGCAAGGACAGAGCGGAAAAAATTATGAACCAAGGAGGAACCTCGGAGGCGCAAACAGTTCATATACATACAAAGAGTTCATGAGTATATGAATAATCCACCTCAATGACAACTTGATCGCTGGCAGCCTCAGTGCTCACCTACCGGCCAGTCTTAACATACATTTTCTTTTCACGAGGCTGCAGTGAGTCATAAAGTCCAACACCAGACGCCACGCTGAGCGAAGTACTCAGGTGAGATATCCAGCATACACCATCAACACCCCACTCACATGAGCCGCTGTCGGTGTTCAACGAGGATGATGTGGGTGAAGTTGTGGGCATGAACAACATGTACTGTATTAATATGCTCTTGAATGTATGGGATTGGTGAACAATTTAAAGAAAATTTGAGAAGAGTGATACCACCCTCACGTCTGCAGGCTACAGTGAACACGCGGACACAGCCAGTTAGCTTAGCTTAGCACAACTATGGACAACAGGTGAAACAGCCAGCCTGGTTTTGACAACACAATTCAGCAAGGCTCTCTAATTAAAATGTTATATCTCCTGAAGTCGGACAAGATTATCAATGGCTGTTCTATGGTTGAGAGAAAGAAGGTTTTGAATGTGCGGCCAAAGTATTAGATAAGTATTGAGGTACTGAGTGGGTGAGATCATCCTGAATGCTTCTCTTTATTACTGAGTATTTTTAGGAGAAGGTGATATTCTGGCATTGAGAGGAATGTCCTGTATGGGTGTTTTTGGGTTTGTGTTCAGTATGCAGTGGCAGAACTATTTCATTTGCTTTTGGCTGGAGGGATTGTGATAAAGTCTATTTATTGATGTCTGCCTGTGTATTCCATTTTTTATTCAATCTGTCAGGGGGATTTTCATATTCAGTTGATTGAACGGATTCAATTTGGTGCAGATTGCTCTGTCAAATAAAAATTGATGCTGAGTGACTGGATAGCAACATTGTGCTGAGATTCAGTAGCATACTCTGCAGGGGACAGTGTGCCTATTAAAACAATGCTTCGACAATGACACAGATGCTTCTCCATTTGGCACATTCTCATTATATTTGCTATAATGTGAGGGTTTTATGACGTAAACTATTTGGCCACATGTGAGATGAAATTTCAGCTAAGCCTTTAACCCCTCAGGGAAAAACTTCTATCCTGTCGCATCACTATAAGTGACAGCTGTAACAGTAAAGAGCTGTATAAAAAATGAGAGGGGTGTCAAAACCAGGAAAGGAAGAATGAAGTTTTGACACAAGTTGGGCCTGTTAGACTGGATATAACACAAAAGACAAATCAAGTCAGGAAGATATGGGGAGGAGAAAAAGAGAAGAACGAGTGGATGGGAGAAGGAAAGCGGTGATGGTAACAAAGCGAGACTCTGCAGCCATGACATCGCTTTTTCTGTCCCCAAGGGGACACTCGTTGTCTCACACAGAGTCAGAAGCAGTTAAAGTCACGAGAACACAATGCAAACACAAACTGCACACAAATGCACACACACAGACACACACCTGTTAGTTATCTTAAAATTCCTATCTTAATACGACAATTGGAGCTCAAGGATTTCTTTGTGCACTGCTATGGTGTTAATCCTGTTTTAAATGTCAGGAACAAGTGGCTGCGTGAATCAATATCTTACACATGTCCATAACAAGTGCTATGAACTGCAAATGCCCACAGAAATGTCCCACGTTTTAGCATATTAACACTGCTACTTCACAAGAGAAGCTATTTAGCAAATCTTAGTGCTAAAGCACAAGGTTACACAGTTTTGTGTGAGTCTGTACATGCAGTCCCTACTCTCTCTCAAGTTGTTAAAAGTGACTGACCCTTTACACAGCAGCCTTGCTCCACTGTAACGATGATGAAGAAAAACGTGCACAATGTTTTGCACTGATTAATGGAGCGACTGTGTTGCAGAGCTGCTGAAAGCAAAACAGCCTATCTTTATATTTGGTTGTGTCTGTTTCTGTCAGTCAACTCTCTTTGTGTAGATTTGATCATCCTGTCAAGACTCTCCATCAATCAATCCATCAGATTAGACTTCTCTACATCAGTTGTCAATGGTGAAGTAACTTTATCGGCAAAGGCTCGAAGGTTTACCTTTCAGTCACCAGTATTACCAGTGACAGCAAGGCCCCGGGAACGATAAGTATGACAGACTTGCCTCCCACAGTCTGCTGGCTCACAGGGAAAAAAGAATTGGGGGCAAAGGGGAAAGACTGGAAAATATTTTAGTGAGCCCAGTGGGACTCCATCATTCCAGCCAAATACTACCAGTGGATGAGGGTTAGGATTGGATAGAAGAGGAGCCCAAGTATCTATGATGGCCACCTCACAAAGGAGAAGTAATTGAGGAAGAAACTGGAAGTATGTAAAAGAAAGAAATGGTCACATAAGGTAGATGTGTGGGAAAGGCAGCATTAGAGTGTTGAAGGAATGGAGCGCAGGCCTTGTATCTAGTGAGACCAGCCCAAAAATACACCAGTTTACCCCAGGGGGGGGGGGGGGGGGGGGGGGGGGGGGGGGTAATCCTGTTTCTGAAAAACAGGGAGGGCTGGAGAGACCCTGTGGAAACTAGTGATCCCACGGAGACAGAAAGACAAAGAGAGGGAGACTGATAGACTAAAATAGACGATGAGAGACGAGACAAGATTGTCAGATTACTTGAAATGTGTGTGTATGTGTGCGTGTGCATGTGTGTACCTCTTACACACACACACACACACACACACACACACACACACACACACACACACACACACAAAGACAAACTCTCTTTGGTCAAAAGCAAAGGTCAACAATGGGGGCAGCGGGCTTGTCACTATTTCTCACCTTCTCATGTTACAGAACAACAGGCATTGTCCCTACCAGCCCCTGGGGTCTGGTCAGCCATCACTTACCCTCCATGGGAGTGTTGCTGTCTGGCCGGTTGGCAAAAACCACATCCACATACTCGAGTTGCATCCTCTGGAGGGAGCCCTTTAAACCTGAAGTGAGAGCAGAGAAGATTTTGGGAAAGATATAAGTAAGTCAGAGAAAAACAGTCAATAGGATCGTGAGGATTTGTTGTAGTGCTGGAATAGATGTGCTACCAACAATAGCGTTAACAACATCAATAAATATTTCCAAAAGGGTGATTTGACACAGTTACAAATAAGGATTCAACATAGCCCACTTAAGCCTGAGTATCATCTTTAAATATTTCTGTTAATACCAGTGGACCGAAGAGACTTATTACAGTATCATGCAGACATGGTAGCAAGTAGATAATCTTGTCCCTTGACACTTTTGGACATGGACACGTTGGCCTGGATCTGCAGAGGAAGAGTGATCACTGTGTGCATGTGTCAGCCTCCAATTCTCCTTGCAATTTATTCGACTATGATATGACTTTACACTAAAATGTGATTGTTTTCCATTGTTAATACAACAATATTAACTATAGCCATTTTAACTGAAATATTTGTGCTCAGCTCAGAGCAACGATGCACAACAAAAGACGTATTCAAGAGCACTAGTTATTTCTTTTCATTTTAACAATGGCATCAGGTAAAAAGAAAATAGGGTGAGTTAGATCCTGGGGCATTTAAAGTCAACATGCTCATAAACATGGCAAAGTGACAGTTGACCACATGTGACTCAAGGCCCGCCAGCTGCATCTGGCTCGCATGTGAATCTGAGTTGTCATATTCCGTCTGGTTTACCTAGTAGGAGTCATGGTTATTGGACTACAAGTCCCATTTGTGGAATGACTAAATACTGCATTGTATACAAAAGAAATGCAGTCTTTATCACCTCCAATACTAATCTATTGTCCGATCAAGTGGAAAATAATGCGGTTTCTGACTATATTATTTCATAAGAGATGATTGACTGAGTGCTCGTTCATGAAGAAGAAAAGTCTCGGTGTTTTAAATACTATGATTCTGAATATGAGGAGTTAGGCAGGTTAATCTGAGTCTCAGAAGTTAGTTTTTTTCAGTTTAATCACAGAATTATTATAGCTTCATGGCCAGCAAATAATTAAGCTGTTATTAAGAAGGAGGACATGGCTGAATAACATGAAGCAGGTTTTGTTATTAGACCTTTTTCAAAGCAGACATTTTGACTTGTTGAAGCAGGAAAAGCACAGGTGTAAGTAATAACATTAACACGGCCCAACTCCATTAAAACATCCCAGTAAATCACGACTGTATGACTCTTGTCCACTTGAGCAACTGTTACTGTACAGCTGTATAATAGACTGGCATTCTGGCATGATGCTAAACAGTAGTAGCAGTAGTTTAGCATTTAGCACATTCTCATAACTGTCACTTTAAGCCACTGTTCAGCAAAACTTACATAGTCTTGCTTTAAACAATTTGACTATTTTGTGACATAGTAAATGTGGTTGACCCACTTACGCATACAAGAAATGACTCAAAGTATGAAGTGAAAATAATGAACATTTTGACCTTTTTCTTTTTCAAATATAAAATGAAATATAAACAGAGTCAAAATAAAGGACCTTACACATTGCTTATAATTGAAATAATAGAACTGTATATACAGAATATTTTGTCTTTTGCTACTGTGTCTTTTTCAGTGCAGACATAGGATTCACAATGAGAATTGAATTATTAATAAAAAGGTTAATCAGTGCCAAACTGAGAGTTTACGCCACCATCTCCCGGTAAGAAGATCTACAGTATGTGGAGAAAGCCCTGCATCTGTGCAAACTTTGATCCTCGTTACACAAATGAATGCGTTTTGACAGGAACCAAACAACTCTGAGCTGAGAGGATGATAAGAAAAACGAGGGATCATAAAAAAGGTTGCGTTCATTCCTTTCTCCCTTGCTCAGCTTTCAGTATTTGTTGGAAGTAAAACACTCTACATTGAGGGGAGGTTAAGAGCTGGCAACACAGTATTGTGAGCAAATCAGTCCCCATGAACACACAGAGAAGGCCAGATGAAAGCTGAAAAGCGAACACAGGAGACTGTCACAAGCGAAGACAGCAGAGTAATAGTGAGACAAGGCAAAAGACACATTTGCGCTCTTGAGTATGTGTGAATGTTTTAGGCAGATTAGTGCCAGAGGCTTCATCATTGCCCGCTAATCCCAGCTGAAAGTTGCTCTCCCCACCGCTGTTCCAACCACTTATTCCTTCCTCTGTCATCTGCACTCCCACAATCCCGGAAACACCCATTACATGGATCTTAATCCGAGCCTGCGCCGTCATCGCGAGCAGTTTCCGCTGTCTCGAGGATTAGCTGGAGTTTACTGCCTGTGAAGGAAGTCTATTTTTGGAACGAAAAAAGATTTTGAACAACAAAGCTATTCTACTGGCATCTGTGATGAATAATACATTTAATTATGTTTTCTACAAAAGTCTCTTTGAAATGATGAAATTGTCAAGGAATTCCTTTGTCCTTTGAGGAAAATGGTAAACACACGTGCTGCTTGCTGGAGAGACTTTGACATTTCCTTGCACCTCAGGATTAATCAGTGCTGATCTCTTAAGTTTTATTGAGTTTGACACCCCATCATTCCTAGTAAATGTCACTTTACCAATCAAATGACTCACTGACCGGCCTGAGGTGGGATGTACAACCAGTAGTGAGGATGATGATGTCAGTAGAGGTTTTACTCAGCCAATTTACCCTGTTGTGACATGTGCAACAGCAGTAGTGACAAGGACACTGCACCTTTCTCTCACGGATTCTACCTATTATTTGGACTGGCTTAAGATAATTGCCGGTGCCACATTCCTTTCCGCTTTTTCCGTCTGTCCCCTTCTCCTCCAGCCTTTCTCAAGTATATTTGCCCTTCTCTTGTTTGGGGGGAAAGTTGCAGAGGCTGTGGTGAATGTTAATAACGTGGGAGAAGCTGAGTCACTGCAGGAGGTGCATTGCGCAGTAGACCGGATGGCGAGCTGTTAGGGAAGTTGGGTGGAGCGGGCCAATGGGACGAGAGAGGTATGTCATTAGAAGCTTGAGCAAGGCCATAACTCTTCTAAATGAAGAGAGGAGAGGACTGTGTGACTTTGCCAGAGAGCTTGTACTACACTATGATGTAACCGTTTCTAAAAAGACACCTGTAGCGGTATTAAAACTGAAGAGACAAAACATCTGTCAAGGTTTGATGTACTGATGCATTTTTCAGATTCGACTGAGTGCTCACGCTGATAAAAAAAATCAAAGAGCAGAGATAAGATACAGACAGGAAGAAAGAGTCGGGAGAAAAGAGCGAGATTACAAAAGTGCAGCGGGGCTCTGGGTGATGGGGTGATGTGAAGGACAAAGCAGCGAAGAAGAAATCCACTTGTTACCTTCAATGATGTGCTTTCTGTTGAGGCCTCTCTCTGTCTCTGCTCTGCAACAGGAGGGAAAGACGTGCACGTCAGCACACATATATACATACACACGACTTGAATTGAAGCAGATCATTAAACATGCCAAACGAGAGCCTGCATAACAAACTGCGTACAAATTGCTGAGGAGAAATACACCCACTGCGCCCGCAGCTATAGAACAACAGCGGGTCTTTGCAGCGGGCAAACAAAGGCTTGTTGTCACTGTCTGTCCTGGTATTTTTACATATATTTTACCCTGCTTTTATTGATTTTGTGGCTACTTTAGGGCAGTGCAACAAGCTATAAACACAAAAACTAACATCATTTTAGAAAGTCGTTATGCTGTCTATGCTATCTTAGCAAACAATTGCCTATTTACAGATGCAGCCAATATGGAGAAACATTAGCATTCATTTGGAGTTGCGTTTCTGGCCGCCTGACAAATGTAAATCCAATTTTCTCTCTTCTTTTAGTCTCTACCAACTCCTGAGGGGAATATCTGGCTCTGTCTCTGCTTAATGCTCCACTACGTTCACTAGCTAGTCGCCAACTTTGTCAGTCTGAGATGTAGCGCTGAGCATGTAGTGGCTTTATAAAGTTTTACTGCAAACAACCACCAGTTCATCTAAAAATACACCCTGATAAGATTGGTGAGACTCAACCAAAACAGTGACATTGTGGAATGTAAAACCAGAACACCTGCAAATCTCCAAAACTATGCTTCAGTGATTTGTCTGTAACCCGACCTGTGTTTCTCAGTCACTTTCAGAAATCTCCATGCCTGCTTTTTCCTTTTGCACTTAATTTCTTTCTTTTCTTTCTGCTCCAGTGTTTCTTGCTTTGCTCAGTTGCCTGCAATTTGTCGTGTCCTTGCTTGATTTCACACTTTCTCTTTCCGCCTCACACCTTCTTGTGGTGTTCCAGCGTGCTTGGGTTATAATAATGTAGTACAGACATAAAAACATGTCCTCCTCTATATTATTAAGTCTTCTTCTGTGCAAAAGGGTATGGAATTGCAATGGAGAAGTGTGCAAATATCTACTGTATGTTTGGGTGATGAGATGCTTGACAGGCCTCTCAGGCAGACTCACAGCTCGCTCAGCACGGGGGTTAAGTAGTTGTTCTCTAAATCCATCCGGCGTGGAGACTGACTTGGTACCTTGACGATAGTCTGAGAGGATCAGCTTAAATTAAATTTACACAACCACACCGGGGTACTACTCTACTGATCTACATCAGATACTGGAAAGAGAAGCAGGAGAAGAATGTGGTTGTGCTGGAGCTTCTGCTTCCCTTTGTAGGAGCCTGAAGACCTTTAGAGACAGAGGGAATGTGACTAATGCAGATTGAGAGCAGCGTACTTCACCATGACAGAAGAAGCATATATGGCTCTTGGCAGTTTGGCAAGAAGGCTTAGGAAGAGTATGAAGAGAAGCAAGAGGGTGAGAACATGTCCATGTTGAAATCTGTTTGTGTGTGTGTGTGTGAGTGTGTGTGTGTGACACAAATTTTTCGAGTGTGTCCTCCATGTCTATAGGCCTGTGGGTTTTCCAAAATGGTTGATGCCTGCGATGTCAAGCTCTGTGGCAAATGCTTTAATGTGTAACCTGTTGTTGGTGAGATAGCCGACAGCCTGAACATCTGAGGAGGGAAACGGAACATGCTGGACGCCATACACACACTTGCATGCACATACACTTACTTTCCTCCCCAGTAGAGCTTTGTGGTGATCACCAGGCTGGATCTCCTGAGGGGAGAGAGACAGACACATCAAAAGGCCACAAGAAAGGACTTCAAAGCTGTTGTCAAAAAGATGCGTGTGTGTCAGCATTTCCATGTCTGCATGTGTGCATGGACATGCAAGTGCTCTCCAGTGACCTTCTAACCTGCAGTGTGAAATAGCAGTTTCTCAATCATGTAAATTATGTAGTATGAAGAATCACAGAGGGACTCTTTTCTCTGCACTCTAACACGATTGCTCCCTCACAATAAAATCCCCCATGCCTGAATGATTAATAATTTACACGGATCCAGAGTTGAGGTGAGGGCAGGCAGAGAGCTGTCGAGAAGGCTGATAGACATTACGGAGTCTTTTCACTGCAGTGTGCCAGCTCATGCAGAAAATTGTATGAAACTGATATTTTCTGTGGTGCAGATACAAGCTCACAGTGGCAAGCATCTGATGCATTTCAACTTTGACTCACACACATGAGAATATTCAATTTCTTTATACAATTAGTAGTAGTGTGATTTTAGTGAATTAGCGATTACAAACTTCCAGCTATAGATGAGATGGATGTACATTCTGCACCTTCCACCACCTTGATTCACCATGTACAGCGCTTGAAAGCAGACATACATTAACATATTAAGATCTTGCGCTCAAACATCATGTGATCAAAAGTGTTTGTGTGTTTGGGCTTGGGTCCTTCATTTCAATAAAGGCACATTGTAATGTTATAGCATACCCCCAGCAGACCCCCAAGGGATCCTAACATAAATCCAAGGGATCACAAGATCATTTATGGAATGAGAAAGAAAACATATTTTTGTTACACAAGGTCATGTTCATTTTCATCCATGCTAGCGGCACGGCTATATACTGTAGATGGAAATTTGGGTCAGTCGGTTGGTCCACCACTTTGACCCAGACTGAAATATCTCAACAACTATTGGATGGACTGGTAAAAAAGAAAAATCAGTTCTGAAGTCCATGGTAGTTAGATGGTGAATCCTAATCCTTTGGTGATTCCATAATGTTCCCTTTAGCACCAGCAGGTTATCATTTAAACAGACATATAATATTAATAAATGTTTTGGATGGACAGACATCATGGCTACCAGAGGATGTAATAACTTTGATCCCCTGACCATCATCTAACGCCATCATCAGCTCAGAATTTCAGTTTGTCCAATACTTAGGTTTATGACCAAAGCCCTACAGAACTAATGATATTCCCATCAGCCTCAGCTGTACTTTATTTTGTACTGCTAATTAGCATATGTCAGCATGCTAAAGTGCCCCATCCAACACCTATGGGATACATCGGAACACCAACTGTGAGCAGGACTTTATCACCCAACATCAGTGCCTGACCTCACAAATCCCTGCAGCCTCAGAAGAGTGCCTGCATTTTTGGAATAAGATGCTAAGGTACATATTTTGTTGGCTTGTAATACATTTGGCTGCGTAGTGTACACACACATACACAATCTAAACTCTATTCATAGAACACATTTCAAATCTTAAGAGACTGTGTTTTACCTCCAGCACTTTTTCTTGATGATGTTTCCCAGGATTATCTCCGCTCTGTCAAGAAAAAAAATACACAAGGAGATGATAAGATTATATCTGAGGCTGCCGTTTCTCTAAGAGCATGTAAGCACTACAGTTATCTGCCACGCACCAAACCACGAATACTTGATTAAAAATCAGCAGTACAGCAGTTCAAGATAAAGGATAAACGCCTGAATTTCACCAGCAACCTTGAAATTAATATTCATCCCTGTATTGCTACAGCCATTATTAAGGGAGACAATGTCAAGTGTGTAAAGTTAGATTGATCCGTGAACATAACTCGGAGCCTCAAGTGATGAATACGATTATGTAAATGACTTTAAAGTGAAGCTACCTTTCATTTTGGCCTCCTCAGGTGAATAATTCCTGGTCTGGAGATATACCTAGTTCACATCTCATGTCCTAAAGGGACGAAAGCTGACAAGGCCAGAAAATGGATCTGTGGGTGTGACATAGATAACAAATCTGAGACATTACTCACTTCCCCCCGGAGTAGACTTCAGCCGTGTCGAACAGGTTGACCCCGCTCTCGTAGGCGATAGTCATCAGCTGCTCTGCCACCTAACACAGACAAGACAAGTTTCCCCTCATGAACTTTAGTGTGGTATAATACACAACTATAAATATTACCCAGAAGTACATGTCAAAAAGGATGTGCTGGGAAAACTCCCTGAAGAAGCTGAAGGTGAGTAAATCTCTTTTCGACTAAGATACACATCACCAGGAAAACTGTACTGGCTGCATGTCATCCCCTCTCTGTCTCCCTCTTTCCAGTCTATCAGTCCTGTCTCTATAATAAAGGCAAAAACAAATATTAAAAAAAGTTGTTTACTGCTTAATATATTTCCCAGACTATTTGACCTAATTCTTGTGCCTGCAGTTTATTCAGAGCCAGACATGGGATACAATTTTGTCATGATGACTTTCTCTTTCTGCACTGGGCTCCTATTTTGTTTTGGTGCGTTTGTTTGCGTCTGTGATATTGGGGAAATTGATACTGGAATAATTACTGTGGTATACTCACAGTAATGCAATTTTATATCCAGATACATTAAATTGCTTCACATGGGGGTTAATAATTGGGCATCGTAGAGTGTCACAAGTGCTCATTAGTTGCATTTGCAGGGTCTAAAATGATGAAGGCCAAGATCTGCTGATGAGCTGTGAAGGCTGAATGTTGGATTTGACATGACATCTTACCTCATCAGAGATCTGACCTCCAAATGTCACCCATGTGCCTGTTGAAGGAAATATCAAAGTCAAAGTTTTGGAACAAACAAAAAACACTTTTGCATCATTCGTAATCATTTTAGTTGTGAATTAATTATTACTTTGAGATTTTGGCATGGACACACGACAAAACAAACCCCTCCTAAGTCCATCATAGCCACATGTCAGGGTTTAGTGTTGATAGGTTGAAAGAAGAAAACGTCATTGTCATATGAATTTCTTGTGAGTAAGCTACTGTGCAGATTTTTATATGATTATATTTAAAGAAACAAATCACAGCAGCTTTAGGGGCTCTCACTACCTCTCTTAAACGGGTGTCCCTCAAGGATCTATACTGGGAACAATTTTATTTTATATAACGTTTTTCCAGCTCAAAAGGTTTTTTTTAATTTTTTATTATAATTGATGTTTTAAAAAAAAATGTGGATGCCTTTTTCATCAACAAATAAAAATAACCTTTTAGGCTAACTGTGGGTCATTTACAGTTGTGTTTACAAATACAATAACATTTAAAAAACATGCAGAGACTGCACTGACGTACAGTATTCAGCATGCATTTAGATATAAAGCGTCCCAGCCTCTGTTCTCCCTTCAAACAGCATAGGCCGAACACAGTTCTCATCTCCCACTAATAAGAAATAAGGCTGGGACTGGTCCCACAAGTGTAGCCAACTGCACAAGAGCACATCGCAGCAGATCAATTTCCTAAACTGGTAATTGTCAAGTAAAAAAGAAATCTTTATAAACTGCCCGATTCAAAAAAAAAAAAAAAGTATATTCTTTATATCTTCTGTTGCCTGATCCTGTAACATGCTGCTTGTTGTTAGTCTAGATTCAAATGCTAAAGCGACTTGTTTTGATCCCCACAGTGAAACTCACATTTTCTTTGAACTCCTCTAGTGGAAATCAAGACAAGCAGGAATCAATGTTTTGCTCAAGGGCACTACCACATGTCCGAGGCTTGCCAATATCAAGCCTTGAAACTAATTCCTTTAAGTTGAAGGATGGTTACCTCTTCGCTGTTCCTCCCTGCTGCTGAATGTGCTGGGGCTAAATCTTTCACTATACATCACTATATACTCCTTTTTCATTGTTCAGTATTTGTTGGGCCTGGGCGACACTGCGTTGTTGCTTTGCTTTGTCAAGTTATTTTGTCTTCAGAGACACACCCCCATCAAGCACCTTGGCACACAGTACACACATGCACATATAGCCAGAACACACACATGCACACACACACAATCATTACCATCAAGGCGAATGACAGTGTTTATGCTTTGGTGTGCATTGGGTATGAGAGATAATTGAGCAACTTGTTTGCTGAAAACAGTGCTATTGATTAAATATTTACAGGAAAGATATTAACACTTAGCAAATAGCTCTGTGTTGTCTCTCACGAGTCTCCATACATATGAAAGATGCATAAGGTTTATAACAGGGTGAAATAATATAATGACATTTACAAAACTAACCCCTTCTTTCATACACACACACACACACACACACACACACACACACACACACACACAGATGAGCTGAGTTTGCACTTGGAGGCTTATGAAATCATTAGACATTTGCCTCTGATGCTAATTAAATGTACTCACCCAGGCCCAGACAGGAGACACGCAACCCAGATTTCCCCAGGTTCCTATGAAGAAAAGCAGAATATGATTAAAAAACAGTGTTGTTTTGACTCAAGATGTCTTCTGTCAAATATGATTGCAATGACTGTGCTGCTGAATTTCACTCTGGGCAAAGATTTTCTGTTTAAACAAAGCCATCAAATCTATCTTGTTTCCAACTCGAGCAACTGAAATTAAATGACAGCAATTTTGCTATTGTAGAGCTAAAAATATAAAGTAAAAGAAATCAATTGCACTTGCAGCATGAAAGGCATGTAATAACAACATCATAGACAGCTTTTCATGGTCAATCGAGAGGAGGATCACTAATGTGACGGTCACCTTATCACACTTGCATTCATTAATCAGAACTGAGAGATGGAGGACAGTTGATTTATTCCATCAATATGTATCACACCTTCTCTGGAAGAAGACGATGGCCCTCTAAAGACCCTGAAGAATATTCTGCTCATAGCTGTAAAAATCCAATTATTGTTTGTACTGCTGCACTGGGGAGTTTGGTACACTACTTTTTGCAAGTGTCGCCCTTTGTTTCTCTCCCCTCATTCCTCACTCAATTACCTCTTGTTTTACTCGGAGCCTTTGACATCCTCCTGCAGCGCTGAGCACTTCTGTCCTTGAGCTTTTTACTGTTATTGTCTTACCTACAAAATGCAGAAAGCCACGCTGGCTCTCAAGTCATATCAGCATTTCTCAAGACAGCTCCTCACACAGACTTTTTTTTCCCTCTGCTGTCCCTCTACCTGTCAACAACAGTACACATCCTGACAGGCCTCCTCTGTTGTAGTTCATTTCCATCCAGCTGATCTGCGGCAATGTGATACAGCACCTTTGGCTCTCATCAACACAATGGGAGATAAACTAAGACAGAGCTCCTGCCACCCTCCACTAAGAGTCTCAGTGCTCCACTTCACATTTTGTTTTATAATCTGGGCCACATAATGCCCAACTGAGAGGAGAACTCATGTGAAACAAATGTTTAATGACTCCAAACCGGCGAGAGCAGTAAGAGCAGATTGTTCTCCTTCAAGCCACCACAGGTGTCTTCCCATAGATTTATGTGGACTGTAGGCGCAAGAAAACGGCGTCAAGGTGATGCGCAGCCCTGCGAAGGCAGCCATCTGATCGAGGAAACGATGTGAAGCAAAATGCTGTGAAATTGAGACACATTCGTTTGACAGAATCATCAAGGCCACACGCAGAGCCACTATCACAAGCAACACGCTTCATCTTGAGAGGAGAATATGTCCAAATACTTATTTCTTGACACAGAAACAACCTCCAATTGCAATCTGTGCCTTCTGCTTGGTTTTGCAGGCATTTACTCATTACAACAAATGAGGATGTAAAAACTGCCAGCAGTGGTTTTCTTGTGCCTGACAACTAATGGCCTGTGCCCGTCGAGCTAAAGGCGGACAAATCTGAGCCCGTGCTATGTAACCATGCTCTCAGCCAATTCAATTAGGTGTTCAACATGGGGAAGCATCATGTCAGTTGTTCAGCTGAGCTGCCAAGATAGAGGAAGAAAATAAAGGAAAGTGTTAACGTATTTTAAACACGTGATTCAATACATTTGTGGATTCTTTGATGTTTTGTGTAATTAAGGCGCTGATGACAACATGACAGGAGACATATCTCTATGCAGTCACAAATTGTGGGATGCGTTCTTGTCTCTGATATGGCGGAGGAGTTTGGATATTATATCCTCCGTCTCTCTGATGTATTACAGAGTCGGAGCTCTGATCCATGAATGTGTGGGGGAGGGGCTGTACTGTAGGTTAGACGTGTGATGCTGACTGAATCGGTGTGTGTTTGGTTGGGTTTTTTAAAGGACTGCGCCGATGATGTTCACTGTTGCATTTATTGCCAGTTGCTTTGGGTGAAACATCTGCTTAATTCCTGGGATAGTTGTAAACTGTACACATATTTGCCTCGGGTCTTCATTGAAACTGCCGCCGTTCATGTTAACAGTGGCACGTTGCACATTGTCTCCACAGTAAACAAGCTTGTGAGAATGTTCCACTTCAAAATAGAGCTGGCTGTCACTGGGAAATTGCTAGCATTGTTTTTTGGAGATCCTCCATAAGCTATATTTGCAGTGTTTGTGCGATGCTTTGCATGCATACAGGATGTCTTAATGATAGGAGAAGAACAGAGCTGACGTTCAACTGGTGGAGAATCTGCCTCGCTGCTGTATTCTTGTCCCCAGTGAAGCAGCAGCATCGGCCCTACCTGATTATTAACCACACAGGCGGCTATAGAGCAGTAATAGATCTGTCCAGGTCTGGGAAGTGGGTGCCAGCAGAAGCACGCTGCTAAAGAAGCTAATGATTCAGGGCAGTACAGCATGTCATTTGCAACAAAGGAAAGAAAATGAACAACTTCGTGTTTATGAGAAAATGGGTGCTTGTGTGGGTGTGGGAGAGAACAATAGGGCTGCGAGGAGGCAGAGCCACCAGTTCTTTACATATTAGTTTTCATACTATAATGACAGACCTCTCTGTGTGTGTGTTTGTCTGAGTTTTGATTCTCGCTACAACCTTTGGATTAATCCACTTCACGCTTGATGTGCGTGTTGCTGAGGACCCGAGGGAGTGCAGTGCCGCACGCGAACTTATTTGGAACAGCGTTTCTGTAGAAAAACTGCAAAAACCCGGTATTGTTGAGTTTATTGAGGCCATATAATTTCCATTGGACTATGATCCGTAGATTGCAGCGTTGCTACTGTAAACGCATGCATAGACTCACTTCGAAACTCAAGAAGCAGCAGCACGAGCACATCCCGATCAGGCACTGCACTAGTATTGTACATGGTAAGATAAACTCACTAAGGATAGGCCAACTTGTCTATACAAACCGCCACATAAACATCTTTGCAAGCCAGTGAGCCTGGCTCAGTCCCTCATGCTTGGATGATGCCCAAAAGAAGCCTTGAAGTAAAATGACAAATGAGTCATATGAAGACGCCCCCTCACACAAACCTGTCACCGCTTATGAACATCCTGCAAGCTTCTATGTAGCCCGTTCTATTCTTAGTGGATCCCCAGTTGAAATAAATATAAAAAATCAAATGAACATCTGGTTGCATTTATTGTGCTTAAATCTCTGGAGGAATTACCTCTTATTGTGGGAGGATGTTTTTTTTTCTTCTTCCTGGAAATCACTTATGTGGTTCCCAAGTCACACCTGGGCATTTCTTATAATTTATTTCCTGATATTGGATTGCTCAAATCAATATTTGTCAGCTAACACTTTTGTCAAGGTTGTGAGTACACAATAAAACTCCTCACTCGCTGGGGATTAATGTAGACAAAGCAAACCCACACAAGCCAACCTTGATGGGCGGAGGGATTAGACAACACCCACCTCCTCGGTTCCCACCGCTCTCCTGATGGCAACCATAATGTTGTTATCAAAATAATTCAGGGCAGGGTGGAAAGGCGGGTCATATTCTAAATATATCAAAGCCAGGGCCTGTGTGGGTTGGAAGAAAGTAGGGAAGAGATATCAAGCCCTTTGAGGGAAAAACAAAGACTAGATAAAGCATGAAAGAAAGACTTCAGCAGAGTTGCAGGGGGGGCAAATCACCATGAAGCCTACAGGCCTCATTGTTGAATTTTACCAATGTTAGAATAAGGGAAATGGATGAAGAAGAGAAGGAGAAAGAGCGCTATGAAGAGGGACAGAGACACTAGCAACAGACTGAGGCTTGCAGAGTTGCAAGTCCGAGCCTCAAGTCTAAGCAGATCAAACGCCCTCTACAGATAAAGCATTCTATATGACACAGAATGGGAAATAGGAAATGACAGCTGGCTCCCTACAGGGCCCTGCACAATGCCGTGTGTGTGTGTGTGTGTGTGTGTGTGTGTGTGTGTGTGTGTGTGTGCAGAGTCTGGACACGACTTTCTGCTTTGTTTTTCCACAGGGCCGAAGTCGACACCGTTTCAACTTTTTCCATTTTAAATGTAGAATACACAGACCCGCACAGTGTTATTCTTGCAGTGCTGTGGAAGGTTATTCAAAAATGTCGGACATTTGTTTTCCCAAACCGATGAGTAGAAAATATCTAACAAAATAACTGTATTTTCAGAGTCAGAGACACATGATTGAAGCAAGTGGTCTGTGGGTTGATCCAGTATTGAAAAACATGTGGGCAGATCTGGAGTGGTTGATTCAGAAGGTTGTGGAGAGCTTAGCAATGGGGGGGAAATCATGTCATGATAACTAGAAAACCTTCATACAGTGCTGATAGAAAGTATGTCACGGTTTCCTTTTAGGTGCAGTTTCTGTGCACTGGCATGCATCGAAAGGAAGAAGTCAATCTGAAACATTTTCAAATGCATTTTCAAGGATCTTAGAAATGTTGCTGGAGGAAATCGGATGAAATTGTTGCTTAGTAGTGTTAATGTAACACAAATCATAAATTATGATATCATAAAATCCTACGATTTGATGATCATTATAGAGAAATAAATGCTCAATAATGACACAGTATCTTGCTAAGCACAGATTTCTGATACAAATTGGCTTTCTGGTGACCTCACAGCATTTCTTTAAGGTAAATGTTTTAAGTGACATTAGACAAACTTACAATGACAATAAAGACTTTTTCAGGTAACGTCTAACTGATTATTTGATGTTTCACCTTTTTTAACCCTAGTTTTGTAATTCACAGTCATTTTATTCTATTATTATTATCGTTATGCAGCAGCGTTTTCTTTCAGTTTTATCGCTTCCTATTATTTTTGTGATTACAGTCTGTTTACAGTTTACACTTCGGGAGAAAAAGCCCAAATGTTGCAATTGCATCTGCAAGGCAACACTATTATAAAGCCATTATGCTCACGGAAAAAAAAACATTTTACTTGCGACCTTTAATTAAAACGCAAAATCCATGTAAATCGTCCTGGCTGTTTAACTGAGAGATTGGGCGGATCTCATCCTTGGGGGCTTGCTTGGTCTTTAGGCAGAGTGCAGCACCACACTATGAGGCTCCTGTTGTACAACACCCTGGCTCATATTATTAGAACTACACATCACAGCAAAACAGCCGACACATAAACTCAAGTGAATGATGTTGTACAAAATACATGTATCTTATTGAAGGGCGATGAAGACATTTGATGTACGACGAAAAAGTGTGCAAAAAAAGCAAAAAGCATTGCCAGACAGTGTGTATCTGAGCGAAAGCAGCGTGATGGGCTCCGTGAGTGCAGACACGCATGAAGTCATGCGAACGCACACGCATGTATGCACACACAAGCACCTGCGTATGCACACGCATACTCAAATTTCACAACAAAACAAACATAAGGACACGGAGAGCAACAACGAAGCAAATTATGAATCATGGTGCATCCTGACAAGTGCCACAGCTGCAGAATATCTGTTATCTTTCTGTGGACAGGCAGACAGAGGTTACATCAGTCCTCACAATGCAGCTGTTAAAAACATCATCCCTCTGTGTAGTATTCAATCACACAAGCCTCTATACACCTTGTTTGAACCCACGGAATAATTTGGGGAAATATGCTGATTCTTGCTGACTTCATGCTAAATATGTAAAATGAATCTTCAGTATATTCTGCGCCAATCTATTGTCAAGAAAGTGACCGAGCTGACTAAAGGCCTCAACATATAATAACAAGAAAGGACTTTCCAATTTATGATAATAGATTGCAGGGCATCAGTCATTTTTCATTTCTAAATTTTTAAGCAGAAGCGACCCCTCCTCTGCCATCGAGGGTGAAATAATAGTGTTTATGCAAAAATTCACTTACAACAGTATTTTTGCTTTAAGGTTTAAATGCCCATTGTGTGTTTTTTTTTCAATAGATGGACTTTAAAAAAGGAAATATCTGTATTTAAAAGGATCAAGATTAAGGCTCAGCAGAGTTATCCATGGATGCAGGAATGACATTTGCTTTGGCGCTGCTTTACACTAACAAACGGGACAGAAACTCTTCGTCTAACCTTTATTCAGCTCGACTGTGATTAACTGTGCAACTAGACTGTCCAATACATTGACGTGACCAGTGCGATCCACGTACTGATTAAGTCACAGTATTAGGGCTGGGCCAAAGTCTTCTATCACGATATAGGTCATAATAACCCTGTATGAAATGATCCCATAGTAAAGCTTATTTTTGTATATTCCTGTGTTAATTGAATACTTGAGCATTTCCTATCTAATTATGAATTTCAGTGTAAAACGTAAAAATAAAGCAAACAAAATTCAAATGATATTGCCTCAAATATTTCACATCAGACTTTTAAAATGTTTTTTGTTTTTTTAGTTAGTATGTGCTTGTAATTATCCAACAAAATGATGTCTCACATTATCTCGATATATGATGTGATCACGATATGACGATATGATTCCATTGAAAGACGATGCATGATCATGTCAGTATCTACTTTAGTTAGTACTTTAGTTTCTGTTCACCGGTATGCAAAAGGAAGAAGTCAAACGGAAAAATGTTCAAGTGCATTGTCAAGGATTTTAAGAAATGATTCTGGAGGAAATCATACAACAAAGTTGCTTTTTAGTGTTAATGCAACAAAGCATTGATGATACTGTATGATAAAATCCTGCAGTTTGATTATAATAGTACAAAATAAATGCCGAATATCGATAGTGTATCTTGCCAGCCCCTAAAATCTGATAAGAACTGGCAATTCCTAGCGCACATAAAAAAAAAAAACACTTTTTATGGCTGGTGTATGCATTACTCACACTGTCAACACACATGTATACAGTAAACAGCAGAGAATGCCTCTCTCTCTGTTGGCCGCTGATAAGTCTGCATCCGAAGGAACCGACAGAAGGGATTCTTGCATGCCCATCTGCAGCGCAGCTCTGAACCAATCAAGTGGAATCTTCCCCAAACCTCCTGGACTGTCAAAAGGCCTTCTGCTGCCTAATGAGCGTTATGAACTTCAGGCGACCAGGGGCACCCTACCAGGAGCCAGAAATAATCTGCTCAATTTGTGAAGCCAGCAACGACAGCACGTTTGGTTACATCACATACTGTACTTTGGCCTGTATGCATGCTTGTTTGTTGGTCTGCGTATTGTTTTAAGAGCAAAAACTACAAGAATTGTAAGGTTGCGACTCGGGGACGCCACAACTAGACCTACATTATGCTTGGCTACACTATACATCGCCATGACAACAAAAATGCTGCGGATGGTGGTATAATGAGTTTATGCTCGCTCGCTCTGCACACTACATCTCCTGCTTCAACTTGCTACGCCTTCAGATGTTCCCAGTGCGTAGCCCCAACGCCGCACATCTAATGAACGTACATGCACTCATGTAAGTAATGCAATGTGCCAAATGCATACGCCCACTAACACACACACACACACACACACACACAGACACACACTGTTTGTGTAAAAGTCAGTTCATTTGTTATCACATTGAGAACATCTGAAGCAGTTTTTACAAAACAGATTTGATGGTGGACTTGGCTTCACCTCTAGAGAAAGAGGTTCACTTTTTCGATAGCGTTCAAAGCAGCACGAGCATCTACTTCAACCAAACAGCTTTTTCAGTCAGTGGTTTGGAAAAAGAGGGAGACAGAGATACATTACTGGAAGATCGAGCGACAGAAACGATCAGACAAGCAGGGAGCAGAGAGGGGACGTGACAAACGAGAGATTTCATCCAACATTTACTTCCCTGAGGTAAAAATAGTGGATTTGCTGAGGGCTTACAGGCACTTTACTGCTTACATCCACCACCTGTTTTAAGAAAGAGCTACAAGCAAATCCTCATGTTACAAACCAAAACATTTTAGAGGCCATGCACCTTGCATCCCTCCTGCATCAGTAGCATGAAACAATGCTTGTATCAATTCCTCTCAGCAGTGAAACGAGCCTGTTAAAACTGAAGCTCTTTTGTTGGTTGCATCTGTGTCTTATAAAAACGCAGAACAGCTTCAAAATTAATCTTCTCGGTTAATGGAAAAAACCTATTTTGTGAATGCTGAACCAGATAGCATAATGTAGTCACCAGGCTTTTTTTGTGGCTGGGAACAGATTGAAGTTGGCCATTTCAATGTTGTTATGGAAACGAGATGAGATTGTGCGACAAGCAGACACTTATCACATTTAGCTGCCTCACATCCAATCTGCCCAGATTCTGCTAATTGCCTCTTTTCTGTGAACTGACCCGCGCGCCCCAATTTTCTCCTTTGTTCACTCTCTAATTCTTTAATTTCTTCTTTCTAACTCCATCTCTTCCCATCATGCTCTCCTTCTTGCAGTCTCTCTCCGCATCTCTCTTGATCCTGACACCGCAAGCGATGACGTCACCTTCTCCAGCGTGAGGTGGAACCTACTACTTTGCTCCTGCGGTCTGGGTTAAGAGCCCACTCACTGACATAAGAGAGCATTGTTTACTTTTGCTACTACTCCCACACACACACACACACACACACACAGACACACACACACACACACACACACACACACACACACACACACACACGTGGAGTGCACTTCACCATGTCAGTCATTGTTTTTTCTTTTTTCTTTTATTGGTAATATTATTTCTATTTCTTGTGTGCCGTAAAATTGTCATACTACTGCCTCTCCTACTGATGTCTTGTCTATAAAGAATCAGCATTGAGTTAAAAGTTCCTTTACTGTACCTTATGGTGTCCATACTGTACTGCACCTGTACTGTACTCTGTCTTCATCTTACGTATTCATGGACCAAACTGTGTGATATGATTTGTATGCTTATAATGGTGCATTTTATTCATTTAATAATATTTTATGAATTTTGTTGGTAATTTCATTCATGATGGGATGGAATGATGTCTATTTTCAGTGTCTTTCTGCAGTACCATTTGTAATCTGTTAAGGTTGAAACCAGTCCAGTTTTAAACCAATAAGCCCGAATTGGTTTGGTAATTATTTTTATTTATTTTTTATGTTGTTATTTTGCCGAATACTGCTGAATATTGCACCTTAATATTGCACCTTACCCCATCTCAGCTCATATATTTTTTAAATGTTTCTACATAAAACATTTTGCACTATTTGTACATTTTTCTTTGTACATTACTATCTTCTACTGTCTCTGTGTATTGCAACTGTTGCACAAAACAATTTCCCTCGTGAAAAATAAAGTTCTATCTTATCTTATCTTATCTTATCTTAAAAAAAATGAAATATAACTTTTCTGTGTGACTGAAAAACATAATCTTTTCTGTATTTTTTTCTGTCATCATCACACACAATATATTGTCTCTCCAAACCACCCAAACTGTCCCAGATCCCAGTTTGCTGGACACTCTTTGACTGTGGTTAATAAATATGTAGATAGATGGAGATATACATCTGCATCTTAGAAACACTCACGCACACAGCATCCCACTCGTCACCTGTCACTGCTCATGTATCTTCATCTGGTCTCTCTTCTCATTTTGGCTGTCATGTTTTTTTTCTACCGTTTTAAACATATTATATTGTGTCACTCATATTCAGTTATTAAGTTTATTTTCTCTAATTCAGAGTTGTGGCTGGTTTTCACAGCATACACTGGGCAGAAAAGACAAACTAAAACTGAATACACCTCCTCCTTCTTCCTCACTCTACGCTCTCACACAGTCTCCACCATCACGTCTACGTACCGGTACTTCATGCCGGTGAGCTTGGCGGTGGACTCCTTGAGGTTGTGATGGTAGCGGTGGGTGAAGGAGCCCAGGCTGCGAGCTATCAGGGCCACCGTGCGGAAGCGGGCACGGGCCTGGCTGGCTGTGTTGGGGCTGGTGGCGTTCTGCTTGCTGTGCTCGCCGTTACGCGGAGCCTTCAGCCCGTGGTCCGTGCACGCAAAGGATACCTGCATGGCTGTTGTCAAAGGGCACTACAGCTGCTCCAAGACAAACAAGGCTTTGTTTGTGTCCTTAAAGTACTAAACAGTCTTTTTTTTCTGTCCGTGGAACTCAGATTTTGTCCCTGTTGTTCTTATGTGAAGTTAAAAGTCAGTGGTCCAGGCCAGTTCTGCCTGGTGCTGCTGAATCTCATATGGAAATCACAGGCAGGAATGATAGGAGCATGAGATTGTTCGGTTTCTTTTGGGAGAAGAATCTCAAGCTGATGTTGCGTCAAGATCGGACATAGCAGCAGTGCAGTCCTGGTCAGTGTGTGAGGGGTTGAGACAGGGATCCTGTGCCGGTCTGACTCCACCTGAATACATGAGAGAGGATGGAGATGGAGGGAGAAGGATGAAGGAGAAGAGGCACTGAATGAGTCGCTGAATGAGTAGCTCCAATTGAGAAGAGCACTTGAGAGCGTGTGTGTTAGAGGGATGAGGGTTAAAGGTGCGAGGAGATGCGGAAAAAAATGTCCTGCTAAACCAGAAAGAAGAGAAAATCCTGTGAAACCTTTTTGGGTTTTCTTTTCTCGTGCTGCTTTCTCCGTTTTACCGTCTTCTGCTCACATCTCTAAGCTGCTTCAGCGAGGCAATTTGAAGAATGAGCGCATTTCTGCCCTAGTTTTTCTTGTCTCTCTATCTCATTTTTCATCTTCCTCACTTTATCCTGTATAACATATTGTGCACTGTTCCGTTTCCAACTCAAATTTGGTTTCGTGCTTGCTTTCTGATTAGTCCATTTCTGTCCCCAAAGTCTGCCTCTAATTCCTCTTCTAATGCCTTTCTCTTTAGGGTGTCTGAGAGCTTTTGTCGGACAGTTGGGACTTGTGGGAGTCTGGGGAGTCTCTCTCGCTCTCTTACCTTTTAGTCAAACACCCTGAGTGAGGAGGGTAACACTGCACCACCGCACAAGCCTTTCGACACTGTACACATATGCACACACACGTAATCACAGACACCATCTAACACCTCCTGTCACACATCCCAAAAATAAGGTCATGCATTCACAGGAAAAGCAAACGCTTGCAAATTAACACCCACAAATCTTCTCTGGCAAACAACTGCATTTGCTTCCACTTACAACACACACAATTAAATCTTTGCTGATAGAAGTGTTCATACACACACAGCAAGTTGTCAGCGTCCTCTGAGAAACGAGGACGAGGTTCTTGATTGACGTGTGCCCTTCCGCAACTTTGAGAGGAATGGAGCGTTGTCACACAGCAAGCAGAGGCCCCGCAAAGATCCGCATCCCAACAAACAGCAGCGTTTCCGGCAGCTGTCCTCAAGCCCGGCAAAACAACCTTGTCCCGTCTCCAAAGTCCTTTGAGCAAGTAACACAGTCTTTACGGTCCCCGGCTTTGCAGCAAGAATGCTCTGTTTGATAAAGAGACCCTGAAATGGTAACAGACAAGCGGAGAAGAGGAGGAGGAGGAGGAGAGAGCAGGATGCATGGTACCTCACTTCAGGGAGAAGAGGACAGATGCAGTGAGGAGGCGAGGATCAGCGCGTGTTGAGCGTGGAGAGAGTGAGCCAGGCGCTGAATGAGGGAGAGAGACAGTGTGTATAGGCTGCTGGCTCTGACTGACTGGCTGAAGGAACTGCAGTGTTTTTCACTATGGCGCCACACACAGAGAGAGAGAGAGAGAGAGAGAGAGGAAGAGGTATCGTCTGAATGGAAACCAAGGAAGCTGAGCTGATGTGAGGGTGTGTGTGTGTGTGTGTGTGTGCGTGTGCGTGTGTGTGTGTGTGTGTGGATGTTACGGTGGCTGATTACAGTAACCCACATGTGAACGCTTTAATTCACTGGTGACGACTTAGGAGGCATTTTACTTGCTCCCTCCTCTTTTTGAGGTCTTCCATTACAGTGGATGCCATCTTTACAGTGCAGTAACATTTACACTCATGTGATAAGTACTAACTGAGACCCCCGTACATTAAACAAGCAATTCATGTAATTGCAATTGCACTGTTAGAAATTACAGGCTTTATTTCGCTAAACAACTGATGGAGACTGACACTGACGTCTGAGAGCAGATGTTAAGTGGCACAGAGAAAGAAAGCATAAACCAGTGTTCAGGCAGGGCAGCGTCTTACTTTCCTCCCCCACCGAACAGTAATGTGACAATGCAGGATGTCATGGTTCATTGAGAATCCAAGAACCTCGAGGCCAACATATTTATTTATATCCTTGTGATTGCATTTGATAACAGAGGAGATTTGTTTGTCATTTATGATGCCAAATGTGGCTTCTGTGTCAGTAGGGGGGGGGGTGATTGTTGTATATGTTGTGAAATGAAATGTAATGCATCTGAGTTTAGTTTATACCGTTTTACTCTTTTCAGGAGTGTGTAATGCATTAGAATAATATAGACTTCAATGCAGCATAATGCTACTAAAGCTTTTTGACACGTGACCAAACAAGGCACTAAATCATGACTCGTATTGACTTGTCTTTTTGAGCTACAATAATTATTGAAGACCTATTATCATCTATAATTATAGACTCCACAAAGGGGTATTCCAGCGATTTGCACAAATTGGAGCACTAACAAGTCATGTTTTTACAGGGTCCGAGATATTCTGACCTTTATTCTGGGTCAAGATCTAGAAACCCTGGAATCCTACATTTCCTATAATGCAACTTGATTGAGTCATTTGTTAGACCTTCCTTGTCTAGTAATGCTTCCGTCTCCTAAACTCCCATCCTGAGTAACAAAGGCTGTCTATTGAGGAAAGATACTTGCATTTTATATGTTTTTAAAACCACATTCCTCCCATGCAATGAGCCCTTCACAAGATGGAATAAGCTTTCTGTTCAGGATTTGAAGTCTGCATGCCCACGCTGACATCATCAGGGCTATTTTATAGACTCTCCCATAGTCACAGAAGACATTATACAACTATACAACTGTTTTCACAGGCCCAGAGGCAATCCCTCTGACGGGTGATCTGATCTTAATGCATAAAATCAGTGGAGTGCACCTTTATATCATACAACCTATTAGAAAAACTGAAACATTTCCACGTCTTCTACAGCCTCTTTGCCTGCCGGCAAACCCTGTTTTGGCTTGATCATGTTGTTCTGCGACACTCCGGAGAGGTAACTGCGCAGTTTGACAAAGTTGCAAACATCTCTCTAATGTTACCAGCACCTCCAAGGCTACAACTTCCTCCCTGTCGATCCAATTTAAAAGTATGTCAGTCAAAAGCGTCATCTAGATCTGTTTCATTCTCAGCTGGAATCCCCAACGGGCGATAGCGCTGTTACCCTCAGGCAAACCACTCTGCTTTAATTGCTCCAGTAAGAACCTATAATAGAGTCCTGAAACTCTGTTGCTTAGACACAAACCTCCCAGCCACCATAACGCTGCACTGAGCATCTCTAACCTAATCCTGGAAATCCCACAGTGTGGAACATCTGCCAGCTTGATAGCTCTGCCTGCATACCTCCAAAATGCTGCATGTATATCTGCAGAGAACAATGATTTTTCTTGACCTATAATAGCCACTCTGAGCAACATTAGATTCCATCTCACAAAATGACAGTGCAGAAAAAAGCTTTTTGTGTTGCCCGTTTCCCCCTCGTGTTCAAAAGGCTATTCAATGTCTAATAGATAGTTGTCCGTATCGGCACTAACCTCCTGTTGAGTAAATGAGAGATGATAAAGGGGGAAACCTTTCTGAGCTGTCTGTGACGTCACTGCTGCAGCAGTCACTCTCGCTGCTTGATCACTTCCATGCATTTTCCTCTGCTTTTCCCATTTTCGCTCACATCGTCTCTCCGTCTGCTATCTCCTTTCTCTCGTCCCCTTCTCCCATCTCGCCTTTCTAAATCCCAATTTAACACAGCACGCTCTCTCGCTCCAAGTCCATAGTCTTTGCAATATGCTGCAATTTAGACAGCGGCGGCGCATGTCATTGTGATGCACTGCGCGTACAACACCACCGAGAAAGAATTGGTTGTTTAATCTTCCTTAATAGGGTGGCACCGATTCTGTGTGGACACAATGGTCACAGCTACTATGCGCTAAAAATGCCACTCCGGGGCCAGCAAACATGCATGAAATATTGATGGAGGATTTGATTCTAAATCTGATAGGAGGAGACAATATGAGCAGGATTTGGCTGAAAGTGCAAGGTCATCCTCATCCTCATTCTCATCCTCATCACCATCCTTCACCAACAGCACCAAAAGCAACAAGTTTGCCATCTACCATTAAGACATTTCCTATTATCACCATCGGCATCATTATCAGCTTCTGCCACGACCTCATCTCAGTTTGAAACCTATGGTGACACTGATGAATGCTGACATCTTTTGTTACAGCTCCTACAGAAGCCTAGTGACCTTATGCGTCTGCCCAGCAGGCATACGGCCTCATAGCGGGAATATTGAATGGCAGAGGGATGTGGGTGCAGAGCTATTTATTGTCTAACGGTGAAGCACTCAGTGGTTCATAGATTCAGTATCGATTAAATGTTTATGAACCTGCAGAATTCCAACCTCAGGATAAATGGCTAACAAGCTCACTTTGGAGTTTTAGCTTTTATGTATCGGGTGTTATTGAAACAAAACTCCCTTCGGGTAACAGCTCAATCCTAGATGCACAGGGGAGATGATTGAGTTCATAATAAAATACTTCAATGAAATACATAGGCTGAAGGGGAATTACAGTTTAACAGTGTTATGTGCCATGCATGCTGCTATCATCAGTAAGGTTATTAGTATAGTCATAGTTCCAAAAAGGATTAGCCTGGGGAAATACGCTTATTCCTTTTCCTGCCTAGAGTGGAAGAATTGATTCCACTCTGTCTGTACATTCCTTTTAAAACTAGATATTGCAGGTAATTAGCTTAGCTTAGTATAAAGACTGGAACCAGGGAGTAACTAGTCTAAACTCATTGTTATGTTTGGCTTGGTTAATGTATTATGGTGCACTTGGTGTTTTTGCTAGCAGTTTTAGCTAACCAGCAAAAAAAGCCAGCAAAATCCAGCTAGTCCATGAACATTCTTGTGGTAGTTCAGGGATCCGCACACATGAAGAGGTTGGGAACCACTAATCTAGAGTACAAACAATGGTTCTCTAGTGCAAGGTTGATTCTTCATTAGCAAAGACTTTTGTCTCAATCACCCCAAATCATGCTGTCCAAAATAAATATATCCTAATGCTAATAGAACCATGATAATAATGACTGATTTTGTTGCAGTAGTACATCATATTCAACTTCCTGTTTGATGCGTACCCCGCCCACCTATGTGATGTAACGCCAATGATGGCCATTTTTTTTTATTATGTCATTTCACAGCTAGGACTTAGTTGAAAAAAACATATTTTCACTCATCAGGGAATAAAATAAACCCTGTATAGTTATAGAGTCCCATTTAAAAAAGAGTGCCAACTCTTTCAAATTAAGACTTTGCAAAAAACTAATTTCATTCTTCTGATGTACAATCAAAGATATCCAAAATATGGTACACTCATATGGTTCTAACTGCTTGTCAAACTCTTATTTTTAAGTTTTACTTTTGCTACTACTCCCTCACACACACACACACACACACACACACACAATCATATCTGGGATGAAGTAGAATGAGGAATTAGTATCATATATAAAACTTTGAACCCAGAAAGAAAAAAAGATAATTGGATTTTTGGATTTGGACTAATTAATTTTATTTAATTATTCTAATTTAATACACCAGTCACACATCCATCCCACATCCAGAAAATGATCACGTTTCAGAAACTGTCGGGGAAAAAAAAGAAAGGAATTTCATGTAATGGTATATTTGATCATCACTGCTGAAAGCTCACTTTCTTTCCGCTTTGCTATGGCAATCAACTCAAACGTATGTTCCATTACTTATTCAAATCCTCAGTCTTTCCACAGCGCTGAAACCTGCAGCCACGGAGACAGAGCAGCATATCTGATGGTGGCCTCATGTGCCTCAAACGTCAAGTCTAATTGCGGATGGGAATTAGTGGCGGGTCTCGCTGTGCCAAGAAGGACCTTTCCTTATCAGAAGATGATGAAAGCATTAGGTATTTAACAGGACAGGGACCCCGCTGAGCAGAGTTAAACTTTAATCTTTACTTCCAGTATAAATTACACTGATTGGAGGGAATTGACAAACAGGCTGCTGTTTACCCTGATGGGGCTTAAACTCAATTCACATTTACCCTTCGAACAGATGCAAAAAAAAGTTGCATTTCAGTTGCATTTCAATCAACATGATAAGCCAAAATGATGCAAAATGTAAGTAATGTAAAACTTGGTGCATGCTGTAAATCTCCTGCTACGACTATATCAGATAATGCAGCATGGCATGAATTTATAGCATTTATGTACTAAATCTTTTAGAGTTTTTAATTGCATGCACCCTTCTTCAGAACACAATATCCTACCTGTACACCATGCTGGCTCTAGGTTGAACGGATGCCTGAAAATAATGGCTGTGTACATGAAGAAGCTCCTCCAAACCCTGCTGCTCTCGAGGTCTGCTGGCGTCGAAGCTTCCTGGAAGGCAGCTGGTGGGGCTTGAGGGGTGCACCCTGGTTCCTGCCCCCTGCCTCTGCTGGATGGAACTGGGGAAACGATCCAGCCTCGGCCGACCCCTCTGGCTGGGCATGGAGATCTCACTGCATGCTGCCTTGAGATACATGTTTGGACCAACCTTGTCTCCCACAGGCTGGTAGCACACTTTATTTAGTTAGCCAATCCTTTTAAATATATTTAGTCATCCTGTGGAGAGAATGTGGCTTAAAAACATCTCCATGTAAGTACAATGCAATGCTGGTCATGCGGGACCATAGAGGATATGCGTATTTGTTTGCTGAAGAGTTTTCATGACTAAGGCCAATAGATTTAAAGATTTAGTGTAATACCCCGACCCAATTTCCACAGATATATCAAACATAATGCACATGTGCATAGACAAAGCAAAGAAAGACGGGAAAACAGAATCACAAAATGAACATACTAACGGTATCAAAGGAGATACCAGAGAGGAGGGCAGAGACACCTCTGTGCCATACCTGTGATGCCAACTTTATTATTAGATGACAAATTAAAAGACAAAGGCAGCTTTTGGTTGAGCTCCTGGTGGTTCCAGCGAGAGAAGCCCGCTTGTCTGTGAGGGAAGCCGACCAAAGCCAGAGGGATATTTTTGTCAGCTTATACTTGTAAGAAATATTTACTTGATGTATCTGTGGCATGTGACCTACAGCCAGTTCACGTTGCAGCTGAGAGCAAAGTTCTTCTAGTCTGCTTTCCTTTAAGCAAATAATTACACAATGACGAAAAACTGAAATCCAGCCAAGTATGTGAATGTTTATTGATTGTGAATACACAGACACCAAGGTCCTTTCTTAGAGGAGACTTAACATATACAAAGAAGACTTAATGTGTATAGCACCAACACAATGAGCCAGGTAACAAGTAATAAGAATACACTGAGTGGATGCTTTCCAAGACCACAAGTATGGCTATCTTGTGTCCCCAGTATTAAATGACTTCTTTCTTTAGTTGTGCTACATGTCACACGACTCTTTAATGTCTCAGAATAAATCAAGGCTCTCTATGAATCGTTTTTTCTACTTTATCTGCTGGACACATCTCTAATTGAATTGCCGTTACTTATTTTATGTCGGTGTTTTCATGTAACTATGTCCTGTTGTTTCTCTTGTGCTCCTCACATAAAGTTTTCTTTTTGTTTCATTTGTCAGCATGATTTGAAGGTGAAGCAGTGGTAGAGGTCATTTAGAGTGACCCCAAAATGTAAATATATTAGTATAAAGAGCATGTACATACAGTATGTCTTACATATGAAGCAACGTATGAGTACTTCTCTCTTGGTCGGTTGTACCTGTCTGCCCTCTTGTGAACAGAGAGGATACAGCAGCCAGATCCAAGGGAAAATAATCGGTTTTACTTTCTCATACAGTATCAAGCCTGAATTACATTTTGTACTTTTCTCATCCAGAAAAGTAACACACAACATTGCAGAAACAATCATGGAAGCGGAAGTGGATGCACGCGCACACACGCCAACAGGAACATACATCCCTCATTCACAGGCCGATGTGTATATAGGCTGAAAAAGAGACAAGATGGTGGATGAATGTGGGGGAGCTGAGCACCACTGTGTGTCTGCTGTGTCCTCCCACTCAGTGTGCAGTGTGAGAGGCAGAGCATTTCTCTTATTTCAGTCCCTGGATATGAGAGGACTTTTCTTCAATGTTCCCTCCAAGACCACGGTGACTCATGTACACTTGTACACAATCTGAAAAATGATCAAAGTGGAAGCAACTGTGGTCAATCACATGCAAATGCCTTCACTTTCTCTCCCAGATTGTTACTGTTTGCCCCGTGGTTTCCAGTAAACATGTATCTGTTTTCTTGTGCTGTCTTATCTCCCTTGTGTTTTCTATCTTTTTTTTGTTCAACCTTGTGTTGAAGCTATCATAAAACAGCACCATTACGTTGGTTACGTGGTAAAGGCTTAGTAGAAATAAATTCATGTTGTTTTTGTTGGGGATGAGCAAAGATGAATAACTGACATAGTTGATGAAAAAACAAAAAACAAACTCTTAAATGTCCAAAAGTGTAGGCCTTTTAGCAGGATAAAATCAAGGCTTTCTCTGAATAAATTGTTTCTACCTTATCTGCAAAACAGATGTAGGCTTATCGAGAGATTACGCCACGCATTGCTGTCCCTTATTTTATGCTGGCGTTTTCATGTAAATATATATATATATTTCTCTTGTGCTCCTTACTTAATATATACAGTATATATATATTTGTAATTCTTTTTAATATTAATAATAACATATTTTAAATAGCTTTCCAAACCACTTTCTAAGACCATGTTTTATTGCTCTAATTTAAAAATATTTTATATAGTAAAATATCAAAAACATACCCTGATTTACAGGGTAACTTATTGTAATAACTTATTGTTTGGTAACTTTTATTTGTACAGTGTATGTATGACTTTGTTTTAATTATTATTGTTTTTTAAATTTATTTATTTATTTTTTATATAACAGTTCAAAAAATCCTGAAATGATTTATTAAATCATCCTTGAATGGAAGCATATTGAATAAGACTGAATATAATATAATATATATATATATATATATATATATATATATAAAAAACCTCTTTTCTTTTCCTCAGTTGTACCTGCCTGCCCTCTTGTGGACAGAGAGGATACAGCAGCCGTATCCAAGGAAACATTCAGTTACATCAGCATATTAGGCCTGAGAAGTTTAAAGTCCTATTAAGTTAGATTTGTAGATCATTATATAATGTTTTGACCCAGAAAAGAGACATGCAGCTTTTCAGAAACAGTCACGAAGATGGAAGTGAATGCACACATTATCCATTCATAGGCCTAAGCGTATCAGCATAGGCTGAAAATGGAGATACAATGGTGGATGAATGTGAGGGAGCTGTGAGCACCTCTGTGCGTCTGCTGTGTCCTCCCACTCAGTGTGCAGTGTGAGAGGCAGACGCAGAGCATTTAGTCTATTTCAGTCACTGGATATGTGAGGTCTTTTCTCTACTGTTCCCTCCAAGACCTGTGACTCATTTTGTACACAATCTGACTCCTGCAGGCAGCGAGTCAACGCTGCTAGAAAAATCCGACCCTCAAAGTGGAAGCCATTGTGGTCAATCACGTGCACTTGCCTTCACTTATTCTCAAAGATCGGCCTCTGTCACGTTTTACTGTTTATCAGTAGCAGATATGTTCCTCATTTACTGTTCCTCGTGTCTTATCTTTCTTGCACCCTCTTATATTGTTATTGCTTTGTATCTTGTTTTTCTGCTCTGCCTTATCTTAGGGCTGCCATAAAGCACCACCATTTCACATATTTTTATATAATATTTCAAAAACATTTGCCAAAATAAGAATTTGATTGTTCTGATCAGAGCAGAAGAAAACAGCTGTTGTTTTTCTGGTGAATTCAAGGGTATTTCCTGGTCTATAAAACATAGTAGTGCGAGCTGATCAAGACCAACAGTAATTGAAAAATGACTCTTTATGTAACCTCCCAAGGTAAGTGGCATTTGGAGCATCTACCGCCAATGTTGGAAATATTGGACATTTTAACATTGAGCTCACACTGACCTACACAAATGTCTACTCAAACACAAGCCTGCTACAGGTAAACGTACAATAATGATGTACATTCATAGATAACTGGGTTCCTTGAGCTTAGAGGAAATGGAGAACACGACAGACGTAACTCTCTCTGTTGATCATCCCCAGGTATTTTCACCGCTCCAGTCAAAGGAGTCTATTACTTCAGCTTTTCTGGCCATAATATATCATGAAAACCAATGAGGCTGCGACTGATGAAGAATGGAGTTCAGATGGTTACTGTGTTCAAGGCGGCAGCAACCAGTGGCATGACTCTACGGCTTAAAGTGGGAGACCAGGTGTACATGAGACTCTGGATTTATTATGTATGATAATAGTAATAACCACAGCAGCATCATTGGCCATTTGTTATTCCCTCTGTAGTGTAGTGGTTGCTATCCACTATGGTCTCCAACAATTCTAGAGAAAAATATCTGGATCTTTAGCAGCTCGATGCTCTTGACTGTGTTCACCAGCCACTGAACAGCCATGAAAATGGCAGCATGCCACGTACAGTTTTACTTCTTATGAAGGAGCAAGCTTTTTGTCCCTGACTGCTTCTGCTCTCCTCCACAGTTAAAGGCTTTTTTTTTTTATTATTGCGAAAGCCAACACAAGCACAAGACATACGATGAAAGAAGACTTTCTTACTTCCACATTTACTCACATTCTTGGTGCTGGGGTCAGACTGAGTGTGTGCGTTGTCGGCTGTCACATGTGGTTCACTGGTTTAACAATAATAAAGACATGAAAACTCTTCAACAGTCTACATGAGAGAAGGTGTTTTAGTGTAAGTGTCTGCGGTGGTTGGACGATGGCAGTGTTTTGAGGGAAATTCGATGATCTCTTCGAATGTTTCTGCCTCAGGCTGTGAGTCCAAACAGCTCGAAGATGACCAGCCAGCGGCAACTACTGTAAATTAGTGTCACATGATCCTGCTGGCTTCTTTGCTCAAATCAAATCACACGGAGCCATTGCATGCACCACAGCCACACAAGTGAAATCTGTTCATCCTTTTCCCCCAATGTGTCCATGTGTGCTTTACAGGTCTGGGCTCACGTCCTGTGTCATGGGCACCAGAGGCTGTGACAATGCAAACCATTTCTAAATTTTGAAAGAGGAACTGTGCATCTGTTTCAGCATTTCATAGGTCTGAGGTGAAGTTGCCACAACACAGGAAACACTAAATCATCTACCCTTCCTTTCCTCTATACATTAAAAAAGCTCAACGTATCAGTAAGCTTTAGTTGACACATTTGCGTCCAATGAAATGCTAATGTGGTTAGCGGTTATAGGCATCGAGGATTTAGACTAAACAGGTGAAATGTTGCAGAGGTTAAGCTAAATGGAGAATTGCTTTTAGCTTACACGTATTGCACATGTTGCACTAGGCCAGGCAGATTGTGAAATCCAGGATGAACAGCAGGGTGTGTGTAACATTGCAGTAAGCAGAAGATTGTGTTAGAATGTGTGGCAAACCTCCGGCTCCAAAGGCAGAGTAACAAATTTATAACATTATATGTATATATTCATATAATTTGTATACAGTTATTTGAGTAACGCCAAAAAAACGCCACTTGTAGCTTCTTTTTCCAACGACCGTAAGCAAAGAAAAGCAGCACTTTATATTTTAGAGTTTGCATGCAAAAGATATAAAGTAAAAACCACTAAAAACCCATTTTCTTTTTAAATTCAGTGCTGACAAACAACAGTACTTTAACAGGATCTTCTTTTGGTGTCTGCATATAAACTGTAACATTAAATTGTTAATACTGATCATTGTATGAGTAGCATTTACTGTTGAAGCAGGTTAATGTGGAGTTTGATTTAACTGCTTTACACAATGTCAGGTAGTTTGGTTCACAACATAACTATGTATGAAATGTTGATTTGTTTTAATGTTTTGAACATTTACACAGCATGTCAGAGATTTTACCATTTTGAGCCTTTAAAAAGAATTGAAGTGAAACCACCTCTTTGCTGCGTGCGTTTAGGTTTGTGTCGGTGTTTCTTTTATTTTAGCTCCCTGCTTTGGTCCGTCAGTGACGGCACTCGGTCAACTTGGCTTGATTTGAAATGTTCTTCATGAATGAATGTGACTTGACTTTGACTGCTAACAACTTCTGAAAAAAAAAAAATCTTAATCTGAAAAGTAAGTAGTTACGGCAGCGGTCAAATGAACGTAGTATAAAGTAGCATATTTCCCTCTGAAATGTAGTGGAGTAGAAGTATAAAGTAGCAATAAATATAAATACTCAAGCAAAGTAAAACTACCTCAATTTGTACATATGTAGGTACAGATAGGCAGTGACAGTAGTCCTGCTTTTGCTCATTGTAGTTATTGTGTTACAGTATTTTAGGCCTGTGGAGCAAAGTGAACACATTTAACCACTTGTTAAGATAAAAAAAAAAAAAATAAATGGTAGCTAAGCAACTAGCTAAATCAGTTTGACACATTTATCTTACACCTTATTTTGTGTTAAAAAAAATGATTCCCTTAAATATCGCAGAATTGTTGCTTATTTTTTTGATGACAAGCTAAGAGTGAAAGTTGACATGCAGATGAACATGAATCACACACAACTTTATGTGATTCATATTGATCTGTAGCCGCAATCACCGTATAAAGTTCAATTCACTTAGAAAGTTAATACATTTTTCCCCAATCAGACAGAAAGAAATGAAGGCCACCTGTTCATTCATCAGTAATCATTTAGATGGCATGCTGTATTGTATAAAACCGGAGTTAGTAGCATAGAGTCGGTGAGAGTTGATAGTAAATTCCAGTCATCTCTCATGAAAGGACTATGAGATATGCATTCCTGCAAAGCGCTTTAGAGTCGCATCTTAAATAAGGAGGCACTGACAGTTGCAGCGGCTGCAGATGGTCATTATGAAAACAAAGCAAGCATTGCTAACTTCACTGAAGCAATCCTTTCTTCACGTCGTGCCTGAATAGTGTGAGCATGTCCTTGGATTGAGTTTGGTAATCTGACCTTGAATCTCTGCGGTTAGAGGGACACTTGAGGCCGCAGCTCATTGGCCGCTCTGAGGAACGGCTTACCAAATACCAGTCTACAGTATGTATGGCTGATTGAACTTGGCTGCAGACACAAAAAGCCCTCTCTGTCCTCCGCTCCACAGCCTAGAAAACATGCGGCAGGGAAGAGGGGAAACGGCTCTCCCCAGCAAAACATGCTTACTGGAAACCCTACCCACTACTCAAACAACTGGACTGAGAAGTTTTTTTTATTCACGTGGGCCACGATCACTTACTTAATAATACTAACAAGGTTTCGAAGGCTATTCATCCTCATAGGAACAGTACAGTAAAACATTTAAGACCTGTACTTTTGTAAACAAGTGTCAAATATGGCATCAGGTGCTGCATCTACCAAATGATATATAAATACCAAGAAAAGCCACAGCATTTAATTATGTTCATAGTCGATAAATCTCTTTTTTCATTAATTAGTTAGAGTATAACATGTCCAAAAGTTTTGGAAATTCTGAATGACAATTGCCAGGAGCCCAAGGTGACTTCTATAAATTACTTGTTTTGTGCAAAACCCAAAATGTATAAAAACAGGGAAGCAGCAAATCCACACATCGCTGTACCTGGAACTACAACATGTGTGGAGCTTTCCCTTCATATATTACTTAAACTACTAATAAATTGCCAATTAATATCCCATCTGTTGACTAAATTTATGGACTTTACTTGTTTCAGCAACAATACTGTTTAAAAGGGACAATCACATTCAAAGTACCCCAAAATGTCGACACTTTATGTTATCAGCAGAGACAAGCACAGCACACAGCGTTACGTAAAATGCGTTTTGTATTACAAGTCTTTCAAACTGACAGGTGGATGGCAGAAGAGTTTGTCCAAAGGGAGAATTACAATTACAGTAAGTCAAAAATGTCATAGTATGTTTAGAAAAGAAACAAATTAAATCTAGATAATACAGACAAAACATGGCTTGCCATTCACTGAACCATAATCCTAGTAGGTTAAAGTTACTCTGTTGTTCTTGTTGGACTAGTACCTCGAGAAACGGCCTGACTCCGACTCCGACAACTAATGAAACTAGATTGTTTACTGAAAACTGCTAAAAAGTTCTGATTGCCATCAAGACGCACTGCAGAGGAAGTAGGGCTCATCAGTTGGCACAGTCACAGGAGTTTTCTTAGGAAGGCACTTGACACGGGGTCGTGGCGTTCCCCATGCAGCGACAGCAATGCACTAAGGTCCTCGTTTGTGCACACTGAGGAGAAACATCGTCAGCCAAGTGCAAGTTCCATGATAAATCCACTTTCACCAGACCGGAGAGGGGGGATAAAAACGAAAATATAAAGTCGTAACACAACTCCACCACAGTCCACAGCTTTCAGAGACGGCATGTTGGTGGGTGGGGGTCTGCACCTCTTGGATCCCGCTTGACCTTTTGGGGGAATAAATGGTGGCGATCTGTTTTGAGAAACCTAGGCAAGGCTTGAGTGGTGATTGTTACGTTTATGAGCGATTTTAAGTGCTTTCAGGCCTCCTGCTCCGCCATTTCAGCCAAAAAGACCCTCAAAGTGACCGATCCCAGCTCTGCCAGGGATTAGCATAACCCCACCACCATCCAAGACAGATGGACCCAGCCTAGAAGATGTTACAGCACAACGCAACCAATAAAACCACACAAAATAACCAGAAAACAGGTGTCTCTTAGGTTTCACAATAAGACATTCCCATTGAGGCACATTTCCAGAGAAGTGTCATATACAAAGCTATTTAAAAAATCCCAAAACATTCAAGTACTTTGTCATGTAAACACTTTTCCAGACTATAATACATAATCGATTGTTGTCGTCGTCGATTCGTGTTTGTGTGCAACAATAAGACAACAGTGTGAGGAGGAGAGAGAGAGAGAGAGAGAGAGAGAGAGAGAGAGACAGACAGAGAGAGAGAGAGAGAGAGAGAGAGAGAGAGAGAGAGAGAGAGAATAGTTTTGCAAAAAAGCCCGCAGGACAAGTAAGAAGCTCAAATTCAGCCCGGATGCACTGTTTCTGGATGTTTTCGGTGTTTAGAGCAGGACGCATGAACAGCACTGGTTGCCACCACTGGGAACAGTTGAATAGTTCATCTGTCTGACTATTTCTGCAAACAGTTCGTCGACCGATCCTTTATTTTTGGCTGAAGTTTCAATAAACGGGCAGGTCCAGTCCTGGGCCAGCGCCTTGCCTTCCCCGGAAGACACCTCTCTTTCCCCCTCCAGGTCCACCTTGTTTCCCACCAGGATCATGGGCACCCTCTCGTATCTCTTCACCCGGATGATCTGGTCTCTCATCGGCTTGATGTCCTGGAAGCTCTGCTGGTTCACCAGGCTGTAAACCAAAATAAAGCCCTGCCCGTTCTTGATGTACAGGTCTCGCATGGAGGCGAACTGCTCGGTCCCCGCCGTGTCCAGGATCTCCAGCACCGACGGGGACGAGTCCACCTCGATCTCCTTCCTGTAGAAATCCTCTATCGTCGGGTCGTACTTCTCGATGAAGGAGCCCGTCACGAACTGCACCGTCAGCGCGGATTTCCCGACTCCACCCGACCCCAAAACAACCACTTTGTACTCCCTCATGGCTGGGGGGGTGAAAAGAAAAAGAGAAAAAAAAAAAAAAATAGGCAGACACCTCCTTCTTTCCGCGACGAAGCCTGCTCTCTCGCTCCCACCCGCTGACCAGCCCCGATGTTTTCAAACCGAGCAGGCTGGGAAGGCTGTCCTCTCGCTCGGATAGGAGTCAAATCCCACGCCCGGAAAATCCCCCTAGCCTGCTCTGTGACGGCCGCGGAGTGCAGATCCGAGGAGAATGAGCGCTCCTGGACATTAGCGGGGGGGATTAAAGCACATTTTGATCGCGCTGTATTGTGCAACGGCGTTGGGAAGCGTGATCGCTGCTCTCCTCTTGCATGGCGTTTCCTGCCCACATCCTCAGCGCGTCAAAAGCCGAGGCTCAGTTCCGTTTTCTTAAAGGAGCCGTCTCCCCAAAACCCCGGAGCCGTCAGGTGACCGGGCGCGTACTGCAGCCGCGTGCATGTCTGTGGCCTACTGCGATTGACCTCTGCCCTCGTGCATGAGGGTGGACATGATCACGGCCATTGTTCACTGCCACCCACTGTCCCCGAAATCCTGATCATCGTGCGTGCTAATGACGTCATTTATTAATCGATTTACATATGTCAGATTATGTATCTTCACCGCATGGGCCAGTGGGGTGGGAGGTGCTCAGCTGTTTTTTATTTAGGTAAAAGTAGCAATAATACAGGGTAAAAATACTTACGAATAAAAGTCGTGCGTGCAACATTTGAGTCAAGTAAAAATACAAAAGTATCGGCATCAAAATGGGCTTAAAGTTCCCAAAAGTTCTCATTATGCAGAATGTGCCATTTCAGATTCATATCTATTATATTATCATATATATTTGTGTGTAAACATCCCTTTAGTTTTGCAGCTGGTAAAGGTGGGGCTGATTTTAATTACTTTATATGCTGCTGGGTAGTTTAGCCTATACTAATATGTAATCCTTTATTAGTTGATTTATATTTTGTATTAAAAATCTAATAGAAACTAGAAATGAAAGCTGTAATGAAGTATAATATTGGCTTTCAACATGTAGGGGATTAGACATATAAATTATGTCTCAATACTTTACTTAAGTAGCTTACAGTAGTTGATTAAATGTTACATTCCACCACTGCCTGGGTAGCAATACTGCAAAATACAAGTACTCCATTACAATTGTCTGTAAGTAAAATGATCAAAAGTAGTCCTCATAATGCAGAGAAAAGGCTCTGTGGAAGTGTTATACTATCAAACATTATATTATTTGATGTATTATAGTACACAGTATGTAGCATGTTGCTGTCATGGTTGAGCTCATTTTAATTATTTTATATACTTTTGGGTAGTTTAATCCATGACAGTGCATCATGTTCTATAAGATCATCATATATTTTGAATGTCAAATCTAATTCTGTAACAAATAAATGTAAAGGAGTAGGTTGATAATATTTTCCTCTGAATAGAAATGGAGCGGAGTACAATTATAAAGTAGCATAAAATAGAAATACTCAAGTGAAGTACAAGTACCTCAAATTTGCACTTAAGTAAGGTAGTTGACTATGACTGCTCAGTTACATTCCACATTGAATAATATATTATATGATGATAGTTTGCTTATATCTACAATCTTAATGTTTATTTATTTATTTATTTTTGTACTTATATTTTGTACTTATCCATTGTACTTAACCTTTTATCTGCACTGTCCCTTTGCTGTAAATGTCCCCGCTGTGGGACGAATAAAGGTTTTCTGATTCTGATTTATTTATGATTTCCTTCATCTTTGCAGTCATGGTGTTAGGGTTATACTTTTCTACAATTGAAGGAGTTTCATTGACAGGTTCTAAAGATCCATGACTGATGTGTTTTCACATTTTCTCTTTGCTATGATGAGATTGTATGATGGTATTTAACGATGGAGCGTGTCCCCGTTGTGTACCCGCCAGATGAGATGAGAAAAAGGCCTAAAACATGGTCACAGAATATTGTGAAAAAGAACGTTATGTTGTTTTCTCAATACACTTCTAAATGTAGCCCCAATTCTAAGCAGACTGCTCTACTCAACAGGAACCAAGAGGTTTCTGTCATTTATTCATCTTGATCTGTTGTGATGATCTGATTAGATCATCTGATAGACATCCTGCGAACGTGCACTATGGTGGCGCTACATAATGCTGATCACAGGTGTGGCCTGTTTCTGAAGATAAAATACTGAGTTTTTGTGTCAAACAATTTGGAAGGGAAAGCGGGTTCTTGTGATTTGATTTTTGGGGGTGAGACGACCTTTGTCCATATCTGAATTAGACTTGCAAACATAAATCACTGTACGAATAAGACACCCATGCCTTCTGAACTGAATGCAATCTCTCCAACACATGGAAGTCAAATGTTAAATGTTCATATATAGTACAATGGGAGGCATGTTGTGAGTTCCTATTATCACTTCTGACCCAGATAAAGCACAGTATGTCATGAAAATTGCCCTGAGCATGATCAATTTAATTAATATTAATGTCATTCTCCGTGGAGCTGCTCCAGTCTTGCTGACATTGAACCCTGAAGGTTGAAGTTCAGAAACAATATCGAATAAACTGTCCTAGATTGTCCCGTTCACATATGAATTGGGAAGAAAATAGAATGGTAAATAAACACTAGAGGTGCAGTTGGAACGTCTCAGCGACAGCGCATCAATGTCCATGTGTTAATAAATATGAAGTTGATATCTGAGCTTTAAAGCGTTTACTGAAATGTCCCTTTGCGTTAACTTGACTCACACATTCAGTACACAGAGGCAGTGACCACACACCTGTTGCATGAGCAAATCAAATATTGTTTTATTTAGATTTCAGATTCAGATTCAGAGTCAATTATGGCAACAATAAAATGTGCATAAACAAATCTGAAGACAGAATAGTACATTATTGTGTGGAAGCTGTTAGCAAATACATAATCGGTGGTTGCACTTACAAGTAAAAAGCAGTCAAAGCGTACACGTGCCCCCAGCAGGGAAGATAAACCCATGGTTCCAGCCAGGAGACGGAACATCTGGTTCGGAGAAAATGGTGCTTTGGTTCTGTAGCAACTAAACACAGCAGCCTCAAGTCACAAGCATGTTGACTGTTGGCTGTTACATTCATTTCAAAGACGAATTCGCCAAATACGCATTTGGTGAGGTGAGCCTTCACCTGCTGAGTGCACAGCCATGATAGCAGGAACAACGTCCCGTGAGTCAGTGTCGACTGTAATTATATGGCTATGAGAAAGTATCCGGGGTGGATGAGTGCTAATATTTGATCATTGTTTAAATAGCATGTTTGCTTGGAAAATATTTTTTTTATCACACAAGAGTAAGATGACTTGTTTTTGAAGTATTATTTCTCCCCGCTGTTATCTACTGTATGTATATTTAGAAAAACAAAAACATATTACTGTGTATTCTGTAATCTGAATGTGTTATCTTGCTTCACATAACTACGCAGTTTATTTTGTTTACATGTTTGTACTTTTACATGCAGTCAAATCAAACTATAATAGAATACAAATTTTGAAAGTTGTATGTATCGACTGTACCATGGGAGCAGCAATACTGCATGACCAAGTCTAACAAATGATATATGGATATTATTGGATATGTCATCCCACAGAAGAGGTGGAGAAAGCATGACATGGGGATCTCTATTCCCCTTCGACATTCCCTTGCAATACTACTGATAAAATAAGACAAAAAGCGCATAGCTTTCTCTGAATGCATTGGCCAAGAAACTAGTGCCCTTCTTTGCAAGCAAGTTTTTTTTAGCTGGTCTTCTAATTTAAGAATTTAAATTAATCTAACAAAATTCCTTATAATTATAGATCTTTTTTTATTCAAAATAATATCTCAATATGATACACATTTTTTTCTCTGTTCATTTGACTATATACAGAAGTGCAAAACGTCAACTTTCATCCCTTAGGTTAGAACTCATCATCTGCAGCATTTCTGACCTCTCCAGTCTGGAAAAGTCTTTGCTTTCTCGCTCCTAATCTCACTATCCACCAAACATCCAAAGACCCGTCAATCTCACTGCTCGTTTTGGCCTGACATTCAGGGCAAACTTAAGAAATATTCAAACAAAGACACATATCTTTTTGAAATGGATACAGTAGAAAATAATTTTTACTCTAAAACATGGACAATCTATATTTCAATACAATATATTTTCAAACGTGATCTTGACATGTGCCAAGGAAAATTTAAGTTGGTTAAAACATTAGTTTTTTTTGTCTGCTGCAGTGGCAGCAAATTAATTGATCTCATTCCTTGTATCAAAAAAGTCTTTCATCAACAAAATTAACTGATAATGTAACATCATCTGAAAAAGATATCCAGCTATATGAATGAAGTGAATATTTAAAACTGACTCAACACATTATCATTTATATGGTTTGAAAAAGTTATGAATGTCATACTACCTCAAAATCTACAACGGCTATATCAATGTTGTCAAGTAATATATAGTAAGGCAAAAAAAAGAAAAATCTACATCTACATACCTCAAATAGATTCAAATCCTTAAGTAGTACATAACACAGAAGATCAATGAAATTTAAGAGAGTAATTGTTACTTTTACAAAGAGAAAAAGAACAAAAAAAAAAAAAAGATCATAAGCGGCACGTGAGACAACTATAAAACATCATTGGTGTTCTTTACCTGCATGGTGATTGAAAGTACATTTGATTGGGCTGGGACCCATTAATTGTAATCTAAGGCTTCGTTAGGTACATTACAATCGGTAAAGACACACTACACACCTCTGTGAAAACAGAAAGGGATGTGATCATAAAATTGACAAATGAATGAAAGATGATAAACATGTTTCCTTACTCTCAAGAGATGCCTCTGTAACTCTTTGTGAATATGATTGAGAGAAAAACTGTGCTTTGGTTTCTGTAGTCAGATCTACAAGTGAATGAGGACCTCCATGTTTAACTTGGAAACACAAACACATTATGTGTTGCATTTCCTCAAAAGCGAAAAACTTCACTTAGGATGAGTTGTGAAATTAAAACAGGGTGACTAGACAAACAATCATTCAAGTGCACATGTGGTTTAAATGACCTAATAGACCGTCGGGTCTGTTGTTTGAAATTCCCATCAACACATGGCTCAACAGTGCTTCTTGGAGGCACAGTTTTAGAGTCGCTCCTCTTTAAAAGAGGCAGAACAAGGTAACACAATGTCAATCGAAGCTACACCCTCTACTTCACCAGGCTTTAGAGTCAATGGACTTGAGCAACAACTTAATCCCAACAAACAAAAACAACACTAGTCTATGAAAAGAGGTATGACAAACTTTAGAAAAACCCTCCATTTTTGATTTTAAAAGGAAAAAAAAAACATAGAAATTAAAAAACACAAATTTGGCAAAAACCCCACTTCTAAAATGGATTAATTAGAGAAATGAAAAGTTAAAAAAACAAAACACTCAGAATGGAGATTCTGAAAACAAAACAATACAAAAAGAGCCATACAAAAAACTTTTACCTTCGGTAAACAAATAACACTGCTGAGATAACACTCTGGTTTTAGCTGTATGGCCTTGATGGCACATGTCAAGGTAAGAAAACTAGCCTGGCTGTGCTTTCAAGGTACACAGGTATGTTGGTTTACCCAGAACATTCATACGTCCAAAACCCTCATTTCAACATCTAGTTTCACTAGTAGCCGTAAAAACACAATACTGTACATGCCTAATTCTTTTGGCGAATACAATTCCTGTTAAAATCATTGTGCCTTTCAGATTTCAATTCAAATTCAAGCTGTATGTTTGCATTACACTTGTAAACTATGAAATATGGCTATCAATTAAAAAAATAAAGCAGAACAAAAAAATTAAAATAAAATCTTGGTCTACTAATCTACCAGCACTGAAAGTTGCTTTTATGCAAACACACTCTTGACCTTCTGTGCGTACGGTAATGATAATAATTAGAACAAATTGAGTGCTATGATTTAGTCAGACACAGAGGTGTAATGTGAACGTTTCCCACAGAGGGAGACCACGGCACCAAGAACTCCTCTTCTTTTGGCTGGACGTTGAATTTGACAACAAATTCTTCTTGACATTGATATGTGGGAGGATGGCACAGATCATGTGTTGCACCTGTGATGTTTACACGTGTGATGAGACCATCGTCGTGGACCGGCTAAGAGATGGCAGACCCTCCTTGTCCCATTGCTTGACATTCTGAAGGTTATGTACATAAAGGCTGAACTCTTTTGGCTTGGACGGTGCCAGCACACATTCATTTGATCTGTAAGACATGACGGATTTCACTTGAAAAAAAAGGTCTGTAAATTTTACCACTGAAAGAGACAGAAAGTCATGTGCGCACATAATCAAATGAATCCTAAACCAGAGCTAAAATGATTCAGAAACAGACAAACTGTTTAATAAACAGAAAGAATATGAGGATTAAAATAGGAACTCACTGTTTTTGAGAGGAACTACATTTGAGTCAAGTACTTGTGACTACTCAGATGATCTGCAGATATTATTGGAATCTGGGGGTAGAGAGCAGACAAGGATCAAATGAAGCTTCCCAAACCGTTGGCCGAACAACACAAACACAGAGCAGCACATTTTAACCACAGTTATCACATTAAGACGAGCTCCTTACTGAAGAGGGACAAAGATGACAAAATAGAAAAAGCAATTTGGCAACGGTTTCAGTTGTGACATGTCAATAAGAATCAACAGACACTTCTGGACAGCGTGGAGGGGAAGAGGAGGGTTGAAGGGACGGGAGAGATGAGAGGGGCAGAGGGAAACTGTCAGTGAGGTGGCTACCCCATGCAAGTCTAAGTCCTCCACGTTGTTGACCTGCACGCCTCAGTAAAATGCAGAAAACTGGTCCTGGATCAAGACTGATAACATGACGATTCATCCTACATTTTCAAAAGCATTTTCACTGGTATTATGAAATTGTGCAATATACCTAACTGCTTACAAAATGCCTTCAACAGAACCGAAAGCAGAATCTTCTGACAGGCTGGATTTAGAACTTTTCTGACTTCCAATAATGAATATTTCCAGCTTTTAAACACGAGGAACATGATAAAGCTTTGCTTTTACAAGCTGGAAGCAGCAGTGGAAAAAAAAGAAGAGAAAAAAAACCAAGCACCAAAGGGCACAGATAGCAACTTTTGCACAAGCTGTGGGAATGGCTCATTTTTGATAAAACTACCTCATACATACCAATTGCATGTATTCGTTGGTAGTCAACTTTGATAAGGAAGAGTCCTCAAAATGGGAAAGGACAAAAATCGAGGTTAAATTGAGGACAAACATTAAATACAATACAGTATGCTTTTCCAGAAAGACAGATAGATCAAAGAAACTTAGAGTTAAAACTTGTCACAGTATGATATGTGTACACATGTTGGACTCTAGTGTAGGCCAACAAGAGGGAGTATCACCTGTTACCCAACCCAACCCTCGCTGTAAGACACAAGCATCCCCAGATTAAAGGACAGAGATGAGTGTGAAGACAGAGACAGAAAGAGAGAGACAGAGAGAGAGAGA
>CALSBV010009973.1:1657709-1668287 GCA_943590825.1 Bovichtus diacanthus
AGAGAGAGAGACAGAGAGACTGATGCAGTAGAGTTGCAAACCTGATTGGTGGAGGCAGTTTGGAAGGGGCTTGTGGCAGATGTGGTGGCTGCAGACACAGTGGCTGGAGAACCACCATGCATCATGGGAACTTTTTTGGAGGGAAAATCATGTAAGCAAAAATACACAAAGGAGCAGTGTAGCTACATACACACTACGCAAATGAGGGAAGGAGAAGGAGAGAGGGGCAGAGGGAGAGAGGGGAAGTGAGAGAGGGATTCGATTTAACTGGTTCCCTTTCTTCCTGCTGCCAACACTGATAAGAGGTCTCGTGATTTGAGAACTTGATGTGACACAGTGTAGCTGCAGCAAACGCAGTGACTTACTTCCACTTGTGTGTGTATTATATCATAAAATGAACAATACTGCACTTTCTTGGTAAACACCAGATGAGAGCAAACTTTTAAAAGTTCTTTAAAACAGTGCTGTCACATAAATATTTAAGGCAGAGGAGATAAGGGGGAAGGTTATAATTGAACTCCCTCGTTTTTTAAATTTCTTTTTATTTATTTTTTTTAATCTTTTGAAAAGAGTTTCATTAGGTGTCAGGTTAGACCAGCCAAAAGCCAAGTTTAGAGCGGGAATGAGAACTAGAGTGGTCAAGCAATATATAGTAGGTGTGTACACAGAGAAATTAACAAAATAAAGGTGATTTAAATTGATTATGAACAACAACAGCTGTCATACAAGTAATAAGAAATATTTAAATGTCACAACATTTGTCTTTCCTTATGTGGACTCTTAATTATGCTTCAAATCACAAAAAATGATCTTCACGCAACCAGAACAGTGACTCTCAGGTCACCAAAATCTCATCTAAAAATCACTAATTTATTAATACAATATAGTCAATTTCACAGGATGGTTAAATTTTGATGTCGCGTGAGTCACAGACATGAGGTTACAGACAACTGAAGAAGGAAAGCTGGAACCTACCAACACTGGCTGTAGGTGCCATGCACAATATTGAGCCTGCCCATCATGCAGTGCAACAGGAAGTGGATTGGATAGGGAAGAGAAATCAAAACAGCCCATCACAAGGTTCGTTAGAGTGAGGGGAGAGATAAGGTGGGAAAAAAAGGTTAATATTTTTTTGGAAACAGTCATCAGTGATTGGAAAAAGGCAAATTGGGGAACTCATCATATCTGTTAATCAAATGAGAGTGTGAATCTAAACTTTTGTCTGAAGTGCATTGCATATGAATGTGTAATACAACAAGAGTGCAAGCGGTTGTGATTGTAAATATCAAGTATTAAACATTATATACACACTCTAGACAGAAGTGAGCAGCAGAGGTGAACAGAAGCCAGACTCTGCAGCCTGCTGTTTGGTGCCATTAACCAACACGTCCCGCCCCGTCCATCCCAGCCCAAGCCCAAGCGATGGTTCTCTCAACAAAATACACAAACACTTTAATCTAACAATCTAGTAACCACGTCCTGTCCTTTCTCTTACACACACCCATGCCTTCCTCTCTCAGCCTGCGTGTCCTAGGAGGAGCAGGTAGCTATGTAAAGTTTGATTAAAGCAGTTAGTAGGCACAAAGACGTTCTGACCCATTCTTAACACCTAGTGGCCATGCAGTGCCATACAAAGCATAACGCACACATTGGTTGAAGCATTCTTAGCTATTCAACTGCACTTTGAGAATCTAGAGCAGGGGTCTTCAACGTTTTTCAGGCCAAAGAAATGAAAACCCCTTAGCTGAAAGAGAGGCAGAGCAGGGACCCCCTACTACATATCTATACAACTGAGTTGAATATTAAACTGGGCCTACAATAATGTGTAGGGCGGCATTAAGGGGCATGTATAAACATATCTTTTTATGGTGCATACAATACTAATAAGCTAGTAAAATAATAACACGTAGCCTAAGCTAACTAGTTCACTGTTACGGATAAGTGCCACACAGTGATTTAGCACAGCTTAGCTAGTCCACGTGACTGCACAAGGATTCATGGGTAACAGTTAGACTATGACCAATCTTGTGTTAATGAATTGGGTTGTTGTTTTTATGAATAGGCCGATTTATCTTTGCTACTAATGTGTTGGATTCACGTAACTGTAACATGCATTTTAAGACATTTCTATTCATCAGAAAAGAAACTAAGCAACCAAAAACAACAAAAAGGTCAAACAATAACTTGCCGGCCCCTCTGCAGTAACTCTGACCTCCTCCTGTTGAAGACCCATGACCTAGAGCTTTTATGTTATGTGTATGACTATCTTTGTAAGCTCCCTCTATCTGAAGGCAAAAAAGTTGATATATTGTCCTCAACCAAACTGCTCTGTCCTGCAATCTACAACTTTGCCCAACTCCCGACAAGCAGGAGCCAGGTTACACTGATCCGAGCATCTTCAGGTGCTCAGAGCACTAGAGGTGGTTGCTTTGGGAGCCATACCTGATGGGAGGAAAGCAGCCTGCTGCTGATACTGCATGCTGGCCAGGGCCTGTTGGTACTGGAGCATGCTGGTGTTAAACATGGCAGAGGCCCCGTTGGCCTTCTCCAGGGCTGCCCGCTTGGGCAGGGGAGCCATGACACTAGGAGCGATGCCCTGCCCAGCCAGACGGAGGGAGGACAGTGAGAAAACAAAAAAACAGAGATAGAAAGAGAGAGAGAGGTGCGTGGAAAAGAGAGAGAGGGTGTGTTGGAAAGAGGCAAAAACGGGAAATAAAACAAAAAAGGTACATACGTTAGAGGACATCATAAAAACAGCATCACGACATCCTTGTGTGTACAACAACAACAACAACAACAACGACAACAACAATAACAATATCATCATATCATCAGTAGCAAGCAAGCAGCAGTCTGACACAATTACTACACAAGCAGGAGCATGGTGCCTACTGGAGCTACTGGCTAACAAGCATTCATATTCATTATATTTCATTAGGAAGCTTACTTTGATTGTTAACTTTGTACTCCTAGGGCTGACTAAATGCAACATGAGCAAGCATTAACTATTAAAACAATAAGGCTGCTAACAGGAGGTGGAACAGGTAGGAAGCACAGAGAGAGGGAGGCTGCACTGCTAGCTCCATGATAAACTGTGTAAGCCATGTTTAAGTGATGGTTCACTCTCAGACAAATGTCAAAAATGGTCCCATGCCAAGGGACATGAGTCAGATGTTAAAAAAAATGTTTCCCGTTGTGAATATTCACACCATAAAACGCTCCGCATGTGGATTTTCGTCTTGGCATGAGGCCATCCTTGAGGTCTGAATATCTGGGAGAAGATTTGATGATGGAGGAGTGAACTATCATTTGAACTGTAGTCATTTGTTATGGTGGGATCACTCCTGTATGGTTTTACAGACTGTTCCTCTTAGCCCCACCCTTATCCATCTGACATGCACTAGCAACACAAACATGCACACATTTGATTGAGCTGCTCAACAACACTGACCACTGACTTTGGACGTAAGACTGAAGCCATGCCACCATTATAGAAGCTCTACTTTCTTAGCCCTCGCTGACTTTTGTTAAATAGGCTACATGTGATGAATTGATTGTGGCTCCTTATCACAACTTCCACATTTCAATTCGTGTTTGAGGTGATTTCTACGTGAAGAGAGTTGTTTTGTCTTGGATGAAGCCTGAACCCAAAAAGCCACAATCATTTTATCACAGGCAATAATGACAGATCAACAGGAGGAAAAAAACAGACATTGCACTGAGACAACGACAACAAAAATAGCTAGGTATCTTTGGTTAAAACACTGCTCTACAACAAAGCCACATGCCAAGCTAAAAGGTGAAAGGTCATAGTACCAGGTCAAAGGTTGCGTCGAGGGGTCGCTTCAGTGATTTGACAGCCGACTGAGTCTTAATTAGCAGGCAGCGAGCACATGATGGCAATGGGCCAATGGGGTTCAAGCGCATTAACATAAACCAGCAAGCAGAGGTGCATCATGGGGGCAGCAGTGCAGTTTGGGTATAGGTGAGAAAAAACAAAAACAAATAAAAAAACAAATCATTGGAATGCAATATACAAGGGGATAACAGGACTAAGGCATGCACAGTGTGGACACTAGCTCTACTGCTCAACAGTTACATGATCATCAATAATCAATGATAACTACTAATCTACATTAGTTATTGTCACACAAAGATGGATGAATATAGCGATGAGAATATTATTCAATCATTTCTTTAAGTGGCTCTTAGGTATTGTATTGGACAGAAAATTAAGCACAATTCACAGGTTTCTGCTTCACTGCGCAATTCAGTCAGTATCACATGACAACGATTTGACCAAAGCTCTCAGCCTCGCTATGTCAATAAGAGCATGTAGAAAACACTGTGGTCAACAGATAAGTGTGGCTGCATGATTATTCACAGGGGCTGTTACTGTGAGACATCACAATGAATCCTTTAATAATTTAAGAGGAAGAGAAGTGATAGATAGGAAGTACAGAAACAATGGTGTCACAAATAAGACCAGGCCATCAGAGATAGAGAGAGAGGAACTGACTCTCTGCTTGTGTTCCGGGATGAGATGAACAAGGAACAAGACAATGTTTGTTTTTTTTTCAGTTTAGGAAGGAAAAAAAGCGAAATGCACTCATTGAGAATTATGGAACATTGTCTGATCCTTCTTCATATCATCCTGTTCTGAGCAGATTTGAACCAAACCAAGTTGCAGACCTTTAAAATTTGACCTGGCAAAAAGCAGAACTGAAAAAGCTACATGATACCAACCAGGAAGGTGAGACAAACATGAATGTGATAGCCCTGATATAAAATTAAGAACTTCCTCAAAATTGCTCCTTTAAGCCTGTTGTGTGGGTGTGTGACTGAGTGTGACCACGCTTGTACAGACTGCTCACCATGGCCGCGGCGGCTGTGGCCTGGTTCACCTGGTGCTGGGCAGCCTTAATTTTGGCCTGCAGATGCGCTGGCGGGTGGAAGTACTTGCACTTTTCCCGAGAGCACCGACCCTTGATGTAGTCCATGCACACGGTCACGGTGTTGTCGTTGGTGTCGATCATGGTGCTGTCTGCCGGGTGGGCGAAGCGACAGTCGTTCTCCCCCCGAGAGCAGTTGCCCCTTTGATATTCCCGACACACCTGGAAACAAGGAGGACAAAAAATCGTGAAAAGATGCGGAGTTACCGACAAATTCAGCACAGCATGTGGATACAACACAAGAATATAGAACAGTTCCTGCCTGGTGCATTTATGTCTCTCTGTAGATTATATCAAGTATAACGCGTCAAGCCTTCACTTTGTCATATTAGAGTGTTTCGTTTCAAACATCCATTAAACTTAAAAAATCATGAGACCTGCAGTTTAAAAAATAGATTAAAATGCTTTGCAAGGTCATACTCCTCTTGCTGTGTAAATACTTTTCTAGGCCTTCCTCTCTGCAGTATCCTTTTCCACCAAACAAACGATCTGTACAGATATATGCAGTGTACTTCCTGTTTAACTGGAACTGTTTGATTTAGAGTTCCTGTGCTTTGTCGTGAATTCATACCACACGGAGGCAGGTGCTGAAGCTTTAACACAATAACCACAGAATGTTATGATAATGTTTTTTATTATAAAGATCTGTAATGTGTTGGAGCGTGAGTCACAGTCTCATTTCTTAAGTCTATATGCGAGACACCAGAGGGCAGCACTTACTTTTAAAATAGATGTATCATGAACACGTGGGTAACACTTATATGGTATCTACCCTGCTTTCCTGCTCTGAGTGTGTCAGCAGCGTGTGGCTGAACTCAGATAATACTGCTCCGACAATTAAAGTAACAGTTGCATTTATACTTCACTTTTTAATTTCACTGACACATTTTTAAAAGTGGAAACGCATTCTACATCCTGTCAGCTCCACTAAACACACAAAACTGCTTTTTCATGATGTATCTTGCATTTCTGGGTCTATTGTGTGGTTCTTTGTTTTTTTTTTAAACATAAAATAAAAAATAGGAAAAGTGATAGTGAGATCTTTTTTAGTGCCGCAACAACAAAGTTGAATTTTGGTGGAGAGTCAGAGAGCAAAGGCTTCTTTCTAGACTCAACTATCACACCACCAGCCACGGTAGAGGAGGAAGACACAGTGGCCTCGACAGTCCAGGATGCAATGCTGCCACAACAAATGTTATGCTTTGACCAAGGGTTACAGTTTTGAGTTTCACTTGACTAGAAAGAACGTGTTTCTTTGCTGTTGCTATACTATTACTGCGGCTGTTGAAATCATTATCGCTCTTTCCACTCATATAAATATCGAACAAGTTCAGGCTCATCTTTGGTGCTTGTCTAATGGTATTTTGTGAAGCCTACTGTGCAAAAGCCTAAACGGTACTGGAACTAGATGAGGCAGATTAAGTGAGAAAATTAATTCTAAAATGAAACAACTTTTAATTACAAGCAACTCGTGGAATGCACTAGGCATCATAATCTGATGAAATATTACAGTTTACGATGGTTTTATTTTCATTTTCTTTTAACTAGCACCTTCTTTGCATAATGGGACCTGATATTATTATTACAATTCAGTTTCAGACATAGTTAATGCAAGTCCAATAAAGTGTGCCATTATTCTTATGCCTGTTAAACCACTTGTTAACAACACTTGTCTTGTTTACAGGCTCATTATCATCCTGGGCGACTCCACTCCCACTAAGAAACACATCATGAGGTAGATTTTATTAGTTTTCCTGGAACTCTTAGGGAGGAGTTAGTTGATTACATGCTACATAAACTGTTGAGAAAAACCAGGTTCTCTTCATCAGTCTGTCTGTTACCTCAAGTCGATCTGTTCTCAGCAGTTTCTGGGCTGCAGCAGCAGCAGCGTTGGGGACTTGGCTGACAGTGGGGCTGGAGGCCATGAGGACGGGGGTGCTGGGCATTATCTCTTGGGGCATCAGGCCTGGTGACATAGGGCTCAGGTAGGGATTAAAGGCTGCGGCTGCAGCTGCTGCTGCACTGGCGTTGGTGGCCATGCCTGGCGTCATCGAGAACATGGGCTGGAGGATAGCAAAATAAAAGCAGGGGAATGAAATAACATGATAAGATGTACACATAAGCCACAAACTGTGAGCTTTTTGTATGGGAAAAGAGAGGGACTGACGGAAAGACAAATCAGAAGACTGAAAGAGCCACGCAGACAGCAAAAGAGCTGTATATGGGTGAGCTTTTACATGTATTTGGTCTCACCGTGGGCAGTAGCTGTGGTGTGTTCATACGTGTGTATCCTCTCACCATAGGTGATAGCTGCGTGCCAGGCATCATGGCGTTGGCAAGATGCATCTGTTGGGCGAGCATGGCCATGTTCTTCTGCTGGATCAAGTTGTTTCTGCCATTGATCTCCAGCTGAGTCTTTAGGTGGGCAGGAGGGTGCAGGTACTTGCAGTTCTCCCTGGAACAACGGCCCTGAAGGAGGAAAGCAGAGATGAAAAGTGTCAGAATGACAATGCGATATACTGTTTGGTTGCACTCTTTATTTTTCTATTTAAGTTTTAAGTTATGCTAGTGGCATGGCTTTATGGAGGGTTATGTTGGTCTGTCGCTCTTCATTCATTAATAACTAGATTGCGATAACATTTGGTACAGACATTTATGTTTCCCTCAGTATGAACTATAAAAACGTTGGTGAACCTCTGACTAGTGCTAATTAGCAAATGTTAGCATGCTGCTAACATGCTAAACTGGCAAAGATGGCGAACATTGTAAACATTCTTGCTAAACATCAGCGTGTTACCATTGTCACTGTGAACATGTTGCCATGCTGACGTTAGCATTTAGCTCAAAGCAATGTTAGGCTGTACTTAAAGTAGTATACTGCGCATTAAAGGGACAGTGTGTAGGATTTGGCGGCATCTCGCCTTGCGGTTGCAGATTGCAACCAACTGAACACCCCACCGCTCAGCCCTCCCTTTACAAGACTGCAGTAACAAACGCTGAGTGCAAACCGTGGTATCTTTCAGGATCTTAGCCACGCTCAGAGGCCATCCTTACCATAGCACTACTTTATGAGCAACGGAATGCAGGTGTCGGATGGCGTTACCACAGTTGAACAAGCTTGTCGGAGAACTAGGGTGGCTTTCAGGTAACGGATAAACGGAAAACTCTAGATCTAAACATTGGCTCTACACCTATCTAGAGCCATATTTGGTTTGTTCATTCTGAGCTACTGTTTAAACATGGCCCTACACACTGGTCCTATAACAAATTACAATGGAAATTTGTTTTTGGTTAGGTGCAACATCAGAAATGGTGTAAATGCTCAATGTCAGTCACTCAAATTCACATTAGGTCTGGGCTGAGTCTAGCACTAATTGCTAATGGTATGCTATTTCTGTAAGTCCCAGCAGGGACATGTGCATGTGTGTGTCTGTGTGCGTGCTAGCACCAGGAGGTCATGATGGATACTGTAGCGCTGCCCTACAAACTTCCACCTTAGCTACATGTCTAACTAACGCTATAAATACTGTCCACTCATATTATCCGTATGTATTTTATCAGCAGTCATCCGGAGGTCACACTTAAAAGTCTTTAAATAATTATCAAAGACAGGGATCCCTTTTTGCTGCATGCTAGTATCCAATTATACCTTCGGTCTGGAGAGGAGGAGTCTGACACAAACATGCACATCCTCAAGCAAGGAAGAATGCAAACACGTCCGGGTCATGTTCAGATAACAGGTGGCAGATACGCGTCACACAAACACAAGACAAATGCACACGCAAACACGTCTGCAGCTTAAGAAACTGTGTATTTACTTTCAGCCCTGTGGCATAGCTGAGCTGACTGTGGCAGCATTTGCCTTCCCTCGCTGACAGAGCTGTCCCCACCGGGATTCATCTCTGTATCCCGTCATGACTTCTTTCCCCTTTCAAATCTCCTTCACTTTCACTGACACTGGAGCACCGGACAGGTGCGAGGGAAAGGGGTGGGGGATAAGGTATAAGGATAAGAGGGGGACACGGAAATGGCAGTGGGGGCCTCCACCATTTTTTCACTCACTCATTTAGTCCACTTGTCCGAAATTGCTATCTCGAGTCATCATTGGATCACCTTGTAAAGTGATTTCTTAAAGGTTGTGTTGCACAAGGTAGGTGACAGCTACAGAATGCATGGAGCAGGACTGCAGCCATGTCTCTTCTCTTCTTCTACTCTGTGTCTGTTATCTTTCCTACTGCCTCAATAATAGAAGGGAGCACACGGAGGAAGGGTTTGTCTGTGGTCTGTATAAAACCTTGAGTAAAGAGCTGACTGACGTGAGATATTACGCATGAGAATATCTTTATGTGTTACTTTTCAATTCTAGTGGAGGTCTATAATATAGTTGAGATTTTTACATTTTCAAAGATGTCAGGCTGAATGAAAAAGTGAAAGCATGAGTTATTTTTCCTTTTGACGTTAAGACAAAAGCACACACACACATAAACACGTAAAAGTAGAGCCATAAAAAAAAGCATGTCTGGATTTAATAAAACTCACAGTGTGTGTGATACATATTTGGACTTTTCACACTGCATATCCTTAGCCCTGGGCCAATTTAGCTAACTTATCCCCTTTTCACACACACACATTGTTAACCCAGAGTTAACCGAAGCCCAGGGCTATGCAATTCAAACGGCACTTCTACTACCCCTGGGTTAAATGTCCGTTGTGATTTGATAACAAAAACGTGAAGCAAATTCCATTTTCTACTTTAGCCCTGTTTCCCACTGGCAACTTTTCACCTTGTGTTTAGTTCATTTTCAGGGTATAACCCCACAAACTCAAGCTAACCCTGCAGCAGTTTGAATTTACCTTATTGATAAAAGGTAAATTTAGCAGAGAAATAACTTTCCATACACAGGTCTCCTGTCAAGACTGGCCAGGTCGTACATCAAACCATGTGTACATAAGCTGAGCTGGCATTTAGAAGAATTCTGACACTGACAACACTCAGCAGTGTGTGTGTGTGTGTGTGTGTGTGTGTGTGTGTGTGTGTGTGTGTGTGTGTGTGTGTGTGTGTGTATAAAGTGGGCGAGTGTGTTGTGCATGTGTGTGAGACGAGAGGAGCTGAAAGCAGGCACTAATAGCACTCATCCAGAGAGTGACAATGGCATGCAGCAAGGGGAGGGTGAGAGTGTGTGGAGAAATTGTGTGCGTTTGTGTTCCGTGAGTTTGAGTGTGTGTGCAGAGGGGGTTGCAAAGGCATGGAGGATCATGTTGCGCTCACCCCGTATGACCCTGGATTCTCAACTGCAACAGTTTCTGTGTGGGTTAAGGTGGGAGAGTAATGTTTGAGAAAAAAAAAAAACACGTGGCTTTGACTTTAGCTAACTACGGTACATTCGCCATTGTGCCAAATCATGCAAAGAAAAAATGCCATCAACTAACACGGGCAGCCATTTTGAATAAAGAATCAGGTCCCAGAAGAGGAAACGTCAGGCTGCATAAGTGGAAGAGAGAGAGTCATAGCGAGAGCGGGGCTGCGTCAGGGAAATTTTAGGACTTGGAGAAGAAGTGATAAGTGGGGCTCATCACATGCAGAGGAGAGAGAGAGAGAGAGAGAGAGAGAGAGAGAGAGAGAGAG
>CALSBV010009973.1:1698587-1765495 GCA_943590825.1 Bovichtus diacanthus
GCACACAAATACATGGCTGCTGCACACAAATACATGGCTGCTGCACACAAATACATGGCTGCTGCACACAAATACATGGCTGCTGCACACAAATACATGGCTGCCATTTTTGCAAGTGTGAGCAATAACCCCGACAAAGACACTGAAACAATCCCATTAGTCTATTCAAGGTCCCTTTCTGACCACCCTGCATAATGAGGAGATAAAGGCTACTAGGGCAATATCCATTATTAACTGTTTTAATAAAGTGAATTATTCATGTCTCTTGTGTCATTGACATCTATTAATTAAATTAACCTCCCCTCGCAAGAATTGCATGTTACCACTTCTAAAGGAACTTTAAAAATGTGTGTTTTGGTAAGTCTTCGGCGGCAAGTCAACTTTTAAGATGGTTGTTGAGACTTATTTATCCGGCCTCCTCCATATCAGACTCCAGCCTTCTCCCCTCCATATATAGAGCAGTTCAATCTTTGCAGCTCTTTTGAAAATCCTTCAAACATCATTTATGTGAATGAAGAGCTCAGTAAGTGTTATCACTTCAACATGCAATTAGATTAAAACTACAGGCTATTAAGTGACAAGTGACATCAATTAAACATTACATTAAAGTTTTGTGTTGGTATTAAAGTTGTTTGTGTCTTGCCAGTATACAGATGACAGTGATACAGAAGTGAATTAATTATATACAACTGCTCCGGTAAATATCAATCATTTTAATAGTTAAGGTCCACACCTGTCCTTTCAGATAACTTCAGAACTTCAATTCTGTCTTATGCTGCTTCATATGTTTGTTTTTATCTATGAAAAAGATCAGGACTATTTTTCATCAATCAATTTGATGCCAAGATGAATGGTTTTCTTTATATGAGAAACAATAGTGCTGGCTAATACTGAAGTAGTTGAATATAAAATACACACTATTGATCACATATCAGTCACACTGCTATATACTGTATACTGAACATGTTACTATATTCAGAGGATTGGTGTTTTAGAAGATATTTATACAAACATTTTGGTATGTGATAAATTACAGCTGCTGTACACTGCAGCTTATTGAAATTGCCCGAAATTAAAAGAAGTAAAAGAACAATGTTTATGTTACATTAAGAGATTAAAGGATAGGATCACAATTATTCAAGTCTCCCTTATAACTACAGTCGGGTGCCCATGTGAACATGAAACACTTTCTGCGTGCTGTAATCATTCCTCATGTTCATACTGGCCTTTAAGAGATCCCTCCCTAAAACGCTTCCAATATAAGTGTTGGGGAAACACAGTTCACAGTCCTCATTGTGTGCAAGTTTTGAATTTCAACACAAACAAAATTCCAGAGTATCTCATCTCATATAAATCAGTCATGAATTATTACATCGCCTGGTGTTAAGTAACTATGCGTCATTGGGCTGAGGGTAAGTACGTAAAAAGGGTTCAACCAGCAGACGTAGGTCCATAATAAAAAACATTTTCAATAAAGGACAAGACCCTCCACTTAGTATCATAGCAACTAGTGAACTCAACATGGCACCTCTTGTAATTCTAAAACTAGCTAAGCTGAGTGCAAGACATAATTATATCTCTCCTCAACCAATCACAGAAGCTTGAGCCATAAATAACAGACTGTTCCCCAACAGAGCACCAGTCTGTGCCGAAAAGTCAACAAACACTTTCTCCCGTAGCAGCTCTTGCTCTCTGCTGGATTCGTCGTGCTAAGAGGAAGACAAACAGTGAGGTAGAGAGACAGAGGCTGAGCGAGAGAGATAGGGCCAGTCGAGGAGGAAAAGAAAAACAAATGTAGCCTATGATTACTGAGTCATAATGAAGGCTGTTGGATGGGTCTGTGGCTATGAGCTATGTCATTAAAGACAGTGTTGAGTGGCTGGAAAACCTACAGGTCCCTGTTTGAAACACTGGCAAGCTGGAAGACAAGGACGCATGGCACCGCATTCAAAGTCCTTTCGAACAGCTTCTTCAACGTTATTACAACATTTCACAAATATTCTAATAATCTCAATAGCAGAAGCTCTCTTTTAAGTGGTATAGGCTCCACTTTCAAGCCTTATTACCCTGTGTGTGTGTGTTTCTGCCAGACATATACCGCAGCGCTCTGTAAAACAGCTTAGTCCCTGGGGCCTTATATTTAGATTTTACGACCAATATTGAATTCAGACCTAAGATATTTTCACCAGGGTGATTTAAGATGTCACCTCGATAGGGCAACAAGTTATGGCAGCAATTACGTTCACATCACATCACATCACATCACATGGCTGGAAGAGGACATTGGTACATTTGTTCCCTCTGGGTGATGAGAGAAGGGATTGGGAATGTGTTTTCACAGAAGAGATGCTACAAAATAACAGAACGCTTGTTTTACTTAAGGGATTTGAGAATTTACCCCACCTCTTAATGTCATATCATCATTGTCATTGTAGTGACAAGTCACAATGACTAAACATAGCTGCAAGGACACAAAATGACCAAGCAATTTCTGAAAGATCAGTTCATTCTTTTCTTTTTTACTTACTTCAAGGCATTTCGAAACACGCTCCATTTTTAGAGATTTTATCTTATCAACAGAGATGCCAATGCATCAAATGATCATGTCTTGTTACATATCTGCTGAGATATGTAAACATGACAAGATAGAAGTACCATGAGACATCCTTGGCATGTATCACATAATAAAAGCCGATGTGTCCTACATTTCTCCTGCCATCCTATACTATTTGTTTTATCTAGCGCCTCTCATACTGGGAGGTGATACTTTCTAGACTTCAGTGTGACATATCCAGTGAGTCATTATCTTATCCTTGTTTGTGACATATAAAGCTTACGTAGGTTCCCATCTTGACTAGGATGAGGTCATATTAGCCTTTTACTGAGTTTTTCATATCATATGTTGCCATGATGGAGTTACCTCGCTGACAACAACTACAGACTTCTCCACTTTGAGGGAGGAATTTTTGGGGAAGCACAGTGCATACTTGTCATTTTTTAGATGTTCTGCCATTAAAAGGGCCTGATTTAGAGCTCAGTATTGGCCGTTAAAACCTTCGCCTTGACTACGATTTTAAGATATTTATCATTATGATGTATACGATGGATATGACGTCATACACGGACAAAATATACAGTTGGTAAAGCTAAAATGAGGTAGTTGATAGGTAACATTATCTGTCACAGTACCTTAATACCTTAAACATAATATTATTCATGCGAACCTGAAGGACAAAAGTATTCCTGTTGAGGTGAGGAGACTGTGTGTGATGCTACAGGCAGAACAGCCTGACCCCTCTCTCAGCTCTCAGGACGTTTTCTTCAAGCCTGCCTATTGGGATTCTGGTAGCCTACATTCCCTGCTTCAAGGTCGGCAGCAGTGGCAAATTAAATTACTTGTCCTGTTTTGTGGTGTTGGCGCCGGGTCAACAGCAACTTGGCTAAAATGATGAGTGCGGGAATCTGAAGGGAGCAGCATTTGTCCTGGGCCTCTGGTGTCATGTTTGCAAAGCAAGTCACAGCGATGAAAAGAGCTGAAATCAAAAGCAGTGTATTAAATTCTGCCTCTGTAATCACTTGCAAAAAATCAATTACCTCTGCTTTCAAATGCACCACTTTATACTGTTGTCCTTTGGGTTTACCCTGCTGCTGGAGGATGTTGTATGCTAGCACATGGAGAGAAGCTAGACTACATTAGGCCAAATTTCTTTTAACTCACACCACAGCACACGCCACCTGCTGGGCATCTTGGGTATGATATGCCGCAAGCAAAAGTTAAAAACATATGTATTTTTTTTATCCGTGTTGTTGTTATTGTGGTTGGAAGTAATAACTTTGTGTGTGCCCAACCACAACAATTTCACAGTTATTTAACATCACTTTGCATCCACGTCTTTCACTCAGCAGAGTCTTCATTTCCACAGCCACAATACATTTCTGTCATGTCGGCTGTCAGCGTCTTGTGTTAGCTGTATCTACAGCAGCATGCAGACTTTATCTCTCAGTTGCTGAGGGGGTTGTTATCAGAAGACAAACACACCCCACTGTGGAATGGGAGGTACTTAGAATATGTAATGTGGTGTCAAATATAACACAAGCAAACTGACAACTTGATATTATGCTGCTCAAATGTGTGTCACAGAGGTGTTTTCTATGTCACCATGGATAACTCAATGATGAGTTCACACATCACTCCATATAAGATACTTCTGTGTTTTATCTTACCGCTCTAAGATCAAGTAATGTGAACTTTGGCCATGATATGAAATTTGCTCACCTCCATAATAATACTAACATGACCTCTAAACACACACATTGGGGTTGTAGCTTTAGCACTTCCTGTGCCAAAACCACAGTTCACATAACACCATCCTTGTCATCAATATCAGAGAGGATGTTAATTTAAAAAAGGCTATGCACAGCATGTTCTCATCTGATATATACCCAATACCATATAATTGTTACGTGAACCATGGCTAGGCTGAAGTCTAACATTGTGATAGGTGGCTAAGCTTCACTTCTTAAGTATTCCCAAGAGGAAGAGAGACAAACATGAAGACTAAATGGACAAGTACTGCAGGCACGGGTAGCATAATATGTGGCCATTAAGGTACTGTATGTAGCAGAGAGTTTATTGGTATGTCTACAGGAAGTATAGTCCCAGTCATCTCAGGCATCCAAAACCCTGCAGTAGTTGTAGAAAGCCTCTTCGTACTAAATTTAAGCTGTACACTAAGCTTTGCTCATACAATAGATTCACTGCAGCAAAGTTGAAAACACTCATACTGACAATGTGAAACCCCCACTGGTGATTTCTATGATTACATCAGAAGGTGCATTAAGTTTATGTTGACGCATTATATAAAACTACAAAGCCTCCTGGTTGAATTCAGAATAATGAATCTACAAATAGTGTGTAATACTATCCGTTTACTATCAGTAAAGAGATTATACATCAAAACAGTACTACCTTTATGAGCACATCCCCTCAGTGAATCAAATGTTATTGTTCTTAAAACGTATATGTGTCCATGACACACATTTATAAGGCAATCTAAAGCAGAGCTAGTGGTATGAAAAGTGTGATATAGAGGTGTAATCAGAGTGTGTTTAGTATGCGTTGACACCACCGTTAGTTGTAGTCAGAGGCCCTACAGAATTGATCATTTCAACCAGAAGAGGTCAGTGAAACAACCCTTTTCGGCTTGGTGTTAGGTTTAAGCATGATGACTACTAGACACTAGGGAGCAGCAGAGCAGCACCAAACAGACACTCACTGACTCTCTCTAAATACTGCACATACAGTATGATACTAGGTGTTCTTATTATAAAGCCTCATACATTAAGTGTACACACATAAACACACACAACAGTTATCTGGTTATTCATTAGACTTATTTTCACTGTGTTATGAGTTAAAGTGTGTGTGTGCGTGTTTTAAGATTTGTGTGAATGCAATCGGGAAGTATGCATAAAAAATGAGGTCTGTTTTGATATACCTTATATACGAAAAACTATGTCCATTGTTCCCCATTTGGGAAGTGGTCTGAGTTCAAAGGAGAAGCAGCTCACCCTTGACACAGACAGCTAGACCAAAGGCTAAGCCTCTCCCAAGTACCTATTGTTGCTTTATGTTGACAGAGTAGATGAATATTTAACACGAGGAGGGAAAGTGGTAGGCATCAGATCACTAAGAAGAAAATAACACTCTCTCCATCATGTGACCAGTCTACCAATGGTCTGATGACAGACTAGATTGCTGCCTTCGATTGGTTGATTATTTCTTTGTTGGCCCAATACTGAGCTTTGAAATCCACATTGAATGAAAAGAGACATGCAGGTGTGTTTCACGTATACATGTAGCCTGTGTGTTTACAGGTCAGATGGGGTCCTGTGGTAGGCTGTATGCATCTGAGAGAGATGCAGGCATGATGGAAATGTGCGCGGTTAGCACCATGGACAGCGAACAGAGGCTAATACAGGTGATCAGCGCGATGCGGGTGGAAATCAGAAAGCTAGAGCTGGAGAACATGGGCCTGAGGAGGACAGCTGGACCTCATCTCCGAAAGAATGCAACAGTTCCCATCATCACACAAGAATGCAGAGGTAGACTTTATTAGCACTTGGCTGTGAATGTTACTGTCCTGCCTTTTCATTGGAGTTAAGTGGACTCACCTTGTTGATGTTTCCTCCCTCTCGACCAGAGAGCGTCGTCATGACGGTGAGGAGATACTCCATCTTCCAGCCGTTGGTCTATCGTCGGAATGTGCGGTTGGACAAGGCCAAAAGTGAGCGGTGCACTGGAAAACAGCAAGAATGAAAAATAGCATGGTGTTAAACTGTGGCCTATCTGACACAGAGTGGTCTTGTAACGTTATGATTTCTATTTAAAAGTAACTCTTGGGACGGTGGCCTGGCCTAAAGGAAGGGATAGCCGAGCGTTAACTCTATGTTGGCGTTTGGAACCAAATAGTGTATCACTTTCTCCAAATAAAGTTTTTTTTTTCTGCCCTCGGTGCGTTTTCATTAATCCTTTTTAAGTTGAAACAGTTATATCGAAACTAAAAAGTTATTAAGATCTTGAATACTTACAGATTTTACGTCGACACACTCATGTCAAAAGAAACCGTTAGCTAATGCCAATGTTCTTATTAACCTTATCAACCTGTGGAGTGCACCTGTCAGTATAGTGACTTTACTCTCGCGAGATTTCGGCGTTGCGCAGTGGAGTACAGCCGTCCGCCATCACTGCATACAAGCTAACATTAGCCAAAAACCACTGAGAAGAGAGCGAGTGACAACAACATAACAGACATACAGACCGACCTAATTCCTGAAGGGGAGGTCACTGAGTTTCCCTGCCGCTTTCCTGGCGTAGAAAACAAACTAGCAACTGCCTTTCATGTAGTCTTTAAGTCAACTTAGAAACGAAAGTCGTTCTAACTAATCATGTCCAACCTCAAAGGCAGCACCAAGAAGGACACCAAGATGAGGATACGAGCCTTTCCTGTAAGTATTTTCCGGCTCTGTGAGCACTGAGACGCTAACTATGAGACTCGAGTACCGGGGATGACAGGTCTCTATGCTAGCAACTGCCTGCTAGCTAGCTGGCCAAACGTAAAAAACATGTCGTTGTTAAGTGAAAATTGCTATTAGCAGGACGAATTACCTGGAGAACATTAGATGTGTTATCAGTTCAGTTTATTTAACGTTAGCTAGCTTCTTGGTTTGAAAATGCTGTCGTCGTTTGACATGAGCTAATGTTAGCATATGTTACGTTAAGGAAACTTCCTCAGTGACATACTAGCAAGTGGTAGCTAGCTAAGTAGCAGGCCTGATAATGTTAGCTAACTTGACGCTAGCTAAGTTGCAGTCAGTCAGCAAGTATCATTACGCTATGGTAACGGCAAGCTCTTATGGTTGTTGGGGTTTTGTTACACCATGCATTTACCGTAGGCTGTTATAGATGGCAATTAACACATTATCATGTTGTGTTAGCTTGAGAGCTAACGCAACTTCAGCCTGAGACTACAGTAAACATGCCTAAGGTAACTTGAGTAGTTAATGTTGTTGACGTCAACCCAACAACCTACTACGTTACCAGAACTACAACAATGACACAATGATTTCACCAACATTTGCTGATCTCTGGGGTGAATTACATCTTCACCCACTCAATTAATATCTGTTATGGGCGCAGTTGTTATGTTGTGGGATATGCAGTCTGGTCTAAGTCGCAATATCCTTCTATTCCTTGTTGAGATTGCTAGTGTGAAACACCGACAAATGCTTTTTTTTCAGTTGGATATCCAGGGTTATGAGTGGGTGTCTGGCAGAATGAGTCAGTGAGCAGATGAGTGAGTGAACACAGTTAATCCTTCCTCAAATATTGATCTCAAAAGCAAGTGCAAGACCAGCCCATTATACCACAATGTAGCCACACAGTGGCTATCAGGTGGTCTTACTCAATAAAGTAAGACATTTGAATTAAGGTATTAATATTAATTGATCCCAGTACAGCTCTTGTATTTCTAGTAGCTATTGAGACATGCTCATCATGTGATCTGAAAACTCTTGACTAATAATTGTATTTGAGCTGGAATTTGGGGAGGTAAACTGTCAAGCTAGAGTGACTTTTCACTAGATGAACCTACCCAACTTTTTCTATCCCAATAATATTCTATTGACTACTAATCTGATACCGGTGCTCTCTTTTTTTCCCCAAGTTTGAAACCTGTAGGCTATTCCCTCATGCATTGAACTAATCAGGATCATTTCATTGTAAAGTAACACAATGCTCAAAACTGTTTTGGCAGCCCATGTGACGGAATGAATGTAAGTGATTTAAGCTGAAACAGTGGATTTTATAATGACATTGACAAGGAAACTGTTTTTAATGTGGATCAGTCACATCTGGCTGACACCCTATGGGCTTCCTTTTAGGTCAGGTTTGGGTTCTTGATCAAGGTTAAGCCGGGAGTAAAGAAGTAAAATAATACACTGTGCTTTTCTTTGGTGAGATAACGTGAACTTGACATCCACACACTTTCATTGTTATTGTAAGAGATATATATATATATATATATATATATATACATACATACATACATACATACATACATACATACATACATAGTGAGATATCCAAAAAGTGATTACTACTACTAGTGCTGGGCAATTTGGCAGAAACCACATGTATCATGATGAAAATAATAATATGTAATAATAATAATAATTGTATGCATACCTTTTGCCATAAAATACAATTTAAAGATAAAGGTATATTATTTTCAGGCAGAAAGTTGAACACGTCAAAGGTTGTAGAGAGGATTGACACGCATCACAGCTGCTTCTCTCCATTCTCTGTAAAGCTTTGGAAGTACAGTTTGAAAGAAATGTTAACACCCAGGAACTTTATGTCTTGGTTTACTGACTAATTCCTTTTTTTAATCCTTCATCATTGACACATTGGTTGCCTGTTGGAGTCAAGCAACACTTGCTTTGTCTTTGGGATTGTAAAGCTTTTCATGCAATGTGGACAAGATGATGGCAAAGTCTTCATGGACTCAGGTCTTGAACACAACATGACATGCATTATTTTGTTTTCTGTTCAATATTGATAGCAACAATGCTGTGATGTCTGTTTCTTGGTTGATGCATGATGCTGACAGTATACTGATTTTTACTTTGCTTTTCCTCTTTTTCTGTCTGCAGCAACCAAACCTAAACAATATATGACTTTATTCAACTACCTTCTTGCTATTTCCTTGATTGTTTTTTATGGCTCATCTTCTGCCACATGATTGACAGAAATTACATCACTGATATATCTCTGTTGCTATTGATATGACTACACAATTGTGATTTAATCATGGATTTTCTGTTAGCTATAGCTGCATTGAGATGCTTGATCAAATTGCTATATATGCTTCCAAAGTTATCTGACAGCAGGCAGAATCATCTGTGCATCACCTGCATTGTATCACTCATATATCATTGCAAGTAACAGAAATGTTAGCTTGTTTACATTCCTGCTACATTTAAGTACCATAGCCTCACTATAAAAGTCATCTATCAGACATCTGTGCTTTCAAAAAGCTATATTTTCCCTCTCCACACTGCAAGGTAGAAATTGCTTGCTTAGTGTGGAAGTGTGTGTGTTTTATGTATATGTTTTGAAATCGCCGTGGAAATATCCTGAGAAAGCTGCAATAGTATTTGTCATATTAGCAATAAAGAGCATATACTGGACGTGTATAATGCATATTTGATCATTTTAACAAGTGGTTTTCTGCTTTGTACTTAATTGTTTTTCAAAGAATAATCCTTGAAATGAATGTTGCCATCTAATTATACCTTGTTGAAAAAGAAATTGACATTTCTCAAGTAAACACATTTTCATCTTTCTGTCCCTCCTAGATGACAATGGATGAGAAGTATGTGAACAACATCTGGGACCTTTTAAAGAATGCCATCCAAGAGATCCAGAGGAAGAACAACAGTGGGTTAAGCTTTGAGGAGCTGTACAGGAATGCCTATACCATGGTGCTCCACAAGCACGGGGAGAAGCTCTACACAGGCCTGAGGGAGGTCGTCACAGAGCACCTCATCAACAAAGTAAAGAAAACTGTTCCTCTCTAATGCAGCTCTGTTTTTGGAAAATCATTAACATAAAAGAATAAGAACATTATTACATTTGAGACAATCAGTGATAATTCATTACCTTTTTGCCTCTTTGTTTTATGTTTCTGTTCTTTGGGCTACTGTCTCTTGTAGATTTCAAAACATTTTTTTTTAATTGTCGGCAAACAAATAGATGTAAAAAAAAAAAAAAAATGAACGGCAAAAGAACATGCTTGAAAGTATATTTGATTACATTGACAACAAAATTAACAAGCTTGTACACCTGCCTTTTTAACAAGCACAATTCTAATCAAATGGACTGTGAATAGACATTTCTAGACAGATCAGAGCTGTTGTGTACCCCCCTCTTGTGTGACCTGATGTTTATGAATCTTAATTTTGATTTCAATTACACATCTGTAAAGTTTCGTGACTGCATCTTGCACAGTTGCAACAAAAATCTGTCCACAGACGCACACACACACCGACTCACAAGGTGAACTGTTGCGGCTGGTGATAAATTGGTGTGACCTCAATTCTGTCAATCTGTTTGTGTTTTCAGGTACGGGAAGATGTCTTAAACTCTCTAAATAATAACTTTCTGCAAACACTGAATCAGGCCTGGAATGACCATCAGACTGCCATGGTTATGATCAGAGACATCCTCATGTACATGGTAAATAGGCTGTTGTGCTCTGTTGTCATACTTTTTTTTTTTTTATATATACATATATTTCTTGAATTGTCGATAAATTACTCTGCAAAGATCTTTAACATTTCACAATGCAGTGATGACTGTTATGTCAATGTCCATGTTTGTCCTATGGGTTATGTTGCCTCTGCAAGTGGATTATGGTGTTGTCATGAATAATTTTGTGCTATTGAAGAAATGGCCTTTTGTTTCCAACTCTGGCCAACCTTCAACTTCATCCTATTCTGGACTTTGTAAGGAGCTGTTTTATGTGGTCCTAACAATGAGCTTCTGTTACTGCATTTATTTGTTTTGTTGGAAAACTGGCAGGGCTAGCTGATTTACTTTAGCAGCAAGTCCAAAATGTTTGTGGGGGTGTGTGTAAGTGAGTGAGCCCTCGAGATAGGTACAAGTGTAGGCTAAACAATGGCACAGTCAGTACAGAGACTACACAGCTCTCCTGGGGTTCTTTTGTTTTGCACTCTCCTTTTTCCTGTCCTGGCCTTACCCCGGAGTTGACTTCCCCGTGTTTAACTACAGCAACCTCACCACGTCTGTGCAATGAGAGCACCTGCTGTTACCTGGCTGCTGACCTCTAGAGGAGAGCCAGACAGATGCAGCAAGTGTGACTTTGCTGTTCTCACCCGCTGTATTTACTTTTTTGGAAACCACTACCTCTCTTTAGGCCCTTAAAACATTATTAATTTGTCTAGGAGAGGAATGCCAATTGTAAATTTACACACTTATTTATTTTTAATGCTGAGCAGCTACTTTTTTTTTTTTTCTTACATTTTAGCCCCTGTTGCCTGCTATATATTTTTATATAGTAATCTAATCCAAATAATGCAATCTCATTCACTATTCAAATTAAGAAAAAGGGAGAGTCATCAGAAAACCAAACGCCGTAAGCTCTTTAAACACGCTTTTGGAAATTGGTAGGACTAAAAGAAACTCTCTTTTACACAAATAAAAAAACAGCCATGCAGATCACATTATGATGTAATATCCTGGACGTTAGTTGTCTAGCAGAAACAACCTCCTCGTTTCTAATGTCAAATCCTGTTGGAGAGTGGCATTGTCAATATTTTATCAACGACATCCCCCTTGAATATGGATGCTTTCTGGGAATATGTCGTAACAGTCATCACTTCTGGGAATAATTCAGACACCTACCAGTCGTTTCTTCTGACGTTTTAATGACCTTAAAACAGCTTTGCAACCTGTCAATGGGATTGTGTTGTGCATAATGAAAGGTTTGCTGGCATACCCAGCCCCAATAAAAAATACTTCGCACCACTTAGAATCACAGTGGATGTAGTTTTTGTTTTACACTGGTCAGCATACAAAACACTTGAAATACATACTTGTGAAGTGGAAGTGTGATGAATACCTTTTTATACAAACTGTATACGCTTAAATTAACATTAGTTTTAATTGTGACAGTTGAGTCAGTTTGGACCATGGTACTTCTCTCCATAGAAACTGTATTCAATTTCTTTCTGACCCCATTCTCTCTCGTCTCCCAGGACCGGGTCTATGTTCAACAAAACAATGTGGAGAATGTGTACAACCTCGGCCTCATCATATTCAGGGACCAGGTGGTTCGCTACGGCTGCATTCGAGACCACCTACGACAGACGTTACTGGACATGATTGCTCGTGAGAGGAAAGGAGAGGTTGTAGACAGGTATGCAGGAGCACTACTTCACTGCTTGATCTGAAGTATTACTCTTAACTGTGGGCCTGCTCCAGAATGCTCCATATTTTGGTTGACATGCAGCAAGTTTTCTAGATATGTCTTGATTTTATGTAATGTATTCAATTTTATGCAGAATCATACATTTACTTTTTGTTCCTTGTTTTTTTTCTTTTATTAAAACTTATTGTTGCAATGTATGATTATCTGAAATGATTGTATTTTTTACAATTACTCATGGAAGCTTCACCATTTATTTTTTATTTATTTTTTGTATCCATTGCAGGGGCGCCATCAGAAACGCCTGCCAGATGCTGATGATTCTTGGCCTGGATGGCAGGTCTGTATATGAGGAGGACTTTGAGGGTCCTTTCTTAGATATGTCAGCGGAATTCTTCCAGGTAAGTCTGTGGTTGCTTCTTGCTCTCTCTGTTTTTGTAACCCCTGAAAGTTTTTGTAATAAATAAACACACAATTATCTGCTCTTTCAGATGGAGAGCCAAAAGTTCCTAGCTGAAAACAGTGCCAGTGTCTACATTAAGAAGGTAGAGGCCAGAATCAATGAAGAGATTGAGCGAGTTATGCACTGCTTGGACAAGTCTACAGAGGAGCCCATTGTCAAGGTGGTGGAAAGGGAACTCATTTCTAAACACATGAAGACCATTGTGGAGATGGAGAATTCTGGCCTCGTCCATATGCTCAAGAATGGCAAGACAGAAGGTAGAAGCTTTGCCTATTTGATGTTTCCCGTTTCAATTAATAATGATTTTAAAATAAAGATGAAAGTGTTGCTTAGTTTTTTAAGAATTGCAAACTTTTTCAGTCTTTCCTCTTTTTTCAGCCTTTCCTCAACAGTTTCTGTTTATTTCTCATCATTTTCCCCCACCATATCACCCTCTCAGACCTGGCGTGTATGTACAAGCTGTTCAGTCGTGTGCCAAATGGCCTGAAAACGATGTGCGAGTGTATGAGTTCTTACTTGAGGGAGCAAGGCAAAGCTCTGGTGTCAGAAGAGGGAGAGGGCAAAAACCCTGTCGACTATATCCAGGTATGCTGGTTGAACAAGTCCAAAAACACAACTTTATCTCAAGACTTGGACACTTGGCGAGCCCTGCTTGCAATTTTGTTGTACAGGGAAATGTGTCTTTTATAGATTATGTCACCTTTTCCTCCTCAACAGGGCCTGCTTGACCTGAAGACACGATTTGATCGTTTCCTCCTCGAGTCCTTCAACAACGACAGACTCTTCAAACAAACCATAGCAGGAGACTTTGAGTATTTCCTCAACCTCAACTCCCGCTCACCAGAGTACCTATCACTCTTTATTGATGACAAGCTGAAGAAGGGTGTCAAAGGGGTACGTAGCTTCTTCAAATGTTCTTTTAACGCCTAACACATTTCCTACATTTTTATGCTCTGCAGGAAAATAATGTTTTTTGCATGTCCTGTGCATTACCTTTTATTCTTTGTCATTTGATCAGTTGACAGAACAGGAAGTGGAGTCGATCCTTGACAAGGCCATGGTGTTGTTCCGGTTTATGCAGGAGAAGGATGTGTTTGAAAGGTACTACAAGCAGCATCTGGGCCGCAGGCTCCTCAGCAACAAGAGTGTCTCAGACGACTCTGAGAAGAACATGATCTCTAAGCTTAAGGTAAAAGAGTGACGATGTTTTGGTACCGGATGTATATGTTAGAATATTTCCCTTGTACTGTTTTTTCTTCTTCTCTGCTCATGTTACTCACTGTTCTGTCTTTCTCCTTTGCAGACAGAATGTGGCTGTCAGTTCACCTCGAAACTGGAAGGGATGTTCAGAGACATGAGCATCTCCAACACTACCATGGACGAGTTCAGGCAGCACATACAAACCACGTCGGTAAGGCCTTTTCAGAGAACCATTAACCAGTTATTCTAAACGAGGCACATGGAAAAACATCTCAATTGTAAAGTACAATTCATGTTCCATATGTTTATGGAAGAACATTTACAACGCAGGATTGGAAGTGAGTCTTCAGAATGTTTATGGAGTTGTAATAAATGTTCAGTCATGTTATATTGAAAGAAATTCCAAACAAATGTCCATGCATCTCTTTCAGGCATCTCTAAGTGGTGTGGACCTCACAGTAAGAGTCCTCACTACTGGCTACTGGCCGACACAGTCAGCAACACCGAAATGCACCATCCCCCCCTCTCCCAGACACGCCTTTGAAGTCTTTAGAAGGTAATGCTTTTAAATCCACTCAAATGTGTTACTATACATCGGGAGGCTTGAGATTGTTCTGTGTAATTTCTAAAGAGCTTCTTGGTCCTGTCTTTTATTTACAGGTTTTACCTCGCTAAGCACAGTGGTAGACAGCTCACACTGCAACACCATATGGGCGGGGCAGACCTAAACGCAACTTTCTATGGAACTATTAAAAAGGTAGACGCAAAATGCCATTTGCCTTTTTTAATTACAAATCACATCATTCAAGATGCAAAGCTGTTGTTTAGTATAATTTCTTACGTTTGGAGTTCTAATTAAACTTGCCTTTTACTTCATCTGCAGGAGGATGGTTCAGAGGTGGGTGTGGGAGGTGCTCAGGTGACCGGCTCAAACACCCGGAAGCACATACTGCAGGTCTCAACCTTCCAGATGACCATCCTCATGCTCTTCAATAACAGAGAAAAGTGCACTTTCGAGGTTGTGAGACAGTAAAGCGCCTTTAACTGACTATCCTAATGTCACACTCTCATTAGATTGTCTTTATATGTGTTATTTTGCTTACTGTATGACTTGCATGCACCCTAAGTAAGTGCATCATTTCACAATAATTTATGATTTTAAAAAATATATATATAAAATAAAATCTAATGGACCATTCTGTTCCTGTCTAAAGGAAATCCAGCAGGAGACAGATATTCCTGAGCGGGAGTTAGTGCGAGCGTTGCAGTCTTTGGCCTGTGGGAAGCCGACACAGAGAGTTCTCACCAAGGAGCCAAAGTCTAAGGAGATTGAGAGCGGCCATGTGTTTACAGTTAATGATCAGTTTACTTCCAAACTGCACAGAGTCAAAATACAGACAGGTGGGCAAAGTTTGTGTTTCTCACCTCACTTCTGGGTCAGCTTTGGTCCAACACTACTGTATTTTTGATAAGAGGGTTTCATTTCTGTAAATCTGAAACATGATAATGTTGACTTTTTTCTTTACTCTAAGATAAATGGGTCATTACTACTGCACTCATAAAAGCTGCAATATTTTAACAAATACAAGTCAATAACTAGACTTTCAGTACCTTGTGTACAGCCGTAGATGCGCATTTAGCTCAGGTGAAAAGAATACCTCAGTGTCAGGTTTCAGCCTTTCAGAAACATGGATAATGACATCCTGTTTTCAAAAATACATTGTGACATAGAACTGGGGTGGGACTCTTCTTTTCTGCTATTAGGATACAGTACCTTTTTTTTTTTTTTTACATGTTGTCCTTGAACCTCATCATCATGTCCCTGTATCCTACTTTCCCAGTTGCTGCTAAACAAGGGGAATCAGACCCCGAAAGGAAAGAGACGCGGCAGAAAGTGGATGATGACAGGAAGCATGAGATTGAGGCAGCCATTGTCCGAATCATGAAGTCAAGGAAGAAGATGCAGCACAATGTCCTAGTGGCGGAGGTAAGGAACTCTAAATGAGAATACACATTTTTGGTTTGTTTCACTTTTGATAATGTACAGCAATTTGAATCCAATGTTCCATCTTCTCCACTTCTCAATACTTTGAAATATTTTAGTTCTGCAGATAAATTTAATTTAAAAGGCTAATTTACTGTTGAAAAGGTGCCATTCTCTTACATTTCGTGCCTTTGTGTCTTCAGGTAACACAGCAGCTCCGGGCACGTTTTCTTCCGAGCCCTGTCGTAATTAAAAAGCGTATAGAAGGACTAATAGAAAGAGAATACTTGGCAAGGACACCAGAAGATCGCAAAGTGTACACCTACGTTGCATAGAAGATGGACTGTGGAGGAAGAGACTGGACGGGGGGAATGGGATTGGTTTGTTTTCTTTGGACTGTTGTTACGCATGGACTGGAAGTTTCTTTTAAAGACAAATGCTGGGAACCTGATTCATCCTCCCTTACAAAAACACAGTAAACACACGTAAATGGGGAATAAAATGTTGGCGCAGAAATAAAATCCATCAAAAGTTGTAGATGATTTTTTTAATCAGGCCCAGTCTTCTTATTCCCTGTGAGTTTTAACATGGATGGATCCAGCTTCAAGCTTTTCACTGTTTTACCCTTGTAGAGATCAAACTTGCAAAGAATCCCTTGGGAAAATGTGAATGCACCACATTATTTTTTTGTTTCAATACTGTATAAAAATAATAAAATTATTAAAAACAGCAAATGTGGATTGTTACAAAACAAAAATAAAAATAATGAGTATTGATGCTCTGTAGTTTTTCACAGAAATGCTCTGCCCATCTGCTCTGCTACATTTGACGCTAACATACTTATGCTCATTGTGATTTTCACATAGCATAGTCAGTATGAAAACATCCATTCTGTCCAGGTGCTAAGTTCAAAATAATGAACAGAATTGTGTCACCCAAAGGACCCACAACAGTGTCAATTGCTCTGGTTAAATGTCCTTTTTTTTTTTTTGCCTAAAGGAAAAGTACAATATTTTCAGCGAAAATTGGCTCTTTGCTCCTCTTCAAATTTCTCAATTCTCCCAGACGACTGATATGTCACATTACGTCTATTAGACTGGACTTTTAATGTTCCATTATAATTAACACTTCAAATCATATCTAACCACTTCTATGATGTAAGCACCTCGTGTGCAAACAGTGGAACTCTTTTACATGCATTATCCACAAGTAAATCTAAATCACATCCAGTAAACAACCCAATAGATCTTGTTTCATCATCTAGTAGACACACGTTTTTACATGTGTTCAGGAACTGCTAATGAGATATTCAACTCAACTACTTTTGTCTTTAAGTCAATAGTTTGTCACATTTTTAATGCAGACATTCCACTTACCACATGTTGACATAACGAATAAATGAGTTGACACTGAGCTATGCACGGTCATGAGAATATAGCTGTGTAGAATTAGGAGGTTCATTAGACAAATAAGACCAAACATGACATGTTTTTTTTTTTCTTCAGAAATTGATCCCTATGCTTTATTGGGTCAGTTATGATTTAACATTTGTATCAGAATTCACACAAATTGCGGTCTGGAAGGACTGTTAAGCTCTACATTAGGTTGTGACAGAATGGCTCCGGCCAAAGTCTCCAGCTGAGTCATGAAACTCTGAATCTCTTCTGCAGAACCGTTGGTCCAGGCCAGAGGCAGGTGGGCAGGAACAGGAGTACGATCTGCAACACAAACAGTCCGTCAGAATTCTTCTAAGAAGATTGAAAAAGAAAATGTCTGCAACACCTCTGTTTCAAAAAGAACACTTGACGCTGCTCACCTTGAAAGAACTTCCCACTGTGTGATCTGGCAGCAGCTCTAGACGAGGCCAACCACACGACAGTGTCGGCTCCTTGCTCTACGCTGCGCAGCCTCTCCCCCATCATCTGGTGGAACTGAGGCATTGATGTAGAAACAGCTGGAAACAGAAGAAAATATATTTATGTATTCTAACAAAGAGTGACCGACTTGGTTTTGTTCTACACCAGCAAATGAAGCGGAGGCAAGGTTTCCACTACAGACATTAAGAATAATCATGAATGATCTGCTCGTGCAGTGAAAGCCAAACTGAAAGTGAAAAGTGCATTTTTTTATTTTTCTAATGCATTTTGTGTGTTATATGAGTTGACATTTTGCTGATTTTTCTAAACAACCAGTGGTGGAAGAAGTATTCAGATCTTCTATTTAAAGTAAAAGTTTAAATACCACAATTTAATAATACTTTGTTACAAGTAAAAGTCCTGCATTGAAAATCTTACTCAAGGAAAAGTATGCAAGTATTATCAGGAAAATGTACTTACAATTATAAAAGTAAAAACAGCCAAAATGGGCTCTGTCATTGTGACATTATTATTTGTTATCTATCTAATATTGTATTATTATAATTATTTACACATCAGCATTTAATCACCACTTTAATATTGTAGCTGATCCCAGTAGAGGTATTTTTCTCATTTTCGGGTGGTTTCATTTACTGTATAACAATGTAGACATTGGCTGTAGCACCACTATTAGGAGAATTGTCACTATATTGCTGTGAAGGTAATTGCATGTGTTTTTTGAGAAAATAAAATAAATTATCAGCAGCAACAATAGTTTTTACCTGGTGTATCTACCCAGCCTGGATGCATCGCAGAGAAGTGGATGACTGGGTTAGCTTTGGCCCACTGTTGTGTCAGCACCACCTGCTGTCTCTGAGGAGGAACAACACATGGGTGCCTCATCTTAGAAATGTGCCTCTACAGTATTAACTCCTGCTGTAGATGTATTGTGCATTAATATTTTATGTTTCTTTTTTTCTGTTCAACCATATTACATAGACAGATGAAGTTACTAAGCAGGGAGAACTCCAACACGGACAAACGTGTCCTACAACCTGGATTACGTTCTCCTCTCCTACCTTGTTCTGGGCGTAGACCATGACACCATCAAAGTAGCCCTTCTCTGACTGCAAGTCATCAACTCTGAGTTTCTGGACCAGCATGCCTCCCGAGGACACAGTGATCTAACCGGCAGGGAGAAAAGAGGCACAGTGTGCTAATACAACAGGCACTACAGTCTGGACAAAAGTGGCTTTATGCTGTCCACGTGATGCAGATGAGCACTGTGCCTGTGTGTGGGTTCATACCACCCTTGGATCCCGGCTCTTCTGTAGGAGTGGTATAAGACTCTGGGTGAGTATATACATCCCTAAAGAGATGGAGAAAAGTCTAAATTTAAAACTGCTCTGTGTAAGGCGGCATGGCACTCGATTACATCAGAGCGAGGTCTCACCCATAGTGTTGGTGGCAAAGTTCATCTCCAGGCCCTCGGCATTCACTTCTCTCTTGTGCACCATACACCCTGCGTTGTTTATCTGTCAAGCAAAAGTGATAGAGAAGTCAGATCAAACAGCAACAACATTATCAGTTCATAAAGACAGATGTGGGATGATTAAAGGAGGTACCTACCAACACATTTAAAGATGGATACTGCTTCTTGAAGGCCTCTGCAAACTCCCACACTTTGCGTATCTCTGACATGTCCACAATATGGACGTATACCTCCTAGAATAACCAGAGTAGTGTCAGTCTCTCTCTCATAAATCATGGGATTTGTCACTTTTTTTCCCCCGATTTAGTGTTGGGCATGTTCAAGGTGAACAACACTCACCGTGTTCTCAGATTCACTGACAATGTCCTCCTTTGCTTCTTCTGCTTTATCTTTGTTCCTACACACCATGTGGACTGTCCCACCTGTAAACAAAGCATCAACGTTTATTTTCTATCAAAATAAAGTGCATGGCAGAGAGCATATCTCTCCAGTATCTTACCTTTCTTGGCTATAGCCATGGCTGTTGCCCTGCCAATCCCACTGTTGGCTCCGGTGATCATAAAAGTCCTCCCCACAATGGACACCTCCAGGTCTCGGGGCTCAAAGTCTTTAAATGCCGTCTCATATCCCTTCCTAAAAGCACACGGAGAAAACCCTAATCAATATGTGTTGTGTCTTCATGTCTCCACATTTTAGCTTCAGTGCAGTCAAGTGATGTCAATGTCATCCTCAAGATACTTCAGCTGTCAATGGGACTATTGTAAGTGTACATAAAGGCAAGTTTGTGTGTTTGCCATACGGCGATCAGACCTTTGATATTCCTCTCTTTAACAGTCTTTAGGCTTAAATAAATTACATGGATGACATGAAATACATTTTACATTCAATAAACTCTTATATTTAGACAGCCAACATGCAGGAATAACAATGTATATGCAGGAATAACAATTTATACTAGGCTGTATACACTGACTGACAGCAATTTCTTTGGGCCTACATGTCTAGATGAACTATGTGAGGACTCACCTCGTATATTGATGGAGTCCATTCAAAAACCAGACAGCATTTAGGTACAGAGACATGTTGTCAAGTGAGTATCAATCCCAAGAAGTGCTCCAGTTTGCCAGCCTGCTCGCCCTGTCACCCGCTGTGACGGATCAGAATCACATGAAGAAGACAGAGAGGGAGCACGTGCTGCTCTCTGCCGACACCGCACGGGAATAACACTTAAACACTGATAATATTAGTAAAAGTGTAATCAGCTCATTCAATAAAAGTGCTCTGAACCAATCACGTGGTCGATCTTTAAAAGGTTTGTGATGGGTGGCAACTCTGTAACACAGATAAAACAATAACCAATCCAGATGCGTGTGAGGTGCGGTGACGCGTCCCGCAGGCACCGCTCCCCCCCGGCTGCCGGGAGGGCGGAGTTAACCAACTTTCACACTGACTGTGGCGAACGACGGACAGATATGTGTTCAGCGGGACTAGTTGACCCTTTGTAAGGGTTAAAGTGTTTCTGTTTTTGTTTTAAACGTTTTACTCTTTTTGACAGCGTGTATAGCCCTTAACGCAGCGTCAACATGGTAAGTGTTTTGTGGTAGTTTTGTCTCCGCATGACTAAGGTAGCGTCAGGCTGTTCACCTGTTGCACCTGTTGTCGCTGACAGGTGGCTAAAGCTAGGAGCTACACCTCCACACTGCTGCACCTCCACACTGCTACACCTCTACTCCACTTCCGTTTACACCCTGAGGCCTGTTTGTTTGGTCAGGCCGCCATGCAGGGGCTGTGTTATGTTTCTGTTGTGAGCTTTAGTGTGTGTGTGTTTTTTTTCTTTTTCTTGTATTCACTTAAAGGCGACAGCCGGAAGTAAGTGTATGTAACCGGTCCCCTCAGTTAAACCGGTTTCGTCACTTTCAGTCGACTCCTGCCCTGGTGGCAGTTTCATGCTTTCCATATTAATTTGCCTATGGGCCGACACAGAGGATGCACAGCTAGACATGGCAGCATTGGAGCTGGTTGTAGGCCTACTGTTTAGTTCTTTTTTCTAGAAGGCTATAATGTGGTTTTGTGTGGTTTTATAATCCTGAAAGCTGTCTAGCTGTGTTGTTGTTGTTCTGTCCACTTTACTGGGAAAAACAAACCAATTGAACTCTGACATTTTCTTAATTCATCAAATCTATGTTGGGTAATATGTTAAATCCTTTGATTACAATCCTAAACAGCCTTTTACCATGGCTGCAGCTTAACAACACATGGGAAATGTCTGGTGCATTATAAAGTTCGCACTTTCTTATAATTAACTCTGATATATTGGCTCGTTTTGGGTATTTTTTCCGTTGTTTGTGAAACATTGCATCTCACATGAGTTTAGAAATTATCCCTGCACGGGTGGGTCTGTGAGGGTTGAATAGGAGTTTTCACTTTGCACAGATATTCAAGTCAATTCCACTTTAAATATTTAGGCCCATATTACACATTTCACTCAGAGGTGCGACACAACACACCACCATCTTTAGGCCATTAATTAAAAAAACAAAACAATCCATTTATTGTTATACCCTCTCTTACCTCACTGATGAGAGGAAGACTTTAAGGAAACAGTGAACGTGTGATTCCAATAAGAGATGTTAATTCAATGTCCATTTTGATTCATAGCCAAATCTATTTCCATTGCTGTAATCTGTAAACATCCAAAACCCAACTCAAAACTACCTCTTTCTCAATTGTTTGTTAATTTCTGCCTGTCAAGCCAGTGGAGTTACTCTTTAATGAACCATGGCAACAGCAAACCACACGTTTTGGTTTGTGTTAGAGGCCAGTTAATAATGTCCTCTGCAAAAACTTTGTGCAGACGTGTGCTTATTTGTTCATACAAGTAATCCCCTGGGTTTGTACATGCATCGCGATCGCCCCTCTGACGCTGTGATGTGTCTGTGTTAGATGCGCTTCCTGCTGCTCTTCAGTCGACAGGGGAAACTGCGTCTGCAGAAGTGGTTCACGCCCATGACAGAACGGGAGAAGAAGAAGATCACCAGGGACATGACCACCATGGTGTTGTCACGGCAACCACGCTCCTGTAACTTCCTGCACTGGAAAGACCTAAAGATTATTTACAAGAGGTGGGTGCTGCCCCCGCATGATTAACTAGTTAACATTTCTTCCTCTGCTTCTGAAGCAGCAGGACTCCCAGGCTATTTTCTACTCGTATTTACACCTGTTGTGTCTATATATATATATATATATATATATATATAAAATGTATAACTCCTCTGTATAAGAGCTGCAAATATTAACTATTCATTTCATAGTTTTCAACTATTCAATTAATCGGCTATCCACTATTTTGATAATCAAATTTATCGGTTTGAGTAACTTCAAGGAAAAAAAAGTCAAAATTCTCTCTGGTTTCTTTAATCCTCTATGATAGTAAACTTAGTATCTTTGAGTCGTGGACAAAACAAGACATTTGAAGACAACTTGGGCTTTCAGCAACGCTGATCGACAGTTTTCACCATTTTCTGACATTTTATAGACCGAACCACGAATCGATTAATCGAGTAAACAACGACAGATTAATCTACAATGAAAATAATGGTTAACTGCAGCCCTATAAGTTGTGACTGTCACCTTTTCTTCAGGTATGCAAGCTTGTATTTCTGCTTGGCCATAGAGAACCAGGAGAATGAGCTGATAGCCCTGGAGGTTATTCATCGCTACGTGGAGCTGCTGGACAAATACTTTGGCAATGTATTTCGTTGTGTTTCACCCTCTTTTATTGAATATGCAAGTGTAGCTTGAAGTGTAACTGTTGAAATGTGATGGTAGCTTAAACCTAAAAAATAGCATATTAAGTGTTAAACTAGGCTGTAAATATCATATCAAATATTTACAGGCTTTTTACATAAAGTAAAAATGTAATGAATCTAAGGACATTATGCACTGTTTTTATAATAATGGCAATAACCTCCTCAGGTGTGTGAGCTGGACATAATCTTTAACTTTGAGAAGGCCTATTTTATCCTGGATGAGTTTCTAATGGGGGGCGAAATACAAGAAACCTCCAAACAAATGGTCAATCGCTCTATTGAAGCCTCAGACATGTTACAGGAGGTGAGATGCGCTGGCGCACACACACACACACTACACAAAACAACACAAGGCGTGGCTTGCATCTGTGGTGTGTGAGCATGTAACATCTGTTGACTGGCTCAACATAATTAAAGAAACGGTGACATGTTTTCAATGTAGTTTAGTGTTGATTGCATCTTTTTTTTTAATTTTTTGTTTTATCTCATCTGTGGTTTATTTCGACAGACTTAGAGGAAATTGGTTCTTTATAACACTTCATGAATCAAGCTCCAGTATGGGAACTTGTTTCAGTTTGTGTGTGTGTGTGTGTCTGTGTGGGGCGAGTAGTCGGCGTCATAATGAGTTCAATTAACAGTGGTGCTAAGTCCCTGGTGTGCCTTTCTTTCTTAAAGCTTGTAGACTTGTGTATATTAGCTTATTAACTAGGTTTGTATAGATTTGTGTTTGTGCTGCTGTTTTCCTCGCCTCCTCTGTGTGTGTGTGTGTGTGTATCTCTCTCTCTCTCTCTGCCAGTGTTATTGCGAGTGAGAGACAGATTTTCCTGGAACGTGGCGTAGGTTTAGTGTTTGGCTGATGCTTCCCGCTCTCCCTAGGTTCATGGCTCTGTGTGGTACAGTAGTTAACTGGGTGTGTTGTTCTGTGCTTCTGAGTAGGGCTGACTAACACTTTTTAATCAAGAGTTGGATTACGTGCAGCGTAGCCTCCTATTCATTTTGACCATTATCGCTTCAGGGTGACAGCAGTGAGTGGTTTGAGGTGGAGCTGTTTGGATGACCTTGAATATGGACAGAAAGGTTAGATGTTCTGCTTGTGTTAGTTAGTATGCTCAGCACTTAATAACGCCGATGTGTGCCTGTGAATATGAATTGTATTCTTGTGCATTTTTCTTTTATTTTTTTAAACTAAACTCTTTCTGCTTTTTTCTAGACCATGGAGGAGTATATGAGCAAACCTGCATTTTAACCCGTGGAAAAAGGACTGTAGGAAGAGCGGGGAGGAATACAGGAACCAAATATACTACTGTGTACGAGTCGAAGAAGTTTCTGAATATGGATATGGAATTTACTTCTATTGAACATTTTCAAAAGGCGAAACAGGCATATTGAATGTCTGCTTGCACAAAGCTTTGCTGCAATGTAACTGCATTTAAGTCTTATATTTGTTCAGAGTCATGCGCTCAATTGAAGGAAGGGGGAGGGTTGTTTTCACATTGATTGCCGTTTTAAAATTGTAAATCAAGTCGCAATAGGATCTGGGATGTAGAAATTGATTTAAGTTTTATGAATGTGTTGATTTTTTATTTAAATGTATTAATATATTGGTGAGTGACTCAATTCCAAAACGCCACTAATTGATTTTGGTAAAATATGCAGTTAATATGAATAAAATAAAAAAACTAATCTCAGTCTCAAACAAAAAACAACATATTTCAACAGATTGCAGTGAGACTGTTTATGATGACTTTCTTACTGTTTTTAATCTGTTTAGCCTATTTCACATATGTGGGTGTGAATATCCCTATTTTTTATCATGTGCAATTTATGATGTTGGATCTTATAATTAAAATATGTATTTTGATAAGCAGTCTACTTTTGAGTAATACTTTTTTTTTTTTTTTTTTTACCATATTTGTGTATTTGAAATTCACCAAACTTCATGGAATTTAGTGTTTACTAGGATCAAAATGATTTCTAAAAAAGAATAAAAAAATTTAAAAAAAGCTTTCCTAAAAACAACTTCCCCTGCTTCCTCTTATTGTAAACTCTGACTGTATAGTGTATTGTGTGTTTTTAATAAGGCAACACAACTCAGCAAGAAGAAAAATAATACAGCTGATGCTTTATTCATCTGTGATTCATCACACATTATTGAACATGTACAAAATGGTTTAAAAATGAGCATACATAGCACAACCACTGGTAGGCCAACAATACAGAGCTTCGCAGTATGAAAGGGTTGGAAGGCAGGCGACGGTCTGATATTTAGACTTGGAAATAATTATCCATAATAATAACAATAAATCCACTAACCCTGAATATATCACGAGTCACAACAACACTCGTTCTCAGCCCAGCACATAATATTCCTATAGTACTCCTGTCTGTATTCTGTATACTTGTGTTAAGGCCGAGTCAGCATTATACTTTATAATTTACAGATATATTCACATAATAATTGTAGTTGAATAGTTTGACATGGATGAAAAATAAGCGTTTTTTTTTTTTTTTACCATTACTCAGTTGATTATAATTGAAAATATAGGCCTGTTTACAAACACCATTAATGTAAACAAACTTTTAACAACATCACAAAACTTTAATAACTTGGATTTCATTGTGATTTGATATTAGTCGATGTATTAATTGGCAATTTGAGAGTGACAACAAATGAAAAGTGTTGATACATTTTTTTTCTCATTTATGCACGGATTGAACCTTTAATCTCCTATGATATCAATATAATATTTCTACAATGTTCTTGCAGCAAGTAGGGACTAGTATATATTTTAAAAATGTTTTGGACCTGTAAGATTGCTATAGTTCATTTTCGTTAGGGTGATATTATTAATACCAGCTATAATATAAATTTGTAAACTAGATCACGTCCACCAAACTTTTTTTTTTTGAGACATTATAAATACTATATTCATTTCGTGCGTCTTGCAGGGCATCAGGCTACATCCCAGCCACAGTTTTTTCACGGTGCTCCTCTTCCTTTACGGTCTGTGGAGCCGAGGTCTTGGCCGTTATCTCCTCTTTCCCCTGCATCTCTGTGGGCTCAACATTCTCATCTGTGGCCACCTCGGTTTCCCTCTTGGCCACTGGCCTCTTTTCAGTGTCCGCTTGCCCCAAGTAGTCCTTCATGACCCGCTCGTACAGATCGTAGGGGAACTGTCCCTTCAGCTGCGCCAGGGTGTCCCGCTTGCTGATGGGGTTGGGGTACTCTGTGAGGATTTTGGCCGCCAGGTAGGTCGTCACCTCGTCTTCCACATCGCCATCCTCATCTTCATCATCAGCGACATCAGACTGACGTTTCAGCGGCATCTTGTTGAGCTCGGATAAAAAGAGGTTCTCCCTGCGCCCGGCGGGAGGAGGGATTTTAACTGGACCTGGTTTTGCCACAGGATTGGACGCTACTGGGATTCTGTCCGAGGCGGGGGGTGTCTTCATGGGCCTCTGCACCACGGGATACTCGTTACTGATAGTCTCTACGCCGATGATGTCTAAAAAGTCCTCTCTGTCCATGTCCTCGGGGACGGGCTTGCTCTTCACTGGGAGTCTGCGGCTGTAGTACCTGATCTTTGGGGTCTGGCCGGTCGTGTAGCGAGATGGGGCTTGGGGTTCCCGGTGGAGCTTCCTGAGCTCCTCTGTGAGCAGCATGTCGATAAGGTCCTGTGGAGGGACGTGGAGCTTCAGGGAGAGCTGCAGCAACTCCTTCAATGTCCGAGGATCCACGATGGAGGGGCGGATCAGTCTCTTCCTTTGCTCTCCGGTCGTATCTCTCTTCTGCGACTGGTCGCTCATCTCCAGGACCTTCAACAAGTAGTAGTCTACCATCTTAGTGTCATCATCAGCCTCCTCTTGGTTCTGGCTCGCCCGGCGTTGCATCTCCTCCCTCTCTGCTTCCTCCTGCTCACCGATCGCCCTGTCCATCTCTTCGTGGCTCCCGTTGACCATCTCCTCCGTCTCCTCCCTCTCCTCCACGGGGACCCACTCCTCTCCTCCGGCCACGTCCTCGTACGCCTGGCTTCTCAGGCTGAACCCGTCCTCTTCCTCGTCATCGTCGTCCCCGAACACGTCTCTCTTCTGGCCGCCGATCGTAGGCATCCTCCCAAGCTCTTCAAAGATGGAGCGTAAGTTGGCAAGGCTTTGGGGTGTGTATTGCTCATCCAGGTCCTCTGTGGCCCTCTTGGAAGCGTCTGTATTCTCCTCGTCCTCAAACATCAGTGGGTATTTCTTGTGGGGTCGGGGGAAATTACCGTAGTCTGCAGGTGCGCCCTCGGGGACTTCAGTGTCTTTGGTGCGGTGCCTGTGCGTGCGGCGGTCGTTCCTGGGCGCCGAAACGGGAGCAAGCTTCGGGTCTTTCCCAGCACGATCCTGGAGGGACTTGAGCAGGGCTTTCATCAGCTGCTCGGCGGTAATGTCCTGCCTCTGCATGCTGGGGGCTGGCTGACGGTCCCCGGGACTCTCGTCCTGCTGCGAGGCGAGCTGAAGCAGGACCCTGAACTTTTCCACTTCGTCGTAATCCGCGGGTACAGGTCGGCCCCCGTTCCGCTGCTTCAGGTTCTCAATGTACTCCAGGGCTTTGATCATGTCGGAGCTGGGTGGGTAGGCAGCCGGCTGCCCCTCAGTCTCCCCGCCTCGGAGCCTGTAGTGGCGGGGGAGAGACGCAACCTGCACGGTGCATCCATGGAGCAGGAAGGCGAGCAGGATCACGGCTCCCCCCGCGGGCAACTTGTGGTGGAAATGCAGCATTATAGGCAATTTATTACCTGCAAATCAAGAGAGCATAGCGTGTTAGTGAAGGAATTGAAAAACAAAATGAGCCAAATCCACGTTTCAATTATTTTGACCAAAAAAACGTACTCGAAAGCAACGGGCATAAATGTGCGTGAGTCTGTTTTTATCCGGGATTTGTATGCCTATTAGAGAGTTACGCTCCGCAAATTGAATGATAAGATGCTGCGCGCGAGGAGATACATTCACATCACTGGATGAGTCATTCCCTGCGTTGTTATGGGCAACCCCAACATCCGATTCCCCCATAACAGCACAATCCTTTATTTAAAAAAAAAAACAAAAACAAAAAAAAAACCTTCTCCTCCTCGTTTTTCACGATAGTAACAACAACAACGCATTGCAATCATCGATTGTTGAAGATGCGGGTTTCATCACATTGGCAAGTGTCGAGATCTGTGAAAAGCGAATGTGAAAAACAACCACCGTCTTTTAATCTTAGGCAACTGGCTATTCATTTGAACAAAAAAAAAAAAAAAAAAAGAAAAGAAAAAAGATTAAAAACGTACACAAAATACGTGTCTTACCTTTGGCAATGGAGCTCAGACAGCAGTGAAGGTGTATGGCATCTCCTCAGAAGCGGTGCTGTTCTCTTCTGTTTTCAGCACTTGGACAGCTCCCCTCGTTATAAGAGGCAACACCTGACCACCGCGTCATCGCACAACACACGCAATAGCCGGTCCAAAAAAAAAAAATCCATATAAATGATTCAGGTTTATGATATGGCATACTAAAAAGCTCGCTGCATTTAAAAATACTCCTCTGCACTGTCTGAAAGAGCTTTAAAAGTCTGGGAGCAGATGTGTTGACTTCAGGACTGCTGTCCACGTCTCACAAAGAGCGATACGTGTATGTGGATTCTCGTGCATGTAAACTGTCCACCTTGCATGAACACATTTTGCATTAAAATCTTTTATCCGAGGACATGTTGCTTTCCAATGTATGTAAACATCAACATTTAGGCACCAATGTGACGAGACTATATGCCATCTTAAAAATATATCCCACATGTACCAGGCATTAGATTTCACACTGACACAGAAACCCTTTGTCATCTTGGTGTAAACAACATGCAGTTTTACCATCAGTACCACCCTCATGGCATTTGAAGAGTTAAACCCTCTAGCGATGACTCACAGGCTAAAACCACCGCGGAGTTGCTGTCGCAGTTCACCCCCCCCCCCCCCCCCCCCCCCCCCCCTCCACCCCATCTGACAGAGACGGTGATAAACACCCTCCTGTCGGCAGCCAACGCTCCAGCATTCCGCAGGTCGACAAGATAAAGGGGCCACAGCAGGCACCTTCCGATGAAAGGTCAGGGATGGGTGGTGGCAGAGTTTATGATGAGAGCCAAAGCTCTCATCATAAACTACTAAACACTGCTATCATCCTGTAAACATCTGTGGTTATCATCAATAAATGGCAAATAACGCCAAAATAAGGGTACTGACTCAGCCCCATTTAGACTTCATTTGAATCCCTTTCTAGATGCAATTTCTCTGACAAAACAAAGGTGAGAAGGCTGAATTGTCTTAGGAGTTATAGACTTATTTTTCTTGGGAGAAAATCAAATAGCTCGCTGTTTTAAAGATATAGAACAACAATTTATACACATGCATAGCTGGATCCAAGTAGCTTAATGTTTGAAAGGTAATAACTATTCACTATTCACATTCCAGTACTCTTTTTTCATGCTTTTAATGCAAACAAGCCAACCAGATGGCCAGTCAAATACATTAGGATCATTTTATGCTCCAGCAATATCTCAAGTCTCCTTTATAACTTCTAAAGTGATTCTAACTATTGCTCTCAATGTCCTCTGATACCCCATGCACATGAGTGCTTTTCCAATTTCAGCCCTACACTAACTAGCCCCCCCCCATTTTCATTGCACATCTAATTGCGTCTAATGTGCCCCTTATTTATTTCATGTTGTAATCCTTTCACCTCCATTGGACGACTAAAAAGAAAAAAATTGCCCACTTAAAAAATTGCCCACTTAATCTTTTCACTTCAACCTCCGTGCCAAGCACACGTTGTGTCATCGCATAGAGGCAACGACGTTGGAGGTGCTTTTTAGTTCAATGTGCCAACAGCCGCCTGCTCTCCAGGAGAAGAGCTGCAGAGAGCCTCCTGACGTTAAGAGACACATCTATCTGCCTGCTGTGTGTGTGTGTGTGTGTGAGTGTGTGTGTGTGTGTGTGTGCGCAAAAGAGAAGGAGGAAAGGGAAAATAAAACTGAATCACAGATTGAGAGGCTAATAGAGAGAGAAGGAGAGGCGTGGTGTTTGTAAGACGCGTTGTATAATCCCTCTGACATCACATATCTCCATTCAGAAACTGCCTCCATCCTGAGGGACAGCTTCAACTCCGGAGGTCACGACAGCCAGCACACTGTAGTATCAATCATTTAAAGGTTACAATCTCTTGCGTGCCCATTAGGAGAGATGGATAATAGAATATGCTCAATGTCTGCTATCAATTTAAGTGAAAATGAACACTCTCACAAGAGCTATTTGAAGATTAACTCATTGTTCAAGTCATTTTATGGCCAGGCCGCTGACTGATTAAAATGTCATACTCTTTGGAAAGATTAAGGGAATATTTGTCCAGCTCAAGGGCCCTTTCATTTTGGGTTGTGTCCATTAACAGCCAGGAGCACACTGAAGCGTAGAAACACAGGCACACACACACTCACTGTATTTTTCTGTCTCAGTCGGAAATGCTGAAACGTTGTGCTTTTTCCACTGCTAAAAATAACTTGTCATATGGTTGCTGCGATGTGTGTGAGTAAGCTATTATGCACCACAACAAACAAACAGAAATGCATTTTGAAGGGGTTTGGTATTTCTTTAAACTTACCTCTACCAGTGTCTAAGTTATGGATCAGTTAGGGGGGGAAAGTCCTGGCTGGTGGTTAGATGGCCATGAAAGTCCACAGGTATGTCTTCATCCAGGGGTGGAACAAGTATTCAGATCCTTTGCTTAAGTAAAAGCACCTGCACAATAATGTAAAAATACTAAAAGTCCTTTATTTAGAAACCTCTTAAGTTAAAATACATAAGCATTATCAGCAAACTGTGCTGAAGCATCATGGTGAACGTACCCCTGTGGCTATATATTATTATATCTTACAATATAAGGTCATTAATACTGAATCCTCAAGGCATAAGTAGCATTTTACTGTTGATCCAGGCAGAGCTTACTTTAATAACTCTATATAATGTAAGGTCTAGTTTGATCTACAAAAATGCATTGTACTGTAACTTCATCATTTTGTATATACAATCTAAATCTACAGCCTTCAAATAAATGTATAGTAAAAAGAACATTTTCCCCCTGACATGTAGTGGAGTAGAAGTATAAAGAAGCATGAAATGGAAAATGGATTAGTACCTAAAACTGTAGGCCTTCTTAAGTAAATGTACTTAGTTAATTTCCAGCACTGAGTCTACATTGAGTCATGTGGCAAAGTGTGTGTCAGAGCACTGTGCAAAACAACACGATTCCTAATAAAATGTTCTCTCTTGAGGTTTCACTGTACCAATCCAGGTTTACATTTCAATACAGTAAAAATAAAACAGAATTCGACTGAGGCCATTAAAAGACATTTCATATATCCATATTTGTGTGGAATCTTACCGTGTCCAAATTTCCGTCTGCCATCTGTCTATCTGTTGTTGTGTATGTTATCAGCCCCCCGGGCGCGATGAGGATTCAGAGTGATGGATCAGAGGTTTTCAAACTCAAATCCCAGCAGGTCGCTTCACCGGCTGAATCTGTGATTCCTCCCCGGGGCTTGTGATGTGCTGTCTGTGTGCATCGTTCCAGACAGACCTACACTTATTACTTGAGACATTAAAAACAAGAGAAACACTTCTAGTGATTGGTACATGTTATGTCCCTTTTCTCTCTCAATTTCTGTGTATTTATGATGAGAGCAGACAAGAGGGAAAATCATAGTAATTAGATCAAGAGTCCTTAGTGCCACGCTCGCTCTCTCATTGGCTTTGTTTCCTGGTTTATATTACGTTATTTAACTCTCTTCCTCTTCAAACAAGCTTTATTGCTGTAAAAGAAAACATTATTTATTGGCAAAGTATTGATGACATGAGTAGTCTTCTGTTGGTTACACAGTGGTATTGTGGCATTGTCTCCTTAAATATCTGCCGCTGTCTACACTACCTCCCTCCTCTTTCAGTCTCTAAACCCACAGGCAATTGGGACACTTCTGCTGCTTATCCACATGTCAATCACAGCTGCAGGGAGAGAACGATGTCAGCTCAACAACGGCGTGCGTGCGTCACAATGGCACAAAAGCACACGCCCATATGTTCACATGCATGCGCTCACTAACATTCAACTGTCAACATACAAACCCCCACACAGCCTCACAAAGCTGCATCTTGGGTCTTTCTGATTTTTAGAGTGTGTTCAGGTTCTTGCTTTGATACTTTATAAGCTCAGGGACCCATGATTCAACATTAACAAACTGCAAACCCTTCATCGTTTCAACCCTGGCTTTCTTCTTGGATGGCTTAACATTCAAACATGATGCTGTTACTCATGTACAAAATCAAATGAAGATACGCTGATCGCTATGAAAGAGAAAGAAAGGCGTCAAGGCCGCTTGTAGCCGTCCTTCCCCCGCGCCTTTGTTTGTTTTCCTCCTCACCTCTTCACCCCCCCATCACCCTGTCATGAGGCGGGGAGAGAATGGCACGCCTGTTGTCATGGCTCACCATCTTTTCAACCAACGTCTCCATGGTGACGCTGCCTCACAGCCTTTCAGCTGCTTCCACCATCAGCTCTTCCCACAGGTTGGTATCCTCCTCTCCTCCCTTAGTCGCTCCCTTTCTTAACATTTTCTTAGTGGCTTGCATTCATTACATTTCTCCTCTGTTGTACCCATCCGGCTCATCTCTCCCCTTGAGCCAATTACTGTGGTTAAATCATGGCCCCTGTCTTCAGGAGGCAGGTGGTTTCAGCCAGGAGCAGAGAGATGGGGGTGATTAGGACTGCAATGTATTGTCTGAGCCATTAGGACAGAGGAGCAGAAATGAGGATAGAAGTGTACTGTCTTGAGCAACATAGGGAGGAGAGAGGGAAACTGAAGGAGTGTATGAAAGGAATGAAGGTGGAGATTCTATACACGCTTAGCCTTTTGAAAAGGGCACATGTCCACCTAGTGCAACAGCAATGCAGCAGAAAACCAGTGGGAGTGGGCTAAATATCTCTTTATTAATGAGACTGAGTCCACCAGCTGAGCCGCTGTCATCTATTAATGGGCATCTTTTGATTTAATCCCAAGGAAAAGTTAGACATTTGGGACACACGTCACTTTATTGCGTATGGTAAACATGTATCTGGAGCCAGCAGCTGGTTAACTGAGGTTAGCATAAAAACTTTTGCGAAACCTTTGGAAACATCTAGCTGGGCTCTGTCAAAAGAAAGTCCAGATGAAAAACAATATGAGCAATCTTTGCTTTTACGGGTTTCATGTGCCCGATTATTTCTCGACCAGGAGCTGTAACTGTTGTCCTGGCAACTCAACCAGGAGAAGTCCAGAACATCATCCCCAGTAAAACGGTAATTTGTCCTTCTACCCTTCAGTTTCAGTGTGAGCATATTACCCCCTGTTTCCAGTCTCTATGCTAAGCTAACCAGCTACAAGCTGCATATTTAGCATCGAGTGGTGTCGATCTTCTCATCTAACTCTCGACAAGAAAGAGAATTCCTTTAGCCCTCAAATACACTCTTAAATACATGCTTTTAAAAAACTTTGAATACATGTTTTTTGTGGACATTTTGTGCCTTTATTAGATTAGACACTGGGAAGATGACAGGAAAAGGCAAGAGAAAGATTTGGAATAATAACAAAGGTGCCCTGCCTTCACTGCCAGGGGGTCCGTGAACATTCATTTAAATTACCTTTTCATCGTTCAGCAAATAATATTTACATTTTGAAATGTATAATTTAATATATTACTTTCTAATCTAATCTACTCTTAGAATCTGGAAATATGTCTAATATATCTCTAATATCTTTCTTCTAATATTTGTCTAATATATTCCCAATGCATTTCTCTTGTGTTGTTTCTTCACATAACTAAGACCATAGCGGTGTAAAAAAAAAAATAGGCTATGACAAATTATTCCAAGTGACATACATGGTTCGATCCTCGGGGTGTAGCCTCTATCTTATAAGGGGTCCTTGGCTGAAAAAAAAATGTGAGAACATCTGCCCGAGAGCATCAGAATCAGAAAACCTTTATTCGTCCCACAGCGGGGAAATTTACAGCGCCAGAGATCTTCATGCTTTTCAACCTTCTCTACATTAAAGTCACTGTTCAGTCACATCTTGCCTCCACCATCACAAACCTGATTCTTTTTATCTCTCGTCATATCAGCACCCATTCCTCAATGTCTAGCACTATTTCCTGTCTAAACTTATCTTCAGCTCCTTTTACCGCTCTGCTTCCCACTAACCTGTCAACCTCCATTTTTATCATTAATATCAAACCTCCTGAATTTTCTTTAACTCTGTACATCTTAATGGCTGCAAGTGTTCACCCTGGTGTTCTGACTCACCCCCCCCCCCCGCGCGTGCATGAGAGCACATGTGCACAGATTATGTTAGTGTCTATGGCAGGAGATGCAGCGTGACTCACTGGCTGACGTCATCAGAGGCAGGATGTGTTTTTTTTTTTTGATGAAGGAATCTTGTCAATGAAGAGAGCGGAATGAGAAACTGAATAACCCAGTGATAATGCAAATATTTGCAGCAAGACTGATACAAATGATCATACTAATTGGGTGCATGTAACAGCCTTGCGTGTTACTGTGGCGATGCTCTACCTTCGTTAAAGTCTGCCACCGCTCCTCTATCTATCACCTCTGCATCACTCTATCTGGCCATTGTCTGAATGTGAGGCTGCAGGGAAGTGTGCGTTTTTGCAAATGTGTAAGGATATTGGTCACATAACAGCTCAGATAGATACTGTATATCTGTTATCATACCCAAAAACTCAATATGTCTAATTATTATGTACGCCCACATGTTACCAAGCAGTTGTCTCTGCAGTGTGGCACACCCAGCAAGATTGTTTTTATGTGAAATTTAAATATGCTCTTTCTCATGCGAATGCTGTTCTATTTTTGTCTCCCCTCCTTTTCTTCACAGTTCATCCTCTCATCTTTCCATTATGTTCAGTCTCATTCATCCACCCCTCTCCTCCCCTCCCCTCCCCTCCCCTCCCCTCCCCTCTCCTCTGCTTGTTTTCCAACCTCCTTCTCTGCTTTGTCCCTCCCTCCTTCCCCCTTTTCTCCTCTGGTGCTTCATCTCTGCGGTCTCTCCCTCCACCACTCCCTGTCAGCGGTGCGATGATGCTGTCCTGGCCGCCCCCCAAACCGCTTGCCCCCTCGCTCCTCCACCCACACACTTCCCTCCCTCCCTCCTGATGCTATAAATACCCAGCATCGGTGAGTCATCGCCCAGACATATCGGTTGCCTCTCCCTTTGCCTCTCCATCCTTATCCTCACCCCCCACCCCCTCCCCTTTCTCTGCTCAAGCTCATTGCCAGAACTCACACATTTTCCCACCTCCACTTTGGCCCTCACATCACGATGACCCAGCTCAGCTAAGTCGGGGCGTGTGCCTGGCATGGTGCAGCCAGTGTTACTGAGTGCTGCCAAAGGTCAGCTTGACACTAAACAACAAAATCAGCAGGAGTGCGCACAATATGGGAAACACAGCCAACCAAAAAAGTAGAGCATCACATTCACCAACTTTTAATGAGGTGACGTAGCTTCAGAGGAACATAAAACATTGTTCTGTATCCGCTCGTTCCAGCTGCTGTATCGCAGAAAAATGTGAAATGAGTGAAATACTAAAATAAAAGATTGCAACAGTAAATCAAAAGAAAAAGTCTCGTGTTTTACCTTTTGCTATATTTCAACACAACATACTTGGTTTCTTTGCATACCTTTGAATATGGATTGCAATTTAAATTGGGGAAATGTGTGTAAAAAAAAAAAAAAATACAAAATACAGACACTTTAGGGAGCTACTTTACTTACATAGGCGACGTTTTTTAAAAGAAAGGGCAGCAGAGAGAGAAAGAGGGAAGCTCACCTTTTCCCCTCCTGTCTTAAACATCTACAATTTATGTAATCAAGCCTCCTCCCTAATGTAGCGTGTCTTACATATCATTTTAACTGTCCAGTGTCATATCTCACTCACAGTCCTCACTGTACCACCATCTCTCAGCCCAGTAATTATTCTCTCAGTTTTCTCCAGCTACCACCCACCTCTCCAGAGTTATGAGGCAGCGCCGGTTCAGCTCCACTCATCCTTGGGTAAACTCCAATATGGCTTATTGGCTCACACCGGAGTGTGCGTATAAAGCACAAACCCAGATAAAAGTTTTTGCGCACTTCTGAGTCATAAGTAGACAGGAAGAGGGAGCAAGCAAGGGGCGAGAGGGAGACAAGGGAAAAAGAGAGAGCGAGAGAGAGAGTAGGAGACAGGAAAAGTTGAAATAAAGTGTCACAAAGCAAAGAGAAGACAATCACAGATACGCACACACGCACGCACTGGAAGATGTCCTTCACAGTTTCTGGCTGCCTGGTGCTGCTGTTGTTGTCTTTGTGGTAGAGACACACTGTGTGTATGTGTCTGCGTCAGTCAGTGGGCTAATGAAGGGAGCATTATGCCTCTGACGCACTCTCCAGTCCCATAGGGTTGGATGGAGGGAATAGAGAGGAGAGGAGGAGTTAGAAGAATCACTCATCTCTCTGTGGTTTTACAGCTACTGTTTTATTTTAAATGAAACGCAAAAGCAGCACAGGCAGAACCATCTTGCAGGTCTTTAAGGACTCATGTTCTTTCAGATTGATTTCACGCGAGAGGTTTGTTGTTGTCAATGTTTTCCTTCTCAGACACATGAATACATTCTGTTCTTATTTTCAGTCAAACGTTTCCTAGCCTCGAACCTCGAAGCTGTGAAGCAGATTATGACAGCACAAATCAAATGACTCAAAGTGAGAACAATTTGCTGATTACAGCTGAGAAAATTTGTCCTTTAATCAGTCGCCTGAAAAATGATGTTTAACATTTTTGTTTTGTTTTTAAAGCTTCTCAGATGTGAATACTTGCTAGTTATTTTAGTCTTCTATGATAGGAAACTGCATTTTTTTTTTTTTTTTTGGTCAGACAAATCAAGCAATTTAAATATGTGAACTTGTGCTCTGGGAAACTGTGATGATTTCAATATAATCTGACATTTTACAGTCCAAACGATTAATCCAGTTAATTGAGAAAATAATGGGAGGACGAATCAATGAGAATAATCTTTAGTTTCAGCTCTATAGCAGAAACCAAACACTGATATAAGACCAGGGCCTGATATCCAACATAAATTGACCATCTTTATCCTAACACTTTGCAAAAATGCTGGACTGTAGCTCAGTCCGACGCATATGACAGCAGGATAACCGCTGTGCACGGAAGGCGCAGGGGGCCAAGCTTCGTCCTTTGATAAATAAAATGATTTACAGGTGTGGAGCCGAGGTCTGCATGCTGTGAAAAAAAAAAATGACTACGTGACTCTACCTGAAGGAAAGAAAAAACACCTTTGTTTACTAGCTCTGATTGAAGGTCGACTCCTAGGACTGCATGTTTCATTTGTGTTGGCGTACCACACAAGTCTTTCACAAACCACTTCCACTCAAACATGCACAGACACACTGGACGTTGTTGCCATAGAAACTCTGGTTTCAGGATGATTCTAATCAAGCTGCTGATCGCATCAGTCACACGTTGTACTTCGCAGATTACACACACACACATGCACACACACGCCAGCAGTAATTACAACACAAACGTTTTATTTTATTACATCATTTTCAAGGCCAAATTACAAATAAATAAGGAAGGAGACACTTGCAAATAGCCTGGCTCGCAGGGCCACTTAACCACACAAATCAATGTGGAGATCCCAAAAACTGGTCAGTAATAAAGATAATTAAATATAACAGGAGATTTTAAACCTGTACAATTATTGGTAGCTTGAATGCACTAGAATCATTGATTCCCTCCCCTCTCAAAGTATTTACAGTGCAAGTGAAAAACAACAGGAGTGGTCTTTGCACCGCCCCGCTGTCTTTGCCTTGCCGTTAGTTCAAATGGATGTAGCAGGACACAGCAACGTGTGCCATCGACAAAACGTGGGAAGTGCTTCACATTCTTAAGACCCCTGAAGACAGCTCATGTGTGTCAGAAGGCAACTAGCCGCCTCTAGCCAGGCTGAGGAAAAGCAGCAAACAGCACAGTAAGCTACCGACTTGCCACTAAAATGTCAAGAGATAAATGTTATACAAAACATGGAGAAATGACTTCCCGCTTTATCATGATAGTACTGTTTTTTATATAAAAAAAAAAAAATGTTTTACATGCTAAAATAACCTTTTTACGTTGACCTAGTAGACATCTGATAAGAGAAGTAGTTAGAGTACCTGACTGTACCTTTATTAATGTTAAATTCCTTTAGTACAAGCAAAGCAAGATCTGCATTACAAGAGGGCAGCTGTGGGAAAGATGTCACCCTTACAAAGGACCACTGACCAAACACTATTTAATCTTCTGCCCATAAACGTGAAGAGAAGAAAGAAAGACTGAAGCAAGGTTGTCACATGTACTTATGCTATTCAGATCATATCACCACCAATCTGAAAACAACAGTAATTAATGCATAAAGTATGTTACACATGAGCTCAAACAAATGGCCTTTTCATATAAATTGTACATAGTGTCATACACAAAAACCAATTTGAAGATACTATGAGGTCTGGTGAGTTTAAATGTATACTTACAATTAAATAATGACTGTATTGATAAAGGAATTTCTTCAGTTGTTCGAGTAGAGCGCGATCCTCTCATTTCTCTCAAATATATATTCAAGTGCTTTGGTACAGTTGCACACTTTTCATTATGCGGTTTCTACAATGCCCAATATTAAAATCTTTCACTTTACAGTCTTAATAAAGAATATTACATTGTTTAGCACAGTACGTTCAAAGGGGCTACATCTAGACTTCCGTCAGTGTCTCTCTACCATCCTCTTTATTCCTATGCGTGTGTTCCTACAGGTCTTCCAATACGAGTAACAGACCTAAACATTCATACACTACGGAGGGGCTGCTGTATGTGCGTTTTTTTTCCTTCCTACATACTTAAGTTTAAAATTTGTGTATAAATATTGCACATTCATTTTGTATTTCATAGTCATGAGTAAAAACAGACAAAAGCAACCGTAACTAGACCTATGGTAAAAACATAACATGATAACTGGGAGAGCAATGAAAGGCTAAACTAATGTAACTTTTTTTTTTTTTTCTACGCTGGGCAAAGCTCCCCTTGAGAACTGAGAGAGAAGAGATACGGAGCATTGGTCATGAGTGGAGAAATACGTGGCAGGGCTACGGTATGATCAGTGAACCAACAAAATATCCATTAAGACACAGGTTGGGGGGCATCCAGGGGCTGCTAAAATGGAAAAAATGTAAAGTCCCAATGGATGCCTTTAACAATTGATGTTTGACTCTACTGCAAAGGCCGAGAGCAGAAGGGAGACTGGGTCGCTTCTACTAGTCAGTAAACACACACTCAAATGTACAAACGTTGGGACACAATCAGAAAAAGGGAAGGAAAAGACAAAAAAAACAACAACAACAACTTGGAAACAAAGCGCATAAAAGTACTTTGTGTAAACAACTTGTCAATAATAAAAAACAAAACAAAAAAAAAAAAAAACAGGAGGATAGAGAAATAAAAGACCCTCAGAATATTACAACCATGAATGTAACAGTAAGAAAAAAGTAATAAAAAAAAATCTTGATGCTCAATCTCTCATGGCTTTGCACCACTGATTCCTCACACAAACAGAAAATACTCAAATGGGTTTCAAAGCTGACAAACCAAACATGAAGGAAACATAGCGACACCTAAAAAAAAAAAATAATCATAATAATAAATCATTAAAAGATAATAGAGATCCCTGCTTTGATTCCAACCTGAATGTTACTTAAAGCCCAGGAGGGATCCCTCTATCGGGCTCATGCTTCCCCATGTCCCTGCCAGGTATCTGCACTACAAGTCCACGACCATGCTGAAGTGGGCGAAGGCTCCAGAGAGCAGGGGAGGAGGAAGAGAAGCAACAGAGAGGGTGCGCTGACATTGATCCAGATATACATCGAGCCTCACATTTATTTCACTTCCGAGTCATACGGACGTCCTACTTCATGTCCTTCCTCGGTTGTCATAGAAACTCAACGGGGAGTGAGTGAGTGCGTCGCACCGGTTGGTTCAATTGTCTATGAGGGACCTTCTGTCTTTTGGTCTTGACAGAGAGCATTAAGCTGGATTCAAGAGTTGTTCCCCTCTTTTGATCGAAGCTGGTCACAGGGAAGCCGAGGAGGAGATGCATGAGATGCTTTGTGTGTCTGTAATAATGTGTGTGTGTGTGTGTGTGTTACCTATATCTAAAGTGTAACTGATCTCCAAGTATTCCTGGTAGTGGCTTCTGAGCTCCTTGTGTATGTGTGCAAGTATACATGTGTATGCGTTCTTTGTAGTGTGTTTGCATATGTTATTTTCCTCCGTACATTCTCTCAATGTCTTCCTGGTAGTGTGTTTTGATCTCCTTGCGTTTCAGTTTGAATGCGTCAGTCACCAACCCAGTCTCCGGAGTCCAGGGCTCCGAGCTCAGGCGGATCTTCTTCGGGATCTCGAACCGCTCCATTTTTGCTGGTTTGAGAAGAGCAGAAGCACGAGTCAGATTGTGACACATGCAGTGTAACACTAGTGCAAGTCTGACACAAGGCAGTCACCATCACACCCAGTCTGAACTGTCAAGTCATGACAGAGAGTAACACAACTTTGGTTTTGTTGAGAAGGCTTTGAGCCGACATTTTGCCTGAGTGCATACGCAGATTGAATATAAGCGAAGAAGACGGAAAGGCTTTTTTTTCCCCTACCTGCGAGGGCAGCTTCAGTAATGATGCGGAGGACCTCTTTCTCCATCTGGGAGTTATTGCACATCTCCTCCCATGTGCCCCTCACCTGCATCTGCTCCGCCAGCGCCATCAGCTGCTTGTGGTTAGGCACCACAAAGCTGATCACATACGACTGGTCACTGAAAAATGAGTAAGAGACATTTTCACCATTAGTGAGAGAGATATCTAAAGAAAATGAGACAGGAAATCAGAAAAAACACTGACTGAAATGTTGGTGTACTTGTTGAGGAACCTGGGAGTTAAACCTGGAAGAAACAGACTCAGCGGGACTTTGCGCAGGATTTTACCTGTTAGCATAGGCACAGATGTTGTCTATGAGTGAGCAGTTCTTCAAAACAGCCTCCACTTTTCCTAGAGAGACGTACTCGCCTGCCTGCAATTTCACCAGGTCCTTCTTACGGTCTGTTGGAAGAGAACACACTTCACAATCCTAGTAGATGCGACACTTGTAACACACACATGCACGACTTTGTGGATTTCTTACCAATAATCTTAAGGCATCCATCAGGGTGAACCTCTCCAATGTCTCCCGTACAGAACCATCTCTGGCCGCTCTCATCCACAAAAAAGTCCTCACAGTTCCTGGTTTTATTTTTGTAGTAACCCATCGTTACATTGGGACCGCCAATCAAAATTTCCCCCCGTGGGTTGGGCTTGTCTGTGCTATAGTAACCACCTGGAGGAGGACAAACCTGATTAGAATATCAATGCGCCGTTTGTTGCCTTCTCTAAAGTTGGGTTGTTGCCATTTGACTCACCCTCCTCCCAGTCTTTCAGTGTGATTTCTGAACAAACCAATGGAGCACCAACTCGTCCTGTGCTGTAGTCCCACACTGAAAAAAAAAAAAAAAAAAAAACACACGCAAAGACTCCTGGTAAATATAGGTAATAACTACAGATAAAGGTTCTTTTGCTTTTTGAATTTCCCAAAGGGTAGCGTTTCACACGAAAGTTACTCTCTTACTCTCACTGATGGTGCCAGCTCCGCAGGTCTCCGTCAGACCGTAGCCCTGCCCCACAGGGCAGCACAGGCAGATGTTCATGAAGCGCTGTGTCGCAGCTGAGAGTGGAGCTCCGCCAGAAAGCAGAACCCGCATGTTCCCTCCCAAGAGCGCACGCACCCGTTTGAACACCAGACTGAGGGGGAGGAGGCAGGCGAAAACAAAAACACACAGCATGGAGATGATGAGTGACTCCAACAACAACGCCAACAAAGACTGCCATTCAGATTATTATACACTACTAACGTACAAAGTTAATAAAGCTACATGGCGTCCAGATATTGACTCATACTGAAGAATGCCCTCTGCAAACACAATATCAGGATCAATACCGTCCAATGATTCACCTAAATACCTAACCCTTTTGTAAAGACTCCGTATTAACAGGAATTCACACTAGCTTTTGATTAGCCAGGTTAATGTTTGCTCATGTGTCACAGGAATATAATATGTTTTTACCTGTCACAGAGAGGCGTGCTGTAGCCCTTGGAGATCTGCTCCATCTTGTAGTTGTAGGCCAGCACAAAGAGCGTCCTCTGGAGTTTGCTCATCTCCTCCACTTTGGTCATCACATTCTTGTAGATTCGATCCATGATCTCCTACACACATCAGGCGAGAAAACTCTCACTTAACACTGTAAGTCTATAGTCTGTGGATGTTGTTTGTTATTGACTTGATTTAATGGTCTGACTGTATGATAAATAATGCTAGAGGCAATATTACTAATAAAACAGGTTTTTGCTGTAAAAAAAAAAAAAGAGACTTACTGGTACAGCAGCCATGAGTGTAGGTTTCAGCACACTGGTGTCCCCTTTACTGCCCTTCTTTATCTTGGTAGACTGTGAAAATTAAACAAATCGGTCAATGCTCAGTGACGTACTGACGTATTTTCCATCTCTGCAGGAGATACAGTGGACTTAGTAATATATGTGAACGTTGACTGCAACAAATACATTATGGCCACAAGGTGTGTGTGTGTGTGTGTCCGCGTGCTTTTATACACTGACCTGGTCAGCTAGAGTCTGAGGGGAGGAGTAGCCGATGCTACAGCCATGAGAGATGCACACAAGTTCAGCGCTGAGCTCTAAAACGTGCGCCAGCGGCAGGTAGCCAATATAGGTGTCTGATTCACTGCCAGCACAGAAATAACAGCAGGTTCATTTCCACAATAGACACAGAAGAGAACATAGTGATGATGGGAGCTGAGTATGTGAGGAGAGCTGGATAGTGTTTGTGTTTCTGAAGAGGAGAATGTGATGTTCTAGAGAGTTGCAGAACACAGGAAAGGAATGAGAGGAAGTGAATATGATATTGGCATACTTGAGGTTAGGGATTCGCTCAGCCATGCCAGTAATGCCAGCAATGATGTTGCCATGGGAGACCATGACACCCTTGGGGATGCCTGTGGAGCCGCTGGTGTACATGATGACCGCAATGTCCAAGGTCTCTGGCTGGCTGCGGTCCACTGCTACTGCGGAGACAGAAAAACAGTGGGGTGATTAGAGGAGAAATGGATCAAACACCAAAATAAATGTCATTAGTTGTAATAATAAAAAGGTATTATGAAACAGTACAGGCAAAACAACTGTATGCTATGAAACGTCTGAATATGTTTTGTACGGCAGCAAATAACAACTGTTTTAATTATCAATTAATTAACCAATTGATTTTTTTTAATTGATGTCTTTTCTCAATTAAAAGTTTAGTCTTTAAAATGTAAAAAGACCGTAATGCTTGTTTTGCTTGAACAACTATCCAAAAGCCAAATATATTTCATTTCCAATGATATAAAGCAGCACATTTATAATGAGAGTATTTGGAAATAATTCTTGTTTTCTATGTGGTTGTGAAGGAATTTTGGCTGCAATTATTTTTGAAAAGTTAGTGATGGTGTGTTTATAATATAATAATATTCCATGTTTGTTTTCTTCATCAAATACTGTAAGAAGGAAATCCTAAAAATGGCTCATCAATTCAAACATCATTTCCGTTTCTCCTCATTTTCCTGAAAAGTTAACCAATGTCATGGCGCCATTGGGCGTATGGCAAGTGGTGATTTGACCTCTTAATGACTCTGTCAAGCACAGCACATTACTCCAATTACACATCAGGGTGTTGGCTTTGTATTAAGCCTGCTTTAGTGCACTTCCATTTATTTCCCCTACAGATTAGAAAACCTTTTTAATCAAAATGCACAAATACTCACTATTGTCGGGCTTGGATCCCATCTCCTTCACAGCGTCCATGCTGTAGACCGTGATGCCTCTGGGGATGTTTGGCCAGCTTGTGGGTTTACTGTCAACTACAATGATATACTGCAGCCTCGGCACATCACACAGTATGGCCTTTGATGTGGAGTTGGATGCAGGAAGGTGGGAGAAGGTCAAATGAGAGGAAAATGTAAATATGCAAATAGACCCGAGCTTCTTATCAAGCCGTGATAATACACACAATCAACTACCTGTAATTCAGTTCATTTAAAGTGCACAGCCTTGCTCAACATGACTGAGAGTGATGATGGCAGCAAAGCAGGTACCTTGAGACGGCTCTGAAGCAGGTCTTTGCTTGTGATGATGTGCGTGATCTCTGTCTCGTTCAGGCCATGGGCAATGGCCGTGGGTCCCAGAGTGGCATACAGGGTCACAACTGTCGAATTAAAATGCAGTTAAGTTTGAGTTTCAGTCGTCTCAAGGGCTTTAATGTAGGCCCAAGATTGTCTGAACACACGGATATTCGTCTTTCTGTCACTCACGTGGGAAATTGTACATAAAGCAGGCTTGTGCTGCCACGATCCACTCTGCTCTGGTCTCGCAGAAGATGGCGATTCTACACTTGGGCCTCTGGCCGAGCGCTGCCAAACCGCTGCCAAAACACTTCGCTGCCTCGTAGGCTTCCTCGTACGACAGCCAGTTATAGTTCCCTAGAATTACCTGCACACATCATGCAAACGTAATATGGAAAAAGTCAGGATTATTTCCACATATTTCACCAAACAACATGAAAACGGGTGTATGTACATACATTCTACAGGCCTGCGTAGCTTCAGATTTTTAGGAACCTTCCACATTGATGGAATAAAAATGAGCCCCGTATATCTCGATCACAAAATAGAACAAGTAATACTAACACTGTTGAATCTGAAAGAGGTCTGACGCTGTTACCAGACATCATCATTCATGTGCAGTCAGTTAGCGCCATCTACAGGGCTTTTGCAGTCATGCAGGTGTTAATGAGGAAGCTCTCAGCTTCCACCCACATTCCTCACACTGTGCACAGTGGCAGGCTGTGCTGTCAACCTCACAGACATAGGTGAACTTCCTATCATCCCACAGACTCACCTAAAGCACATACAGTTCTAAACCTACATATGATGAGCGGTGCCACCCACTGATTTGACTATCTTTCCTCCCGACAACAGGACCAAACATTCAAAAAGAATAATGCAGGTGATACACAAGCACGTGTGCAAGAGTAACAGGAACAGGTCAGTGGCTTTCACCTTTTTGAAGACCTTGCCGTTAGGCTGGAGCTCATCCTCCTCACTGAGCACCTCCCTGGTGCCCAGACAGTCTCTCTGTGGAAACCGACTCGCAGCGTATTCAAACATTTTGTCCAGAGTGTCCACCTTGGGGTGCAGCCATGCCACCAGCTTCTCTTGGCTGTTGGTGGCCCTGTAAGGCCCTAACGGGAGTCCACTGACTGAGCGTGCCTTGATCCGGCGAGCCCGTTCCAAGTTTGTGCCGGCTCCAGAGAAGAAGTACCAGGGTATGAAGGTGATGACAGAGTAGACCCACACCACAGAGCGGAAGACCTGCAGCAGCAGGGGGTTCATATCCTCCTTCAGCTTCATGTTTGAGGATGAAGTCGGTGCTGGAGATAAATCAAACCAGACAAGCAGCGGTGCACTGCACTCGTCACTGTGCTCTAAGTATATGACTTGCTGCGGTGGCTGAAGGTTTCAGGCAATCGTTCTTTTGTGCAGCAAATCTAGCCCTGCAACACAGAAGCACAACAGGAAATTTGAGATGTACAGTCTGAAATACAACATTCATCAGCACATTGGGAAAGTTGAGCGGCAGCAAATGTCTGCTACTATCTACGTCTACTAGTAAATAAGTCCTTGCTTGCCTGAGGACCATCTCTGCCTACTCTTAGGCCGTTTCTCAATCAGCACTATCAATTTCACCACGGATCCCAGCCGTACAGAAAAAGCTAACGCTACGACACTTAAAATCATCAAGATTGATAATTGTGCTAAAAAATAATTAGTTAATAGACAGAAGATGAATCTCCTTTCTTATGTGAGGATTTGCTGCTTTTCATTTCATTACCGATAAAACATTGCCTCTCGAATCCTCACAAATTATACACATTCTCTATGCGTCCCCACTAGTTTGGAACTAAAACCACCGCGGGGTATAATGTTTGCAAATGCAGCATTTAATGTGTTAAACTTGTTACTATACTCATTTGTTTGGCAATACGACAAAAAACTCTGGATCAACTATGACCGTCTCCGGGAGCACAGCTATGTATTCTTGGTGCATCCATAGGGACAGAGTGTCATTTGCAGTGTAGCCCTGTAGCCAATGAGCCTGAGCAGGCTAAAAACTACTGGCAGTGACTCACTCTGCAGGATAGAATGAGAGGTCCAGAGGTCACATGTGAGGTTAGCATAACCTGGCAAGCTAATATAACAGTACGGAGTCAAATCTAACACTGACTGATGTAGTGGGCTGCTCCAGGCCTTACGCAAACACAAGCTACAAGGGACAACCAAAATATTGTCACGTAATTCTACATGTTAAGCGGCACATTCAAGAACATTGAAGGAAGGTTTTTATTTGAATAAACTAACAGCTTTCCTTCTAATATGCGTCGCTGGTAAACTGAGACGTGTGCAGAAATGTAACTTCAGTTAGAGTGTGAATCCTTAGTCAGTGTCACACTAGGCTGCCCAATGATGGTCACCTGCACCGCACCACAGTCTTGTGCTCCAGTAAGGACTGGGACACTATGTTCGGGATAATATTTCACCGCAGGATCCAATCTGTTTCTACACAATAGATAATTGCCTCTCTGAACAGAGTTCATTATAAATTCAAAGCAGCAGGTTTATGTGTCAATTGTGTGCACATGGATGTTGATGTATGTGCTCCAAACTTCATGACTTCTAACCCCATAAGCAAAAAAAAATGCCTCAACGTTACAGGTGATTGTTGAACACGTCTCACCTGTTTCGCAGCAACTCGCATACCATAGCCAACTGACAAAACATTCTATTGTATTGGGCCAAGCAAACACACAAAGAAGTCATAGGCATATGAGGAGGGTGAAAAGTCCCCCAGTTTCGGATCAACACTTGTAACACAGCTTCACTTTACTTTGATTAAAGTAGACACACCTGGCCTACTTACTATTCCAACAACAATGCGGCACATGATGCCAATTAGGAAAGAAACTAATTAACATGTAACACACGGTTATAACCGACCACATATTCAGCTTAAGGTCAACATTTCATAATGAAAATATCACAATTGTAAAGCCAGCCCATTTATGCAAGTGTGTCATGTCACAAAGCTGACTTTAGGCCTACATGCATATTGGAATAAAAGCAGTGTTAAACAAACACTCAAATGTTCAACAATGAAGAAAACTGAGCTTTCCGCCAACATACTTAACACTAGAGATAAACACCACAGATTGAGACAGTATTTCTGCTGTACAGCTTGCAGCCTAACAAACCATAATGATTTTCTCCAGCTATAAGTTAATTAAAAAACATATTTTATCCACAGGGCCAATATCCAAGTCAGCATCAGGACAACAGGATGTTAAATTATAAACCTGTCCCTCTATGATTTAAATCTATCGTTTCAGGCAACTTTCTCCATCTCATCATTGAATTAGATAATGCGTCACCTTTTAATTTACCATCGGCTGAATATTCTTCTTTAACTAGGACAGTCATTAACGCTTTTTAACATTTATTTATCTGTGTTATTCCTCTGTGAAGCACTAGATACGGTGTGGTATCGATAATGTTGTGATGTGTGCCCTTACGTTAGATATAATCACAACACATTGCCTTTATGATAACCTGCACATGATTTTAGATAGTATTTGTGATGCTATCAAAGCCTAGCCGGGCAACGAGATAGTTTCCATTCTAATTAGCTAAATATCAGGACACGTTTCACTTCTCTGGAGCCACAAGGCTGGCGACGCAGCTTCAAGATTAGCAGCTAGCGGGTAGCTGGAAAGACTCGCTAGCAGCTAGCAAAGCGGGGTAGCTAGCATGTAGCGCTTCAGCTAACCACTGCAGCTGCTGTTGTAGCAAAACCAGCCTATTTATCAACATTCAGTGACGATTCAAAAGGGAGCACACGCCTCGCATTGTACACAAATGTATGGCACATTGGCAGCGATGTGAAGCGCTGTTTGAGCAAACCGGTTGCTAACAATCAGTCCCCCTCATCAACATCTGCAAAGCGTTCACACAGCAATACATGCTCACCTCTTTTCTCAGCCGCTACGTCTGAGTCGCTGCAGGATCGGATCAAGTCTATTTATCCTTGTAACCAAAGCTCTGACATTATATTGATATAACCTATTATCAGGGTGTGTTTGGTTATAAATCACAACTGCTAGTCTGTTATTATTACGAATGTACAATTAAGTGAAATTGTAAATTTGAGCATCACCGGGCCAGTGCTACCAGCCCGGAAGCTAAGGAATGACGTCAGGACAATTCCCTGTCAGCGATTGGAGCACTGGAGGTGGCGCGTGCTTGGGGCAGCGGGGACGTCAGTGAGGTTACTACCGTTCACAACTGTCCGACCAGTCAGTCGTCGGTACAATGTGACCCGGGTTAGACCCGGCTCACTAAATATGTAAACATTATGTGCATTTTATCTGTCTAGATTGCAGATTATGTGAACACTCACCAGCGGATTCTCCCACGCGCAACATCTCTAGGAAACATGGCATGAGTTAGTAAGTGCCATGACTGGTGGTGGTAGTCTGGTGGTTTGGGTTTAAAATAGAACACCGGAAGTATGTGAGTTCAATACCAGGCTGCCACTATTGAGCCCCTGAGCAAGGCAGGGGACTGTCCCTGTACTTAGTTCTGGATAAGAGCGTCTGCTAAATGACCTGTAATGTAACTAGTGACTAACGCTATAGCCTGTAGGCCTAAAGTAGGCCTGTACTATAACAGCACTGTTGAAAAGGCCTCAGAAAGTAGCCTCTGTTCCATTTATGAATGTACCATTATTAAATATAACCACTTGAATCTAATGAAAGGGGAACTAAATAATTGACTTCCTTTCTAAAACAAAACAAAATAAATAGTTGTGTTTCGAATAGGCCAGATAGGTTTATAGCAGTGGTTCACAACCCTTTTTTTCTATAAGGTGCAAACTGTAAGATATGTCAGAATTGAAAGAAAATAAAACTAACATTATCATTACAATGTGAAGAGTTATCATCATGTTGACATCACGATGTGTATGTATTGTGTTGCAGAGATAATATCTCTTATTTATTGCTTACTGAGTCGTCCCAGCTGTCCTGTCTTGTAATACCACTTGTTCCTCTAGAGGCGATAGTGATTAACTGTAACGCCAGTCTGACATCAGTACAGAGGGAGAAGAAGTAGAGCTGCCCAGACTGGGGGGAAGAGTTTATTGCATTTAAATACTTAAAATCCCAGTACAACAGACTCCAAGAAAATAAAATACATTTATTTTTTATGCAACCAACACACATGACACTGGCATGGTAATATTTTATCACTCCCTTCCATAAGAGGTCTCCCAAAATCCAATATAATCTACATTTCGTCCAATACATTCAGTCAGACATTAGGCTATAGGCTTACTTATTGAATTACTGTACATTGGGATGCCATTCAAATTCCTCTGGACAATGACAAAAAAATCACTAACCTTTAAAAGGGATGTCATCTTTGAAAAAACATATCGGAAGCATTTCTTCACTGTGTTGTCAGGAAGTTCAAGTTCTCACTCAAAGGCTTAAAAATACATTAATGGTAGCTGTATGTAAGACTTGGGACTTGTTCGGATTTAAGTGCATAAAATTCAGTAGTAAATTGCCATTGCAAAATTATTTTTCAGCAGCTGGTGGAGCTAATGTACATTTTCCTCATCTTTCTTCAGTAATACCTAACTGTAACTCACACAACAGCTTTTAGCGTTTGCTATAGCTTTTGCATCAGTGACACCTGTATTGAAAAGACATAGAGATGCTTTGTCATGATTTACCATAATTAAACATTCTAAAAACTGTTGTAGGTGGTATCACTTGTCTTTAACAATAGTAACTGATTCAGGGGGTAAAGAAGAGATGCACACGATGCTGTCAGTTATTTGTGAAATTTCTTCTGGTGAAGTTTTGAGTAACAATGTGGTAATAGTTTCCCTTCCTCCAAGCTGTCCGTCTCGCCACTATTTTTGGCTCATAGCTCTTTGTACTCCTTCCTCAGCTTGTCCCTTCTGACCTTGTATCTTTTTCAGTCCAGTTCCGTCCTCTCATTTGTACACGTCAGTATATAGGATGACGAGGGAGAAGAGAGCGATCCAGATGAGGAAGAAGGGTGTGGATTAGATGGAAGAGGAGGAGCTGCCAGCGAGGAAGCTGCTGGAGGACAATCCTTGAACCATTTCAACCTCTACCCATAAAGTTATTACGATTTAATTTGATTCCCCTAAACAAAAAATGAAATACACAGATTGATAAAAAACAGTTTCTATCTTTACTGCAATCATCTGACAGGCACCATCCCTGATAGAGCCGTCTGCAACAAAGTGTTGATTAGTCATACTGTTACTGTTGAAAATCAATACAGTCCGGTCCCATGACTTTTTGAAAAAAAGATGTCATTTTTTGTCAGTTTGCTGGTTCACTTACCAACACAATAAAAAAGCAGCTATCAAAAATAGCTTGATAGCTTGTGATAAAATATCATGTAGAAGCAAATTATATTGGATTCACTCCTGTTTTGTTTGCCCAAAACTCTACTTTATCACTGAATTAGTTCATTCTACTTAATATAGTGACAATTGGAGGCAACAATTTATATATTTCTTATATAGAATTCATAAATGTATCATGGAAACTGTGGGTTCATACGGTTCATATTTTCCTTTGCCGCATTCTCACAGTTATACACCAGAGGGAGTCGGTGCACATTTCTTTCATGAGGGCTTTGCACTTCACTTTATAATGCTATTTGTTTCAACTTGACAGAGAGAAGATCCAACAGTTGAAGACAGAGGAAAGTCTTCTTCAACATCTGAAGAGCGACATAATGAAAGTTAAATGACAAGGTAAGCCATGTTTGACACTTTGACCCTCGACATTTATCCCTTCTCACTGGTCTTTTGAGTGTTTGCATGCTTGTTAGGTCACGTCTGTGCAGTCATATTTGTGCACACAAATACAAAAGTTCATGCTTTTTCCTTCTCATAAACACACGCCATTCACTCAAGCATGTGATCACATGATGAACTAGAGTGCGTACAGAGTGGTGATAATCGCTCTCCTCAGGCTATGTCTGAGGTCATCTTGATGGGACACAAACCATCAGAGGGCAGATGTTATGAGCAAAAGGAACACTTTCATCTCCTCTGTGAAATCCGTGTGTCCAATCTGATAATGACACAAGGACACACTTTGCTTACACTTAAAGGCAAGACACAGGAAGAAAAGAAATGTATCCTGGAACTCTCTGTCTCTGGGTGACCCTGTCTTTTATTGACAGCATGCACAGTGGATAATGGTGTAAACGTGTTCCCTTAGGATCCACCTATGACAGCCAGTGTCATGTGGCTCGTTCGGGTATTCACTTAATGATCTCAAAAAAATCTTGCTGTTCTCGAAGAGACTTCCAAAATGAGAAGCCTTAAATGAAATGTCAATGCTTTTACATTACAATCTTTTAAAGTAAAATAACTAAACAAATAACTTTTGAGCCCCTGGCTGATTATGAAGCCCCTTGACGTCCAGTTGGATTTATAGAGAAAAGGGGGGGGGGGGGGGGGGTTCGTGTGGGGATTAGGGAACAAAAGGATCCTTCTCTGTCATCAAAGAGGATCTGCTCCAAACTCATCCCCTGCTCTCTGGCGACAGCTTTTTATTTTTTCGGAGAGAGGGAGTGTTGGTTGGAGGGAGGGTGGGCTATAGAGTTTGATGGTAGGGGATGCAGATTTCAAAGTAATCTTTAACTTTAAGCCCTGCAGTCCCTGTGAAATGAAGCCCTCTGCCCCAGACTCAGTGTTGCCTATGGCTCACAGTGGAAACCTGCCACCCCTCCTTTTTTCTCAAGCTTTTGTCACGGTGGCATTTAAGTGGCATTACTCACCGACTGGATGACCAAGTGAAGGAGTCCCTTTGAGAGACCTGAAAGAGATGGATTTTAACTCCTGAGACCAGTGTCGCCTCTTAAAACAACACTAAGTGGAGATAAATACCCACTGTGTTTTTGTGATTCAGCTGAACTAAATGGAGACATCTTCTTGAATCATAACTGATCTAATAATAACCCAAACCTAGTGAATTGTCATAGGGTTATTACGATTTTCCTAAATGTAGGAAATGATGGGTGACATGAGAATGGGTTTATGGCCTAATCTGTATCAAACAAATCCACAGAAATTAAAGTAACCATTCTTTTTATTTTATCACAGATTTCCCTGAAACCCGAGACCTTTGAGAGTGATCTGGGTGTGGACCAAGTCGTTAGTGGAGTTTATATGTTCTTGCCGTTTATATGACTGGGAAAGCAAACTTAAGCCTATCATATGATTTAAGAACCCTAGGAGGTCATCTGCACCTCTATTGTCTCACTACTTTACAACACTACTTATTTTGGCCCCCTACCCCAAAGTTATTTCTCTCATCTTGTGAAGGCTCATGTCCCCTCAGGGTCATTGGCCTGGGATCCCCTGCTGACCTGGTCCACCACGGGGAGTCAGTGTAATCACACAGAGGCGGTTATGAGGTAAGCAGGTTCTGTCATTGGCACAATAGGTCATATTGTTAGTAATGGTGGCACAATAAGATTTTAATAAATCAGTCACAAACCAACAGTTTGACACATTCATACAGTACACATGCTTGCACTGTAGCTTCCAAGTGCCTTAGGAAGTTTGTTGTGTAAATCGTTTCAGTGCAGGAAAACAAGTGTGGGTGGATACTGGTGTAACAAGCAATCTTCCTATTATTCAAGTCAGTGTCTGCTAATGTTGCCATTAGCAAGACAAGGTGCAAAGTTCTAAGTTGAAAGTGCTCTTTCAGTGATTCTAAGCCTTCAGTGTACGCATGTGGCATGACATGCCTGTACACACAGTTGCATTTCACTCAAACAAGGAATAACTTGAGGCTGAAGTGCATTCCCTTCAAAGGGAGTCAACATGAAGAATGTAGAGTTGCATACAAAAGGGGCCTTCTGTAAGAAAAGCAAACAATATGGGAAGGCAGTGAAGCTTCACACATATTGTGTTTTGGATTAATTGTACTCTAAAAACTGTACATAAAGTTGAAATGTTTTAAAGGAGTAGATAGGATAAAGGTTTTGCTTGAGCCATGATGCTCATACAACCGTCAATTTAGGTTCAAAATAGGCCTTTTTTTTGTCACAGCAGACATTTGGAGTCATAGTACAAACAGCACAAATGTTACAAATGACACAAACAATGGCTCTGTTCTATTCAAGTGTCCCGGTAAGTCGTGACAGTGAGCAAGCACGTACAATACAACAACCCTGAAACCAAAGCAGCTAAATCGAATCCAGCCATCATTAATTGTATTATTTACACCTGGTCTTTTCATTCGACCCTGTTCACAAACCCTGACTAAGGCATCTATAAGGACGTCTAAGCACACTGAAATAAACAAACAGATGTCCCTTTAATTATACTGACCTGGCTAAGCTTGTGTATCCAATTCTGTAGTCAGAGGATCACATTATATTCGAAGTGAGGGAACTGTGGCTTGCTTCAGTTTCAGGTCGGTACTTCAACATGCACATTAACCAAGTGAGGATGAGTGAGAACGGGGCGAGGACACTGCCAACAAACAAACAGATAGGGCCGACGGGCCACGAACTCTGATTGAAGTTATGGACAAAGATGAGGCCCAGAAATAAGAGCACCACCATGGACAGGAAAGAGAAGATGGCGCACATGCAGCCGGTCATGAACGCAACTTGTTTGCAAGTCTGACAGCTGGCGTTGCTCTCTTGGGAGGTGTCTGAATAGACGGCTGAACCTGTCTGGACATCTGTGTTTGATGAGTCCAAGGGCTCGTGCTTTATAAGCGGGAGCAATAGAGTCAACGCGGTGTTGTCGGAGAGGTTGCGAATCCGGTATTCCGGCACCGGAGTTCGGTGGCGACACACGGGGCAGCCGATTCTCCATCCTCGACCCTCCCGGGAGTGCACAGCGTCGAGGCACTCGTGGCAGAAGGTGTGGGAACAGCCCAGCATTTTGGGTGTGTGGCGGTCCAGGTCGAAGTAGTTGTAGCATATTTTGCACTCGTATTCCTCGCTGGGGAACGAGTCGGTCACGTCAGGCGGAGCTGAGCCACACTCGCCTCCTGCACTGACCGCCTCCGCCATGTTCCGTATAACTAGGTTACAGACACGGCTTTATTTCACTACAATACAGTTACATGAAAGACCAAGAGCATACTGTGGAGTATTTCCTGATGAGGAAAATGCCCGGATGGCAATACAACGTTGTAAAGTGAGAACAGTATCTCTCTTACTTCCCGGTATGAGTCAGTCCCGTCAGCTGTCGTGGATCCACTCGGGTTGTTAGTGCGATCACAGACTTGCTGCGTAACCGGCCCGGGGCACAACCTGTGGACTGAGACAAACTATAGGCTTCATCACGATCATATTACCAGAACTAAACCCAGTTTACCGCAAAATCATCCAGGCGATTGACTTGTTCAAATTGATTTTCCAATCTGGTCTGTGTCACCTGGTTGATTTGTCACAAGTGTGGGTTATGTGTACAAGGTAGATTTAATAGCCCCATTTAACCGTATAATTAGAATACAGTGCCTGCAGCGACAGTAAAAAAAAAAAAAAAAATAAAAAAAAAAGCACCGTTTTTTTTGTCTCTTTGCCTTTTCAGCACCACATGCAGTGGACAGCGCCGAGCAGTGCGATTAGCAGTGACACCCTGAGCTGCAGCTAAATATTGTACCATTGCAGATATCACTGCTGTCCTTCTTTGATCCGTGCTTAACTTTAAAAGCTGCAGGACAGGCATTGGCAAATGATCTTCCCCTGTCATGCTATGAGGCCTCATGTCCCTTTACTTCTAATAACTATTCTATGACCAGTTAAAACGCAGTTCCACATCTACAAAGACTGTGTGACCAGCACACACAGACTTATCTCTGTCAAAATCTTGACGGGATTTTTCAAGATGTAGGCAACCATGTAGGCACGTTATTTGTCCCTGTTGCCATTGCTCAGATACAGCTGGCTGTATGACACTGTTGGACACAACTGTTTAATGTCCGTACAAGTTTTCACAACATCTGCAGCATCCATACCATAAATAGACCACTGTCACATTACATATATATATATATATATATATATATATGGCTTTGTGGTCCATTAAAATGCACTTTGAAATATTCTTGTGAAAGCAGAAATAATCTTAAAAATGGATTCTCCTGCCGGAAAATCAATCCATAGAGGGAGTCAAGTCGTGGACAAGTAGTGTGACACCTCTCTCTTGTCGGACACCCTCTCCACTTGATTGTATTAAAACCTTGTCTGCAAAACAGAAAGCATATCGTACATGATGGTACGCAGAGAGATCTTCGTGAAGTGAAGTGATCTGTCTTTAAAGAAGTTCACTATGGAAGCCATATTAGATAAACATTCCTGTAAAATGAGGTTGGTGGGTTTCATGGTGTCAGACAGACGACATGCAGCGTGAGCTGAAGGATGTCTCTCCTTGAACATGTGCCCTCTTGTGGCTGAATATATGCATGCATTTTTTAATAGTGACAGTATAGGGCTGGGTAGTAGCATATTGTGTCTACAGCTACTGGATTACAGTCACATGCAATTAGTGACATTTTAACAGTTTAGTTGCTGTAATGAGTTACAGTTATTTATAACATTAATCAGATTAAAGATGCTTTTAAAGGAGCGTGTTACATTAGGCCTCCTTTAAAAAGCATGTTTACGAAGGTGAAAAGAGAGTCTGTGATTTACAGGACAATTATCGTATGTAAATCATATAATCAATGTTTACTGTTGTTTTACTCTACCAATATGTACATTTCATAAGTAAAATAATTCACGAGTAATGAAATACATGTTGAATAAATAAGGTCCAAACGTTTTTTTAAGAATAAATGTTTAACACTGTGAAGACAGTTCAATCTGTCACGAGATATTCTACACATTTATTTAGTTTTATTATGTTTGTTTATGTTATGTTTTTCTCATATATATTTTAAAAAACAAAATGTGTGATCCCTGAAAATATGTACTTGACTAATGGTATATTGTAAACATTTTCAGCAAAGGAGCCGGGTCCATCTGTAATACATGTTTTGTGAGTTAAAAGCAAAAGCAATGTACATAATACATGTCCATTTTCACATCACCTATCATACAGCCATACAGTTGCAAACGTACTCTTTAAATAACATTGTACTGGAGATGTCAAACATCTCAAATATATTATCGCTTTTTATCAGAATGCATCCAGTTTCTTTGGGGGAAATGTGAAATCCACTTCAAGGTGTTGTCACAACACCAGATATAATGTCTTTCACACACACGCACACACACATGCTGAAGTAAAGGCGGTAGTGTATGAGAATCTTACACAGGAGGTAACGCTCTATGTTCATCATGGGACCACAAACTATTAGCTCACTATTTTCAATCCTTACTTGCCAAACTATTAAAGTAACCCTACATGTCCAGAGGCTGTATGGTTAACAAATGCTCTGCTTCTCTTTTTCTTTTCTCTCTCTCACCTGGGTGCACCTTGTGGCTCTTTGTTATGATAACTGCACTCAGTTTGACTTCCTACTGAAGTGTTGTGGGTCACATGTATTTGATAAGATCAAACACATGAGAAAAACAGTGCCTCTTTTGGAGATACCTTGTAAGAGTAACATCCCTAGGATAGTAACCACAGAGTGGATTTCCTTATTCTGAAGATCCAATGTTTTCTGGGATGCTTATCTAAATGTCGGCCTGGCCATTCTTCTAATCTGTTTCTCCTGCTTCACACAATGTCCGCTCTGTAGTCTTTGTGATGCAAAGCTCTTTTGAATAGTCACTAAACTGCTGCAGGCTAATAAAGACAAAACATCAAACATAACTGATGATATATCACAAACAATAAAACTAATATCAGATGCAGTCCAATTAATTTTGAAGGGCATTATAACTGCACTTCCTGGTCGCATCTCTGCAGTGTTAACATAAAACATAGTGTGTTGCATTAAATTAGAATTGAATACATGAAGAAATGCAGAAATCACCTTGTATGGCATTTACACAAAAATAATAAATGGAAAACCTGCTTAATGAAGGCTTTATTTCAACAAATACAGGGTAAGTCCGAAGCTTTATTTGAACTGTGTCTGCATACCATGTGGCCAAGAAATAGTACAGTACACTATTTCCAAAGCTGTGTTTAGAATATTGCAAAGGAAAACTGGCAGAAGTAATCGTACTCTATTTCAAAGCCTCGACTATAATTAGACCTCTGTGGTCGACTGCAGTATAGAAACAGACATTATAGCACATTATTCAAAATTCCCTCGCAGCGGTGGCATGATTCTCTGAAGACCAATAAAGATTAAGCACACGCTGTTTTACAGCTGGCTGTTATTTTAACATACTAAAACCTCTATAAAAACCCAATGAATAATGCAAATGAGGGTTATCAACTTAAGGTATCTGTCAATCTGCTTGTGACAGTAAGCTAGAGCTGTACTTTATATGCTACAGCAACAGTGTGTCTTTTACATGGAGGAATGCATGACTGACTATTTTAATTATGAGAAGAATTGAAGCTTCTTAGTTTAGAAGTTTATTCCCTCTAGTTTATGGTCAGATAATCACTGTGATGATCTGATTCCCTCTATCTATTTTTGATCTGATGGTTGATCATGAATACTGAGCAGTATTGTAACTTGCTCTGGAGAGAATGGAGATTTATTCCAGTGCTCTAAATAGTCTTTAGTATGACGCAGTGTAGGAACTTATCGCTATAGGGCCACAGCCAAGATCAAAACTGCCTATGAGTTATCTATCAGGCCATTTGACTAACTTTATCTTTATTGGATGCAGAGTTAATTATTGTGGTATTTTTTGAATGTGTACGGTTTCAGAAATACAGCCTCGAAAGTCCCCGGCTTATTCTGTGCGTAGACCTAGTAAATTCAACTCACTATTTATTTTCGGGGCCATTTTGTTCTTTATTTTTGATGCATTTTGTCCACCACCACACCACATTTCTGACTCAGCTTACCCCACTAATTGATTTGACATGGTAGATCCAATATCCTTTTCATGATAGTCAAACTTTAGTATGATAACTTTCTTTCCCCCTCCCCATTCCTTCTTTTATGGACATATAATGTTTCCACATGTTCTGTGTCCACCACTCCATTTTTTTCCCTACATGAAGTGATACAGAAGGAATAAAGAATATATAGTGGGCCACGTGCTGGGACAGAAAGATGACTCTATAACATTAGGTCGAATTATCATAAAAACATGGATAAACAAATGTCATCTTACAACCCTCCTCCCCCATTAGCATTTGGTGTTTTCCAGCTTTTTTTTTTTTAACAAATAAAACAGTAGCACCAAACAACTGGCTTTGCTTATTCATATTTTCACATAGACGGTCCCATTCATCCTCTACATGAGATTGTGACAATAGTCTTTTCTTGATTGTATTGCTACATTGTTACGTTTAGACAATATCTGATAGTGATCCATTAATTGCCTGCCAGATTGACGCGTCAGCTCGTCCAAAAGAGGTCATGACCAACCAGTCACTCATGGTACGCAGGTTGAAGAGGCCCGTATTATGGTCTTATTCCTGGGGGGAAAGGAAGAAAATGTATCGGTCTATTAAACACGCCTAATTATCATAATTATCACAACTCTACAAGCTTCAGAAAAGTCAAATGATCCCTCATGTGTTTCTATGTCTATAATCGACCATTTGCACGGATGTGTTACACAGCCGTGTGGTTGAGCCACGGGTCCGCGCAGCAACTATTGTTAAATTCATACAACTATTAGGAGACCGTGCAGTGCTTTTTGCGTGGGGTGTGGTGGAACTCGTGGAAAAAATAGATCCTCCTCTGCACGCTGGGAATCCCCCGCATCCACGCAATATTTCTCTCCTGACCTCCATTGTGTGTGCTGTCTGTATGCTGGAGCGAACATCTTATTACATTTATACTTTTGGCGATTACATATATATTAGCCACTGCTTCTTTTTAACCGTTTGTACTGCCCAAACGTAGTTTCAGTGTGTAATATTAAAAGAAAACTCATACAAATCAATCATACAAACTGAAACAGTTCATCATATGCTGCATGTCATTTGTGGGACATTTACAAAGTGACAAACTACAAACCTTTTTTACAGAATAGTTAGACTAATGCTCTCATTCACGGCATGGGGGACTCCTTTGGGAACTGAATTCCAACTGTTGCAATAACAACAAATTGGGTGTGGGCTTTTACACGTGATGATCATGATGTAATATTGATGATTAATAGAAATAATAATAATCATACTAATACGAGAATAACTTAAGGATCTCATACTTTATTCCACAACACGGTTAATATGGGGCTTTTAAATAATTTGTTAAGTGTTATCTTTATAATATTCCTTGTGGCAGAGTAATTCAAATTTAGGCCGATGGTGAACATTTTCCCACGTGCTGCTGCCTTTTTACTCAAAAACAAATGCGCACAGCGAGCACCTGGGATGCACCACACAGTAGTAAGTGCTCAGTAGCTATTTAACATGTACATGCCAGCTCTCTGCTCGACAATGCAATCTTCACAGTATAAAACCTCATCTTTTTGTTAAGCCTAACTCGATGCGAGAGAAATTGCATAGTTTTGAAATGTTTCTTTCCACTTGTCAGTTTTCAAGTGGGCTACATGTTTAGGATAATGATAATAACAATAATAATAATAAGAAGAAGAAGAAGAAAAAAATAAACCATGTATGTTAACAAAACCTGCAACAACTACAACTGCTATTACTGTTTATAATAATGATGATAAAAACAAGTATTATTATCTTTTAAATATTTTTAAGTAAGGGAAATATTAAATATCCAAGAGTGTATGTGTATGTGAGGACCTGGGAAGTCTCATTAATGCATAAATGCTGAAAAAAAAAATGTTTAAAAAAGTTTCTTGTTCCAGACAACTTTTCGCAAATGTAAGCCAAACATACGGTAGCCATTGTTATTGTTTTATACTTCATGTAAGCAGCCTGCACTCTTCTGTTTACTGGCTTCGTACGTCATTAAACCTTCTTCTACTATTCGCCCTGCTGTGTCCTGATACCTCACTCATAGGCTACACACGTATTTCAGAAAAATATCATCAGATATATCTTCGTCCAGGCAGCGATTTCATTGCTTTTCTTCGAAATTGTGCACTTGGTGAAAAGTTTCATGCGCAACAGCAGAAGCTTGTGACACCACAAACTGACCTCGTGAGGTCAAGCCAGACAGAAGGGAGCTCGTGCTGTCCAATCACAGAGCTCCCCCAGCCCCTGAACGTCCGGGTCTTTGACCAATCGGGAGGCGCAGCGCGGAGTCAGAGGGGACAGCGACCACAGATAAAATGTTTGACTTCCATCCATCCTCTCAAAGCATCCTCTCAATCCTCGCAGGACTGTTAGCGACCTGCACTTTGATTTCAACTCTCACCTCAGCCCACATCGGCCACTGGATACCAGTCAACAACACTTGTGAGGGATCCAGAGTTTCTCTTGCCGAGGCAACCTGTTACTCGAGGAAAAAGCAGGCTGCATCGCGTCTGTAGAGAAGGTGAACTATTACAACGAACGAAAGGGTATTTTGTGGGATTAAAAGCGACAAACAAAAGCAGCAGCTTTCGTGTTACCTGACAGAAAGTCAGGCATCATGACAGCGCTTGCAGGAGGTTTACCCAGAATGATGAGACCGACTCCTCACCAGAACTACCCGCGGGGAGGATACTCTCTGGAAGGTAAGACACCACCACCAGTTGCTGCTCAAAATCTGGAGGAAATTCAACTTTTCGATAACTTCAGAAAAGTTGACAAACTCGACTTCTGGAAAGCTCTAAACCTCCAAATAATGCTCGCCTATTATGAACGACTCGCGTATTGTTGTTGTTGTTTTTTCCATGACATTTTTAAAAAACAAAAGAAATTCCGGGTTAAGTCTTTCCAGTGGTTACATGATGTGCTTTTCTTTGTTTTGTTTTTTTTTCTTTAAAATGTATTTCTTTATTCTATTATTTGTTGTTTTTAATGTGGTATAACGTCTCACTCTATCACATTAATTGAGCAAGATATGATTGACAATTGTTGGAAAGAAAATAGTTTTCTTCTCTCATTCTACTTGCAGACATTTTCTATTTATTTCAGGGGTGTTCACATTTGTAGGCTTAAAATGAACGACGTGTTTATTTAATAACTTTGATTTGTCTTGTTTGATGACACTTTAAAAAGTGCAACTGCTCGTAGATTATATCCAACAAAGATGTTTGTCAGATTGTAAGTGGGTTTCTCATCACTAAAAAAAAAGAACTCGTTTTTGAATATTTAAACCAAAGACAACACACTTTGTTTAATCTAGAAGTTATGAGTAGGCTATTTTACAAACTAAATCTCGTGCATCTCTGTGCAGTTTCCACTCCGTTAGGCCAGGGTCGGGTCAACCAGCTCGGCGGTGTCTTCATAAACGGCAGACCTCTCCCCAACCACATCCGCCATAAAATCGTGGAGATGGCCCATCACGGTGTCCGGCCGTGTGTTATCTCCCGTCAACTGCGCGTGTCCCACGGCTGCGTCTCCAAAATCCTGTGCCGGTACCAGGAGACAGGCTCCATCAGGCCGGGGGCCATCGGAGGCAGCAAGCCAAAGGTGAGAGATGTTTTGGGAAATTCACATCCAACTGAAATGTGAGGAAAGTCACATCCAACTAATCTGAAATTCAGCAATAATTTTAGAGTAGAGCAAGGTTGGTATGTGATTAAAATTGTACAACCCCCACTGTTTGGATTTGAAACACAGACGCCAAATAAACTATAATAGAACCAAAACAAATATGATTCACAGTCAATGAGACCTTAGTGAAAAAGTATTTTGGAGATATATTTAAACTTGAACAAGTTTGATTTTTAGATCCTCTTCTAAAACAAATACTCTGTTGAATTACTGTGTCAAAACTCTGTAGTTCGCACATCCACCCAAACTCTTAAATGTGGCAAATAATTAAACCTCTCTGTCTCGCCTATAATTGAGGCTGTGAACCTAAAAGAAAGTTGCAACCTCTTATTCTCTCCTTCCTCCAATCAAAGCAAATCGCTTCTCCAGAGGTGGACAAGAAAATTGAAGAGTACAAGAGAGAAAACCCGGGCATGTTCAGCTGGGAAATCAGGGACAAGCTACTGAAAGATGGTGTCTGCGACAGGAACAACGTTCCCTCAGGTAGGCGGCAGATTCTGCATCTGAAACGTGTAGAAGAATAAATGTCCTGTATTTCATTATTAACATTTGGGAACATAGTCTATCAAAACACGTTTTTATATGTCTTTGCATGCAGGACTTCTTTGTTTTCATGTGCAACTTTTTGTATATTTTTCTTTATAAATGTAACTTGTTTTCATGCGTTTTTTCTAAGTGAGCGCCATCAGTCGCATCATGCGATCTAAATTCGGTGGAGCCGGTGATGATGATGAGGAGGATGATGAAGTGGTGAAGAGGGAGATGGAGGAAAGCGAACCACGGACGAAACACAGCATCGATGGCATTCTGGGGGACAGATGTAAGTGCACCATTATATATATATATATATATATATATATATATTTATATATTTTATTTTTTGATTTTTTTACGCAAAGGGATATCTTTGTTGTGTGCTTTACAATGCCAAAAAAAATGTGGCAAATTAAATTAACGAGAATATCCAGATCTGGTTGTGGATGGCTCATTTCAGATTGTCGGCATCAGTTTAGAAGGAAAAGCTTTATAATAACGATAATAATCACCAAAAAAAATCATAATACAAATAGCACGAATAGAGCACTAATTTAAATGTTAATTATTTATAGTTATGGAATTTATTATAGAGGAATGATTACGCCAACTGTTTTTAATTAACCTGCACAGAAAAGTTAAATACATTAAAGTTCCAGGTGTTTACGCATGCGTTTAGGCTTCTGAGATTTAACAAATGTGCAGAGATTTTTTTTTTAAGTGGATAATCAAACATTTGTCTAACTTCCAAGCCTGAGAAACTTTTTTTTTTTTTTTACACACAATCGGACACTTGAGGATGAACTTCAGGGGACAAAGCAGGGAGAGTCCATTGAGACTCACACCTCAGTTTGACGAGCACAAAAGCCAAACTCCAGTGAGCGGCTCAGTGGTGTACAAAAAGACGCCAGGGCCTTTCAAAATGGGAAAAGAAAGGGAGAAAAAACTGTGCTGACAAAAGGCCGGGAGAGGACATTATGAACCCGCAATGAGCGATGAATTATTCAGGGACACCAATGGGCCCAGTGCGACCTGGTTTATAGACTGCTCAAAAAAAGTGCCAATTTTGGGGGCTTTCCCCCACTGTTTACAGTTTGTCATTCATAAAAAAGTGGAAGAAATAACAGCTCAGACTTTAGACAAACACCTGTTGATTTACGACCTGTTGGGGTCTGAGGAGTGTTGCCGCGAGAGGAAAGGTTGCTGTTGGAGACATAATGCAGTCTGTAGTTAATTATTGATGACTACACCTCTAGAAACAGCGGTGTTTGGTAATATCATGCCATGACGCGCGGGGTTTCTTACCTTTCTCCCTTGTTGTAGGTTTGTTTTAGATGTGGTTTTATTGTTTAATTTGATGATAACTTAACAGAAAAACAGTTAACGCATTTGTATGCTGGCAAAAGACTCGTGATTTTCCCCCTGAAATGTGTTAAATTCCCGTCAGGCCTCGCGTTATCAAATTGAACGGTGCCGTTACTTTTGCGCACGGAGCTTTTGTCACAGTCTTTGCGCAGTGAGCGTGACGCCTTCAGCCAGTGAGCGCAGGGAAACCCTTCTCTCCACTAGATTAAATCCAAACCTTTTATTTCTCTCTACTTTCATCTCAGACAAAGTCCGCCCCTTTCCTTTCTGCCTAGGGCGCACACATTCATGCAATATCTGTGGGCACTTCCCTCTCCCTCTTACAGGCGAGGCACATCTAATACTGATCAGTTGACTCCTCTAACTTTTCAAACTCATTACTGCAACAAAAAAAAAAAAAAAGGTAAATAAATAATGAAATGAATTAATAAATTAGGATGTTTCATGGCTTCTTAAATGAATCCTCTGTTGATCATCCTCTTTCAATTGAATTGTGTGTTTGATGCAACTTTTTAAATTTTTTTTAATTATCTCCAATTAATATTTTGAGACTGGTGTGAATTGCGTGAAAGAAAACAAATAACATTAGCTTTTTTTAAATTATTATTATTTTTTTTTTTACATCAAATGGGTGACAATCTACATGCAAACAGCTCTGATGCACTTTCCCCCATTGATATACAGAACAGCACTATTTCATTCTTGTGTCTCTTTGTGGAAGTAGTTGTTGTTTTTCTCTTTTATAGCTCTTCATTAGAATGTGAAAAGGGTGGTTTGGGGACTGAGAGAGTGTCTTCTGGCCAAATATTGATTAAGTAGGTGTTTGTAGAGGCTATTGTTGTGGTGGAGAGAGGCCTGTTGCTCTCTGCCCCTTTCTCCTCTACCACTATTGTTGTCTTTCCTTAAGTGCTAAGATCAAAGCTGACTCATTTAGATTTATTTGTCTGGGAAAAGGACTGCTAAGGTTTGTGGGATAAAGTATACTGAGCAGCCCCAGGTCTGCATGGCATTAGCAAGTGGCTGGAGCGTTGTGGGAAAAGGATGTTTGCTGGGATGAATCTGATGCTAAATTGCTTACATCTCCTTTAACAGTTGAGTTATGGAGGAATAATTTACTCCTGTGTAGATCATTTCAAAAGCATGCACGGTTGAGCTGCAGCTTGAGAAGAATTATTTCTGCCATTTATCACATTTGCCCATAAAGAAGGAGCACATCCAACGCAGTGTCTCTCTGGTGTATCATTTTAATTTGAAGATTAAATAATGCAACAGTGCCAATAATTAGTTTTTTTTTTTTTTTTTTTGCCACGAGTGGCATTAAATTAATTGATAGCATCCTTGCCTCTATTTATTACTGTTAGTACTTTAGCCTCATTTAACTAATTAAAGTAACCAAAGTCATGAAAGAGGAGTAGCCACTCTCGCAGGATCCATTTATGGCAGTGGGGGTGAAAAGGAGAAAGAAGAAGAAGAAAAAGAAAGCTCAGAAATACAAACAGTCAAAGGGATAATTTCTCTTTAAAGGGAATCCTGCGGAGCCAAATTGAATGAGCCCAGTTCTTTCAAATCTGCCATGGTGAACGCAGTCAACATGTAATAATTGGTTTCATTGAGGTGCATTCCAACAATCTGCTGCCATTCTCCTGCCTCTATTGTCCGGAGGCAGGCAAATAGCCAGAGGGACAGGAGGAATCAAGTGCTGACAAAACATGAAAGATTTAGCTGCTTTTGTCAGAGGAGCTGAGTGGGACTTTGTTTGTGTAAATAAACTGGGTTACTGGCTCCCTGTGACTTTGGCATGGATTTAGAGTCAGGGAAATTCAGAGAGAAATGAGAGCAGGAAGATCATATTTTAGTTTGAGAGTTTATCATATTTTAAAGCAGTCAAAAGATCTTTGTAATATACATTTCAGAAGGGGAAAATGATGACGGTAGCAAACTTCCACTTGTAGCTGCCACATCCGAGCTATGTAATCCAATTTTAAAGTTTCATAATTTATATTCTCATGAGACATCTAAGAATATAAACAGATACATTTCTCTCACACGCAGGGAGCAAAAGCAACCGAGCAGCACGGCAATAACCCATAATTGTAAACAGAGAGATAGATGTGGAATTTCTACAACTTGTGTCTTTGTTAGGGGTCCTTGCATTTCCACGGTGAATTGAGTTAAATTTCAGAGGTTTAGAGGAGACAGAAGGCCTCAATGCAACCAGAGGAATGTCTGCTACAGCCACATTTCCATTTTCCTCTCAGGGCTGGATAATGGAGAATTTTATATGTGGGCCTCACTCTATGTTTTCCTGTGTTAATAGTGCCTATAATACTAGTTTAGCCCAGTGGACTGTTGGGGGGGGGGCAAACCAAAATTCACAATATATTTCCTCCCTTAAGAGGGTTAGCTAGATAGTTAGATAGATAGATAGATGGATGGATGGATAGATGGATGGATAGATGGATAGATAGATAGATAGATAGATAGATAGATAGATAGATAGATAGATAGATAGATAGATAGATAGATAGATAGATA
>CALSBV010009973.1:1765505-1784922 GCA_943590825.1 Bovichtus diacanthus
ATAGATAGATAGATAGATAGATCCATCACGGCCCCTTTTCTGTCACCCTTCTCAAATATAAATACTCGACACTTTTACGTTCTGTGTTGGCATGACTCACAAAGTTCCGTCTTTCTAAAAAAAAAAAAAAAAAAAAAAGAAAGAAAAAATCCACACTGGCTGATCTGCAACTGAATGCAGACTCTATGCTTCATTAAAGCCTCTTTCTCTGTTGGCACCCACATTGTGATCCTCCAATATTAATTCAAAGGACAATTAATGAATGCAGGCCAACTTTGAAGTAATGGGCCGGGGTCCTGCCCTGAGCCGGCCCCTCGGCGCTGATGTACTCTCCACATTCTCCCCACTAACCCCAGAGACACTGTGAAGTGACTGAAAGAGAAGCAGTGAGCAATGGAAGGTCAAGGAGAGGAGCCCCAGTAGAAAAAGAGCTCTCTATTTCCTTGGAAGTATTAGCCAAGCAAAACTCTGTGATGGGGAGGATAAAGGAGTGTGAAGAGAAAAGGGTCGGGGGCGAGGGGACTCTGCAAAGAGGAACACAATGGGATAGTTAATTGAGTAAAGCCAGACAGCGTTGTCAATCACTTAACTTTGTTTAGCCTCAGTTTTTGTGGAGCTGTTTCGTCCAGCACATTGCACATTATGGACACGCCAGCACAACTCTGTTTCAGTTTTGATTAATGTCTTTTTTTTTACCTCTCTGAACAAAGAAATCCACTAAAAAAAAGAACAGACATGTTGGATATAAGATATAAAAAAAAAAATTAAAAAAATACATGTTCTAAGTTACAGCATTTGTTTCCCACATTTGTCCAAACAAGCATTAAAACGGCAATAAAAGTAGAAAATTTGCCCCCAAAGCTCACAAAAACAACGGAAATACACCTTTAATGAGTGACTGCGAGGTATAGGAAGAAAGCGTGGAATGTGTGAAGTTTAGTGGCAGGGTTAGTGGTGAGGCCGTCTTCACCGCAGCGCTGTGCAGTAGCTGTGAAAAGGTCAGGGGCTAACCTAGGGTCACTTGACTGTTAAAACTATTAGACCCCAGGAAAAGGAGGTTACAATAATGTTTGGGAAAAGATGACAACTGACCGTCTCCATAAAATCAGATCAGTAAATCAGTGTTATAAAAACCTTCACTCGTATACACATGTATAGGCTTTGATCGCTTGTGTGAATTCGAGTACAGGTCTTTCTGCTTTTCCGGGTATTCTGAGTCAGGTGATTGGTTTGGTTGTCTGTCTGGCCTAAAAAAAAAAAAAAAAAAAAGGCCGCACTGAGGTGGAGCTCTGCTGGTTAGTCTCCGTTTGACTGGAACGTGCGGCAGACTGGCCTGTTGCTTTGTCCCTGCGTGGGTTCTGTGCCGTTGCTTTGTCCATGCCCCGAGGGTGGAAATGCCACCGTGAAACCGTCACCTAACTGCACCACGGTGGAACTAAATAATAAACACCGCACACTGGGCACACATAATAGCCATGAAGGACCATTTGTGGCTTTTTGTCACCTCACCAATATTAGACAGAGATACATCTTTCAAAGTCATATCGCCAGCTCTTTCTTTGTCCGTTAAGTGCCAACCTCCTGTGCTTATTCACTCCATTTTTTCTGTCCATCACATCATCATCTCCATCTCTCTTTCTCTATATCTGCCCCCCCCCCCTTCTTTTCCCAGGCAGCTGCAGGATCCTTGGGGCTCTTTAGCAAGTCAAGTGAGCAGCCCACTCACTCCCATTTTTCCCTTAACTGTTAACCCCAGCTGAGCCCATAAGCTGTCAGTTAACTATTCTTTTCCTCCAGTGCATCTGCTCGCTCTGGCTCTATGTAGCATGCCACTATTTTATTCAGTGGCCCACTCGCACTGTGCTCCGTGGCCTGAAAGGGCTAGATCTACTTCCCTGGGCAAATAACTAGTTCATTTGTCTCTTCTGCCCTTTGTTTTGTGTTGCGAACACATGTCACCAGCTCAATTACCTTCTCTATTAACTGCCCCTGGAGGAAGGGCTAGCCAGCCCCTACCAAGACAAGGCTATAAACTGCCCCATATGCTCCGCTTCTCCTTCTCGCCGAGGCTCTTCATCCCTTTCCCTTCCTTTCATTCTTTCTATCTTTCTCCCGATTTCTTGCTTCTTTCCCTTCCTTTAATACCTATTTTGATTCTCTCTCACACTTTCCACCGCATTCATTTTTTTTTTTGCCATTTTTAAGCAGCGTGTGTGAATTTGTGTGCACGTATATGGATGTGTGCCTCTGTGTATGTCTCTTCATATTAACATCTCTTGAACGGATGGGAGGGAGGGGGAGTGGAGGGGAGGGAGGGGGGGGGTGAATGCTTGGCAAGGCGAGTCCTGGCCGATGTAGACTTCGCAGTAAACAAGAGCAGTCTTTATTCTCGCAGTTGGAATCCTCACTTGGTTTTTTTTGGCCTGTTAGAGGCAGCACTGCTGCAGGTGAAGCTAATGGAACTGGACGTTCCCAAAGTTCACATCTGTGACCCTCTGGAGTTTATCTTCCCTGCCGTCAGTTTCCTCTCTTGATCGATAAATGGTTGTGTTTACCTCAAGCGGTCGGTCTGCAGCACTGCCCTTTTTTCCTGCTGCTCTTTGATTGTGCGTACTATGTGTGTGTGTGTGTGTGTGTGTACAGTAACCTACTTGTAAACGCACTTGTTTCATTTCATTTAAGAGTCTTTGATCAGGGAAAATAACCTGTTGAATTCACTTGTTGAATATTCACCTCCAAACTATGTTAAATAAATCCTCCACCTTCCACTCTACTATCTAAACTAGCTTGTTATTAGTTTATTAACCGACATCTTACTTTGTTTTGTAATGTCTGTTTTGTGAATAACTCTCCAGTAGCCCCGATTTCCGCTTGAGGGATAATAATTTATCTTTCTATTAAGATTCTTGTCAGGGCCACAGCCAAACTGTGAGCGGCTATGGAGTATTTTCAGCTCCCTAGTGCTTTAGCTGCAGCGTAAAATTTGATTTGGGGTGTTTAAGTAAGGAGGTCGAGGCCTCCCTTTGTGTGTTTTAGTATCCTCTTCTGCCGTTTGTCGCGGGGAATGTGTGGGAACAACCCTCTCCGAGTCCGCTTCTGCATCAGCGTGCCTTAAAATCGATCCACAGCAGCGTAAGAGCCTTGTTTGAAGATGTCAAAGTTGTGGCTGCAGCGGCGGGTGAGCACACAGAAACAGAGAAGTGAAGTGAATGGATGAGATGGAAGGGACAGGTCCGCTTTTATGAATGACCAGCACCACCATTCTCTTTAGCTTGGCACCCACACCCCTTCCCCGGCATCTTCTTCAGGTGCCTTCAGCCTCCCATCTCCTCTCCATGTCAACCTCTTCAACTCCCCCTCCCCCTCAGCTCTGTGCCCCTCAGGCCATGGAGGGAGGGGATGAAGGGGTGCTCCCCTGCTGTGCCCCTCCACAGCCCCCAGTGGCCCTTCTCTGGACCCCTTTGTGCCCCCCCCCCCCTTTTTTTCCCTCCCACCCTTCATTCCCCCACTCAGCCCCTGGCCTTACAGCCCCCATCTCACCCTGCAGCCCCCCCCCCGCACTCCCCTGCTGGGCAGGTGACAGACCCCTGAATGCGGGCCCGGGCGTCCCTGATGGCTCCTACAGATGGAGCGTGGTAATCGGTCCAACAGAGGCCTGCCACAGGCTTTTCCCTGCTAAGATACAAAGGCTTGGCCTCATCACTTCCAAAAAAAAAAAGGAAAAAAAAGACAGCGAGTGAGAGAGGAAGAGAGCAAAAGAGAAAGTGCAAGCCAGAGGATGACAAAAGCAACAATGTCATTTGCCATTAAGGGAGAGTCTGTGACGGAGTGTTTTCTCTGTAGTTACTAATAATAAAAACAGGGAGGGGAAAAAGAGAGGGAAAGACAGAAATAAAGGGGGCAAAAGAGGAGAGACCCACCCCCACCCTGCAGTTAACATGAGTTACAGTGCCAATGGGGAGCTTTCTCTTCTGAGGAGTTTTATGAGCTCTCCTTCCCTCCCTCAGGAATCTTCTGGTTTCTGCGCCGTCATTGGTTCTCTGTCTTTTCCTTTCTTTCTCTTTCACCATCATTAAAATGGTAATGACATTGCGTGTTACTTTGCTTGCTGTTCCTCGGAGTCTTCTACTTTAGGGTTGTTTACGCGCTGATTAATCAAAGTTTCACTTACTAATCCAAACAATATTGGTGTTTAAAAATATGCTTCTAGGAAAAGTATCAAGTTTTCTTGCTGTGTGGCCCTCTCCTTATGCCAGTTGTTTTAGAACATTTGCTCCAACTGGTCTCAGGCCACATCCCTACCTAAACAAACCACATCCCAAACTCACAGTGCAAGTTCCAGGAGTATCTTAGCATCCAGCCAATCCTCTGTGAGACTTTATGTCAGCGTGGCGCCCTTGGTTCAAATGTAATAAAGAGCTCTTCTCAGCATCAGAATCTTGTGTGCTGGCGGCCTGAAGCACAGCAGCATTCCCAGGGAGCAAATCCGTGTGTAATGCCTGGTCAGACACACACTGGCAACCGGCACAAACATTTCCTGCTTGGCTCCAGAGGCTCCAGAGGCAAGGGGAGATCCCTGCTACCCCCCTCCATGTCTGACTTGGCACTTTTTAATTAAAGCTTTAAATCTGGAGGGCAGAGGGAGAATGAGCAGTCTGGGGAAACAGACAAGCTTCAGTCCTCTGCTGAGGCCTTTCTGTTGCTTACACCTGTCTCTCTGCTTTTGAGTCTCTTATTTCTTTTCTCTCAGCGTAGGTGTTGGCTGCATAGTCTGAGTGTCGAAAAGGTGCAGTGAACCTTCCTCATGAGGTTTAAGAGGTCCCTCTGGGGTGGATTTGGGAGTGGATTCCAACTCTTTCTGTCTTGTGTCCATCTGTGTTTGACACATTGTCATAGACTGCGTTCATTGAGTGAAAGCCCATAGCCGAGAAGCAGCAGATGCATGTTTGTGAGTGTGCGTATGACTGAGAAAGAGATGGGGGATTGCAGACATGTAATGGCCCACAATGGCAGGCTGTCACGGTAGTTTACGGAGCCTAATCATTACTTAATAGATGGGTAACCTCCCCCCGAAAAGCAGCAATAGTCCTCTGTCTCTAGTCTCAAGCCTTCATTGATTCCCCCTCTTCTGCTGAATTAGATCCCAATGGCTGTCTCCCAGCTACCCAGTCGCTCTCTCCTGCCCTCAACTGAACAAACAGATTAAGAAGCACCTGCAAAAGGCTGCCTACTCTTTACTTTGGGACCCTATCGGCATAGCGCACAGCATGGCTAAGACTGGGAGAGACACAGTGTCCCTGGGAATAGAAGCCCCAGAGGGATCCAGCCCTCTTTAATCCATGTTCAAGCAGCCTCTGGCTTTTGATCCGCTCAGGAACCACTGAGGAGTTTAAGGGAGGACACAATCTAAATCTGCTCTGTACAATGTGTTGTACTCAGCGAAACCTATTGTCTCAAATCTGTCTCAGCTTAGTATTTACCCCAGAGTTTTATCAGCCTGATTCCCCTGAATGTTGAAGTAACAGTCTGTTTGTTTTGCACTTCCAGCCAGTCACTCGGACGAGGGCTCCGACGTGGACTCAGAGCCAGGCCTGCCTCTGAAGAGGAAGCAGCGTCGCAGTCGGACCACCTTCACAGCGGAGCAGCTGGAGGAGCTAGAGAGGGCTTTCGAACGCACGCACTACCCCGACATCTACACGAGGGAGGAGTTGGCCCAGCGAGCCAAACTGACGGAGGCTCGAGTTCAGGTTAGACACATGTACAGACGCACTCTTCAACCTCAAAAGTCCCCAAGACCCAATCTTGACAGCGGAGAAAAGTGTCAATCTGTCATGGATATGTGTCTTGTGGGCGTTAAATTGCCTTGGGTTGTTGCCACACATTCCTAACAGCCATTAGACATGTGTCCCCCTTGACCCCACGCCTGACCCCCTTCTCCGCGTGTACAGACACAGACAAACTCAGATACACTGCGCCCACTGTGTATGAAGACGGAGTACTATTTTTGTCAGACACTCTACAAAAAGGGCCATGTAAAGATCCCAAAATAGATGTCTGATGTAGATAGTGTGCTAATATAGGCTTTAACAGCTGTTCCCCTCTGAACCCATTGACTTGCAGTAGCACACAAAGATGTAATGTCTGTGGTTTCACAGCACGCTCCAGATGTTAAGATCCCTATCAGTTCAGCTCCCTGTAATGGGTCAGAGAGGCCTCGCACACACACACACACACACACAGACACACACGATCGCACACACGCACGCACACACACACACACAACCACCAAGCACTCTCACATGTATGTACTGTTCAAGTCAACTTATTCTATTGGGTTAATACTTAAATAAACATGAAAACCTTGTGTCTCTGTTCTTGTCTCAGGTGTGGTTCAGCAACAGAAGAGCCCGTTGGAGGAAGCAAGCAGGAGCCAATCAACTGATGGCATTTAACCACCTCATCCCTGGTGGTTTCCCTCCGTCAGCTATGTCCGGCCTGCAGCACTATCAGCTGTCCGACAGCCCCTACACCCCCACTTCTATAGCTCAAGGTGGGTTTAGCTGAACACACCCAAACATACTTCAAATGTATGCATTAAAATGTTTTTTTGTTTACAAATTTGATGCCACAGAACCTGGAATTATCTGAAAACAGCAGCAAATGTATTCTGGCTAAAACAAAAATGGGATTTTTAAGTCGAATGTTTTATTCTCTGCAGCATCCGATCAGCCTAGTACAGTCCACCGACCGCAGCCTCTGCCCCCGACCACCGTGCACCAGAGTGGGCTCGGCTCGTCAGCCGGCTCTCAGGATGGAAGCTCTGCATACTGCCTATCCTCTGGACGTCACGGCTTCTCAGGATACTCGGACAGTTTTGTGACCCCAACAGGACACTCCAACACTGTCAATCCCAGCATCGGAAACAGCCTATCACCACAGGTTCGTCTCTACAGCCATTATTAAAAAGCACAACATAGAAAAAAACCCCACACAAAATGATGAATATCTGCTTGAATGCACTTGCTCATATACACACTTAAATTCTGCCTCACACACACATATGTTATCATACCGGGAAGCGGGACACTAATAGTTCTTCATGGCGTTTATGAGACGCACCATATGGAAGGATAATGATACACACAAACACACACTGTGTTTGACCTAGGAGGTGTCATTGCGGTGACATTGATGAAAACCTTGTTAGGCTGAGAAACACGGTAGCTTTTCATTTTTGTTTATTCTGATGGGTTGTTTGATGAATTTAAAATGAGGCAAACGTCAGTCTTTGGGGAGAGAAAAAGGACCAGACATGAGGAAGGATGTATGGATGTCGAACGATGACACAAATCAAAACTGAAAAGACAATTATGGTCGATTACACAGTCATCAATGTCCATCAGTGGCTCCCTACCAGCCCAGAAGATGGACTAACAGGCGGAAAACGAGCTTTTAACCGCCACAAAGGGTGGCCGGCCCACATGCAATGCATGCTGGGTACTAATACCCATGAGAGAGATTCTCAGACTCCTGTCAGGCACAGATAAAAAACAGCCTCAGGCAGGTTTGTTACAATGTGAATGCCTGAGGATGCATATAAACTGAGGAAAAAAAAAGATCTTTGTTGTGGCTGCCAGGGTGCGCGGTCAGAAAGTGGTCGGTGGCACCATTGTGGCTGAGCATAATTGACTGCATTGATATATGAGGTCTAGTTATGGACTAGAATGTGTTGTTTCCTCCTCACGAACTAGCCACATTTAATTTTAAATCATTATTCCTCGGGGTATTTTATTTTCGCCGGACAGATAAAAGCACAGAGAGACAGGGGATGTCGACAGGAAAGCTTTGAGCGTCGGTGGCTGATGGTTTTAATCTTAACCAACTGAGCTATCTTGTAACCTGCTAATAGCTGCCGTCCTGTAACTGAGCGCATGGCCGTGGTGTGAGTTCACACACCCACAGGGTCACGACTGACTTTAACTCCCAAGAAAGAGGCCAAAGGTGCTGTGGCCTCATGGATGGTTTCAGCATTAACCTTAGCGGGCAGCTCTGTACAGAATGGACATCTCATCGTGCGCAGGGACGGCGGCCTGGAATGTTTTCTCAGTCTGGAATTGCAATCACAGAATGTTCCAGTGTCTTAATTGATTGGAATGAAGTAATCTATCCCCTCATAACAAAGTGTGTAATTTATGCAAATGACTCACTTTGTTGGCTAATTTGTTTTAATTCATGTATTCATTGCAGCTGTTTGAATGTATATTGCAATACAGTTTTCTCTATTTCAGACGAGGATAGAATTAATTCCCTGATTTTAACTTAATAAGAGGGAGGAAATGAGAATTGATTAAATTCTATGACATTGATAGTTAATACATGAAGACCTCTCCGCACTTAGAAAACTTTACAGCTTCACAGCTTGGTCCATTTTGTGTGAAATCCTCCCGAGAATTATCTGAAATCTAAATCTGTCTATAAAAGCTACTTTATCTACTATTGTATCCATAAGGAGACTCAGAGGTTCAGTTAACTCCAGATATGGTCACATTTGAGCGCCATGCAGTTTTGATATGGATAAGGTTGACTTTAGATAGGTGATATTGTTGTCTGAGCAGTTAGCGCTGTATTTGGAGCTTCAGTCAGGCCAGTGGTTTCCCTGTGGTGCGGGGTCTCTGGCGTCTCACCGTTGATCTGGTGCATACCAAAGGAACCCTTTCTCACCAAGCAAGCGAGCGGCCGGGATTTGCACCCCCCTGAGACCTAATCCCCGGAACAACCTCAAAACAGACACCATCAGGAACTGCTGCCGTTTCAGTTGCAGACAGAGAGCGCAAGAACGCATGAGCGTGTAGATAGACACTGACCCTCCGACACAGGCATGCACTCACATACAGACACATACCGCACATGTGCAATGTTGTAAGAAAGTACGGCTGAACACCGCTCGATAAGCAGGAACATCTATTCCATGAACCTCTGTATTTCATTTAATTAATTAAAGAGTTCTCCAAACAATGCACAATTTTCTGACGTCTTAAGGAAAGGATAAATGTAGCTGTAAGATTTACGGGGAATTGAATTGAATTTGTATTTCCTGTAAACCATTAATTTATGAATACTCAAATTTTGATGGACTCCGTGTGCAACAGATGTTTTACAGTATATCACGCATCCTTAGCACTAAGAGAAATGATGGTTTTGTGATAGGCCGCATTGATGTGTTTGTCAGATGTGTGAGGTCAGATCACTCTGACAGACTAACTGTAAATTTCATACATTAAAGCCTCCTGAGGTTGCCTCAGTATGTGTACATGTACATGTGTGTGTGCCAGCTGGCTGTCAGTTTGGAAAGCCCTGTTTTAACATCGCTCAAAGTTACTTATTCAACACCTTTTTTTTTTTTTCAGTTTCCTTTTCTTCCTAGGTTATTTTCACTGTATTTGTTTTTTTTTCCTCGCTTGTCTTTAGATCTATTTTCTTTCCTACATGGACTGTAACTCTTGTTCTCTCTTTCACTTCACTTTTTAGACATTTTTGTGACTTTGCTTCTCACGCAAACCTATGTGCAGCTGTTCACGATCTATCACTGATACCCCTACACCCCTGACATCAGAGCAAAAAATCCTTATATTACACATGACCGTGCACACACACACACACACCTACTGTTAAATACACAACTCCACACGTAGCAAGAGGTAGTTCTCACACACATACACAAACACACCCTACTCCTCGTTCCCACGTACCCTTTGGCCTCTTCACCCTGGCCTCTCAAGGACACGGTGATTTTGGGGCATCAAGAGAGAGGGAAAGACAGACAATAAGAAAACAGACACAATACATCAGTGGACGCATACACATCTGTTTGAATTCTGCTCAAAAAGTATGACATTCTCACAAAATGTATTGTTAAAAAATGTTTCTCATATTATCATCAGCCATTTTTTCCCTATCAATTCTATTCGTAACACAATGCTAGGAGCCCATGAGTGTCATGAAAGGAAAAAAAAAAAATAAAAGTGAAAGAATATCCTCTACATCCATAAATTTGACAGGCTAATTCTAACAGAAACCACTAGTGGGCTAAAGGATTGGACTCTTTAGCCACCATCAGCTCCCCAATCAGTCAAGCAGAGTAAAGGGAAACCACATGTGTGAGGGAAGCCAGTAATAATGTAGTTCTGACAGTGAACAAGGAGAGGGCCTACACTTTAGGCCACCTGAGTGGAGTGGAAAAGCTTTTTGAACGGTGGAACAAAAAAAGTGAATACATTGGCTACGTATTTTACCTTTCCGATTCATTGTTGAATTATATTAAAGTATATGTATAGTAAAGCGTTACTCTGTGACTTTTTATTCTAATCGCCCACATTTCCTCCATTTATTCCCTCAGGTAATGGGCCTGTTGAACCCAGGTGGAGTGCCACACCAGTCCCAGAGTGACTTTGCCCTCTCCCCACTGACCGGAGGCCTGGAGCCTAATGGTGGCATGGCTGCCAGCTGTCATGGTTCCCAACGCTTGGAGGCTCTACCAGGCCTGACCAGTATGCCCACCCTGCCTAGCACCCAGTCTTACTGCCCACCTTCCTACACATCCCAAGCCTACGCCATGGACCACCATCCATCCTACCAGTACGGACAGTACAGTCAGAGCAAGGTATGCTTGAAAATGTATTCTTTAGGTCTGTACCTAACTGCTGTTCTCGTACCGATTTAGGGGCGTTTAGAAAACTCATTTCAGTTCAGTTTCAGTGTATTCGCAAATGCAAACACAACACAACTCATGGAGACATGTGAAAAGGGACACTGTTAACACCTTGTCAATATTTGAAAAAAAGTGCATGTATCATACTGTAACATTTACAACCTACAAAACACCAAACCAAAGGCCCTAAAAACTAACAACCCTAACTACTAAATGGTCCCAAAACATTAATTCCATCAGCCTAAACATTGGATAAATATGTAAGATACAATAAATAAAGTAGAAATAACACTCTCAGAGTAGAGTAGCTCCTTTAGTCCCCAGCTGTTTATTTTCTAAATTTGAATTTAAATGATCTATAATTGATTGGAGGTTATGTCCCTCTATAAACCCTGTTCTGGCTGTGTGATTTAGTTTCTATTTTCTATCTCACAACCCACGTTAATTGCGCAGACCCCTCTGATGAGCGAGCTTCTCAAATCACCCTGCAGTGTGCTGAAATTACATGTATGTTAGAGAGCGCTAGTGGCCAGGTTACCTCAGTTTACATTACCATCATCCGAACATCCACGTGGCCTGATGCAGAGGCATGTCCGGGTCATATCCCGACGCACACATTTCCACTCACTGTCGTTTCATGACCCCGTATGATGAGCTTGCCCATCAAACCCTCAGTGTAGCGCACCTAGCCATGTAATGACCCCTGTGTAACAAAGATAGCCGCCCAAATGAAAGGAGCCACTTCCTAAAGCGTGTTTGACAGGAGGGAGGGGAGAGTGCGGTGTGTTGCTGGGGCTGATCCGAGGTACACTACCACATGTTGACCGGCCCATCAGTGGCAACATCTTGATGTCATTAATTTAGCCAGTCCTGGGAGAGACCCACATTTGGGGGTTTGAGGAAATGTGTGTGTCTATGTGTATATGTGAGGGCAGGCATGTATGTGTATGTGTATAAAAGGAGGCTCTTTAACAGGGGGCGATTATGGCCCTTGGCAGGCCAGGATTAGAACCATGTGTCCCACTGGAGGTCAGATTTAGAGTTGTTATTGATCAGTGGAGCAGAGCCACAGATCCCGGCTAAGGCTCTGTCTCAGGATAGTTTTACCCACCGCATTGGGTTCAAAGACTATCTAAGAAGAATCCCAAAGCTCTTCACCAGTTTTATTATTTAACCTAGGACCCCAGTTTCCATTCTCACCTGCTCTCATGCGCTCTTAAACATCTCATCCTTCTTTCACAGTCCTTCCTGTCAACATCACACCTCTCACTTAAGTTCACATTTCACACATTTTGCTATGTAAACCATCGGAGGATTCAAGCAGTTGAAGTTAAATAAAATACAAAGAATCTCTTTAACCCTCCTCGTGTCTTTCCCTCTTCTCCTCAGGTGCCTTTCATTATATGAAGCCCCCGACATGGCCTGAACAGGAGGCATTCTGACATTCTTCGCCAGAGAACACCCCCACCTGATGCCTTTGCCAAACCTCCCCAGCCCCGAAGACACAAAAGAGCGGTTGGATGGGTAAAGGGGTTGAGGTGTTCTCCTTCAGCAAGGGAAGCATTTCAGATGAAGGTGTAGTGATGGCAATGGAGGGGGTTGACTGGAATAATTAGGACCAAAGGCGCAGCCTCTCCTGTTACCTGGCAATCGCTTTGCTTGTGCGTCACGTCACGCTCCATGGACCAAGCACGGCTTGTTGTCCATGCTTAAAGAGGAAAAGAAGAGGGGGGTGGGGGTGGGGGGAGGGGGTAGCTGGGGAAAGGAGAGTAAATACATTCAAGATTCTGTATTTGATTTTTGTAATACGTGCCAGAGAGGTGGACTTGGGAAGCCCACTGTGCTTCTGGGGTCCAACTTGATAGGGGAGGGGCGTATTCTTATGGTTGTCAAAAGGCCGGAGGGTGATAACATGTTGCGCTCAGCCGCAATGTGCTTCTAAGGATCTCTTCATCACAATGTCTTAGGAAAATAATATTTACTGTACATTGATGCGATTCTTGTATAAGACTTTGGAAAAAAATGACGACACCGGGAAAAATCCAGCAGAAAGGCATGAATCGAGGCGGAGTGGAGTCATAGTGAAGCCACTGCAACCCAAAGAAAGTGCAATACATTCATACCTCATGTGATGTAAATTAACACGGATCAAATGTCCCTGACTATACCCTCAAAAAATATGCTCTCTTTTTTAATGTCATTCATTTTGGGTTGTGTGCATTGATCAATCAGGGGAAATCATCAAGCGATGAAAAATAGCAAACGTAGTCGTGATGTCATTAAGCCAAAAAATTCTCTGCCAGTGAATACATTATTCAGTTTGACAGTTAATTTTTTATTTTTTATTTTGCATGTGTTAAATTAGTTTTCACCAGGAACTTGCAAACATTCGTTCCATTTCTTATTTATTTAGTGTTTCGTCTCTTCTGTATGTTTTGTATTAAGTGCTCTTAAGTGCTTAAGTCTTACACAATGTCCATTATACATGTTTTTTCTTTTGTATAATTTCCATTTCCATTGGCGTAAAATGATTTTGTTGTAAGAAGTTTTGTGTACAATACAGCACTATTTACTATTTATAATAAACTATATAAAACTGTAGAAAGTTGTGACTTTGCGTGTCATTTATGGGATACCATTAAGAGACTCTGTTAGAGTTTACACTAATATTTTATGAGCTTATTCTAGCAATCTTACCCAATATTTTTAAGCGAGACTGCTTTTAGGCCATCAAATAAATAAATAAATAAAGGCTTAAAGGCCTCAGAATTTGTTCTCTTGGTAGTGTGGAGAAGTCTTTTAAACACCATCTAGACCTTCAAATTCAATTTAGAGGAAGTATAATTGAACAGGAAACCGAATAAATAAAAAATAAAAAATGAAAGTAATCATGTAATCAGTAATAAGTAAACATTTGAGGCTTTTTCTTTTTTAGTTCTTTGATTTACTGTTAAACTAGAGAATGTTTTTTTTCTTTTCTTCTTTCTTTCCATGTTACACATACCAGCTGTTTCCCCCCTCCTACCTAAATCCGGATGAGCAGCAAAGTGACAATACACACTCTCTAAGAGCTGCACCCCTCATGCACACTCCTTGAGCACTAAATCATAAATATATCCCCTTTCATAAACACTCCTTTTGGACAAATTCCTGCTCCCTAGGGGCTCCTTCACACCCCTTAATGACTAAAGCAGAGCTGCTGTAAATTATATAAGCAGAGCGGCCCATAGTCACACCAGGACATCAGTCACTGACATGGCTGCACAGGGTTCAGAAGGGTTTTGCCTCTCACTGCCAAACAGCAACGAAAACACTGTTCACCCAGTTGGCAGACTCCTCAAACGGTTACAGATATCACCGGTGCATTTTTATCACCCCCTGTCGTTTTTTTTTTTTAACTTTTCTTCTGGAGGTTTAGGGATCAGGTATGCAGCTGTCCATGTCATTCATGGTATAACGTGAGGATGTATGAGAATACACTGAATGTTTGAAATAATTGTGTGTGCATGTCTGTGTGTGTGTTTGTTTGCATGTTTATGCTCAGTGTCCAATAGAGCTAACAGATAAGTTCAAGGCAAGATCACATTTCACTATTTTCTTTACTCTCGACAAACTCTTTTTTAATTTTTTTTTTTTTTTTACAAGTGCTCAACTTGTAAGACACAATGAGTGAAAAAGCCAAAGGGGTTGCTTTGGAGTGGAGTGTCAGTCAAGCAGCAACACACTGGAGACAACTTAACCTCTGACCCCAACACTCTTTGAAATGAGTAGACTACTTGACCGGAGCTGACAACAATCCAAGCGTCTCTGCTGCTTCCAAGACCCCAAATTGAAAGTGAAGGAAGGAGCACAAAGAGGACGGGCTGAAGAAAAAAAAAAGGAGAGGAAAAAAAAAAAAAAAAGAGTTAAAAGGGAGCTTTAGAAAATATACTGTGAGCCAGAATGTGCTAGGAGAATTGTAATCTTAGAGTGTATGACTGATTCAGATTCATTTCTGATGAAAATGACAAACAACTCTGTAGAAATCCTTCTTCTCTCAAAAGGAGGTCATAATGCTTTAATCATATTTTGGCTGCATCCAATAGGACAGAAAAGGATTGGGCTTTATCTCTGAAATACCGCCTTATCAAGTCTCTTGAAGGGTGGTTGGATGACTCACAGTGTGCCTTTCCTAAAGTGGTGAGCGCCTGCCTCTCATACTTTCCATCTGTAGTCATTTCTCAGTCGCCCTGGTCCCTTTTCTGTCTAATGTCGATTTTGCTTCTGTCAGGTCTGTCTTCCACCTTTAATTTTGGTATGAAACGCATGAACCGGACCATCCTGCTGTCTCTTCTCTCCAGATGCCATCAGATTCTGGAGGACACTGGTGTGGACATCAATGGACAGCAAATCAACACGACTGTTTCCAGCACCACAGTGAGTCCTCTGTCCAGCACCAGTCCAGCGTCCGCCATCTCCAACTCCAGGGAGTCTTACGACAATGCTTACTTTTACATCCTGTTTGTCATGATCTTTTACTCCTTCATTGCCATGACACTTTTCAAGTGCTTAGGCAGCGACGACGAGAAAAAGGACCCCTACAAGGAGTTTATAAGCACTGGGCCGCCGTCAACACAACAATTCAACACAGGCCACATGGTGGAGAAGTTTTACTTTGAAGAGGAGAGCAGCCTGTGCGAGCCACAGGCTTTCTAAGGAGAAGGAGGGAGGGTATGAACGCATGGGGGGGGATGTTTTGACAGTCACCAAGCCAGAAAAACGTCAGTGCGGACTACTCAGGCAAGACCTGCTAGTGATTTTGCAACAAAAAAAAAAAAAAAAACTGTAGTAAGTTCATTTTTTTCCCCTTTCTCCCCCTTTCCATCTGACAATCAGAAATCTCACGCAAGCAGGCAGGCAGGAGGAGACGGCTGCCTCTGATGATCTGAGAGAAGGGTGGAAACATGGAGAAGCGTGGGTCAATGGCAGGCCGGAATCTCCTCCTGTGAGGCCCAATCAGGATCAATAACACCGGGGCCTTCGACATGCACACACCACAGGGAACCAGGGATACCTCAGCAGACTGATGGTGTGGACAACATGGACACTGTGTGTGTGTGTGTGTGTGTGTGTGTGTGTGTGTGTGTGTGTGTGTGTGTGTGTGTGTGTGTGTGTGTGAGAGAGAATTGACCTGCCATTGCATTTTCCAGTCTCTGAAATCAGTTTAACTTAACAGAACATACTGAACAAATTAGATAAGGTTTACACATTATTTTTGTGCCTTTAAGATAAAAGCATTTACAAGCATTTATCTAAGACTCTGACTTGTATGTATATTAATCTGGATTATACAGTATTATTTTCATGCGCAATTTCACTTTAAGGTCGAAAGATTTGCATCATCAACCAGCGCATTATACGGCAGTAAAAGATATGTGCAAACACAATGTAAATGCACGCTGTTTCTGAATAAAATAAAATGACACTCCGCTCTCAAATTGGTTCTAATTAGGGCCAAAAGCTCCATGCAACAGCCAGGACTGAGCGACATTCCTTTGCCATTACATTGTAACTGGACGCACGGCTACAGGGCCGCTTCAACCTCCCGGTGACCCCATATGATCTAAGTTTACAAAGCTGTGGCGAAACATGAACCCGAGACTCACTCTGTAGAATTAACTTCAATTGCGCAGCGGGATCGTGGAGAGGAGTTTACAGAGAACACACGCTTCTGATTTGCACCACACATCGGAGAAGGCATGAGGACGCTTCAGATTAGCAGACTGGCAGCTGAACAGGTAGGATACAGTGCGATGAAGGCATCAAAGAAAAAAAAAAAGAAATCAAGTCATTTGCAGTTTTTTTTTTTTTTGCATTAAAATAAAACATCCGGGTCAAAGGTGACAATGCTGGTCTAATTTGAACTATCCGCTCTTAGAAGGTCATGCCCGGTCCCCGAGGCCATGTGGACCTGTTTCTTCTTCTGCTTCTTCTTCTCATAATTACATTTCTGTCTCATCCTCCCCTTGAAGTGCTGGGGTCATACCCAGCCCAACAATGCTTCCTTGATGTTTTGGACGAGTTTCCTTAAACATTTAACTCTGACCAGATAGTGCTGACCTAACAGCCAGTGTGGGTCTTTGTAATTTTGTTACCAAAGGCCTGAAGTGGGAACTGATCAGTAATATTTATTTTTTTGTAGCCACAAACAGTTCTGTAGCCAGAGGAAACTTATTTAATTTTTTTTATTGTTCATTAATCATTACAAACAAAAGTAGAAATAACATCGATAATTACATTAAATCCTACATTTCATTAAAAGTATATTTTTGAACAGGATTCACGGAGGAATTGATGAAGTTAATTTAACTTTTCGCATTTTGTTGCATCATGATGTTTATGATCATGATGGTCATTCGCAATATATTGTCGATGCCATGATATTTTTCTTAATGTGTGCATGCAATGCATTTGTGATTCAGCCAATAGGCTTAAAACACTGCATGGACTTAATTACACTTTCGTGCAAAATACTTATAGACATTGTAAATCACATCATGGCAGCACCAGGTGATGTAAAGTAAAAACAATATGACATTATGAAAACAGCATAGTTGATAAATGTAGACTACTTTAGTCATCAGTATAACTACTGCTGCCTGAATCCGGTCAAAACCTTCCTGCCACAACAGACAAATTACTACAGGAGACTAAACTAAATAGCACGAGAAAGCATCAGGAAAATAATTCAAACAAGAGATATTGCGGTTGGCAGGGAACAGGACAGGTGGGGTGTATTGTGAAGGAATACAAATAATATACCCCAGCCACCTGGGGGTGGGGGATTGCTGCAGCACCCTCAACACATCTCCTTCTGGGTCTGCACCCCCCCAGATGAAACTCACCCACTGCATGAAATTAGGCCATTTCTCAGATGGGTTTGATGTGCCTCATCTTCAGGGTGCAGCCATCACAGCTCTGCTGGAAAAGGGCTTGAGACTTGATACAAACAGAGTGAAACCACACACACTGAATAAACAAGGGCACAGTGTCGCCTCTATTATGGATGGTCTCTTGTGATAAACTTCATGAAGCTTATTTGCAAATTGCAGGTACTAACACTAAATTAAGCTTCTAAAATCCCACCCTTCTCCTTCTGGGTTAAAACAGAGACTTCTAGGGGAACAATCCCTGCTTTGACATATGAAGAGAGAAAGGTGGCAAAGAAAATGTAATTTACCTTTTTTGTTGGAATCTGTGTATAGGCCGCCATCTGCTGGCAGAGTTGTACCGATTTCCGTCAGTGTCGTTTGTCCCTGCTACCAGTAGGCTACATGGGAACTGCCAAAAGCCTGATGTGTTACTGAGAGTGCAGAGCTGTGGCAGCAACACGACTACTGAGGATTATTGTTGACTCAGATCCTGAGAACCACAATACATTTTCAGCAAATGCTATTTTTTGAAGGAGCTTCAGCGTAGGAAATCTTGATTACCTTGCTGTGGTAGTGGAGACTGTGCATGCTGAAGTTCTGTCATCTTAGTGTATCTTTAGGGCAAGGTGCTGTTGTAGGAGTCTGTTGATGCTGGGGTTTTGCTGCCATCTACTGGTGTAGAAGTCAAACTGCTTTTTGTTGCACTGGATCCGTTTAACGTTCTACTAGTGAAAGCTGGAGCCATGAAAGGTTTACAACACAGACATTGCCTTAAAATGTCTTACACTTGCTTATAATGTGGTAGGTGGGTCACATTATGTCTAGAGACCAACATCAGGACCGATCATTTATAAAAATGTGTTGCACAAGATCTCACGCTCTCTTCGGGAAAGCATGGACCAAGGAAGAGACACTTGGGCGGAGGGCAGTGGCTGGGGTTGAAATACACTAACACCTTCAAATAAAAAGATATATAGCCTGCATATATTTATTAATTAAGTGTAACTAATCAATTAGCTCTTGATAAATCAAAGAACAAACATTGCTTGATATTCAAATCATTTTAAATTGTCTTTTAATATGTATTTGTGTTTGTATTTGTTCTATCTTACCGATACAGAACTGCTGATTTTTTTTGTGTTTTAGTTTGAGATTTCATACTCTTGTCAAGCTCTGAAGAGTAGGGTAGTTACAAATTACAAGTAAATTGAAGCTGTATATAAGTTAACAACGGGTTTAATTTTTTTGCTACATTTATCATTGAAAACAAAATGGCATGCCATGACACTTACTTATTAATATTGAACACTTTATTCAAGACTTCAGAATTAAATGCAATTATGTTCACTCATCATTGCAGGGAGACAGCAGACCTATGAAGAGCAGGAAGTGCAAACCGATACATGATTGACAAGAATAATCCCAGTGTTTGCCAAAACGAATAAACTATATTATTGTTGTACTGAGTTGTTTGATTTTTTTCTCTTTGTGATGACCTTTGGCAGTGAGTTACACCAACACCCTGTAGACAAGTATGAAGTGTTTTGTAGTCACGCTTGAGAGTTCAATCAATGACCAACCAACTAATGTTGCCACAAATGTAACCACATTTTAGAGCGTTACCATAACTCATAAAAATGTTTTTTAACACACATTATGACTAAAACATTTGAATAACCATTGTACATAACATTTTCCACCAACATTATCAGATAGTGACACATATTCCAAGCTCCCATGTAATCAGTGCATATAATGACATTTATGCACAGCTTGAGAGTATGAATTTGAATATATA
>CALSBV010009973.1:1809922-1854136 GCA_943590825.1 Bovichtus diacanthus
CATTGAAGGGCTGAGAAGGGTGCAACAAAGGGGAGGAAAGATGAGAGGGCACGAACTTAACTGTTATTGTATTATTAAAGTCATCATTTCCCACTATTTTTTATTATTTTTACAGCAGGAGGTCGGGAATTGAAAGCATGAAGCAGGAAGTAATAAAGCAACATACGGCAGAATGTAGAGTTCCACAAAATAGGTATGGCGACTCCAGCCTCCTGGCAGATTTCAGCGTAGACCTGTAATCTATCACAGAGTACCGCTGGGTCACCATGACTGGAGCACATGCCGACCACACAGGCCCTGAAGTAGCTCTCTGCCCCAAGAATTGATATGCAGCCAGCGAAGGGCCCAGTGCTAGAGAGGAGGCCTCCACAGTACAGCTCACTGGCATACTCAGCCTCTTCCAGTGAGTCACAAGGATGCGGTACTAGAATGGCATCACAGGAGGAGGTGGTTTGCCCAGTCTGCCAGCTCGCAGCCAAAGCTGTAGCATCTTGGGCATTTTCTCCATCGGGCTTTCTGAAGTCATCTCCTCTGAGGTGGTTAAAGTTTCCACACAAGCCACAGACTTTATCAGAGTAACTGGATGGCAGCTTGACATGGACAGCACCAGCGTTGTCATATGAGACAACAAGACCGAAACTGGTTCCCAGTTCAACAGCAGCGGGGTTGCTCTTGATGTTGACAGTGCCATTGCCGAGGCGCAGTGGAATCTTCTTCCAGACCCCATTAACCTAGAGCACGTTAAAAGTTTTAGACTTCCTTACCGGCTGCCATTAGCAATATAGACTTGCTGTATCTGACAATTTGCATAAAAAGCAGCATTCTGGAGATGGGTATATCTTTGGGAATTGATAAGGCAGATAAGTCCGGGACAGTATGACACTAAACTAGGCACTTTACAATAAACTCAGTTTATCAGTTGAGTGGGCTGCAGATAGGGGGACTGCTCGTTTCAGTACATTACTTAGCTCCACAATCATTACAGCATAATGGAAAGGTGCCATAAAATTGAAGTTGACAGTACAGGCAGTACTTTAGTAATTATGACTCTGAGGGGAATGCGAATACTTTCTGTTTTAAAGGGAAAACAACTTATTTAGCTATGAAAAATGAAAGAAGCTCACAGTCCTCAAAACTGATGTCACACTGATCAAAAGCTTAGTAAACTGAAAATAAACTATTAGAGTTCCAAAAATGTGTTTATGTTGTAGTTTCTAAAGCAGAAGCTAAAAAAAACATTAAATAAGTCTTATTTGGATAACAGGTCTTATTCTTGTTCAGGCTCAGAATTATTATTATTTGTATTAATTAAGAGAAAACTTGTCTGCCTTTGTTAGACATCGTGACATTTGAGCTTTTTGGGATATTTGTTCTTATATTGGCAGATGCTAAAGACATCAGCAATGGATCACGGTACTTCTATCTTCCTAAATGACTATCTTCCCTTTTTAAAAGTGACTCACCACAACGCGCTGTGTCTCTCTTTTCAGCAGGGACACTCGGTAGTTCCCCATGTGCACAATGACCTGCTGAACAGTTGGCAGAGATGAGTTCCAGTTCTGCTCATTGACCACTTCCACACTGAACAATGGCAGGGCGTCAGAGGCTGAGCAGGTCTTAGCCAGCGTGTAGGTGCAGGAGGAAACGAAGCGGAACTGCACTCCATCAAAAGTGCTGCAGTCTGTGTGACTGTGTATAGTGCACGTCCCAGAGGCAGAAATCCCACTGGAGCGTCCTATTTGAGGAGCGCAGATTTGGCCCTTAGGGCACTGAGAGGCAGAGCAGGAGAGCTGGCCACCGGAACAGAGGCAGCGGGTGGACTCATCTGTCCATAACTCTGTGTTGGACTCACACTGGGGTCCTGTGGGGGATGTGGCCGTGTAAACAATCACTTTGTATTCACAACACCATCTGACTAGGAATAACTGATTAGTAATATTGATTAAGTGTTATGTTCAGTGTTAATATATGGAATATTCTGAATTATCTTAGTTATCCAACCTATTATTCATGCAAGTGACACTTCATTATTACTGAAAAGATTCTTACGGGCTCGCAACAATTGTGAACTTCTGACACGTTTTTTTTTTTTTTTTTTTACATCTTTAAGCTTTAGAAGGGATTTGTGAAATAGGATATTTTGCAGTTTCACTGACCGTAATCTGACAAGTGTTATGACAGTATTGGTCTATGTGTTGCGTTAACATTGTTATCACCATGCATAGCTGAATATAGTATGCTTTCATTTAATTATAGGAACCATAGGAAAGTAGGCTGTTCTTATTATAGTAAAAGAAGAGTAAAAGAATATTTACCACATGGGCCTCTCCTTACACCTATCCGGTTAAATGTGAACTGTCCTTCCATGGACACTGCTTTGATTACAACCTGATATAAAAGCAGATTATCTTATTTTAATTAAGCAATACTGTATTTTCATTCCCCAATACAGTTTAATTCTAGCTATGTGATTTATATGCCATTTTACCTGAGTCCCAGGTTCGATGATGTTCAACGGGACAAACACTTGTCTCCAAGAATCCCTGTGGAGGACAGGTGAGGTCCAGAGGTCTATCAGGCCCACGCTGCTTTTCAGCTGAGCGCGGAGTTCTGTCCCATTAGCTGCAACCGGGGATAAGTACCAAAACTCTAGACAGGCCTCGCCCTCCAGCCCCAGAGGACCACTCTCTAAAAAAGTCACTCCAACATCCTCTGGGGGTGAAAAGGACAATAATAAAATGTAATACACGAGATGCTTTCATCCACATAATAAAAAGTGACCAAACTCATTTGTTTAATTAGCTCCAATGTAACACTTTCTGAAGTACAAATTCAATGACAATGGCCACTGTTTAAATCACATGATATAAATGGTGAAATACTGTATATGTTTAAGTACGCAGGTCAGGAATGAGCTTTTATGTCGTATCATAAGTTTAATCACATCAGAAATAGCAAGCCATTCCCTCGTCTGTGTTATTGTAATAAAACAAGACGTACATCTGTTGTGGTGCAATTATCATTAAATGCAGAATTGCTGTTTTAGAGTGTTTTGTGCTAAATTTGAAACTTAAGTGCAGACCCTCTGCTTTGATTGCCCCTGGGAGAACACCAGACTATAAAAGATTATTTGTCTGTTTCAGATCAATTAGTGATAAACAGCAAGCACGGACACACACAGTCACAGCCCGCCTGTAGATTATAACAGAACTGTGGACTGATGTTCCACATGCTTTTCAAAGGGGTGGGACAAAATTAGACTACAGTCACGTTATCTCTTAGTGCAGAAGTGAACTCTAAGCGAACTGAACTGTAATCTTGCTTGATGACGCTAAAAAAACACACTTGGCTTTCAATTTTGCACTCATGTTATTGAGTCATCATTTGTACCTGTTCTTCGTTGGTTCCAGTCACAAGTCAGATTGTTTTGTCTGTCGTAGAGACACTGTGTAACATATTCTATTAAAGAAAAGACAGGATTAGCTCAGTGTGTGATGAATGCCACAGGAAATGAGTTACTTATAAACTGACCCACACAGTCTGACAGAGCGGGCACTGATCATTTTTAGAGGCTTTATCACAAAATCAAGCAGATTTGCGATTCCGCATTCTCATCATGCATATCTGTCTTTTTTCGTTTGTTTATTTAAATCCTTGAGGTGACACATTTGTACTCAAGACATTTTAATGATTGGGTAGTATCTACAAGTCCTAATAATTGTAAAACTTACCTGAAATGTTCCTCCAATCTGGTAAAGTAACTAATGAAAAGTCATCTTCACCCCTGAAATAGGAAAACAATGATTACAGATTCCTTCCCTTTTTTTTAAAAATGAATTAATAAAATATCAGATCGACAACTTTAACACTCATTCAAAAACCCATTCACATTCCACAAATGAATATAACCAGTGTAATAATATTCCAAATAACACAGCAGCAACATTTTGACAGTCAGAAGCTTAATTATCCTGACACCTACTGTACCTGCACTGAGTCCATGTCTGAGTTAGGAAGAGTAGAGTCACTGTGACCAACAAATCTGTGTGGATACCTCCAAGCATGGCTGATCCCTTAACGGCAGCCTCTCAGCTGCTCTCCCGTTGCTAATACTCTCTCTTTGATGAGTTGAAGAATAAATGATGAGCAGTAACTGTTGTGGAGCCTCAGTGCAGCTTATGTGACCCTTTAACTACCAGCACAGAGGTGCGGGCCCTCCTGTGTCGTTCTCAAGACGAAGCGACAGGTTTTTAAGCACTTATAGCCCCCCCCCTCCACAACCAGGTAACCTCAACAGTGGGTGGAGAAAGAGGACGAGAGTGCAGGAAGACTTGAAAGGGTACGGACTGGGTCTGTGACGTTAACATATTTCAAAAGTGACAACAGCAGCTGACACGGTTACAGCAAATAGGGATAGGCAAGGTCCGGATTTACTGTTGCAAGGTCATAAAACGCGCTGAGACCAAGTTAACGAACACATATGAATGGTTGAAATATTTTTATGAATTAGCCAATGAGGTGAAGCATGACTAATATTTCTGTCGAAGTAATTGAATGGCTTTTATGGACTTCTTACTATGTTGTAAAAGTCCTACTTGGTAAAGGACAAACATGACCAATGAGGAAATTGTCTGGTCAAAAAAAACGGCAATTTCTGCCAGAGTTAATGAAAAGTTTTGATGGGGGGGGGGGGGAGTCGGATGGTAAAAGGTAAAGTTCGCAATCTACAACTATTCACACATTGCACAGTGTGCAAATAGGTAGAAAGACAGAGGGAACTTTGGCTTGTTTTTAGCTGCTTATTATTTTCACCAATACATACGTGCTTGTAATCTGTTTTTAATGGTTTTAATGATGAATAAGCAACAGGATTGTTGCAACTCCCCTCTGCTGTTCTTACGATGGACTCTTCAGTCTATTGTGAAGTTCATTTCTGTACACACTTAAGCTACTGATCACACTACAGCAGTTCAAAGGCACACTTGCATTCTAAGAAGTAGGAACACTTATTCAAAGATGAATACTTTTCATGACTCTTTTGGGGATATGTTATAACATTATAGCCTTACAAAAAAACTAAATCACTGTTTGTTATTAAAGATTTAGCATGATAAAATGTTCTGTTCAGACAATCGTGCAGCAAAATGATGACAAGATCATTTCCTTTGCAAATCAGCACTAAGCCTCTAACTCCATCACACCAGCAAAGATTTGTGAAAGAATTGAAGAATTGAAAGAATTTATGCAATCCATAGTCCTGAAAAGGACAAAACGAGGCATGCGTACATTGTGGCCTGATAATATTGTTGTAAAACAAAATCTTAAAGAAGTTTCTGCCGCAGCGTATTTAGTGTATGTCGGCTAGATAGCAGCGCAGGCTGTAAGAACAGGTGGAAAGGGAGTGATAAGAAAGACATATTATGTGGGAGGTGTTGTCTGATCTAATATTGTGACATTCCTGAAGCCCTGTTGGTATGCGTCAACAGAGAAGGTCGCCCAAAACAAATATTAAAGCGCTTTAAAACTGTCAAACCTAAAAGAATGTCTTTGTTAGGCGTCAATTACAAAAAAAATTATTGCTGTACATTGAGAGTATAACAACCCTTCACTAGTGTGTGTGCGTGTTTCAGGGGCAATGCTGTAACTATCTGAACTACAGAGATAATCTACTGTAAAAGACACCAGATTGATTGCCAAACAGATAATGAAGGTGACACAACCTTCATTATCTGTTTGGCAATCAAGCTGGTGTCTGTTGTCGAAGGTGTGTGATGAATGCCACAGGAAATGAGTTACTTATAAACTGACCCACACAGTGCATACAGAGCGGGGACGGATATTTTCAGAGGCTTTAACACGAAATCAAGCGGATGTAAGGCTCCACAATGTCTTGTCAAAAACCTGTATTTACACTCCAAGGCAAGCAAATGTACAGTACATGCTTGACTTCATTCAGTTAATATGTTGTCACAAGTAATTTATTGCCTTTTACCATACACATACCTAGCACAATGCCTAGTAAATCGGGAAATTGTAGACCCAAATAGGCAATAAATGACAGTTTTATGAATATCAAAGGCTTCTATTTTATGACAACCTTGATTATTCCTGGAAGGGAGTTGTCTGTTGGTTGATAAGGCCTATCATAAGTATGTCAAGTCACTTTGTCAAGATATACCCACCTCCGAGAAAACCCTCACCATGCATGCTATTGGTAAAAAAGATGGTAACCAATGTAGCAACCTTTCTGCGCCACCCAAAGGGGTTGAATACAATAATTAAATTAAAGGGTAACCTAATCAAAATTACCTTGTAATTATGTAAAAAAATATCACATTATCATTTAGAAAATGCAGCTCAACGAAATAATTATGAATCCGTGAATCTGTACTTGTCCTTGTACCTCCTGCATGTCTTCAGTCACGAAATAAAAAGGCCATTAATAATCAACCTCGCCCACAGAAAGTGGGAGAAAGAGCAACAAGGGGCCAAGACGAAGTGCAAAGCAATATACTGTGGGCTTTTCCAAGGATCTACAGATGCCCTGATCCATGACTAACAGTTAATAAGGCTGTGTTTGCTCTTTGAAAGTCCTCTTTGCTAGCTCCCCTGTTTTTAATAGGTTAATAAAAGAACACCTAAGTAAGGAAAGGAATGTTATTTTGAAAAAAAAAAAAAAAAAGGAACAAATGGCACATTGTGATGTTTTGTTTTACAAATCTCAAGGGTTACATAGTGTTCAGTTAAGGAGAGCAAGTGTACCATTAAATATATTGCATAAGTCTCAAGATAGAGATTTTGATGAACGGATAAACATAGCCTACATAAACAATCTGTGATATCTGACAGAAATGATCATGAACACAGCTATAATACAGTGTAAGTGAGGAGGGAGTTAAGGGGCCAGTATGCTTCAACAGAAGTGCTTGTCAGATGGTCAAACAGTTTTCATTTTTAGTCAAAATGAAGTTGATGTTTCTTTTGTTTGTATTTAAATGTAATATTAATAGTTTTTTTTTATTATTATTGTTAAAAAGAAGAAAAAACGAGTTTGGGAAAAATATCAGCTCGTTTTCATCTCAGCCGGCTGGAGGGGTGTGTCCCTGTCTGTGTTTGATTGACAGCAGCTGGCAGTGCCGGTGTTGCATCGCAGGAGTTGGAGACCAATTAAACAAGCTAAGCAGCAGGACAAGATGTGTGTTTGTGTTTGTAAGTTAGATAAGAAGGAGACTTTAGCAGAAAAACTAATGTGGGTTGTTGTTCAAAGTCTCTGACTTTTGTACTTTGTAGCAGGAACAGTATTCTGTTAAATTAATGCAAAACTATAGGGTGCCGCCGTGAAACCAAAAAATATATAAATCATAAATGTCTCCCCTTTGTTATCTGATTTCTGGTTCAGTTGCACACACAACTAGTTTTGTTACATGAGTGCAACACAACAAATCCCGTTCAAGAGACTGAAAATGTGTGTTTTTATCCCTGTACAGTATTTCAATGGTTATACCCATCTTGTCCCTCTCTAAGATGGCCGGCTTTTAACCTTTCCTTTGTGTCTGGCCATTCCGAACAAACAATTATAAATACTTTTCCTTCGGATGTGGTGACGCGTGTCATAAGAACTAGTTCTTTACGAGCATAACGCGGCTCCGGCGTGACACAGTTCATGAGCCGAACCCTGACACATGACCCAAAGTCTGTTACTCCCTTGGAAAACCGTTGCCCCTTAATCTCGGAAAACCGTCCCCCACCCTGTCCCTTCAAGAATTTCTTTGACCTTTTTGTCAGAGTTCAGTTTATACCAGACTTGCTCCCAGAGGTCACCCCTGAAAAACCAGAAAAATCAATCCACAATGCAACCTTTCATCTACGAACAGGCCATTCAATAGCATATGAAAATCTTCCTTCCAGCTAGATTTTGTCTTCGCAATCTGCGGTCCCTCGAGATTTCATCTGCCGTTGCAGCAGGTCAAGGTCACAGTTGATAGATAACTCAGGTTAAGGCAGGGCAGACGCTAAACTCTCCCTCATGTCAGAGCTTTAGCACTTACACTTTTATTGAGCTTTCATTCATATACTTGCTCCCTTCCCTTATATGTGAGGCATTAAATGAGGACTACTGGTATCACGGTGCTTCTTCTTTTTGCTGTCTGAGGCATTGTCCAATGGTTCAATGTAGTGTCAAGGTCATCAAAAATGAAGACCAGTGGGAAAGCTGGCCAGACAACGGGCTCGTAATCGTGTCTGAAGTTTTAACAGGAATCTTTTGAGCTTTTCTGGTGATGCCCTACTTTTGCAGTCAAAGGAATATTCTGTAAATATTACTTCTTTCAGTTTGTGCCTGTGTGTGTGTGTGTGTGTGGACGTTTTGGCATTTCTAAACCTCGCACATGTTTTATTTTTCTACTCCGACTTTTATAGAACATCATGTATGTCCTTCAAATAATTGAGTGCTTGTTAAATTGAAAAATATATACTGTAATGTAATAATATACTTGATAATTATAGTAGTAAATTACATTGGTACATGAATGTTGAGAACAAACGTAACTGCTTAAGTCTCCTGACTATTTATGGGCACATTCTTACAGAAGCTGCCATTTATAGTCTGTCTGCTGGAAAATGACCTATTTTCAATGAGGTTTTTACAATGAAGAGTTACCTACTGAAGGGTGAAAGAAAGCAGCGAAAGGAATGTAAAATAGGTAAGCTATAGGTTAAATCAATCGCTTTCTTCTGAAATAAAACAAGTATATCAAAACAAATTAGACCTCCAATATGCAGTATTTGTTTAATATTCATTGAATCATTTGACTTGCCAAAGCATTTCTTAATTTCACAGGGACAAGTCAAACTTGTTAACATTTCACCCCCAGGCCCCAGAAGTGTTTATAAAGCAACAAAGCAATAAATAACCTCTGTCTCATTCCATTTATTATTACAATAAACACGTCCAATTTAACATTTGTTGGTTTTTGTTTATGTTTTTGGCTTTGTTTGTTTCTTTTCCTCCCACTTTTCCTTTTTCTTAAGACAAGGTCATGAGCTGTCCTCCCCATCGCCTCTGTTCCTTCCTTCCGTCACGCTCCATTGAAAGTTTCCGTGCAATCTTGCAGGTGTTTCTTGGCCTGTGGCGCTTCGTTTCACAAACGGAGCTTGACTTCTCCTTCCGCCGCGTGATTGCTAAACAGGTTGTTTAATGAATACAGGTGCTGTGGTTCTGCTCTGCCTATCAGGGCGACATGATCAATACTGCAGGCAAGCTGCGTTTAATTGTCTTTTGTCAACACTCTGTGTGAGGAGGTGAGAGGAACATTCCCCAACCCCCACATCCGCCAAAACCAGTGTTTATTCCATTCTTGATCCTTAATCAGCCTTTATGATACATGCAGCATACCTTGGAAGAACTCCAGTCACGAACAGAAGCAAACACGGTTAATGGTTGTTGGTTTGTGTATGGGCTATGAGAGAAAGTAAAAGCACAAGATTAGCATTATATGTCATTTAATAAAAGTGTTTGGACAGCATGGATTTCATATAGGACTGTGCATTATTAAAAGCTGTTTTAAATAATGTCAAACCAGGGGGCTGTAATATTTATGCACCAAGGTTGCACTCCTGCTTCATTTCAGCTATTTCAACCATCCTAAGGCCATTTTTTAATTGCTAAGCTCATTCTCTACAAGGCACATTCATGATGACTCTTGCTACGAGCTAGTGGAGCAATGCATTTACATCATGCATCAGTCCACCAGAAGGTGGCACTCTATCGCCTTCTGAAAACTACCCGAGTGTCAGAGCCACGGGCTGTAAAGTTTATGATGGTTTACCAACCAGACCATATGATAAAAACAACATCTTTCATTTTCTAATGCTGATGCTAAATGTACAATGTTAAACTGAATTGAATATGAATTGTACATTGAAGGAAAAGACCTAAAATACGTATATAAGAAATAATAAACAGTGGACCGGCTGAATGGGGCTCTGTCCGGTTTTTCATGCCTATGAACCAGACCCAGTAACCGATGAAAAGAATATGCATTTAATTACACTAACAATTGATCTCGCTATCTAGCCTGTTAAAGCAAGATAATTCCACTTTGTGAGGTCTGATAAGGAATTGTTTTTTTTTCTGGGTTCAGTGATTCTTTCACTGATAAACCCTGCGCCTAAACACAATACTCCGGCAGACAGTGGCCCAGTGTCCTATCTCCCCTCAATTAACTTCAAACTGCTCTCCATTACACGCTACAATGAGACACGCAATTTCATTACCTCACACAGGCCCATCAGCGCTACTAATTGTTTTTCTTTTCATTTTCAGCATCCCTCCATCTCCCAGGGAGTGGGTGTGAAGATATCCCATGTTCAGGAAAATAGAAGGATACAGGAGGTCGGGAGGGAAAAAAAGTGAAAACGCATGAGAGGGAGAGTTTCTAGTTTCCTGTGTACTTGCTGTTTATTGCTCCAGTAGTGAACAGAGCTAGTCCGTATAACCTTCAAAGGCCAGCAACCTGAAGCACTCACCGACACTTAATTCACAATCAGCAAAAGGTCAACAGAGACCCAGACACATATACAGAGAGTAGCTGGAGTTTACTGAGCTAACTGGCCAATGTCAGTGTGGACCCACTTTCTGTCCTCCAAACACAACAAATCATCAGCTGCGCTCTGCTAGAATTTAGAAGTACTTCTGTTGCTCTCCAAGCAGTGTTGTCTCATCAGACACATCAGCCTCAACAGTCTAAAGAGAATGCGAAAAATTTGTAGAGGTTGGTCATTTGGAAAATAGACCATATTTACTCAGAACCCGTTGTAGACCAGAAAACTCTGAAAGAAAAAAATCCTGGATGATCAATCATCTAAAATAGTACAGTTAACCCATGTGTATGCTAGGAGTATTGGTGATAGTAGTATATGCAAATATTCAAGCGTCTGTACAAGTAAGGTCAGTCAAATGACAACGTTATGATTTGCTTGTCAAAAAACCAATGACAGTATTTTAAACCTGCATTTTTTTTGTCCACTTGGGGGCAGTGTAAACAAGCTGTAAATACAACACTGACATATTATCACCTTTTTAAGTTGAACTTGGTTGTAAGCTGTTGTTTCTTTAACACCCGACAGACATGGAGCAGTATTAGCATTCATTTGGAGTTATGTTTCCATGTCTATTCTTCTTCTACAGCTCTTTAGCAGCTAAATGCCCAACTATGTTCACTAGCTAGTTGCTGACTCTGTCTGTCTGTTGTTTGGTGAAGGTAGCAAACGGCTTGCTGTGGCTCTAGATGACGTGATGAGAGCGGTGAGACTGAAACGATCTGAAGAGCTTCTCTTTGGGTTTGTCATTACAAGCGACACCTTTCACATAGTCATTTAATCCATTGTTAATTTAGAAATATTGATAATAGCAGCTTTAAATACTCTTTTAATTATTTGTTTTGGATCAGAAGTTTGACGGTACACTGTCAAGACCTATTGATGTATGACATCAGCAGCTCTGAGTCAAGGGGAGAAAAAACAGCCAAGGAGACAGGATGACTTAACTGCCCTTTAACCACTTAGAGGAAAGAAGTCTCATAATTAATAATGCACAAAGTAGTGCATATGAGTAGTTGTGGTGAAGTAATACACAGAGGGCTTTCTGCTTTTGTAAGACCCACAGAATGACTCATTCTTCCTTGGATAACCTCAACAGTTAACCTGTTTTCTAAAGAAGTCAGAATTGTACATAAATGAGTCAGTCATGTTGCCAGTGATAGAAGCGTGGAGAATGTGTTTAAGCCTGGACTTAATTACTATGTTGTACTTATGTAGCACAGGGACATTTCTATCTTTATGTTGGGCCGATGAATGGCCACTGCTTGTTTTTTCTGAAATTTTTTTGAGTTTGATCACAACATACTGCAGTGCAAAGTGGAGCTGCACGATACGAGGGAAGTATGCGCAACGTTGTTGAATAGCACGATAGCAATAGTACTTGCGATCAACAAACGGACGTGAAATTGTATTCAGCCTTTTTGCTGCTTTTAGTATACCGCTAAAATACAACATATTGCTTGATGAATTATTTCCAACGTTCTACAAATTGAACATTGAACCCAAAAGGCCCCAATCAAAAAAATGAATCATAGTTACATTTTAAAGTGCAATTTTCTACTCTCTTTAAAATAATAATAAAAGAAAAGTCCTTGAGCATCTTTACTTGAGTCTTGAGGAGCTGCGGTGTTTATTCATGGACGAGCTGAAACCTACACTGTACATTCACTACCATTTAACAACCTACCTGCTAATTTCGTCTCTGCTCCGAGCGCGTCCACCTTCGCTCTGTCTCTTGCTCAAACCACACTCGCTACACACAGTACGCACTGAGCTATGTTCCCCAAAGGCCGCTACTCTTATCACACGAGTCGTCATTCTCAAACCAGTTGGATGTTATTCTCCTGAGACGCAACAAATGTTCTTTTGCGTTTCAACTTGTTGTTGTTTTGGAATTGACCACCATTTCATCCATGACGGTCACAAGCCGGCCTATGTCTGTCTTTGAGCGGCAGAGCAGATTAGTCTCGGATTACAGGAGACGTAGAAACGTCGCTCACTGTTTCGCTCACTGGCCCGATATCGTAGCCTTGACGTCAAAAAAAAAACAATTTATTGTGCAGCCCTACTGCAAATGTAGAACTGAACATAATATCACATGTCTCATTGGTCTATTTTGTATGATCCTGTTGGTAGTTGCATATCAAGACAATATGTGGGAGAGACTAGAGATGGAATTTAACCTACGGTCTAAATTCCATCTTTCCATGCCCCTCTCCAGCTTTCGTTTCATAACGCCAGCTGTCCTTCGACTCCGCTCTCCCCATTCCTTCCCATATGTGAGCTGAATTGAATCGAATGCATCCAATTGAATGTGCCCCAATGACTGAGATGTGAGGCAGGGTCTCCAGTCTCAAACTGAAATAGTTTTGGTCGTGCTATCCAGGATTTCATTCGCTCACCCAACCAGCCGAGACCAGTTTGTGATGAGATGCTGGTCTCCAACAGAGCTATCGAAATCACATCCATGCTGTTTCACCTTAGCTGAGGCATACAGCGACTACACTGAGAGAAGGAGGAATAAAAAAAGAATGACAAACAGAGAAAGAGAGAGAGGGAGATAACGGGAGAGAAGTCTTGACGCTTCAAGCAAAAAGGTTGCCTGCCCAAAATCCTGCAGCATATGAGAGCAAAAAAGAACAATCAAAGCTTTCACACACACACAGACACACACACACACTTTGCAAAGCTTGTGTGTTAGTTCCTTTCTGTGTTTTACCTTTTTTCACTACTTAAAATATGGGGCTTCGGTCCGTAATGGTCAGCCAACAGGACTTGGAGGAACAGCACCTTCATTTCATTTAACAAGAGATAAAAGAAAAACAGGGAAAAGACAAAACCTTCGGTATTCTAATTACTGAGTGATCTGCACATATTCAAACAACAGCGTATTAGCCTAAGGTATGGCATCTATGCCCTGACAGGAAGAATAAAAGTATTTTTTTTTCCTTTTCTGTAAAAGGACCAGGCATAGAGGCGCCATGGCATACCCTCATTATGTTTTGAAGATCCATCTTTGCCTGCAGCACCCAACCTATGCACCTTTTCGCTCAACCTAGCTGAAACGGATAACAGTGAGCAGCCGCAGCCAGGTAGAAAGGACCGCATTTGAATGTCAACCGTCAAATATCAAAGGAGAAGCTACAAATGGCACAGCAACTTTGTCAGAGTCGTGAAGACGCACATTATCTCAACATGGAGAAACTCTGATAAGGCGAATAAAAGCCAAGGGAATTTTAATGATATTGGGGATTAGACTTGGAAACTGAATGGCATTCATTTAAAGTTGCCTAATGCAGCCCTGAATGCAAAATTAAAGCAATTCATAAGAGAGGCATAAAGAATAGGCATGGTAGGAGGTATGTTTTAATAATCGATGCACTGCTTTATTTATGCAAATACTAGCTAACTTGTAATGATCTGAGTGGGTGCAAGTTTGGAATCTTTTTTTAATCGTGCCCTCAGTGTATAAGTTACAGCACCCATCCATCTATAGTTGCTGATAGTAACGAGGTAACTAGAGTACAGTCGGGGGGGGCTGGCATAACAAAACACACAATAAAGTGCAAAACATATAATTGAATTATTACATATATATAATGTAAATGTAATTATTCCATTTTATATTATGCGCTTTACTTATATTATTATTATTACAATGTAATATATATAATACATAAAAATGTTTACAATAAATATTACCAACACAAAAAAAATTGTTTCATTCTTTCTGTGCGGCCCGGTACCAAATGATCCACGGCCCGGTACTGGTCCGCGGCCCTATAGTACATCATTATCAGGCTTAGTCAACACTGATTTGGAACCAGACTTGCCATCAAAAAAACTGAATGAGCAATTGGAATGAATGTTAGATGCGTTTCTGGATACAACACTTACTAACATAGAAACACTGTTAAGGTTGTTACAATGGTTTGCTCTATACTTGCATCAGGTTGACTACATGGGCTGAGAAAGATTATTCCTTCATTGGAAGTCCGTTCCTTTTGTGTGGTGTGTATGGTGTGTGTGTGTGTATGTGTGTGTTTACTCTATTGGTTGGACATTCACCATGCATGTGTTTGCATTTCTGGTAAAAGTTGTCTGACCCTTACTTGTATGCAACTCGTGTATTGATGCACGCAGTATGAACAGTGAGTTTGCAGTTGTCTCCAGAGGACTCGAACACTGACAGAGGGCTACGGGTGCACGCTCACCTAGTCGATAAACAATCTGAGCACCACAAAGGAACAATAGCCACCATTCTATTGCCCGCCCAGCAAACACGTCCTTTTAAAATGTCAAATGAAAAAGCTGTTGCAAGGGTGCGTTGTTCTATTGATTCAAAATGGGCTCATCTTTTGACCACCATGCCCAATTTATGGACTCACTTCCATCTTGGATACAAAGTGGTGGAGTAAAGTTATTAAAACAATTGCACATGAAATCTTTAAAGTCACCCTTGCAGTGTATGAGAAGAAGTAAAAGAAACTAAAATAACTACACTGAAATGTGCAAATTGTAAAAAAGTGCGGAAAGAGCAATGGAGGCTGAGAAGGGCTTAAACAAAAACCTTCACAAAATTGGATTGCGGCCTCTAATAGCACCACAGATTGTGCATCTGCCCTGTATCACCAAAGATATTGCACCAATGATATTATAGTGCAAACACGGCAATAAAATAAAATTTTGCAGCTGAGTGCAATTTGCCCTTTTTTTTTGTCTGATTGCAAGCGTCTGTGTGGCAAAGTATAAATGTTGCCTTTGCACCAACAACACAGTGTGCAGAACAATGGAAGAGTGGAAAAATAATGTTTTAGACTGCCAGCTACGGGCCCTGACCGACGAGGTGCAGAGGCATTCCTCCAAACTCCAGGCTCGGAATTTAAACGTGACATAGAGAAAACGTATTTGAAGTTTAATATGCCAGTCTGTCAGTTCTGTTGGTGCTTTTGAACGCACACCTTCCGACATGATTACATGATTTGAAGCAGAGGAACAAAAAAAAAAAAAATCTTTCAATGCTGTCATGATCACTGGATCACTGATCTTTGTGAATTGGACTGTTTTTGCAATGAGGCTAATTTGCATAGAAAGGCGCTAATTTTGCACCAAGACGCTCTCTGCTTGGCAGCGCAGTTAGGGGTGCATTTCACCCTTTACGGGTGCTTTGAGAATTATATACGGTTTATTTTTGTCTTATTTGTGCAGGTTTAGCGGCCGCAAAAGCCGCACAATCCTTTTTCTGAATTCTCCCCTCTTTTTCTTGTTGTTTACCACAAAATTCCAGCAATAATCTCCATCAACTGTCAACACGAGGAGACAAAAAGAGCACTGTAAATTGTAACACACGCAGGATGTATTAAACAGAACAGAAATGAAAACCGCTACTTGGAGAGAAAAGGAGTTGTGTTGTTACATATATATATACACAGTACCCACTTCCTGTGAAGACTATACATGTGTGGATTCAGGATTAATATTTCTCCTTCTGTGGAGCGTGGACCCCCCCCCCCCCCCCTGTCTGATCAAGTCAGGACTTTTCATCCTCTCAGTAGGATTGGGTATCAAGAACCGTTTCCAAATTAGAACCGGTTTCAGAAATCCGATTTCAAGGCAATCATTAAGAAATTAAAATTTCCATTTTGCTTGTCGGTTCCTGAAGCACACAGCAGAGTGTATTTTATACAGTCTAGTCTGGCACCATCATGGACCACAGGTTTTCTCCTCTGCTCCTTCTCTCCAACAGCTGTTTTGCTGTCTGCTCACGCCCTCCCACCCCCCTCTCTCTCTTACCCCCCCCAAACAATACGCACACACTTGACTTATTGTGATTTTTTTAAATCATTAAACTCTATCGATGCACCCTATTTTTTCCCCTGGTAACGTCACATTGTGAACAACAAATCTGTGTTGAAATCTAGTTAACGTTGTCTAAGGATAATTATTTTGTGATATTAGTTACTCATTAATCATGAGAACTGCCACTACTCCAGTCTGGTAAGAAAAAAGCTTGTTCCCCTTCCACCTTTTCAGGGAGAGAGTGAGGGGGAAGGAATACTTTTACAACAGTGCCACTAGATCAATGTTAAAATGGTTTCTAATGGCAAATACTTTGCATTGCAGACATGTTATAGAATATGATAGGAATGATATCACCTCTCAGTAATTTATTAGAGTAGTAAAACACTACATACTGCATATGCTGTCCAGATCATTCAATAAAATCACTGACGTGCAAATGTACTGAATCACATTACCACCGCTGTCCTGCACTGCTAATCCCATTTGGAGAGGTTATTGTTGAAGGATGAAAGGAACATTTTAAAGGAGCTTTTAACCCCAACTGACATGCTTTCTGATAAGGAGACCGTGATTGAATATTCTAGTGGTGGGTCCATTTTCCCTGGCAGAGTTACAGAAATATCCAAGGCATGGGATATTTTCGTTGCTCATCCTTACGTTACTTAGTCTGTAAGAACAAGGTATGGAGGGAGTAACAATGCTAAGAGTGCCTAGGAGAAGCTAAAGTGCTGGGAAGCATAGTCAAGTATAAGCACATGTTGACATTACTGGATGATTCTGAAACGCATGTCAAGCAACGTGGCCTTGCCAGTAGAAAACAACCTCCAAAGTAATCAATTACTTCTCACAGATGTTAATTAAGGAATCAAGGAAGAGTTTGCTAATTCTCTCTACATGTGTTTTGTTGATTTAGAAAAAGTCACATTTTTCTGTGGCAGGTGTTGTTTCTGCCACAGCTGCAAGTCATTTGATCTCTGTAGACATAAAAGTAATAGCTGTGTTCATGCTGCTTTTATTACACTATATTAAGCTTTTAATGATATTTAATAGCGAATTAAATTGCAATGACAAATTACAGTTTTTTTTTTTAATGCACACAAAATATAGTGGAACCGTCTTTGAATGCACCATGTAGAGATTATGTAGAAGTTGAAGATAGCAAAATTAAAAAAACAACAAAAGAATACAATCATGGTCTGATGTAGTCCAACTATCCTTTTATGTAGTCCCATTTTTGAAGAGGTGCATGACGGCTATGGTCGAAACCTGTGTACTGAGAAACTGCAAAAGGCAACTAAAACAACTTAAGCAGAAACATAATTCAACCGTTATCTTTATGGCAGTATTCCAAATGTGTATTTCTCTCATTGCCAAAAACCGTGATCTGTGAAAAGCTTCAATACTAAGCCTGTGTTTGTCTGCCTGTGTATATATGCTGTCCTAGGTGGTGTGTTCTTCAGACCTCGATAGCTCTGTGATGAATCCTTATGGCCCAGCAGGCATCTGCCTGTATTACAGCTGGGCCAGACTAATGAACTGGACCCAGACACAGTCATAATCAGATTAATGATTGTGTTCAGGTATAAAATGACCAAAATTAATGGAGAGAAAGTGCGATGGAGGTAAAGTGGAGCCCATCCATAGCTAAAGGATGATTAGACACTGTGGACAGGCATAGGGCCAAGGTCAGAGACCAACCAGCTGATTCTGGGTCAGACGAAGCTACTACTCCAGGGAGCAAAATAAATATAAAAGGTGAGCAGGTAGTCAGAGGTCTGCGACATTCTGTTGGCCTGCTGTTGATGCCATATGGAAAATTACACTAAATGAATGCAGATCACTAATATTTTTGAGAGGCTTTTGGTGACAAAGGTCAGGGCCATTCCTTGTCTGCCCCGGTCACATCCCCAGGGACAGTTTGAACTCATGGCATCGACTGTAAAAAAGGATAACGATCGCAGTGTGTCTGACTGAAATTGAAACCACTCACACACAATTCTGGGCATATTCTAAATAATATGTCACCGAAAAGCAAAGACTGCGTAGTAGATCAAATGTCAGAAAAAGGTAAACGCCTGTGATAACGGGAAGGGACTACATGCATACTAACTATATCATAAGACTCTTCTTTATATCAAATGCATCTATGGCAGTGGTTCTCAAACTATTTCTGTCATTTCTCCATTTGGAGAAGGAACAACATTTTTCACGCTGCCCCCCACCCCCCCCCCCATCCCGACAAAATGATGAGAAAATGGGCCAAGTTTAAGTTGTGTATTGAAAATTCGTCATATTTTCTCAGCTGATTTTTTTTTTTTTTCCACCCCTTGTCAAATATCTGTCTCTTCTGTAAACCTACAGACGATTTGCCCGAAATCAACACTGTTGCACAATTTGTGAACTGTTCTGTCATGAGTCAAACATTACTTCTGCGTCCCATTTTCCCCCTGGTCACGTGTGCCCCACCTGTCATGCCTCGCCGCCCCACTCGGGTGGCACGGCACACACTTTGAGAACTACTGATCTATGGGATGCAACAAAGTCCAAAGAATGGAGAGAAGAATCAGATACTTTCAGATCAGATTTGTAGGGTGCATTTTGATCGCTTTTATATTGGTTGTGTCATCTTGGCCACTTGAGGACAAGCAAGAAGGCTCAGCTGAGGATGATTTCAGTCCTTGTATTTATTGTCTAAGTGCAACAACATGACAGAAGAGCAGCAGCCTTACCAGCCCAAGCAGCATCTGTTAAACACCACACACAGCCACCCCTTATATACCCTGGCAGTGACTAATTGGAGTCAACTAAATGGCCAGAGGTGGAGCTCACACTTGGGAGTCGAGACTAAAAAAAATAAGCTACTGGAAGTAGTAAAACCCAGTGAAGGTTTATATACAATAGATTTCCATTATGTTTTCTTCATGTTCTGGTGGCTTACACAGTAACATGCTTACCTCATTTTCCCGTTGCTTCCAAACATATTTTCTCCACTTTGCTTTTCAGAAGGTACTCAATAGAGCTGATTGCCTCTTGGTCACATTCTGGCAGCACCATAAACTTTCTCCAAATGAGTGGACATGGCACTTGAGGCTTGAAGTGTCACTGGAAGACCAGTTTCTTTTGCCTAAATGATTGCATCACCATAGCTTGATCTCCAAAGTGGGTCATATTCCACACAGCCCAGTTGACACTTTACCCAAGCAGGCTGGGAGTCATAATGGGCATATAACTACCCACCAGCCTGCAGCTATTGCACTGTACCTGGGAGTGGAACTTAACTCATCCAGTCTTTGTGTTCCGCTATTGGAGCCCAGACAGATGACAATAATCCAACTTGTTCAAGCATATCAATCAGCTAAATGTCAAGTCAATCTTTATCTTTATTGTCCCTTGAAGAGAAATGCTATGTGCAGCCTCTCTATCAGGCACAATCTTCAGAAATACACTGAGACTCACAAGGAAACAGACGAGTCTTTTGGAGACAAGCATCTTTCTCGAGGCTGGGGTTGAGCTTTTCTTTCATGCACAAAAGTAAATCCTTATTAGTATCTTTTTTCAGAATACTCTCAAATATGGCGTTTTTATTGTAGACATGGGTATCAAGTTACTGTAGCCTGCCTCAAGTCTTTTATTTGTTTCCCCTGTGTTAGTCGTTAAGCATAAATGCCGACAGATACAAATAATTAATGCAAATGTATTGTTGGGATCATCACAGTATGGAGCTTGAGCTATTGGACTTCATTTCCCATGATCCTTTGTGTCAATACCCCCCCTCACTTCCTGCAACCTGAAGTCACTTTTCGCTCGTGGGTGTGAAAACTCAGCTGATAAAACCAAAAGACAGCCATGTGTTTCCTCTCCACAGCTCTCCGAGCAACACACACACTCTCTCTCTCTTCCACATGCACACACTCTCACATTTGTGTACATATTCCCTTTTAATTGCTTCGCATTAGATATTATGTTTTTAAATGTATCATTTTATTAATAAATGCTTTTTGCCAACCCCTACTATCAAATAATTCCAAAATCCTTTAACCTTTACTCACCATTGATATGGTCATTTTGTTTATAGTTATTCATTATTACTAATTATTATTGCTAATTATTTTTACTAATTATAATTATTTTACTAATTATAATTATTTTACTAATTATTACTAATTATAATTTCTAATAGTTATTACTAATCAGATTGTGTAGTATATTTTCATTGTCAGAGATTCTGACAGAGGTGGTGCTTGGTGTAAATGAAGTCATACTAATTAATATAATGAACAATTATATTAAATATAATGATTAATAATTTTTTTTGATCATTATTAATTCCATCTAATAGCCATTTTAATGTATTTTTGAGCAAAATAGGAAGGTGAGCACTTATCTTTTTGTGGTTAATGTAAATTGTACATTTCAATACTAGATAAGTAACAATAGATAAATAATGGTGGAATTTGGGATGTTCCAAGTAGGAAAATCTACATTTACACAGCAGATTTTCATATTGAAAAGTAAAAATGTTCTCTCATCATACAATTACAAATGCAGATTAATGGCTCCAACAAAAACAAATGAAGGAGCAGCTGTGTTCAGAACTACTCAGAAGTGAATGCTTAACTTCCCTGATAACCAGTGTTGCAGAAAGCTAAATGCCCTTCTTGTGTTCATCTTTGCAGATGTAATCAACAGATGCTAAACATGATCTGCAATGGATATTACGTGTGATATGGCTGCTCTGTGTCCATATACTGTGGTGGGGCACTTTGCATATTTATTGTATTTGGATGGCGACATGCTTTACAAAAAACTCTTTTGAATATTCATTCAGTGAAATACTGTGAAATTTCAAATTTTCCCATTGATTATGTTAGTGGTAAACTTCTTCATGTCTCAATATGTTTTGTTAAAAGGTTGTTGATTTGATTCTCTCTCGTTTTCAGTCTTTCTAATATTCACACACACTTTCAAAGGCTTGCATGCAAACACACACACTCACACACACACACACACACACACACACACACACAGAAAGTGCTTCTTATTCTAGTGTACCAGCCCGAGACCGATTCCACCTCAGAAAAGAAAAATGAGATGAAATTTTGAAGCATTTTTCTGGGAGTTAATTCGCTGTGTTGAGTCAGACAGAGAAGGACGCAGAGTACATCCTGACATGCCCTGAAACAAAGGGCAACACTATATATAGGCGTAAAGTGTCATCTGGAATGTATACGTCAACCTGTCATGTACATGAAAACATGTTTTCTACCTAAACTTTTCAAAAGCTTTTTATATTCTGGTGCCGGTCAGCCTATGGCTATACTATCCGTACATGGACACTTTGCAAACTGCTCTAACCTAGGAGAAAATCTTTGCTGGCCTCCCTAGGCTCTGGAGCCTGATTTGAGGGGAGATTTATTTCGTACAAATATACTCACAAACTTGCAAACAAAATATGCATAAGTACACATCGAGTTATTATAAACACATTAAACATATGAGACAACATTTGTTTTGTTTGCTTTTCTACTTAGTTTTCATCATAGATTTTTTTTTAAATTATTAACTAAGTATATAACTATGTTTACTCACAAACTTAATGCATTCATTAGCATCACCTTTTTCATCATTATAATATGTTAGAATTTTGCTGAATTAATTAACTCTGTTTAAGAGCTGTGTTTGATCATTTGCCGTTCCATCTACCAACATGCTGCTAAAGCCTCCTTCTTATCTCACTTATGAACATGAACATACGTCTTGTTCTGTGCCTGAGCTTGAAAGAGCTACCAAACAAACATTCATTGGGGAAAAGTGCACCGCTAACGTCAGTTTGTAGGCTTGATAGCTAATTATCTGCTCAGCTGCAGCACATTAAACAGCCTTTAAACGTACCTGCAAGTGTCATTTGTCTCCGGTTAGATGTTGAAGTAGTGCTTTTAGCCATTGCTTTGAAAGAAAAAGAAACTATATTGTTGAAATAAGGAGATAAATGCCAAAAGCATTTTAGACGCTTTATCGTTGGAATTCATAATTGGCATGTTCTACCCCTATTTGGAAGCTGGAATGCTATAGAATACAATTTGATGTCAATAACTTATATAGCAAGCTAGATCCAGATGATTGAGGCACTGGTTCTTTGTGATAATTCAATTATTCATTGATTTATTGATTTTGGCTTATTTGATTGTAAGATAATATGTGATTTAGTCACTTAGTGACTGAGCTATTTAGTCTAAAGTTAGTCCTAAATTAGGTAAACCTACTTCTGTCTGATCAGCCAGTTAGCAACGAAACGTGTTGGTTGGTGTATTCGAAGTGTCAATTTAGATATTATTGTGTCTGAAAACAATTATATTCTCATCCTTGTTACAATATAGCCTACTGTATGTCTTAATCCATGTGTAAACTTCTGACGGTTTCCATTCTCCTTCAGATAAACTAAAAACATCAAATCAAATCAAATCAACTTTATTTATATAGCCCAATATCACAAATTATACATTTGTCTCAGTGGGCTTTACAGCCTGCACAAGGTACGAGGTACGACACCTTCTGTCCTTAGACCTTCGCACCGCACAAGGAAAAACTCCCTAAAAGATCCCCCACAATTAGTGGGGGAAATATGGAAGAAACCTCAGGGAGAGTAACTGAGGAGGCATCCCTCTTCCAGGATGGACAGACGTGCAATAGGTGACGTGTGTACAGAACAAACAACATGTTAAAAATACAGCATAGACAATCTATGCGACAGAAAACATGATACGATGGTATATAAAAAAGATGGATCCAGGGGGATGTCAAGGCTTCCTGGTGTCAGGCAGGACCAGGGCAACATGTGCAGCCACGATTCGCGGTCCAGAAGTAATCTTTAATAGTGACAACCTGCCAGATGAGGGACACAGAAACTCCGGGGATGATGCCCCGGATGGTGAGTTAGTAGCATGCATTTAAGGGACATGAATGCATACAAATAGAGAGGGAGAGGAGGAGAGCGAGAAAGATAGGGAAGAGGAGAGGAGTGAGTCCCCCGACAGTCTAAGCCTATAACAGCATAACTAGGGGCTAGTCCAAGGCAAACCTGAGCCAGCCCTAACTATAAGCTTTATCAAAGAGGAAAGTCTTTAACCTGCTCTTAAATGTGGAGAGGGTGTCTGCCTCCTGATACAGTTTTTTTTTTTTCTGTTGCTGACGTTTATTGAGCAGCTGGCCTGATACTCGGTTTGAACTCGCAGCTTATTGCAGGTCATCAGTGTAGATATGGATAACTTAACAGGTTGCTGCTCTCATCACATATTCAGAAGGAATCATTTTCCTCCATTGAGTGGTAGTCAAAGCTTGCAAAAAGTCTTTTTAATGATCCCCTCTACACTGTAAGACTTATGAATAAAACACATCAAGATCAATGCATTATTGACTATGTGTCATCAAGTAAGGAAACCCCTAATGAAAAAGTGATATCAATCCAGACTGTAATGCGATGTATGCAAACAAAATCAATTTACTTTATGTGGTCACTAATCAGAAGAATTATAACCCTGACAAAATATAAATATAGCTCGTGCACACTAAAAGGGAAAACAAAGAAATCACATTTACATTGCACTTATTCTTCCGCACATTCGACTGCAGCCTTTCAGATTCTGAAAACTGGGAAATGCCTTCTGCTTTTTCTATTTTAAAGAACCCGACATGTGTGGTGCTTTAAAGCCTTTGGATGGTAAAACAACAATCAATACTAAATCAAAGGGGTGATAATGACACCATTAAATTAACCCCCCCCCACACACACACACACACACACACATACACACAAAAAAATAAGATTTTGCTCTAAACGTCTCCCAAAGTGTCATGCAAATTTCAGTCTTTACTGTTGGTGAGTCAGTAATTGACTGTGCCCTTGAATAACAGTAATGTTCTTTTCCCCCACATCTTACATGTACAACATTTCCTTGCAAATAGGCTCGAATTGCATCACAAAATGCTTAAAAATACTCACATTATCACTCTCTGCCTGTGTCTGCTGTCTAAAGCTAAATAGTGAAGTGGTTCTGGCTGTCTATTTCTGAAGAGCGGTGAGGCATGCGCCCATTTTCTGTCTTTCCCTGACAGCCCTGTGATGTGTACAAAGCCCCCATTCCTCAGCTGGGAAATCAGCCTTACTACAGCCCCGTCACAAACAATCAGTGCTCATTACCCACTACACAGCACTACATTCTACCCCATTTACCTGCAATGTCTAGGGCGTGTGCTTGTGCCTCAATGTGTGTGTCTGGGTGCGCACAGCTTATGATGATTTTGTTGTTGCACAATGAATTGTGAGCACTCTTAAGTAAATTGCTGCGCAGCGTTCAGTCTCTTATTTGGTGAATGAGCTCTATGGTCGGACTGTGTGTTGATGTTACAGAGGCGCTCTCACCTTGCATTGAGTAGACCAACTGTCAAATTCAAAGAGGTGCTTTTATCGTCCTGGTGCGTTGCCCCCCATTACCTCCCCGTCGCACATAAACACGTATGCCTTGTTGTTGCTCTCTCTGTCTATGCCTCTTTGAAGGACATCATGATCACAACGAACCTCGTGTCAGGGAGAGGGCCATTCCAGGAATTGAATGTAATTGGTGAGGAGAGGTGTGAGCTGGTTGCTCTGTGTGTAAGCAGATTACAGGCTGACATATATGAGACCCCCTCAGGGCAGCACAACATGGCTGTTGGTACGTGGTGTGTAAAGACAAGCATGTTGCTCATGAATTATACATGGGAGAATGCCCAGCAATGAAATTGGGAGAGCGTAGAAAGAACAGGGGAGTATAAGGAGGTAAAAATAGGAGGAAGACTGAAAGACAAAGAGAGGGGAGAGGCCTCACTTCATGACAATTAAACCGAAAACAGGTGTAGCCAGCCACCAGGAAACCAGCCGGAAATGTTGCCGACAGCAGGCAGTTCCAGTGCTTTTGCCATTTCGCATTGTTCGCAATGCATTGTTGCTGTTTTGTGTACTTACCCTCCTGCTAACAATGAGCTTGTTTTGCATTGTCCAAATCATTGCTTATCATGTTTGCCAAAGAAAGGCTTCTTCATGCACACGCTTTTGTTCTCTCTTGGAAGTGCGTCGTTTTTAGGATTAGTCTCTTTCATCATTCTAAATGGGTCCCTTTTGGACTATTAAGCTTTCTTCAGCACACTACAGTATGCTTCACTGCTCATTAAAAGAGAATAACATATTCATATACAGTATACAAAAGCCTAAATGTTATTTGCCAAATGAACTGGATGTTTTATTTTCTTGAACTTTCCAGAACAGTTTTGCACAAATGAGCTGCCACCACACCTCCGCAGCCCTTTGCATTTACGCCCTCATGAACAAAACATAATCCATTTCTTCAGATTCAATATCAGGCTACAACATCACTATTGTAGAAGTTATTATTCTGTTTTCTCTGGCTCTGTAAAAATTGCAGCCTAATGGATTTTGTATAATTTGTATTGTATTTAATATTGAGATTATCTTTCTTTTTGCCACAGTGGGAGCAGGAACTGCTTTTTGAGAACATTTATCCCACCTTGGACCTTTTTAATCTGCATATTTACACGGGATCAATTTATCCACAATTTACCGTCTGAATTGTTACACTCGAATTCTGGCATAGGCGAGCACACGTCGCGTCTTCACACTTCACATTTAATTCGATGAAATATACATTTTCTATGTTAAAATGATGACAGAGAAACGCCGACGTTAATTTATTTTGTGAACTTGACTTCATTGTTGTCAGTGTGCTTAGTTGTGTGTGCTGTATTCATGCAGGTTTCACGCTGGTTAGGAATGAAAGAGAGTTTCTCAGTCAAACACCCATAATCACTTTCAGTTCACATATTTTCTAGACTACAATTGTAATTGAGCCTGCTATATTAAGGAAATAGAATACATATTCAAATATGGGGCTCATTAAAAGCTGTGAGATGCTTTTGGAAAAGAAAATATGCAGCAGGCATTTTATATTGGAGTTTTCAGACATAACTTGCAGGACAGTCTGTGGGCAGATTTAACAACCTGTGCCTTAGATAGTAGGTCATTAAATATGTATGGACATTAGTCCCCGAGCAAGCTGCTTCAGGATTGATTCATTTCAAATCTGCAAAAATACATCTACAGCCTAATATCAGCATTCTGAGGGTTTGAGTGAATGTGGCAGACATGTTAATATTATCAGTTCATTTACTTCCAAGTCATCATGGAATAGGAACGAAATGCTCATCTCTGTCATATTTTTTCGAACCAAAATGACATGGCCGCTGCACCGCGGGACCCAACCAGTAGAACATCAGCCAATTGAGAGTGTCACAGTTGACAATGATGCTCCTTTCAAAACACATGACAAAACAAAGTCGCCGCGTAGAAAGGCAATCTCCGATCAAGATTGTCCAGTGCCAAATGAGCATCACCAGTGCAGCTTTAGCAATTCAAAACACCATCGCTCCTGTGCATTGCATTAGGATGCGGCAGAGAGAAAAACCTTGATAATGGTTTTCATTTACCCCCCAGGCAGACTAATCACACCAATATTGGTTCCACTCACTACTACTGGCTTATGCATTGGAAATACTGCAGCCCTTCACTGTAGGAGGCAGTGGAGCAGGTTGATGCCCCCGCATCACCCTGTGTGCCAGTGCCAGCTTTCACAACACAACCTCAGGGCAGGAGTACAGAGGATCGGGGGCAGATTGGTCACAGCACATACAAAACACTCGCACGTACGACGAATGCAGTGAAGTGCCTTGGCATGCTAACCTGTGTGAACTCATCACCCAGGGTCAGATGCATAAACATGGCACACAGAAAAACATGCACACCTCCACTTTTGTGATATTTAGAAGAAAAGAGTGCGCAATAAGAACATGTGCGTTTCAGACCATTCCTTATGGATTAATATGGATTTAATATGCAACGTTATCCTCTTAGGCTACAGTGTGCATATATTTTTGCAGTCTACACAGATAATTATTTGTTTTATGCGCATTATAAATAATTTTTTTAGGGCTGATTTGTAGTCAATTGTATAATTATACTTTTTTACTTTTCTGCTTTTTGTTGCCTTTTTCATTTTATTATTTACAGCATTGCTACGTTTAAATAATTATTCATTACCTTTCCAACGTTTGATGACGGTGATAGCGATGCAGTGAAGGTGCATCTGAGATGAATCAAAGAATTAATGAACTATTGGTGCTATAAATAGCTACTAGCTGTGCGCATGACAAAAATAGAGCTTATACATATTGTACATTTTTGTACATGCACAGAGTGTAGTCTTGGAACCACAGTTTTGTCCCCAGGAAGTGCCACACAGTAAATGTTTAGAATAGTGTTCACTATACTGGAATTTTCTAACTTTGATACAGTACCTTGAAAAATATCGATTTTCCATACCACGGGGAACAATTGAAAAAACATTGAGGGTGTGTGTGTGTGTCAACTCGCTGGCGGACGAGAAGAGAGAGCAGAAAAAGCGCAGCTGGTACCCCTGTATTGATACTGTGGAAAATGAGCATTGAAACCGTTTCAAATCCATATGTATCGATCCTTTGATTTATTTATTTATTTTCACAACGCTAGTGCAGAGTAAAACTACATCCCTGCTTACTTCTGAGAGGAAATGTGCTCTAAGAGCGGTGGGTGCGGACAATGTTCAACCTTTTATCTATGTTGTGCATCATCGCTGTCAATGCTCTCGACAGTGTGTGTGGTGCAGTGCTGTTGATGGCACAGAAGTCCTCTGAGCTGCAGTGAAACACGGCTAACATAATCTTATTAACTCAGGCATTTAAAATACGCTGAATTATTAAAGATACATTTGACAGTATCCACGGTATGCGAGTGGAAAGCGATATGGATTATTCATCCTTATTTTTAGTCCTCCATAAATATCCGGTGCAGTCAACATTCACTCAGACAATTAGATAACTGGATTATAATGTGAATCAATTCTTTCTGCAATCAGGCCCAAATACACAGTTTGTTCTAGCAGGTTGGGTTTTCAGTAAATGTATTGCTGTTTAAATAGCATATATATACAACTCTTTATGCGCTTGTATCTCGGCAGTAGCCATACTGTGCTTTGGTTGATACAGAAACAGCCAGGAAGCCTTGCAGCTAGAAACCTCCACCAAGCTATCGACAATGAATCATTCAGAACTGGAGGTTCCATTCGTGGAGATCGTGTCCATTTGCCACATGGTCGAATAACTGAATAAGTCAACAGCAACAATGAGAGAGAATTTGTTCTTGGCTTAGCCATCTCTCAAAATAACTCTCCTGAGGCTGAAATTGAGACCATGAGCAAGGGAGAGGAAATCAGAAAGCCAAATGCATGCTGACACTGTGCACCGCCATACTTGCTCGGCTGTCTATGAAATAATAAAGATGGAACACTGAGGTCATACTTTATTCAGAGTAAAAGCCTCATGTTTTTCTTGTGTTAAAAGACTAATAATAAACCCTGTCAATGTCTGTTTTGGATTCTGTCTCCTCGCAATATCTCGATAATAACGTCGAGTCAAGTCCTCTGTGCCGTTCCAACGCTAAATTAAAACAAAAGAAAGGGAGAAAATTACAAGAACGAGGTTATGCAGCTTCACTTCTTTGCAAGGTACAACACAGGCGATCCTTATCAAAGGCGTATCAAAGTGTTTTAAGAGGTGCATAAATTTACCAGGAAATGTAAGACAAAATGCTTAAATTACCAGCGTGCATTGATTCCCCGACACAGATCTGAAAGTTTTCTTTTTTTTTCAGCTGTGACTCAATTATCTGTGATTTTAGGCTTAGGGATGTACTGTTAAGGATTTACAAACAGGAAATTCTAATTACAACAATGATGCAAGGACAGATTTTCTTATTGTTTTCCGTGATGGTTGATTAGGTGGAAGAACTCATTAAACAACATTCTCCTGCATAATTAGCAAGATGCTGACAATCCAATTTAACAAGGATTATTATGAATTAACACTTAAAGTGCCAGACAGAGGGTTTGAATTGTAGACCTTACCTTCTAAATCACCCTCTGTAACCACCCCTCCTGTATGAACATTTTGCATATCAAATATGGTAACAAGAGCCATAATATTATTTACTCATTTAAAATAATTGTTTCCCTGATACCTTTTGATTGACCTTGCTAGTGGCAAAAAGAAGTTGAATCAAACTACTAGATTGTTTAGGGGGAAGAGATGCTAGAAAGATGAAAAGATGTAAAGGAAATATGAGTTAAATTGGCAATTTATTTGCCAGAAGTCTGTTATATATTAGTGGTCATTACTATACGGCCAATTATGCATTGTGACACTTGATGGTACTTTTATCTAAAACCCTTAAGACATAATTTGGCAAGAGAGTGCTTTATACAATCTAATGGAAGGCTTTTTGTCCATCACAAATTACAGAATAATTCCACTTTAATTTGATTTTTCCCAACAAAATGAATTGCTTCAGATTGATCAAGCTTAATTAAAAAAGCTTTTTTTTCTCGATATTTCCCACATTGAATGTGTGGGTAAAAGACAGTCTGTTTTTTTTAAGATAGATGTTCACATTCTGTGTGTGTGTGCGTGTGCGTGTGCGTGTGTGTGTGCATGTGTGTGTGTGCGCATGCACGACTTCATGCTCCATCTGCCTGAATGCTACTTCACTCCACCGCCACTGATCTGCCCTGTCAGGGAGCAGCAACATGGGTCTCTGACCCGTCACATTGTGGCGTGTCATTGTTTGATGATAAGAGAGTGCTGAAGACAGTCCACAGCCTTTGGGATGATCAAGTGCTTTAGAGGTGCAGCAATACTGCCCCAAATTTGTCTCGGCCTGTGGCCGAGGCTGTCACAGGCTGATGTTTTTTTCCTAACTCTCATTTTAACGTTTTCTGTGCCTGCTCTTTTTTCACCAAACCTTTTTCCATTTGAGTGGTCTGACCCTTTTTCCTTTCTTCAGTTCCAATAAATGGATTCATGCCTTTATCCATTGCATTCAATCTCAGAAACGACTGAGGCATAAACTTGTGCATGCTGGATTTTCTTCTTGTTACTTTTTAAACTCTCTGACCCAACTGTGTCATGTCTTCTTTTATGGTTGTGCGCCGGCAATGTTTTCAGTCGGTTCGTCTTTATGTAGTACCTTGCATTCTTGAAAAACGCAATATTTAAGGAATGCCTGGATTGAGTTTCTTCAAATGTGGCACACACGTCCACTTGCCCTGAAAGATGATGAGGACTGATTAGTTTTTTGTGGTCAAAGGTCAAGGTTTACCAGAACCTCATATCTGTCCCATTCTCCTGAACGCAATATCGCAGGAACTACTGGAGTGTTTTTCATTACATCTGGCACAAACATCCACTTGGATTCAAGGTCACTGTGACCTCACAAGACACGTTTTTTGTCCGTAACTCAAGAATTCACATGTTAATTATGACAATTTCACAATGCCTATTAAGGTAAAATGGTGTAGTAATGACAGACATAGATGTGAACTGAGTATTCTACTTTCTTTACCTGTTTCTTGGCTCAGAACAGTTTGCACTTGACTTTCAGTTCATCTTTATTAACTTCAGACTTGATTTGCACTGCTTAATAATGACTTATGAACAGCTACGCTTGAATAAATTCATTGAAAGGAGCAAAGTTGTTTTGATATTTACAATCCTCCCTCGCTCTTTAAGACATCACTTTGTGAGTCTGCCAGTTTTTGTACCTTACGCTGAGTTCAGGGACTTCAAACCTAAACAGGAGAACTGCATCATGGGTGAGAATGTTGGGAAAAAAAGAAAAAAGGCTCCAAGAAGATCCAACTTAAGGCTGTTAAAAACACATAAAGACGAGTGTGTGTCTTTATTTGTTAGAGCTTAGCCTTGAGCTAAGACCAATGCTGTTCTTTCTGTAGTGTCAGATGTGCTGGCTGCTTGTTAACTTTATTCAAGCAGTCGCTCCAGCTTTGATTTTCAGGTATGGGAATGTAAAAATGTTCCAGACAGAAAGAAGACTATTTTAGTTTCTTAGTTGTGATGCTACTTCTGCTTCAACATTTATTTCCCTGTTCATTGTAGCTTACTGATCTAATAAGTTGGGACTTATGACATAAGACGAGACTCTGAATGAATATTCATTTTGCAGCATGTCTGCTTGATGTGTAAATAGGCAACACATTTGCCATAGCAACTAAATGAGTTCTTATAAGTCGCATGTTTACAGCTTGTTCTGTTGTCTCCAAGTGGCCAGATAATCTATGAGTAAAGTAAACATTGATTAGCTACTGCTAACCATTACTATAGGCTTCATGCTACTTTTGTCCCCATGCCCATAACTGGCTTACAGTAACGATGACATTTCAATGTCATCAAAAACAAGGTTAAAGAATAAAAATAAATGTTTAAAGTAAATTTGCTTGGATGGTTCATATTCCCTCATTAATTCCCTCAAAAACTTTAGGAAATAGCAATGTTGTTGTTAAAGAAAATAGAGACATGACTGGGACATTTTGTGGCTTTTGAGCCTCACATACTGTCTTCTGTAATTAATCATGACACAAGCTGTCCACTTATTTGGGTTTTATTTTCCAAGAATGTCAGTCGGCAATGAATTTTCTCAGAAATGATGAAGACTAGGATCAGTTATATAGTTGATTGTTTGAAATACCTGAAACAAAGTTAACACATCTTAGCATTCCTTTCTTAAAATGTTATTTATTCTTGACATGCTTTTATTTAGAGATACAGAATGAGGCTGAAAGGCAGTGCGTCTCGTCAGTAACACACACGGATGATCTTTAAAAGGTGTCTTCGCTGCTGTCCGGATCCCCTTTGCTTCCTCACTACTCTGAATAGGACATTATTTTCCCTCTCTCCATGTCCTTTCTATCTCTTCTACCCTCTCTCCTGCTGATATTCTGTATGACAGCTAAACACTGTTGCCTGAACTCCCACTGATTTTCATCAAAATTGCATGCATCACCCAATCTCTCTTCTGCTTTATAGCTACCTTTAAGGCAATATGTGCTTAAAAAGATGGTGGGCTGGAGGCCATGACGATAATGTGTCTGTTTTCGGTCAGAAATATTCTCTGCCACAGAAGCAATATTGCCAAATAATGAGTTAAGTACAGAGTAAAGTAAATGAATAAAATCTATAATAAAATGCGCAAATTAAATAAGGAATATATTATTAAATATATGTAAAATATGAAAGAATTATTAGATTATATATATATATTTAAAGACAAAAGTCAACAGCCACAGAAATAAATCAACATCTATTTAATGTATTGAAATTTAATTCCAACGGCATTAATATCTACCTCTAGTTCATTAAAGCTAATATGTAATATATATTTTTAATCTTTTGCAAACTGTAATCCCCCCCCACCCCCATTTCCTCTGGTTGATGCACTTTAGCTAATTAGATGTTTTATCCTGACCACTGATTTTGATTGATAACTTAGACAGATTTCACAAACCATACCAAGCCTCGGCGAAGGTTGAAAATGTACAATGCCAATGACATATGTATGAATTTCAAATGTGTTTCTAATTTAGTGTTAAAATAAACTTGCATGTTATATTTTGGAGTACATTTTTAAGAATTGGCGAAGGACGTTTTAGTAAAAACAACAACATTGAAATGACACTTTTAAGGTAGTTTGTACAGAGTTTCCTTCCTACATAAACACCATGTGTATTTGTCGGTGTTGTCTTTGCCCTTTTTCTTCCCATAACTAAAACGTGATCTTCTTGCTGTCTTCATCTTACAGGCAATACAGTGCAGAATGGAAGGGGCATGTTTATCACTAATAAGCTTGCTTGCGAAGCATGATACAAAATAGCTTATTTAGATAGACTACAGATGTGACTATTGCTGCAGTGTTTTTTTCAATTACCTCAGCATATACAGTATAACACTGCTGAATCAGCAAGGCTCATATACACCTCCGAGATGGAGAAAGTTACCAGCTTAAAATTTCCCAGTAGTCTGATAGATGAGCAAGAAGACACAAATGAGAGGATTACTTATTTCTAAAGGCATGAATGGTTATAAATGTATAATTTAAAAGGTATCATCTTTGCATATATCACTCAAAGTCAGTCAGACAGAATGTGAGAGGGTAAAGAAATATTTAACCAGAAAAAAAACGACATAGAGAAAGACATAAAGAAAAATAAAACAAAACAGGTTAGTGTCCGGACACAGCTTCTTGCCTGCATATATGTGTCTCCATATTTAGAAATGTCTCCAAGCATCGCTGATTGAATCAGCATGATATCAGATTTGGTGAAAACATGTGGTGTGCTGTCATCCAACATAGAGCTGTCAGTAGGCACCAAGACATGCAATGTGAATTGTGAAGGCGGCCTCATCTAGCGCATGCCCTCCTGTCTCTGTGGACTGCCACAGGCTCCGTTTGGCTCTTTTCCTAATATCATTGATTTTTTTTTTTTGTGACACTGAGTCATGGATCTCCAAGGACAAGAACAACATGATGAGCAAATGTGTCGCCTCTTCTCCAGCCAATATACATTAGGGTGCCGTATACTCAGCCGTGTTGATTTTGCAACTCTGTTTCAGAAAACATTGCCAGAAGACGATGGTTCAAAGTGTGCTGCTTTTTAAAGGAAGGTTGAATAGATTATTTCATTCGTACTAATTGTTGCCAGTGCCTACCACACCGAATGACGATGTTTTCTTCATTTGTGATTGTCCGAGAATTGCCAAACATGCCTCCGGCAATAAGATTAACACATTCAGTTAACGTGCCCTCTGAGCTTGCACCCAGCAGTACAGTAGGTCAGTTGAACGTCGTAATAAATACTGTACATGGAACAAGTCAGCCGCAGGAAGCACTGACTCTGTGGCAGCTTCTCTTCTCACACTTTTCATTCTCGCCAAGTGGCGCTGCTACTGCTGGGCCCCTGTCCTGTGTCTTGATCGACAGTCTATATTCCATGCACTGAGTTCTAGACTGAAAAAAAAAAAAGGCTAACTGTAAAATATACGGAGTGCCACCTATCTCTGAATCAGACTGTGCCTCTGTGAGCTTGAAGAACATTCTGTGTCTATCTCAGGAAAAAAAAAAAAAAACATCTCAAGGATCGGGTCACAATGGACCACCTGAGCAGCTTTTCTGCAACAGGCTGTCCCTTTGTGTTAGAGCACCAAGACATTTATTCCCTCTGATGGAAGCCATGGAGGGAGAACAGTTTCTTGTTTTTTTTGTACCGCGAAGGTTCTGACAGAAGGTTCCTTAACAAGTGCTCTGCCCCTGTTTAACCCTGTGACGACTCGCAGCAGCACAGCAAAAGGACAGGTGGCCTGCTGGTGTGACCTTGTCCTGGGGCCAGACACCTGGGCAGGAAAAGATGAAGGAGTAAGCAACTGGGACCAGCTGCTGCTGCTGGTAATACTGGATGTGGAATATATTCATCTCTTAGATCCTACAAATGCATAGAAATCCTTTTAAAATAAATATTTTTCAACCTGGAAAATGATCAAAATTTCAATTATAACACTTCAACATAATAATAGGCCACATTCAATACCAAAGGCTAGTAATCTCAATGCTCATTTTGCAATAAAGCGAAAAACCATGCATAGGTCATTGCTCTTGACCGTGTGGAAAAAAAAACACTCGTAGTTATCTGGAGATATAAGTGATTCAAAATCTGCAGATTTTCTGCAGAACCCTCCAATCAGCAGCTTTCCTCCAACCTATACTCTGTCATAAGGGGTCAAGGATATTGGAGAGGAATAGCACAGCACTTCATGGAGTGATGCAAGGCTGATTAGTAAAGAGTGGGAATGTGCAGTACCAGTCTGCTGAACTGAGCCAGGGGGTCCTGACTCCCACCATCAGTCCAACTTCCTCCTTTCCAAGCACAAATTAGTGAAAGGAATTGGGCAGGCAGTAAATAGGCATCTCCATTACTGGTGGAGGTTCGAGAGATCTTCTTCCTGGACTTTTGGCCGCCATTTCAGCAGTCGTGGGAGCATGAGCGTTGGTATGGTGAAGTCTCCATTTTTTTTATCGTCGGAGCAGATCTCACAGATGGTTGAAAGAGAGATGAGACCTGAGAAACAGGAGTTCATATCTTTCTTCTCGGAGGTGGTGATATTTTGGCAAACCTTTCTGTTGCAGATAGCGATCAAAGTTGAGACATGGCCTGTGGTGGTAGTGATGCAGGAAGACAGGAAATGCAACTGACCACAAAAATGAGATTTCTTCTGAGTGAGAGAGATCAGGAGTGAGTAAGAAAGCCTATTGAGACTGTTGGAGGCGACCGCCTGCATGTAATATCACTTATCTTTTTCATTCCAGTACATGGGAATTATAATATATTATTATCAGATAATTATTATTTATATTTCACAGAATACTAAAACAGAAAAAAAAAGCCCTCAACTATGTGTTAGATAATCCTCAGTGAAAGCCCAGTCTCTGTTTATAGCAACATAAAAAATGAAAGAGGCATTCAAGTGGAGATTGGAAATGTACCGTATGCACCACAGATGTGTTTGTGTCCCTGTCCTTTATGTTTATATAATGAAACTGTAATTCTGTAAATTGCCTCCATGCCACATTGCATCTCTCAATCCTTTTGGCTTCTATTTCATTTTCATTTTTGATTTAAAACGAGGGCTCATAGTGCATTTGGTAGTGCCCATGTCAGGTAGCACACATGCTGCTTGAATATAATCAGCAGGATTCGGTGTCTGGATTTAAAACCCAGTGAAATGGCATTTAACACATGCAGATGCATGCTCAAAAACACCTAAAGCTTTGGTGTAGCTGAGCTCGCACATATATGAATACAAAAACAAGCTGACGCAAAACCAGATTTATTGAAACGAATAAATGTTTTTCTAACACTGTTTTCAGGTAATGCGTTGTTAAGCACCTACACCCTTTGGTATAAAAGACACTGTAATGAAAAATGAAAATTCTGATGAGAAAGTCACTCCTGTAAACACAGTTAATCAATCACAGAGAGCCTATTGCACGCAGTTAGCTGAACCATTGCACAAAAACGACTTGATTACAGTTGATGTTGATTTAAAGAGGCGCGATGTTGAACTGACAAGAACTGCTTGCAAATTTTGTGACCGACCAGAAATCCAGCTGTCATACCTGTTAACACTTTCCACCTTCACCTTGTATCTACATATGAACACCACTTGGATCGATACGGAGGCACAGAGGGTTGTTAGAATGGAAAATCAATGGCCACAAACATTCATTATGGGCAAAACAGCACCATGGGGTTGCATTTTCACTGCCCGGGGTCAGGTCGATGAGTTGTGGAGTCATAGAGTCCACCTCTGACGTGCAAGAATGAGTTATTAGAGTGTCACCTTTATCTACTGCAATGAGCCTTTTATGTGGGTTTCAGTGTTGCTGAAAGGATTTGCCAAGTCAAAGGCAGCAGGAGATGCAAACAAACGCTACCTATCTTCTTTACTCCCGGGTATGAAATATTAAGTGGAGTTTTAACGATAGCTGTGTGCACCTCAGCAGGTATCTGACAGCTCTTAAAATACAGGGCAGAGGTTGAAACACAGACAAATGGAGGTCTAGAGGAATATAGGGAAGTTGAATTAAAGCTGAGGGGGTACACTTTTGCCTGAAGAAATTGAAGTCAGCTCCCTGCTGCAGATTTTAGATTAAAATTGTATAAAAATGTGGCATCATCGTGCGTTTCATTATCTGTTGGAGGAGTGTGAAAGATGCTTCCTCCAAAATCTTACTTATTAACTTATTTAATTTCATGGTTTCCGTGTAATGGCAAGTTTATTTCACTGCTTAGATATAATTGGTGAAAGAGCGGGGGGAGGTATGTCTGATGCACGTCCTCACTCTACCTGTCTATCTGCCTTGGCTCTTTCTTCCACTCGTCTTTTTTCTTGTCCCTGGATAGCAATCAATAGTTATTATCTGCCGAGTGTCGCGATAGACTCTGCACAGAGCCCACATTCTGAGTTGATGGTGCTTTTTCATTATAGCTGACACTAGTCTAAACAAAGCAGGCCTATTTCCCTGCCACCAGACAAACACAGTCTCCATAATGGCACTAGATAAAAGAGAAGCAGGAGGGAAAATTGAGTTTCACATAATGGAGAATCACTAACTCTGGACCACTTTTTTCCCCATTCCATTTTTTCCCTCTTCCACCATCTTTCTATGGAGAATTTGGAAAATACGCAGGATGTTAATTTCTTACCTCTTGCCATTGATCTTTCCATTCTTCCATTCATTCATCCCTATTATGCAGTCCAATAATGATTTTGTTCATCCATCAACCATCCATCTGTCCGTCTGTCCATCCGTCCAAATGTCAGTCTGTAGGTGGGTAGGGGGGGGGTGAGGTTGTTTTGTTTTGACGGGGTTGTTGTTTCATAAAATAAATAAATGATATCTGCGCAGTGGAGTGGAAAGCATAACGAATGGCAGTTGGAGAAAAGGCAATTTAGGGAGAAGTGCAGTGGCTGGCGAAGGAACAGAATGGGTTTTTACTGTGAAGTATAACCAATGCATTACAAAACACATCAGAGGTTTATTGAAAAAGCCAAGTACCCCTCACTCCCCCCTATGAAAATGGCCAACATTATCATGGCCTACATGGTTAGGCACTGAAAGTCACTTTCAGAAAGTCAGGGGAGAGGTTTTTATTGCGGTGGCACACAGAAATAGAAGAGCCCAGGTGAATGACTGAGCAAGAGGTGGCCGTTTTTTTTTATTCACTTACGTACATAGGTGCAGATAAGTTTCATGACACATGGCATGGGGTCACCGTGAAGTGATGCGTTGTGATTTATATTCACAGTGCGCAGAGCTTTGCTGTCTCACACGAGTCTCTTAATACTTATACATGTAACAAAAAGACTAGACCTTCAGAACGTTTTTTTTTTGCTTTCACTGGGTCGGTGTCTAGCCAGTGAAGTAGCATGAAAATGATTGCAAACCAAATCATCAATAATAGCTTTAAGCAGTGTAATTTTTCTACGGCTAAGTAGCTAATTAGCTGTGCTGCAACATAAGACGTATGTGTCTATAAATGAGGGGGAAGAATTAGCTAGGATGCTAGTATAGGTTTGCGCATTAAAGGCCTCGCCCCTTTTTGAGCCATGTTGCTGTCTGGCAGTTCGTCAGTGTTACTGCCAGCCAATGATAGAATGGTGAAGGTCACTAATTTATGCAAATACATATAAATGGGGCGTCAATGAGACTAAATGCCCTTGCTGCAACATATTTGTGTCATTTTATCACCAGCTTTTTACTACTGTCTTAGTGAAGTTTTATATTTGTAATAAAAGTTTCACATAAGTTCTGACTTAATTCATTCTTATTATATCACATTTGAATTTGTGTAAGGTTTTGTAAATAAAGATTTTTAGATTTGGGATTTTATTTGTTTAATTTTCAGATACATTTTCAACATACACGATTATAACCATTATTATAACCATATAATGTTAAACACAAGTTTAACACTACAATTTAAAAAAAAAAAAAAAAACATGCTTTCTGTCCGACACGAAACTTAAGTCAATATGTTCTAGCTGATTCATTTTAGAGCAGGTTTTGGTAGGTACGGATAATGACGTCAGAAAAAGCCTCTATTTGTCCTTCTAGAGCAATGGTTTGCAACCTTTTCTAGTCGCGACCCCCCAGAATAATCAGGTTGGTTTTGTTTTTTCTCCACAACCATCTGGCCACTCCCAGGTTGAGAATCACTGTCCTAGAGGGCATGGACTACAACGTATTCACAGATCCCAAAATAACATTCACAGCATTTTATAGAATAAATATGTTGAAAGAATTTTAATGGATATGTAAACCCTATAAGGGAGATACAAGAATGAAGATACACAAGTTGGAGGAGTTGAAATCCATCCTGTTGGTCATGCTGTTCATAAACTGTTTTTTAAGCCCGCTGGTTTGGGGGCTCACATCGAAAACAATGGTGTTTCGACACATATACACTGCCTATGTATGTTGCCCTTTTGGCTACTAAAGCTAACCACTTGGTCATGCTCCTCTCTGTCCTCTCTCATCAAACGCCTTTTACCTGACCTGACTCAGGAAAAAGTTATTTGGGCTCTAGAGGGTCAGAGGCTAAGTGATTAGAAGATGACAGGAGGAGCACTAGGACGGACATGCGAGTCCACCAAACACTGCTGCAATCTCCTGCTCTGCATACCTGACGGAGCTAATTCCAGTGGCTTAGTCATCTGCTGGAGCCACATACTGTCTCTGTCTGAGTATGAGACTAATTTGTGGTCATAATAATGGCGCAGCTCCCTGCTTTGTGTCCCTAGGCCAATAATGAAGTGGACTCGGGGCTCTGAATGCATTTTCAATTAGTTTTATTCAGAGTGGTTTTCCTTGGACTCCTCACATCTTCAAACCAGCCATAATTTATTTAAAAAAACAAAAGGGCCTTTCATTTACTCCTTTATGCTTTGAATTATGTACTCCAATCCACAGAAACTGTATACATAGTCAAAAGCTGAGTTATTGCCATTGCAAATTAAAAGGCTATCACATCTAATCATCATCTTTAAGCAGTGGCAGAACACAAACCAAGGTATGTTGCCTTTTCCCTGATGTCATTTTGAACAACATTTTTGAAGCTGTTGGAGGGCATTTGTAGTTTATAAATAGAACACTAAGTCAATACTTGCCGGTGTAAGACCTCTCTGACTTCCACGGACATTTAATTTGCCCTGATACGAAAACCGAAGGTACCAGTCAGACCTGTCTTGCGCTGCAACTCTCTTGGATTTAAAATAAGTTAACCTTCTTATTATTGCGCTTTTTAAACATTTATTCAAACAAGGATGACGCCATGTGAAAGTAGTTTTCCCTCATTTCCTAGATCTCCGTGTCCACTTTGCAACTTATACATTTACACTCCGAGTTTATCAGTGCACGATGTGACATCAACCGAGCGCTATCGATGCGACACGGATTGTTCCTATCATTTATTCACCAGCCTTACCGCGGCACATCGTGTTCTCCGTGTTGTTCAATTAGCTCAATTGAATCCATCGGCTGTAACCATTGTTTGAAAAACCAGGTATGATGCTCTATGAACAGCTCAATAAAGTTGTTACATAGGAGTGGAGTGCAGCCTGCAATTTCCCCCCCTACAATGCTATAGTATGGCAGTGTGAGTCCTTTGTGGGAACGTATTATGGAAGGGATAATACAGCCTTGTAAAAAAGCATGCCCCGCAGTCCAAGGGGACTGACAGACACTCAGGCATTATCACATTAACACCTGGAGCCAGAGAAAATCTGCCCTTCACCATAAAAAGTAGGTTACTGTGAGCTATGTTTGCAGATATATTGTACTGAGAGAACATATTAGATTGCTTACAGAAACTTTGATATTGGAATTGGTCTGTATGAAGCAGAGAAAGCATCACCATTGCAGACCAACCCTATTGTCAAACAGAACACTGATATTGGATTGTACAAAACCCCGGATTATCTCCAATGCTGTAAATTGTTTAATTTTCAGTCCCGACATTTCTACAATATCCACACGTGCCAACTGCATCTCCCAAATCTTCTAATTACTATTCTGAGCAGGAGACTGTCCTCACAAGGAAAACAGAATTTGAAATGCCTGGCAAAGGTTGATGTTGTTATACAACCACAAAAAAACATCATAGAGAGGGGTCAGGGTGGGTGGATGAAAAAATCCAAATCAAATACAAAGAAAAGAAATCCAAAAAGTGTGTGACTTGATCAAAAAGTGTTCCAATATTGCCAGACTTCAGGTAGTACAGTTTAAGGTCATGCATCACATTCATTTTTCAAAGACCAGACTGAACAGGATCAGTTTCATCTACCGTGACAAACGTAAATCAGGTGAGAGGTACTTGACTCATCTTTCCTGGGCTTACCCTCAAGTAAACATTTCGGGGGAGGAAATATTTAATTTACTTAGTATAATTACTGGGAAACAAATTGACCCAGACTGTGTACTTGCTGTTTTGGGTTGTTTTTAAAAGCTCCCTAATCTGCCATATGAGACCTAGCAGGCTTTAATGTTTTCTATGGTTCTAGCTAAAAGGGTAATTTGGAGAACATGGAAATGTACCTCCTCTCCTTGATTCAGAAGTGGCTCAATGATATGGTAACAGTTCCTGTCTTTATTTGGAGGAGACTAGGGGTCCCTTTTATTGAGTATATTGCAAAGCAAATCAACTCGTGTTTAACTAGTGTGTGTTCATTTGTGTGCCCATCTTGAGTTTGGCTGAATGTACAATACCTTTTTGATAAAACATTGTCTCCGTACATCCCGGACTGTGACGATGTAAGGATATAACCATATCTATGTCTGCGGGTGTGTTGGGGTGGGGGCCTGTGTGTGGGGGAAAAAAAAGTGCGAGTTATGTAGCGTACCATGATCTTTTCCTAAACTCAACCAAAACGTTTTAGTCACGCTACCAGCGTGGATCTACAGATGGCAATGTTGGTCTGTTGGTCAGTCTACCACTTTGGTCTAGACTGAAATATCTCAATAATTCATAGATTATTATGAAACTTGGTACAGACATCCATAATCCTTTCAGGATTAATTTGAATAATGAGGTGATCCCCTGACTCCATCTAGTGCTGTCATCATGTCAATATTTAAATTTGCCCAATAACGTTTTGGACTGAAATACCTGCCGTTAGAAACTTGACGTTAGTGTTTCCAGCAGCAATTTAATAAATGAAAACAATGTTGGGCAAAGAAATGGAACAAATGACAATTCTAAGACCATATTTGAATATAATATAAACGCTTAAGGTAGGGACAGTGTCTCGCGCTTGTCTCAGAGGGAAGACTACAGGTCTGTGCTGTGCAGTGTGTGAGTGAGCATTCACAGCATTTGCCGCCGCGTGCTAACAGCCCGGAGTGTAAGAGTGACATTAGACTGTATCAACTGTGTGAACGCAAACATTTCCCAACACAATATCACAGTCCTTGCTGTGTAAATAGCTATCTCATCTATATTGCATTAAATTGCTTTGGTTTACACTGTATTATAAAACACACACGCACACACACACACACACACAAGAGCCCATCTATCCATAGGGCTATGTGCATGGTTGTTTCTTGCTACTCTGAATACGCGTGTTTATGTGTCTAAGGAGTGTTTACTTCAAACAGATATATCCTCTAGAAGCTATAGGGGATATGTCGGTAATCTCAGCAGCACAAATACATAATGTAATGCTGATAAGATTAGCTTGTAGTCCTGTGTTTGCTGACTGGCTAAAGAGAAGGAAGGCGAGCGTCTGTAAAGAGTCCCCCATTTCAGCTGCTGCAGCACAGATAAATGTGCTGCAGGGGGCTTTGTATATATATTACAAATTAAACGGTAGACAACGTCAAAAGTCGACCTTCCAGTGGATTATTATCACTCTGTGACACTGGAGGTAAACATCATTATTATGCCATCAGTGTCAAAGCTTTTATTGACAATGCAGTGGGATTTACTTTGTGAAAATGCCACGCAGTGGATACCAAATGTACACAATAAAGATTTATAAGCCGTATGCTTTAGTTTTTCAATATCATGCATGGAAGACGTTGTTGTGGTAAGTCTGAAAATTAATTTTAACATATAAACTCAAAGTACAAAGGAAGTATTTGTGACAAGCTATTGACTCGAGGATTTGCATGTCCAAGTAGTGAATTGCCTTATTACATGGTGGTGCGTTTTAATCTTTTAAATTATGAAAGAAAAGTCAGTTGTGGTAACTTTATTTTCTCAGCTCTCGTTCTCTTTTGTTGAATGAAACACCTAGTCATTATTTTTCTTCTTTGTTCTTGTTACATTGCTGCAGAAAATTGATCTTTTGAATTCAAAAGCATGTGCATGGTAATACACGGTCCTTACCTGTTATTGATTATCCTTCAACCAGGTTTGACATGGCCTCTTTGGAGAATTCTCCCACAGAATTAGAAATAAGGAGGAAGAGGATCAGTGTTACAATACGCAATAAGTGCTCTCTCCTACTGAATGGGAAAGTGGAGGTAAAGCCTTTTAGCTGCAGTCAGAACAGGAGTCCTTGGATGTACGAGCTACACAGTACAACAATATATCACATTTATGGATGCATTCCCTCAAGACTTTTATTAATTGTCAAACTGTTCATTGGGGATATTTTACGTGAGAGTGATGTATCAAATATGTAGGACAGGTGTGAAGATGAACCTCTACAATACGACTGCGGAGCTCCGATGGTTCAGTTAATCTACTTTAAGCCTGCATACAGATTTTAAGCCATGCTGATTTTTTTTTTATCACTGTTTAGATTCTCTGTGTGTCTACAGTCATTTCACAGACTGAAATGTAGATTGTAGATAACACAACACAGCAAACCACACAATCCTTCACACCTCTCTCTCTCTTTCTCTCTCTCTCTTTCTCTTTCTCTTTCTCTCTTTCTCTCTGTCTCTTCGTCTCTCTCTCTCTCTTTCTACATCTCTCTCTCTTTCTCTTTCTCTCTTTCTCTCTCTCTCTCTTTCTCTCTCTCTCTTTCTCTTTCTCTCTTTCTCTCTCTCTCTACGTCTCTGTCTCTCTCTCTCTCTCAGTCTCTCTCTCTCTCTCTGTCTCTTCGTCTCTCTCTCTGTCTCTCTCTCTCTCAGTCTCTCTCTCTCTCTCTCTCTCTCTCCATCTCTCTCTCTGTCTCTCTCTCTCTCAGTCTCTCTCTCTCTCAGTCTCTCTCTCTCTCTGTCTCTTCGTCTCTCTCTCCGTCTCTCTCTCTCTCTCTCTC
>CALSBV010009973.1:1854777-1933311 GCA_943590825.1 Bovichtus diacanthus
CCCCCCCCCTCTCTCTCTCTCATATACAGACACACTTCAAAGACACAAGGGATGGTCACCTTCCCGCTCAGTGGGATGCTTTGTGCACTAGAAAAGCACTGCTGAAATATTGGCAATCAGAGAGCAGAGAGAAGCCAAAGGCCAGAGAGAGGACAGACAGGCCCAGGCAGAGAGACAGGAATGAAATGATTTCTGGAGTGCAAACAACAGGGATAATAAATTGTCTGTGTTAATAATTGATGATATGTTGACAGATATTACATTTGGAAATACTATAATCACTAAGTAGAACATATGATTGATGTATTATGGCTGGCACTGTTAGCAGAGAGCAAACAGTGTGTTTTATTAGGCTCCTAGTATTAGTATATTGTTGAGGCAAAAATAGTTTAACCTATGGAAGAATGAACTTAACTCAGAGGGGAAAGCTCAACACCTTTTCTCATTTTTGAGATTGTGGTTTATCTTAATGCTCCTTATGGGCCTGGACATTATCTAACACTTATGATTAACCCTATCATATATAAATAACACAAGGGCTAAACCACTTATACATTTTGTACACATCTGATTATCACTCAAAAAATACAAAAAAAGGAAGCGCATTGCAATATTTTCACTCTCTACGACGCAAATCATTATTTTACAGGCTGAAATAATGACATTCCCAATGAAATTGTACAACACAATTTTTTTTAAACAGCTTTTATTCTAGATGCATTTCAGAAGTCAATGCCGGGGGAATTGATTTTTTTGATTTTTAGGACAGGAAACATATAGAGAGAGAGAAACATGCAGCAAAGTAATATAATAATACTCTGCACACACTGCATTTTGACTGGGGGGACATAAGCTCACTTTCCCTGTTTTTTTGTGACAGTTTTGAAAGGGCTCTGGTGATATTTCACACTCGAATGACATTATTTTCCAATGCACCATGTTCACAAAAGTCTCCTTCTCAGGCGTTAAAGGTGTTCCCTACCACCACCATTGACATTGTAGTCTTTGAAAACATCAAACAACAGGAAAACAAACCACCACTCTGTACTGTGTAGTAAACACAGATTTTCTGTGGATTCCCAAAAAAATGTGACCCTGGATTTAACAATACATTAAACATAGAGGATTTACCATTGACGCCTTTATGAAGCACAGTAAACTCTACTGTAACATAATACATATCCTGTATTTCTTTTTCACAGGAATCGAACATAACTACTGAACTAATGAATACAAAGATAGTTGTGGACAGTGCTGTTGGTGAGAGAGACCGTGTGGATTTGAGCTTAGCATTCTAGCCGAGCATTAGCTGACTATATTAATTAACTGTAAACTACTTGTATTAAGTAATAAGGGTCATATTGTCCTATTGTTGCTACTTTAACCCTGCCAATAACAGCCATTGTGTTGTAGACTTACAATCAGTGGACTGGATGTTTTTGCATATAGTGTCATGTTTCCCTAAGAGTGCAATGACATCAGCAGAATTACCGAAGATACATGCCAATGTTTTCACTGGCTTTAATTATTCATTAAAAATGTGATGTCTGTTTGTCCTGATAAGCCGCTGGCTCATTCACTTCTGTGCAGCCATGTGAGCATAGATGATTTAGCTAGCTGTGCTGTAGATGCTGCTCTCAACATTCCCGTCTGCCCAGAATCAATGTCTCCCTCCACGAAAACAACTTAAACTGAGCTGGCCTTGGTTTGCCTGTCTCTTGCAGCTATTCCATTAAAATGTCTTTCATTCTGAATTAAATGCCCAAATTATTTTTTTTAATTTATTTATTTATTTATTTTTTACGTAGATATTTCAGCAATTCCTACCCGCAGCAAATGCTTTATGTGGCTTTAACTTTTTTTTTGACAAAAAAAATGCAAAAGTTTACAAATCCATCCAACACACAGGCTTGTTAGCGGCAGATTGTAAGCTTTAAATTGGCAGTCCAGAGGTGACAGGTGTGTGGTCCTGCATTGCCTGTATTTGTATTCATCTCCCTTTTTATTTAAGAGGAGGTGTGGAGCGGGGAGCAGAGGGATAAGAAAAAGAAATAAAAAAAAGACAGTCTAATCAATTAGGCTTTCAAGGGCTCTGTTCTGCCTTGCCCCTCCTAATCAGATACAGCTCTAATTCTCCTCTGCCAAAAAACACACGAGGAGGCCACCCTAATGACGAGTGAGGTACAGTCATGTCAGCCCACCGTGCAGCCAGTTGTCTTTCCAACATTTCCAGCTCTCGAACATCCTACAGGAGGATCCGATGTTGGAGATGCTCAAGTGCCACCTTCACCTTCTCCCCACTGGTGATGAAGTGGTTGTTTTGGCAGCAATGTAAACCTGGACCCAATCCTCTCATGTAATGATCTGACAGCTGTGACCTTCATGGGAACCCGCCAATGACCCTGCAGGTGGAAAGCTGCTGCCGCACTGGTATTAACGGACAGACAGACAGAAACCTCTTCAGGGAATGGGGTAGAAATAAGAGAAAATGGTTGGTGCAGAGGAGAGAGCAGCTTGGAGACACAGTAATTTGTCTGGGTCTGAGCCTGCCGAGCAGAATCAGGGTCGCACGGGGGGTGAGGGCAGGATGTATACTAACAGCACATGATGAGCGACCACTGCTACTGGAGCGTAAAGTCACAGGGCAAGGTGAAAATAACCCATGCTGAACTCCACTTTTGGCTCATTTAGGAGGAACACAGAAACTCTCAACTTGCTTTTTTTGTTCCTGAGTCACTCATTGACCCTCATTTAAAAGCCTTTCAGGTGTCAGTTAAAGTCTGCACTGGACAGTTCTAACATAACTGAACCTGCATCTTTTGTTTTCAGCACACATCCCAATTCCTGAAATTAAGAACACGGCTGTGCAGTGTTGGAGCTAGGTATAGAGCGATATAGGATTTTTTTTATTGCGGATCGTTATAAAAAACACTCACAATAATTTGATTGTGGTGAATTTCCATTTTCGGGATAATTGTGAATATATATATATATATATATATATAATTGTGACATGAAATGTTCATATCGTCCCATGGCTAGTTGGAGCCTTGCCCTGTTTTGCAGTCATGCATAACTATTCATTAGTCTTCTCCTGAAAATAAGTCACTCTCTAGATTGTAGGCTTTTGCTGTGCAAAGCAGAGGTGCATTCTGGGGCCCGTGGCCCCGTTCCGTTTACCATACTGTGAATGTAATTAAATCCAAGAGCTGCCAGTATTTACTGGCAAGTGGGGGCAGCCTCTCTCTGCACCTCAAACAGCCCTCCATCTGTCTGATTGGATTGTGGTCCCAGGCAGTACCAGACATGACATGGGCACTGGAGGAGGCAGCCCAGACTGAGGTCCCCCCCAACACAACCTCATGCTGTTTTTAATACAATATGACCTAGCCAGGGGATTCAGAAGCAGAGGATGAAAAAAAACGTGTGTGTGTGTGTGTTTGTTTATGTATAGAAACATGATAAAAGTGCAGTCACAATCCCTCCAGGTTAACACACATGATTGTAGTTTTTGATGTGATGTTTTCTCTTCATAGAGGAGCACAGCTGTGACAGATAGCGGATACAGTGTAGACTATAAAACGTTTAGTGTCAGCAGAGTATTGAAAGGGGCAAAGGCACACAGATTTACTGTCTGAGGGTTTAATGACTTAATGGTGCAAAGATCCAATAGAAAAATTGCAGTATGAAACACAGATCTTATTTTAATTGATTCTCTTGACAATATAATACATGCTGGGGGTTTTCAGATGCAAGCAGGACTGTCTGACTGGAGAGGCTTGGTGACTCTGTGGGAGATAGTCCTGACACACATTCAGGGACATTTATTAAATCACCTTCAGGGGCGCATAATTTTGCGTCACCACAGTTTTTTGATTAACTTGGGTCTTTACTAAGACTTGAGATGCAAATGAGCCCAGAGGCAGTTTATCTAATTTGCATGAAGTGTCGCTAAAAAAGATCTGATGCCGGGCTGTTTTGGAATACCAGTTGAAGAGAAGACATTTTTGGGATTGCAAGCGTGCTTTCATCTCACAAGAGGAAGGCTGCATGTGAGGGAATGTTAAATAGCCGAATGTTGTCAGCGCCAAAAAAACACGTCAGTGATTGAATGAGATATGAAAAGTCAATGATTTGAAAAACGTTTAAACTATTTCGACTAGATTATTTCCACAAACATTGCCACTTTTACACTTGTATGTGCTGCTGAGTCACTGCATCGATTCCCTCTCTTCGCCTACTACTTATCAACCTGAACATATGTCTACAAGCAGCGCGTATCAAACATAGTAAGGGAATCAAACCGATTTTGCTGCATGCATCAGAACTTTTTGTGTTTTTCTCAAAACACAGTTATCAGCCGGCTAACAAAAGCCTGGTATTTGACGTATGCCTTTGATATTATCATGTGGAACACTGGATTGAAACCTCTCCTTTGGTGTGTTTCACTCAAAGGCATGAAATAGCGTCACCATTGTTCCATTTTCTGCTGATTAGACCCTGTTACCTCCTGTTCCTCAGACAGTTGTTCTTCAGCGAGCACACGGACAGCGTGTCCTTGTCATTAGCTCAGCGTGGAAGCACCAGTCTTACTTATTACTCTCCTGCTTTACCCCACCAGGAACTGTGGCCGCACATGGGAACAGAAATATAAAAAAAGTGAAAAACTGTGGCGAGCGAAAGCGAGAAGAGGCAGAAGCGGATAGCTACCCCGTGATTACGACAGTTAGGGCTTATTGTGTGTGGGGAAAAGGTAGTGATTGAGGTGGGGGCAAGTCCTTGAAAGTCGGAGCCGGAGTGTCGGAGTGAAAACAATGACAGTTATGATGAGGTCTTCTTGATGTGGACTGCCGGTGGGGCCGGAGATGGAGCTGTGGGAGAGTGAAAAAGAGCCTCTTTTGGAGACACAGATCACACGTGGTGTTCAGTATAGTTATGTGGTGCACAGAAGGGCCACATAAAGAGTCACTGAGAGGAGGAAGAAGAAACAAAGGAAGGACATGTTTTTCATTTCTTCCTATCCTCCGCTGCCCTCATATAGACTCTCACAATAATAAAACTAACTTTATTTTCCCTCCCAATCTCTCCCTGCAGAGTCAATCTTGGTGAAATCATTTTTATTCAGGCAGTTTACCAAGGTTTCGCAAACCTCAGAACACGTCCATTTAACCGTTTTTTCAGTTTCCTCTCAACTCAAAGCCCTTTTGCTTCACACAAATGCCAACAAACATCATTTGAATCTACTGCAGCGTACACATATTGTTCTTGACAGTTGGTTTATCTTAAGGTTTGACGCAATTACTGCAGTCACAGCAGAGCACAAAGCTGTACCCAACCTCTCAGTTATTATTAATGACGTATATTCTATGCTGCCTTCTGATTGTAATTGCATTGTAACTAAATTTAGTTCAAAGACGACACTTTTCTTCGTCTTTTCAATCAGTCTTTTCCTTTTCAACCCACTTTTGCTCATTTTGTGTTATATGCCCCTGTCTGTCTCATCTACCATACTTTGTTTTCTCTCTCTCTCTCTCTCTCTCTCTCTCTCTCTCTCTCTCTCTCTTCATATTTCTCCGTCATGCAATAAGGACTCTCTAGACAAGCTCCCTGTTCAGCCGAATGTCGCCATTCATCACATCACCCAGGAACAACTCAACAGTACCACTAACATGCTGTATTAGAGAGCGAGATGGGATTTGAGATGCAGCCTCTATCTAATTTCCCATAGCTGTAAATTGAAAAAAAAAAAAAAAAAAAAAAAAATCTATGAAATGGAGGCAACGTGGAACTCCTCTGACAAACTCCAATAAAAGATATCAAATCAGCATTTTCTGGGTACATTTCCACGATATAATCGCATACTCTTGAACTTTTCTTTGCAGCTGGAGAATCTGATATTCAATCCTTCCCTGTATGGCAGAGTTCGAAATAAGCTACAGGGGGAACTAAAAGGAAATAATACATTAGAAGGCTAATAATACATTATTGCTTTAGATTAAATATGTATCTCTGCTTGATGTGATATCTCACTTTTATCTCTCTGTGCTGCTTGCTCACTTCCGCGCCGCAACATCACGTACTGTACCGTATCTCATATGCAAGACAGCCACATGTATAATCCACAGTGTGTGTGACACAGGGAGTAGGTGGAAGTAGTGAACGCGAAGAACTCTTTATTTCAAGGAGCACTTTGTGCAGTCTATTAGTAACTGGAACAGGAACTGTGAAAACCCTGTACCATCAATTTCGAGTCTTTATTTTTTTTCTTTAAAAAAAGCTCTTCTATGGGTTTTGACATTTTAAAAAACTAATTAGCTTGTTAAAAAAAAAACACAGTTACTTGAGCTAAAAATACTAGGGTTTAACTAACAGTAGCAATGTTTTGAGCGCTAAAACACGTTTTTTTTTTCCAAATACATGAATAACTGAATATCTGTTGGACAGGAATTCAGAAAAAATGATAATTTTACCAAGGAATCAGCCTTATGAACTTGCTGCTTGTTCACAAGCTTCTGCAGAACATTGTTTATGAGCAAGAATTAAACAAACAAATAACCACTTGTTCCTGGAATAAAATGTTTGGAACAATGATTAAATGTCTCCTAACAATACAGAGAGTATACAGTATATTTCATTTAATTCTGTTCACAATGCGTTGACTTGATTTGAACAAAAGTGGTAACTTAATTCCCAATTCCCAAAACCACTTCACTATCAAGCTAAACGGTTGCGGTTAAATACATGTTTGTTAAGTCACTATCTAATGCCAAATGATGAGCCTATGGCCCACTGCTGTAAGACCTTGCATTTGCAGTGATACGAACTGGGTGTCTGTGGCCACATTCATGGGAAAAATCCCAAGCGGTGCACAATTAGTTCCATCACCCAGCAGTGTTTGGCCCACCATCGATGGTAGACGGAGCTAATGCAACAGACTCGCTCTTCTACTCACTTGTGTGGGAAGCGGCGTACTATTTGTTCTGGTCCCTGCTTGGAAAAAACGATTACTACGGCCGGACAAACAAAGAAAAGAACATTGACTACAGACAATGAAACTTCCGAAACAAGTAAAAGTGAGATCCACAAACAAACCTGCAATTACCGCTTATCGCCATAGGTGCTGCCAAAGAGAATGAAATTGAGATCTTCAAGATTGTAACTTGAATAATGGCTTGTTGTGATGGCATTTACTTCAAATGGGAGAGTGCCAAATTGATTATTGCAAAGCGCATCCAAAACTAATTAAATAATCCTACCAGCATTTACTAATCAAGTAACGCATTGCATGTTGTTTGTTAATTATGAAGTAATTTCAACGCAGTGTGAAAAGTGTGAGACCTGTTGACTTGGGAAAAGTAACTTTTTGGAGTCTCTGCTGGTTGTCTGACAACTGTTTCCAGTTGTTATGCTAAGCTAAGCTAACTGGCTGCTGGCTCCAGCTACTATTTACACGTTTAGGAGAAAGATCTTCAATGCTAATGAAAAAAATGTAACTTCCACATCATATCTGTGCTAAATGTATTTAAAAAAAAATAACTTTCAAAAAAACTATGTTCTGAGCATAGATGTTTAAAATGCTGGAAGACTCCTTTAAACCGAGATACACTTTTGGTTAGCAGGGAGTTTAGTTCATTTACTGTGCACTGGAAGCCACCAAACGAGTTATTACTTAATCTGATAAGACTTTTAAGACGTTACAGAGAAGCATAATGTAACGTATGTCTGCTAGCAGACACGCGAATATATAGTAGAAAAAGGTTAGTAACACCAGGCAATTCCTTTGATAATAAAACAGGGAAAATTATTAAATAGAACCTGAACGCTCTGCTACATCCTGCCCGTACTTTAAGATTACACTTATACATGTCCAGAGGGAGCCTTACTTACTTCAATGCAAGACAGCTGGACTTCATTGTTGAGTAATGGACAGTGAGTGTGACTGTATACATGCAGGCCTCATTAGGAAATCTGCTAACCTTGGTGTTTCTTACCCTAATGAAATGTATGCAATAATCGTTGATGAAATGCTGCCGGCACATCCCTCAGGCATTTCCTGAAGCAAATGCGAGCCCAGTAAAATATATTTTGACGCTGTGGATAGATCTTAGAAAACAGTATCTGCCCACCATTTAGATGTGGATGAATTCATAATAAAGGCCTTCAAAACAGCTTCTAATCTAGACCTGGGGTACATAACCATTTTTTTTTTATTTTTTTTTTACCAGATTTCTAAAACAGAGGGGGTGAAGGTGGCTGTAATTTGCTGTTTTTCGAGGTGCGTCTGTCTCTGTGGTCCGTTGAGATGACAAGAACTCAATTGCATTCTGAACAGTCCTTTTATTTCGCCTGTAATGAGCCAATAGCCGGCGGGTAGCTGTTGTCTCCTGCTGTGTTTTTTTTCCTGTATTGATGGTTTCCTTTTCAAACACACCTCATCCACCCCCCGCGGCCTGCAGTGCTAGGTTGCCACTGTGCTTCATAGTTTGCCCTGATGCTAACTCTAATCTTTAGACACAGTGAGCAAAGAGGTAGATATCGCCTTTGAAAGGAGAAAGCAAGGGCAGGTTGCGCTCATGTAATATGACATATGTCTGAAAATGGGTTCCTGTTATGCTGATGTGGCCCTTCCTGAGGCGTTCAATTGACAACCCACAGCAGGTGACCACCGATTAATCTCTCAACCACACTGACATTCGACCAGCAGTGTGGCGGAAGATGCTCCTCAGATGCATATCGCAGAGCTGGAGTGAGAACCGTTGAGGAGAAAGACAGAGAACACTAATAGTGTGTCTATCCAGGGTTCTTGGCCACTGCTGTTGCACATGTAAAAGAGAGGCATATGTTGCATATGTTCATTGTTGCTCAGTTGTGTTTGCAACAGTACGACTGCCAACGTTCAGGCGGAAACCTTGTTCATTATTGGCCAAAAGCAAGTAAGGGATAAAAGAAAATGCCTGTTTCACAAACGCAAAGCAGCTTTTCCAATTATCTCCGTCACACATTTTTACCAGTCGCGGGTTAGACGCTTATTAGAACTCTCAATCCCAAAATCTGAAATAACTCAATATTTAACAGCCTCGTAAAACTCTTTGTGTGTAAATGGACTTCGCTTGGAAACCTGAAGCACATATCCTGCTGTGTCGAGTCTATTTGAATTATTTTGGTGATCGATCGGTTAACAAACTTGAGCTGATCTGGCCATTAGTAAAGAACACAACAAGTTTTTTTTTTCATGTCGGTGTTATATAGCGCTTGTGGTCGGAGTAATTAACAAAGGTGTATTAGTCTAATGAGTCCCCTTGCTGAACCTTTGTGAGAGAAATTAAGGCTGCAGGTTCTGCGATATGCTCCAAGTTCATCTTCTTGGAGGTGGTGGGAAAGCTTATTGATTATCTCCTGCTGTTTCTGTCAAGTCTGAGAAAGCCCCGGCGAGGAAGTATGCAGCTCCAGCCCTCCCTAGCACCGGTTCAAAGACACAAAGGGGTTTTGTTGTACTTTGAAGGCGCCAAAGTGGATACATTCCAAGGGCATTCAGTTAATTTGTGTTTTAATTAACTTACACATAGTCATAAGCACACGTTATTCATAGAAGGAAGAACGAGTACACTGTAGTTCGGTATGGTTGGAGGACCTTAAAATATATTCAAATGTAAAACAAAAAAAATCAATGAAAGTCTAAGAAGCTTTCAGTTCATTAGGAACATGCGCTGTACACAAGCATTGCAACTAAAATCCGCTGATTTTGAACAACCAACACATTTATATTTGCTGTTTTGCCCCTAACAACCAAGAACAACATAAGAGTATATAACATATTTATTGTGAGAAGTATGCTTTTCACATTTTCATTAAGTATTTACAGTCTGAAGACTTTAGTCTTGCCTGAAACCAGAGAGGCAGCGGAAAATAACATGAACAGGAAAAACTTATTTTTCTGAGCTAAACAAAGAAAAGCACCATACTTTGTCACCTAATTGTTCATTAATTATATCGTAAATCACTGTGACAATGACAGCTAGTCCCAATTACAGATGTCACGGTTGGCCTGGCCCTCTATCAAGCTTCATTGTCCCTAGAAACCATATTGTGTACAAATCACCTTGTTTACTTAAAGCCAGAGCCATAGGTCATGGAAGAATATGCCTTAGACTTATTTATACCTATACCTACCTAAACATATACCTTTTGTAGAATGATACCAGAAAAAGCAAATATTCTACATGTTAATTACATTCAACATTCAAGTTATATTCCTTATTTACTTTATTATGAAAATCAAAAGCTAATCTAAGACCTGAGTGTGGGGGGGGCTGGATTTTAACCACCAAAAATGGTGAAATATCTAACAAGGTTCTAATCCAATTATACAGTATTAATGCTGTTGTTTGACATATTTTATTTCTCTATTTCAATACATATTAGATACTGGAGAAGTTGCTGTAGCTACCCCTAGATTGCAATATTATTTACAGGCTTTCAGGAATTTTTTTTTCTCTAAAAATTTTTTTTTTTTCAATATTCATCTTTCTTAAAGTGGTTTCCTTATGCAAGGTAAACGGTTTGGTCATTTCATTTTATGACTGCAAGATATATTTTGATGATGCCAGGGCTTATTATTTAGTAAAATCTAAATTGTGTTTGTATAAAAGCAGCTTCAAAGTGGATGGAAAATTACAACATTTCACTTTAAATCATTAGTCAGTATATCTACATTTAATAATTGGTTTACAACACACTATAAATGTCGTTTCAAGCAGAGTTATGTGTTAATTTATGCATTTGTCAACAATAGTATAACTCCTCCTGTGGGCATGCATGCAGGCTGGTGTATAAACAGATAATGCTTGACAATATAGTTAAACACAGTTGTAATAATGTATAATATATCTTTATAGGATACATTATAAAGCAGTACATTAATTAACACGTGAAATGTGAATCTGCTTATGTCAATGTAATGTTTGCATTAAAGTAATGCATTAAATGTTTGTATACTATATTTACTTACATATGCTGAATAGCGTAACAATAAAGTGTTACCAAAATGTCAACAATGCAAACATGTGGCTGAATGTAGAATGATTGAAATGTTGTTTGTAGCACAAATATTCTGTAGTGTAGCCTTCAAAACAACATGATTTGAGCATAAAACAGAATCAGCTGCTCTTTTGCGTGCAGAACAGGCAACAGACTTCAGATAATATCAATCTTTATTCAAAATGAATTTGAAGACAAAAAAACCCATCACTTTGTATTCGTTTCGATCGTAAACACATTAATCAGAACATTGTCGCGACTATTCATCGCGTTGATTTTAACCAGACCTCATACAGATCCTTTGCAGATTCAAACAGGATGTGTAACTTGTGTAAATGAATGCGCTGTTTGCAGCAGGTGAGCGCTGATGTTGAGGGTCAGGTCGGCAGCGTCTCAACCTGCGAGTCCCTGAACCCTGGGGATTTACCAATAAAAACTTGCCCTGTTGCAACTTATGCTTTGTGACTTTTTTCCTCCTCTTCTGCGCCGCACATTTGTATTCAGCTTGCATCTGAATGCCGGCAGTGACAGCTATTTAGCATTATATTTGAATGCCTTTTTAAAAGGACCTCTTCAAAGGAGCACATGCATAGTAACAGGGAATATAACAAATAGCAGATGGTGTTGAAACTCTATGTTCACATCAGGGGGTGATGCAAATGTTCTTCACTCTTTAATGCCGGAGACAGTAATTTGATAATGACAGAATACATTGTCCTTATTGCGTATTCTGTGCACCCTGGGCTGCACAAGACCAAATTTATATGTGTATAGCATGATAGAAGGAGGTCACTCATTATGGATGCAGAGAAAGAAAGACACCAGGTCATTATCTGCTGTGTACACTGACGAGAGTAAAGCATGGGATGTGAATAACTATCAGACAGTAAACAAAGCAAATCAATTTATTAGCAGGAATAATTGATGGCCGCTTCAGCGCTTGACCAGCAAAAACATAGTCATTTTCACAGCTGTGCCTTTTACATAGTTAGTCATGCAGCAAATCCTTAAATGATTTTCATACTCAGGTGTCAACTGTTGAATATTTGGCCCCACATGTCGAAGCCCTCTAAAATCGTGGAGCGCATTATACGTCTTTTTAGGAAAAACAGTTTCCACGTTGATGAGACACGAGGCCAAACTTCTGTCTGAATGGCTGTTTGAGCAATTTATTACATGTCCGCATTGAGGTCACTTTTAAGACACCCACTGCCTCACCCTGGGTCTCTGATATCTAATCAATAAATAATCTGCGACTGGATCTGCTCTACCAATCCCCCATCTGTCACTCACTGATCTACCTTTGTATCATCCCGTGAACTTAAAGGCCAGTGCCCGCATGCTAAACTCGACAACAGCGGTGAAATTTTCCCTCAAATCCTCACGCTTGTTTTTTTTCGGCTTTATTATAGCTTCTTGAAGGCATTTTTGGTCACACTGACGGCAGAAAACACACAGTGCTTTCATTGTCTTTGTTCCGAAAGTCTCATTGTTCTGCATCATCCGCTTGTCTCTTGACCTTATCTCTGTTCTTGCCAAATGGACAAAGCAACAGTACAGTCATGCATCCTGTCACCAAGTGCTACACATAATTGGATTGTTAGACTCAGCGCCCTGAGATCGAGCACGGAGATCTTATTTGATTTACTGTGTTCTTTCTCTCTCTATCTCTCTCACATTGTTATCACTTGTTCTCCCTCTTTTTTACTCACACCCTCTGTTATTGCCCTTACCCCTCCGTCTAATCCCGTCCTTTTCTCTCCCCTGCTCTGATCCGCGCTCTCTGCATATAGACCTGTGTCGCTAGGCAGTGGGAGGTACAGACAGAGGCAGGATTCAGAGGTCATTACAAGTGTGGCTGCTAATTAACAGAAATGGAATGAATCATTTCAAAGGGAGATGATGTGGACAAGCAATTCAGTCATCCATTTCATCTTGCTGTGTTTTTTTCCCCCTCTTGCCCGGTGTTGCTTCCCTTTCAAAGTATACTCCAAAAACACTTGATCGCTTCCATTTCCATGGACACGGACAGCGTTCCCTGCTCGGATGAGCACGTTTCAGAGAGTGAGCGCCACTTGGGCAAATCCACCATAATTTTTTCATTCTAGAGATGACATTTAATTTCACGTGTACAGCTCCTGCTCTATCAGTTTTCACCATTTATTAAACTTACTGACCTTAACGCAAGGTCACCGAGAATCAATATACTTCCCACATGTCAAGTAGCACTTAGAGCAAATATGGATCCCTATAGAATCTCTTGTAGCGCTCAAAGACATCATCAGAAATCACCTGCGTTTTCCAACTTTCGTACGGTACTTTCGTTTTTGTGAGACTATAATTTCCCTCCCCTACATTAAAAAAAAGGAAAATATTACATTTTACCTGACTACGTTTATATGAAGGCTGTAGTCATATGTATATTATGAGCTCTTAAAATTTGATGTACTGTAACGGCTTCAAGCATCCATCCATCCATCCATCCATCCATCCATCGTTCCATTTTCTGTAGTCATTTATGCTGGTGAACGTTTTATTACCAACCAGGCAAAGAGGAACTGCTCTAGGGCGACAGGCTGTCAGGGGCCCCTGAGGCCCTATAATCATTGTTTGTCAGTTGTTTTCTGATAACTTGAATAATTGCTCATTTGTATTATTACCTTTCCTGTCTACCTCTCTTGTACAGAGGTTCTGTATCAAAATTTACATAAAATGATGTCCGTCCATATTGCCTCAATATTTACAAATAACGCTGTTTCCTTTTTTTTTTTGTCAGTGGCTGTCTATTGTTGTAGATTTGTAATTTACTTTGATATTGCTGTTTTGTCATTTATATCTTGGTTCTTTTATATTGTATATTTGGTACATTTATTTTTGTATCCTGACTGGAGATGCAGTTTTATTGTCGGAGACAATGACAAGCTCTCATGAATCTGTTGTACAATTCAACATCAGCGGCTCATTTTTTCCCAGTGGCCCACAAAAAAAAAAAAAAAGGGTCTGTTATGTTTTGAGCGTAAGACGCGTTGTCCGACAACGTCACAAATCCAAAGTATTTATAACCGTTCAGAGTGTCTCCACCTAAAGGTGGAGAGAAAAGCTGGCCATCATACAGACTGAGGAGACATGACATCGTTTGAATATTTGGATAATGGCTTTCATTTTCAGGCAGTCTCTCCTGAAGGGGATTTGTGTTTTCAGACTTTGGTTGAAAAGTGCCACAAATAGATGTGTAACAAATGGAAAAAAGAGAGTTAGAGAGAGTCGTTCAAACCATGGCTTCTTTCTCACTTCCGCACAGATGTGCCAATCACGACATAAAGTGGGAATGAAGGCCTCTGTGACCTGTAATTGTCTTTTTTGAAAAGTTACAGAAATGGTCGGACACAGTCCCCCCACCAATCTGACATCAGAATCAGAACCCTGCGAGGGGAGGGGGGTTTCAAAAGCTATATGACCGGCAGCCTCGGTGTCATGCGTTACTGGAATCTATCCCAGCATGCACTAGGTTTGAGGCAGGATACATCCTGGCCAGGTCACACATACCCTCTAACCTGGGGTCAGACTGCAGAAGGAAATCAGAGCAGAGATTAGTATAAACCAGGCAAAGATTTATGGCGTAATTAAATCTCCCACGACGCTAGGATACCTCTTATAGGTTGCAGCCATTATCTCACGGGATGCAATTTTCCTCTGCTCAAGTGCACGACGCAGGTCTAAGAGTTAGCACTGATTGCTTATGCACAATACAAAACCAGCGGAACTCTGTGAAATATCAGCAAGAAAAAGGCTCAGCAAAAGGTGTTTCACTGAACAAGGAGGTGAAAGATATTCCTTCTACAGCTTCCACTCTATACATTTACTGTCGTAACGGTGGGGCTTCTGTCATGGATAGGTTAACATAACCTACAGCTAAAATGTTCAAATGAACTTCTAATCAATAATTCAAGCATGCAAGCACCCATCCTCTTCACATGCCTTTCAATTCCGACTTCTTTGAATGACAAGCAAAAGTGCGCGTGTGTGTGTGGCAGTGAATGTGAATGTGAAAATAGTAAAAGCAGAGGTGCCTCGTTACAGGTGATGATATTGCAGCATAGATTGATGCCATAGTTCTGCCTCTGCCACGGAATCGATGACATGGCTGCCGGTACGAATCAAGCTCACAGCTGTCAGGAAAGTGAAGTGCGAGCTTGGCTAGATTGGAGACGGGCGGACGGATTGTTTTAGACCAAATTAAACAACAATGGGATGGAAGATGGATATTGGAAATGTTTATTTATGTTTCTGAGTGAGTGAAAGAAAGTTGAGAAAAAAAAAGACAAGGAGGTTAAAGCTTTTATGAGTTTCTGTGAGATGATAGGAAAGGATATAGGCACGGAGCATTTTGGTGAGGAATGAGAAGGGTTGGCAACACGAAAGAGATTTTTCCAACTGAAATTAAATTGCGTTTCTTTTTTTGTCTGCTACAGCTACAGAACGCGCTGCTCTGTGAATCACTTGTCCTGTGCTCTCCTCTGAGAAAGAATCAGACACCAAAAGGGAGAAACTTGTATTTTACATTTTTAGGTTTCATAATGGTGCCAAAAGGGGATGACTTAATGTGATTCCAGTTTCTTTAAAGTTTCTAGCCATTAATTCAGTCAGATAGTCGGAGTATGATTCGTGCTTTTCGCTGGATATCTTCATTTCCTCACGTTCCTTGCACAAGGATTTAATCAGTGCCACTCTTACACTTTCAGAAGAAATTACTCAACACTAAAAATACAGAATTGAAATGTGTGAGGACTTCACAATTACGGTACAGCCAGAAGACTGGAGACAACACAAAACCCCAAACGGTCTTTTTTTTCTCCCCTCACATACTAGCTCACGGAGGTCATTGTTAGTGGCATCAAGAAATAAAAAATGATGTCTGTTGTCATTCCAAGGAATCTTTCTCTTACTTGCCTCCATCAAGGCCACATTTCATTAGTTCAATCAGCAAAGTAATTCGGAGTAAAATGAATGAAAATGAAGACGGTGCTTGGGAAGTGTGGTATATAATCACAATGCTGACATATCTAGCTTCGCTTGAGCAGCGGTTAATGATGAAAATGAGACACTGTCAAATGAAAAGCAAGAATTTAATTTATTTGCAGTGCTATGTGAAATATAGTACAATTTCAAAGGCAGCGTTATCTCAGCCGAATGTAACACCAGAAGGGCTTTTACTGTGACATTTCAATCACATGTACCAACGCTAAACCATTTTTTTTTTTTTTGTCTGAGCTGATGGTCAGAGCAACAAATACAGGAGATGTTTTAAAGGTGCACGCTGTCAGATCAGCAAAGGTATTAGTCATCGTTCAGTGACATGTAATACACTAAACCCCCTCACATCTTAGATCAGTGTGGGTTGAAAGAAACAAAGCCAGCGTTACTTCTTTCAAATAGTGTGGAGACGGAATTCAAATGAACTCGTTAGCTTTCACAGAACATAGCCTTTAAATTCAGCTCGTACAGTGCATCTGTCTGAATGGGCGTACAGTACACGTTGATATATAAAGTCAAACGGTATATACTGTAGTTAGCAGTGACAAATTGGAAAAGTTGCTCGAAGGTTCCAGCTTACATTACACTCTGATTCTCTGAGATGATGGATAGCATGTGTTCTGCTGCGTCTCCCAGGGTGCATCAGATTGAATACACACACTGGAATAAAACGGGGGGATTCACTGGTTTGTGACTGCCAAATATTGTGCCAAGTGTCTCTGTGTACCTGTGTCACAGAGGAGGGGGCTCCACCAGGCAGATGCTTAGGAAATGCTGCTAAATCATCAGATATTACAAATGTAAATATAATGAGAAAACAATGGGGACCAAGATGGAAATCAGGTGGAGTCGATTAGAGAAAATAAATTATTCTTTTCTCATTTTAATTAAAAAAAAAGAAAACAATAGCTAGGCCTAAATAAAAGATAGATGAATACAATAAAGAAAAAACCCTTCCTTTTGATCCTTAAATATCCACCAATCAACTTTTCATAATGGTATTACTGGATTATCTATTGTACTGCCATAATTAAGTAAACGTGTTGTGACGTGAAATGTTACTTATCCAGTTCCTGCATTTTAACCGCAGGCTAAATAGTCAGTCAAAAATGAAGCTTACTGTGTATCTTATTTGAAGAAAAGTCTGCCGAGAGCCGTAGTGCAGCTCTGTGCCAGCAGAGTTTTAGGTTTAGAGTTCTGCAAGCGGTTATCGGGTGAATAAGAGTGAAAGCCACAGAGGGAAGGTAGTCATGGGAGCGAGTTCTGCGAAAGTCATTTTGGCAGGTAGTGAACACTTTGTGCTGAGTAAAGCCAAAAAGTTTTGGATAAGAAAGAGACGAACAGACATGCATCATAATGTTGTACAATTCTATGGGGAGAAAGACTAATCTTTCCTTCAACTCGTGGTCCAGCACCATCCGCAGTGCAGCGCATCATAATGATACTAACAGTGGGTTTGAGTGATTGACACTCAGCTTTCTGGTGGAAAAGCGTACTTGTGATGCTGACTTTGGATGAATGGGTGTTTTTTCTTTTTTTTTTTTTTTTTTTTTTTTATTAAAAGAAAGAAATAACATTAAGATGGCTTATGATATACCAAATATACTGGGCAAAAACAATTAAAATCATCATTCAATCCAAATGATGAATGCAGATTCTGTCAAAGGGATACAGCTCAGATATCAGATGTCCTGACCATTTCCACTACGGGTCAAGCTCTTGAAACACTGGATCCTACATTTCCCATAGTGCAGCTGGATAAGATATTTCATCAGATCCCTACTGCCCTCGAAATGCCCACTTAAAACCCTAAACCAGAGTTTATAATGCATAAAAATGTTTACAATGAATATTACCAACACAAAAAAACGAAAACTTTTTCGTATACACGTATACTGAGCATGGCATTCAAAATAGTGCCGATTACAACAATATTTGAAAAAAAAGAAAACATCTGCACATTATCGTAAAACCGTTTCGCTGCAAACAATTCCAGCTGGAAATCTTTAGTGTTATTGTGTCCAATCCTCAGCTGGTTACTCGATTCCTCCGAGAGGGATATTGTCATCAAACAGCATGATAAAGAGATGTTACTACATGACTATAACCTTTGCATATAGACACTATTTGTTATTGTTTTTAAGGTTACTCAATTAGAGTGAGTTGCAACAGAATGGTGTTTTTCTTCAAATGCTGATCCTCAGCTCAGAGGGTAGGAAGCACAGCGCAAACATGCAATCTGGTAACAGAAACTAAAGTCTTTGATAATGGTCCCCATGGGCGGAATCCACTTGAATTCTGTGATGGGGTTGTGTGAATCCTCAAAGAAGGCTCTTACTGCAGGGTCAGAGCTACACTGGGAAACAACACGTGCTGAATACATTTGAAAAACACTGGGCTTTAATATTCAGATCAGCCCCGGCGCTCTGTTGGGATGAGCCTTAGTATTATCATCCAAGGGAATACATCTATGAAAATGCATGTTGACTTTTTCGCACTGACTAAAGGCATACAAGAATGTTGCACACCAACAGCTCCAATCTGCCTTAAATGACTGTGTGTAGCTAGATCTATCATTCCAATGAGACACTTGTAGAAATTGCATAAATATAAAAATGTTGGTAATATAGAAGCAACGAGATGCGCAATTTATTCTTGTCTTTAAAGCAAATTTGTTGTCAATTTGTTGCAGTATCCAACGCAACAGAAACCAGTCAACCGTTTTCAGTGGAAATAATGAGCTGGTGTCACTTGTGTGTTTCACATCAATCAGGGCTCATGCTGAAAAAAAAAGAATACATATATACTGCTATCTTTTCAGTGACCTGAATAGGGACCTTACATAGCAATCAATAGAATTAACGAGATAAAACATGGACTCAACCTTTAATTATATTACTTCCCATCCCATCTTAAGTTTTAATCATTCCACAAAATTAATTTTCCCACTGAAGCAAGAATATTGTAACCCCAAGGTTGTATAGGTTCTGTCCTTTTATCTAATCACCAGATAAAACACCAGTGGTTTTAATTATTGATAATTAACCTTATGAAATGTGATTCATGCGCCCACCCAGTCTTTTTTCTCTCCGTCTTTCTCATTAACACACAGCCTCTCTCTTATCACGTATGTAGCCCTCCTCATTTACCCTGTAGTTTTAAATACAGTTATTATTGTTTTTCGCTGCCTGTCACAGAGTAAACCAGATGACCCCAGACCTTATCAAGAGCACTTAATCTAATCATCAAATACACGTTCTGGACATGATCTCATATGGTCAAGCCGAGCTGCATAATGTGATCCATGTTATATATAGAGCTGAGAGGCATCTTCCCTTGGTGATGGCTCTGCTTCTGCATACGGTCCAGTAATGTCAGCTCATATCAGTCATATCATGCCCAACCTCTCATGTTCCCAGTCTAATTTCCATTGTCTGACCCAACTGCCCTCCTCTTGAAAGGCTGTTCGTGGAATATGCTGCTCTCTCCTCCCTAGGATCTCATTAGAATCCCCTTCAGCCACTCCATCACTAGACCATCACCAGTGACAAGTCTGTGTCATCCCCACACCAGCGAAGACAACAAATTGACTGACGCCTCTATTTATATACTTATCCATATGTGCATTTGACTCATTGTTATGGCCTTTACATAGGCACAAAGACAGTATACGCAAAACAAACATTAGTGGATTCCCTCGACTAAAGACACACACTTCCCTGCACCCGAAGTGTTCACATGCGCACACGCACACGTATGTTCTTGCTCTCTGTAGCGTCTCTCATCGCATGCGTAATATCATGCATGCTGAATTTATGAGCAAAGTGGTTCAGGCCTCCAGGACTCATCATCTGGCTTAGTGGCTCTTCATACACCTTCAGCCGCTGTGGCTGGCATAGGTTTGCAATTGCCTTGACGGCTCCATTAAAAACAGAGAAGCTGATTGCATTCTGTTCCATTCCCATAGCATGCATGACTAACCAGGCTCAGCCGTAAGTGGGAGGGACCCACTTGAGCTCAGTTCCATTGGGTTTATGTCAGTTTTAATACAAAGCTTTCATGTAAGGGTGGCTTTACCTTTCAGCACTGTCCTATGAACTGTTAACAAAGGGATTCACTATGTTTACATGCACAAAAAAGGAACCGGGAAACTTACTTTGCCTGTAATTTCTCCAATATGTTTCGTAACCAACGCAGCAATATCTTTAGTGCCAATGTGGCTCAGGATTTGAGGGGACATCATTTCTTCATAATGAGAAAAACACACTTACGCACCATCACATGAAAAGCTTGTACCGTTTGGTAAGCCCATCCCTCAAACAATGATTGTCTAATCATGGCATAGCAACCGTACAGTAACCTGGCACAGCAGGTTATGTCAAGCTCTGTATTTCTCCACGTGCTGAAGTGCTGTGCTCGGGGCTCTAATGAAATAAATAGGAGGGTGGTGATTTCCCTTTTTGTTTCGGGGTTATTCGTAAAGCTCACAACACAACGTCAAAAAATGTCAGGAATGGATTAAACGTTATATGTTTGTGTTTACTCTCGCAAATGGTATCATGTCCAGCCCTCTAGCTCACTACCTAAAGTAGTAACTCATGTAGGGTTATTTCTAAAAACCAAAATCATCATCATCAACTAACCTTACATTGTTTAGTGGAGTTCCAGGTTACAGTTAGAAAATGCCCCTTTCAGGACGTTCACTATGGGAGACAGTCCTGGATGCTCATATATCAGCGTTTAGGCAACCTGTCCTGCTTTTTTACTCCAGGAACTCCAGCCAATCGTGTTGTATGAAATAGTGTTATGTTTGCCAAACACTGTTAGTCATACCCTCAACAATAGTGCATACATATACTATCTGCTGCTTGTCCAAGTATGTTTGTCTGTAGTAAGCTAAGCATCCAAACAGGGATTATGTGAGAAAAAAATTAAAATCTCATTCGGCAATCATGCTGCAATAATAGGCATAACTAGCAATACAATAAAAAAAATTGTCTCTATATCTCCATTTCTTCTATGGACCATCAACTGGGGAGGATGCTGACTTTTATCCCGGGACATGTAGCTTTAGCTTCAGTCTTGCGCATGATATCTATATATATATATTTATCTATATATATATAGATATATATATGTATATATAGCCATAGGTTGCAAATTGAAGACCCTTTTTAGCTGGTTCTGGTTTTAAAAGAAGTCGGCCTGAGACAGTGTTTTCAAACCAACTCACGGAGTTAGCACTAATCTGCCAGCAACCGATAAACATCTGCTGGTTACATTTGTCATTTCGTAATGAAAGGCCTGCTTTCGAGTAGTAAGTATGGCCCTGTTATCGTTGTAGCAGATTTGATAACTAATACCAAGATATACAGTATATTTATAACTAATAACTCAAAATGATGTATTATAAACACATGAATCGGTACAAAAGGTGAAGGAGAATGACCTATATCAAACTCCTCATGTTATAGCAAAACTTGCTATTATTAAAAGAGGTTAACTCAGCACAACATATCAATTACAGTACATTTTATTTTGCATTCAACATCAGTTTATTTGTTTTAAGTGGGGTCTGTCTCTGTGTGTCTGCTCCTCATCTCTGCGCAGGAATGTATGAGGGCCATAAAAGGGGATTAGGGTCGTAAACTTGAGCGGTTTGTACCTTAATATTGTTCCTTCAGTTTCTGCTTGACTGTCCTATTACAGATAGGACAGTCTGTAATAGGACAGTCCAACACAGGTAGAGGGACGGGATAAGACAATACAGCTTCAGAGTTGACGCCTTATATTTTGATTGTTCTACCAATTTTAATTTGCTGTTAATACATTTTGCCATTTTGGACTATTGTTTGGGACCACCAAGCATCTAAGATGGCATTTTAGGGCCTTCACTGTAATTGCGACACCACTATAATTCTCACTGTGTTGGGATTAAATGATTAAATGATTAAATGTTTCCTAAAAACAAACCAAAGAAATAAAAGAAAAAAACAGATTGAGAAAGTAATCAGAAGATTAATCATAATGGAGATCATTTGATGCCGTCCTATACGAGCTAATTAACTCCACTTTAAACATCTACAGCAGTAAAACCCTGCTAATATATCATAGACGTACTGTAACAGAGGACCTTTTCTTCTTAAAGGACTTTTCTTTCAGGATTTAACGGACACGTCTACTTTTTGATCATGCTCAAGTACTTTTCTTTTTGTAATATAACCAATGCGTGACTTTTACTCAACTAAAGAATTTCAATGCTTCTTTAACCACTGGGGACACCTAAAGGTGCAGATGTGGCAAGATTCATCACGGTGTTCAAGATACTCTCCGCTGCGTCTGGGTGCAGGTCACAGGTTTTTGGTCACTTCATTTTCATTTTGCACTCAGATTCTGAAGAACATATATCCTGGGGCTTTAACCGGGGACTTTAGAGTTTACTCTTTTGTGACTCGACTACTCTCATGAGCTCAGTATTTAGCATTTCAGCAAAAGGTTCCTTTTAAAATGTGAGAAAGATGTATGTACATCTCGCTCCGTGAGCAGTTCAATCGCTTAGCGTATTCAATTGCACTGTGAAGGAGTGTTTAACCTTCCTAAATTCTTGGATAAGTAACTTCCTAAGACAAGGTCAACTTTATATTTACCTTCTAGATAGGTAAGGTTAAAGCTAAGGCTCTAAAGTGCTGCTCCTATTGTCATCACAATTAATCCAAGTTAATGTGAGAAACAATTTACAAAATTTGAAATTGAGAATTTGAAAATAAATGTAACTCTAATTGAACTAAACTTATATTTGTGTATATACTCATCTATTCCACTGGCCAGTTGGAAAAAGATAGTTAACAAAAGTTTCCAATGCAGCGACAACACAAATTGTTAATACTATAATTCTTATAATTCTTGACAGCAGGTTTACTATGTTTTTTTTTGTGCTTGAGAGGGTCAGTATCTGACCCTGTGATTTAGTTTTGACTCTATTAAAATTTGGTCACAAAGCGTTGTTTCGCTTTCTGTCTGTGAATTGGCTTCAGGTCTGCTTAAAGCCACAGTGACACACACCTGCAACTTTTGACTTTATCAATGACCTCATAAGGGAGAGGGATTTGCACAGAGTCAAATCAAGCTTGGAGTAGGGATGGAGCAGAGTTCATTCAAATATTGAGCAGGCTAATAAAAGCATTTAGCAGAACTAGGATTTCGGTCAGCGCCTGGTGTTGGCGGCTGACAGTAACGATACCTCCCCGGCAACACGGAGGACGCACAACCAACTTTATTTAAAGCTCGAGGAGATAGCTGTTAACTATTTCCAGCTTTCAAACAAACTTGGTGTCAAGTTAAATAGACAGCATTGCAACACCACAACCAACTCAATGTCTGGCCTATTCCTTTCCGAGCAGTTACAGCGTGCTTGCAGAATGTGCCTCCGGCCGTGTTGGAACGGCCTGCGCCCATAATTACTGTTTGTGTTTTCACAGTGAAGGTCCTCCGGATTCTAACCGGTAAAATAGGAGTCTCAATAAATCAGTTACTTCAACATGTCTACCGTCAGGAGACTACAGATGCAACTTAGCTTAAAGCTATAAACTGGTACAGTGCCAAATTGTGGCGTTGATGTTTAAAACTGTACATTGACACTTTAAAATAAATTAAATAAATAAGCTACAGTACCAGGAGTTATTATATGGGTCAGCATTATTTGTGGAAACTGTGAAAATACATAAAGCAAAAGTTCAATAGAACATTGTGAATGTGTGTAAATGTTTACAGAATATTAACATACTGGGCAACACTCTGGCTGAAACTCGAAATAATGCAAAACTTTTATTTACAAAGTTGCTGAGAGTGTGAACGCTTCAATTGGTAAACTTGCAGGGAACACTGTACACAAGGGGAATCATTAACATAACATTAAAATCGATCCAACCAGCCCAGCACACCACTGCTATATTTGAAGCAAATTGGTTCGGAGGGCTATTTATTCTAATCTGGGGGCTGAACGCACAGTGTCAACATTGGGATTAAACTCAAACAAGACCGATGGAAATCTCCCTCATATTCCCAAATGCAAAGAGCTCAGAGTAAGCACTTGCCACTTTATGACATCTGCATTTAATTATAATGTCTTTGATCTCGCCTGTGGAATGTTGCTGGTGATTTACCATCCGCGGATGTTGTCAGAGTCTATCAGAGTGACTATCTCCTTCCAAACACCAGCAAGAAACACGCTACACTGTTTTTCATTGATAACGTAGCGCTACTTACATCAGCGACCGGCCGACCTCGTCTTTCCAAAGGTTTTCTAGCTTTTTTGTGCATGAATAACAGACGCTTCTCCCATTTTGTTCTGGTGCTTGAATGATTTCTATTACGTGAGGCGTTGCAAGTGAAGAGATACAATATCTTTGCACACAATGGCTGAGTGGGTGAACGTGGTGAAGGTGGCGAAGGTGGTGAGCGTGGTGAGGCTCGCGCTCACTCGCCATTCAAAAGAGCTAGGCAGTGTCGTCTGGTCAGAAAGTGCATCAAGAACTGTGTGTGCGTGTGTGCGTGGGGAGAGGAATATAAATAAGAAAATAAAGAATTCTAAAAAAATGAAAGAAATCCTCTGTTTTTGAGCTGCTGTATTCAAATTAAAAACTCTGCACGTCTGGGCCGACGAGTTTCCTCTGAGAAAAATTCTCCACAGGATTTCAATACTGTCAGTCCATCACGGAAGCCCTCCGTTTAAAGGGAACGAAATGTTTGATAATATATTCTTTCTGCCACCACGCCGTATCCAATTGCACCTTGCAATATGAAAGACAATAAATTCGAAAAATGTTTCACCTGAGATGCAGGCGACCAGTAAATGTTTGGTACTTTTACTAAATAAATGAATGAATTATCATCAAAATTATCATTACTTAATATTACTGTTGTTAATCAGCTAATTGCTTCATCAAACTGTGAGAACTTCTTAAAGCTGGATTTCTTATTTTATTATAAATATGCATTTCCAAACATGAATTATTTCTATACACAGTATACAACTTGAATACTGATTCAAGGAAAATTTTTTTTACTTTAATCCATTATTTCTGATAATTAAATATAGACAGTAGTTTTTGGTGCCTTTGTGACTTGCCCTGACATTGCCCATAGAATAACACCGTTTATAATTCCCACCTTTTGGAGGCAATTACACGGCTGCCCTAATCTCATCATTTGGGGAGACAGTCAGAGAGACAGCTGTTGGAGTGTTTCATTCTTATCTCTTGTGCTCGCTCCCTTTTTTTTTCCCTCTCTGTCTTTCTCTCCTCTCCTCCATCTTCCTCAGGCTGGGTGGCTGGCACGTCTAGTGACAGCAAGTCCTTGGCTCCATCTCGCACTGGCTCTCACTTTCGTAGCACAGAGTGCATGCTGACAATTATCAGAGCTGTGTCTGTAGCTCTGCACTCACTCGCTTATTTGTCCTTCCTCCGTTCCTTCTTGCTTACAGTAAGAGCAGTTGGTCAATTTAGGTAATCTGCTCAGTGACCGAAATAGGACAAGAAGCAAACAAGTGAGTTAGATGTAAATCTGCATCCCAAGTGGGCACTCCATTAAAATCAATACCAGCTCATCTCCATATCTTAAGCCCTGGCTGCTGTGCTAAAGCATTTGTCCTCTCTCAATTCTCCACTGAACTACATGACGGAGCATTGTGTAAACATTAGAGAACCACATCTTGACCGAAATGCTCACGCGACACCTGCACATTACAAACATTTCCCACAAATCTCACCCTTTTTAAATACAAAAAATTGCTCCCAATAGAATCCACATCCGCACTCGGCATCCCCCTTTTGTGCACTAAGCAACATTATTTCCGTGCCTGTTTTCTCCGTCCAAATGAATGAATGTTCCTTTTGCCGTGACCGGTTCCAGCCTATGAGTGGCTCAATGCGTCTGCCATGTTTATTTTGGATGACAGATGCAATCTGTCCCTGCATCAGCTGACGGGTCAATCTATATCTCATTACTCTTTCCAAACAATATCATCTTGACTGAGATTCACAAAACATGGTAATACATCCAGTCCTGGTGATATCATGTATGGCTACTTCAGTAAATCGCCGCTCGACTACACTGTAGCAGCAACTATCTAATGCTACAACTTTAAAAGATATTTAATTCTATTTCACACCCTTATATGTTTACTCTTCATTTTCATCTCATCCGCTACCCCCAAATCTTTCTCCCCCGCTTTCCCTCTCTTTGCTATTATTCGCTTTTTTTTTTCTTCTTCCAGGGCAGAGCTAAAGCAGGCTTTGCTAGTGTGATTTACTTTCTATTAGAGGATTAAAAATCAATTATGCAGGAAGCCATGCGTAGGCGTGATTATAGCTGCGCATGACGGCGCCATTCATCACAGGACCACTCATCTCTACAGCCGTTAGTTACACAACACACACCAGGACAGCCATCGTTTACCATGAACTCTGCCCTCATCTTTTATACATCGTGTTGATGGAGTAGCTCCTCCGCAATACTTTTTTAGAGTTTAAAAAATCCTTTGTAGAGCATAGCGAGAGGAGAAAATATGAAGTGTCACAAAAAAAAAAATGCATGTAATATTTACAGTACAAATAATTTTAAAAAAGGAACACTGTATGAAAAGGATTTCCTTAACATCCATCCCAGCTGAATGTAGCCAATTATAACAATTACAGACCCATTTAATTAGAATAGATTAACGCAGAAGCAAGCTTGACAATGCCCTGGAACAGTATTGAAATGGCATCAATAATAATCCTTCAAATAAGAAATATTGTCACCTGAATTACATACTTGTGAAAAGTGACTTATTCCTCTGTAGGGTGATCAGTGACACTGACTTCAGAGACTAGTATATATATATATATATATATATATATATATAAAGTAAATTCCACTTTCTCTAAGCATTATGAAATATGTCAGAAATGTAAAACTCACAAGGCTATACCTCAATGGATTAATTCACAGATGAGTCAATAAGTCCTTGACAGACGTAGTTTTTGTGCAGTCCATAATTCAAAGCGAGGGTCGGAGGACAGCTTCAGGAAAATTTGCGATTTGTGTGATAGTGTTGTATAAATAAAATTGACTTGACTAGTTTCATGTAAAAGGGCACATGGGCAGTAGTTATAATGTGTTTCGAAACATTACGCATTGCTTCATCTCTATTAGTGTTCTCTTTCCTTTCCACTAATCACACTTGACCTAAGCAGATAATCCTTAAAGCCGATGTTTCATTTCTGTATCGGACTAAATGGACCCGCTATATCCCAGTGATCTATATTCTACACACCCACTGTACAAAATGGTGGATGTCTTGGAACATTTCTCTATTTATTTCAGTACATTTCTGTACTGTGCAGATAACATGGAGGCACTGTGCGCACTGTGTGTGTTGCGTCTCAAAGAGGCTCAGGTTTTTCAGTCTCCTCGTCTGTGGTGGCCTGCGCACTGTTGTGTGCAGTGGTGTGCTGGGGAGAAAACATCACTGGTGGGGATGCAGAAAGGACAAACAAGCTGGTGATAAAGGCTGTCTTTGTTGCAGGGCTGAGTCTGAACACCCTGGAGGCCTCAGCACAGAAGAGGAAGACTGAACCGAACTCCATCTTAGACTAGCTCTCTCTTCCTTCCCCTTCGATCATGCGCTGCCACAGCTACAAAGCATCTTCTGCCTTGTCCCTTTGAGGTGCAACACAGAAACACACATTTTTATTTGTGCTAGCCCCGACATTAGACTTCTTCCTGTTCAAATGGATGTTGCCTCAGCCACCTTGGAGAGAGCCCAGGAAGCAGCAAGGCACTGTGCTGGTCTAATCACCTACCATGTCCTGCTCTCTGCATTCTCTGCAGTGTTCTATAAATACGGCATTATTTGCTTGACTGTTTTCTCTGGACATGTTTCAGTACATGCCAAGTGAATAAAATCGCGCATAGGAAACGTTCCCACCAAAACGGTATGCACGGTTCCCACAGGTCCTTGGAATCCTTGAAGGTTTGAGAATTTGAGGGGTGAAAAATCCGGCCTAGAGACAGAAAAAGCCCTTGAATTTTTTTCTATTTTGTGCAAGAATATAAATGTAAGTTAACTCGTAAATAAGTCTTTGTATCTGTCGCTGAACATACACAATACAGTATATTGTTCCGCTGTGCTGTGTTAGTGAAGGCTAGAGACCACATAGTCTGAAATCCCTGTAACACAGCCCATCTGAGAAGTGTTCACACATCAAGGCATCGCTCTCCTTTTAAAAGCTTCTGTAAAGCCTGCTAGTTTTCATTACAAAACAAATCTCAGTGTTGCAACGGTACATATCGTGATCCGCGTGTCAAACGATGCTATGTTGGGTCCTTAAATTGTGTGTGGAAAGTCCTTGAAAAGTCCTTCATTTCAGAGGTTTAAGAAGGTGTGGGAAGCCTGAGTATGCTAACTCTGTCTTGCTCTCTCTGTTTTGCCTTTATTCTTATTTTCGTCCACAAATGCACAATCTATGCACAATTTCCGTTCAGTTCGTGACAAAAAGGGTAAATGACAATAGAAACAATTTCCAACAGAACACTAAGCATTCCAGGCTATTTCATTCTATTTTTAAATATACCCCACTTACATTTGAAAAAAAAAGAAAAATCTAAATACAGATACAAATCAAGATTGTGTGTCAGTCAGAGACGTTTAAGTCAACAAATGGATTTGGAAAAGGCTCTCAAAGAATGCCTCTTAGTCAAAACATAAATGAACATAAAAAAAAAAAAGAATCTCAGTTAAAACAACAACTGCGAACGCTCTAAATGAAGGAAGTAGGTCAGGTTATGGAGGGAACTCTGGGAGCATCGTAATAGTGAGTGTTTTCATGTTATAATGGCTGCCCTGTACGCCCACGAATCAGTCTCATCTTTTCGGCTGCTGAACATTTGCCAGAAGCAAACGGAAGATGCTTTTGAATTTTTTCTTCAGACTTCCTGGCCGACATTTTCACATCAGCGACTGCGGTACATACACAGCCATGTTCTGACATGGCCACAATTTGTGTCTCCGCAGTTTCTTATGTGCTACACGTGCATGTACACACACCAACATTCCCCACCCTTTTAATGCCGCTAAGGGTCCAGACTTCTGGAGAATGGCACGTCTGTTTACTCTGAAAGGTTCAAAGATAATTTACCTGGATTAGAGGAGCCATCTGTGCCTGCCATCCCAGATTGCTTTCGAGGTGTCTCAATAAATACTGAGCAGGCTGCGTTGCAGGCAGTGCAATGGAAAGGCAGTAAGAGGTTTGCTCTAAAGCAGGGCTTAATGTCCCTTTTTACATCAATTACTACTGGATATACTCTGCTGACATTCCATGACCTCTGTTTATTACTGGCCTATGGAAACTAGGTATTTGTCTGTCCCACAGCACAAGCCAATCAGTATTGTGCGTGGAGAGATTGAACTCTTTTCTACCAAACATACAGCAAAGTAAAAGTATTAGAGCGGTGATGTGTTTTTCCTTGTTTTGTTTTTTTTCCTCCAGCACATTGAATTTCAAATAAAACCAGGAGGTTAAAGTGTTGACTTTCAGCTTTGACTCTGGTTGCGGGTGTTCTTATCCATATTAGGCAAACAGTGGGTGGGGGGGGGACTATGTAAAAGAAAAGGGCTCCACTTTCTTCACAGTTCATAGAATGTCAATGTAAACACCCTCGGATTACAGCTAAAGGTCAGCACTTTAACGTCACACTTTCGGTTTCATTTCAAAACCCACTGCGCTTGAGTACAGAACCAAACCAAGAGGAAAATATCTTACTGCCCTAATATTTCCAGACTGCACTGATGATGTGCTCCTAGAGATTCATCAAGTTTGTGAGAAAATCTTTACCTTTCTGGACATACGGACATGTGTGATGAGGCTGCCATGCAGACAGGAGCCTGAGAAGCCGTCTGAATAAGCCACATTGTGGCATCAAGGTTACTTTGACCTTTCGTTTGTTCGTGGTGTGAGTGAGAGCGGAATTGTTTGTACATTTTACAAACCTACATAACAACTCCCTAATGCAAACCATTGTGTTAGGGCTTATTTGAAGTAAACTTAGACAGCCTTACACGGTTGTAGCCACTGGGAAAGTGGTAGACTTGAGAAAGGGTGGGAGGGGGGGGGTGAAAAAAAGAAGAAGCACAAAACCTGCCTAAGGTGATGGTATTGATTTTTAAAAAGGCTGCATCTGGTGGTTTCTCAAAACATGCTGAGGTGCAGAAACACCTCCCCTCTCTATCTCTGAAACTCACAACCCCAAGCACATTACCCTCCTGCAGCAACCCCCCAGCACACACACACACACACACGCATATTTAATGGAGACACCTATACAGACGCCCAGTTAGTTACTTGCACATTACATTCTGTGTAGGACTTTGAGGAAGTTATCACTAAATTAAGTCATGAGGCTGCACATGCCTGGGGACACACCAGAGGCTGAAGTGGATCTAAATCCCACCAAAACATCAAGTAGTACACAAGTGGTCAAACTGACTGCGCTACCCACAGCGCAGTTCAACTTTAGATACTTATTATAGTTATATATATATGTATATGTATATATACATCATATTTGGTTTAGTCTTATTTAATCGCCCTTTTTTCTTGAGGTGAAATATCAGGAGAGCAGAGGGTTTTTTTTGTTGCTGCCATCCTTGCTGTGATTAGAGTGGGGAAGTTTGGATCCGAGCAGCCATATCCGGATTATTTCCCAACTGCTGCAAACAAGAAAATGAAAGGGCTGTATTCATTTTTTGAGAGATGTGGAGGAAAAACTGTAATCTTGAATGTCAGGTGCAGCATCTCACCGTCCATAGATGTGAACTTGAACAGACGCATTCACGTGTTTCTTGGACACACGTGCCTACGCGCTCCCTTGCTTTCCTCCAAAAGTTATGGCGCAGAGTGTGTGTGGTGACTGAGATTGCAAAGAATGCAGCTCATGCGTCTGTGCCACTGATAAACCTGCCTTTACAGAGGAGCCAGGGGATCCATACTCTGCTGATGCTGCGTATGGCCACGGGGTGCACACAACTCGCTCTCTTACACAAACACACGCACACACAGCGGCACATGCATGTACACAGAAACTGCACATGTGGCACATACCACCACATCGCACTCACACACACAAGCAAAAAAGCTGTTGATGCTCCCACTGTCTGTATAAAAGATTTTGCTCACGCCAAGTGCAATTTGTATTGTTGAGAGGGTGAACACAAGAATAAATAGAAGAGCTAGACTTCCTGCCTGCCTGGTATCATCAATAAGAGAAGAATGCAATGTTATTAGGCTGTGTGAGCACTTAAGAGACTAATATCCTGTTGTGACTTTACACTGTTCCACTACAGGATATCATTTTCACTCAGCAGTCCTTTGAAGACGGACATTATACGGTTTTGATGTTTCCCAAATTGTCGACTTTTGTTATGAGCACGCCTTTCCCGCTCCTACATTTATTATACATCCAAAGCATTGTACCCTTTTAACGGCAGAGTTGATCTTAAAAAAAAAAAAAAAGAAAAGTAAAAAAGGCCATTTTCAGACCTCGCTGTCAGGAAGGTGCTGAAAGATTTGAATGATTCATGAATCAATTTTCCGTGTGTGAATGTAGTGCTTATAGGAACGGAGCGTTTCACTGCAAGCGGGCGCCGGGGGACTTGTCTGAAGCGGAGTCAGCGGCTTTGAGTCTGTAGTTTTACCTGTGAGGCCACACAGACGCCATTACCTGAAATCATGTAGAGATTGGAAGATGAGGTCACATGCAGCCTGGTCTCACTGAGGTCACATAACCAGACTCCTTCTCTCCCACACACATTTCCCAGTATCTTCTCTGTGTCTAAGGTTATGAATCAGCTGTCAGGTCCTCTGTCATTTTTTGGACATTACAACACTCGTCCTATCTTCCACTGAGAACCTGAACCCGCCGACCCCTTTTAGAGTCACATTACTGAACACAAACAAGCTGAAAACACACAGCCACGAGCTCTTTTCTCTCTGCCTCACGAATGACCCTTTCTCTGTTTTCTCCCTCTCTCTCTCTCACACACACACACACACACACACACATTCTGACAGAGGCAGATAGTGAGAGGGAAGAGGATGGATGACACGTTTCCTGAAGAGAGGCAGCCAGTGTTATTTGTTATAATTCAGCTCTAATTTCAATATTTTCAAAACCTTCCCAGAGATTTATATGTGCTGCCTGAAAGAGCATCCATCTTGACCGAGCCCGGGCCGGCCTCAACTGTGCCGGTGTCACATGATCGATGTTTTCCCTGGCCTCCCGACATCTTCCCGGGGTCACATGGGCCTCTGTCAAGCTTGGTTAATTTTGCACTCTCAGCTCCACAGCTATTAGCATATGAATATCCTCATAGCCATACATATTCTACAGCCATGCATGGGGATTTCAAAAAGTGGTCCTTTTTAGGGAGGAATCTGAAAAGACCGGAGGGGACGAAGAGGAGGAAGGAGTGGATGGGGGGTTTGGCAGGATGTTTTCACAGCTGTCATGGTGATGAATTAGGTTTTTATGATTAATCTGTATTTAAATGTAACGCAACCATCTCCAGACAGATAGACCCAGCCCAATTTCAGCGGACCGTGGCCGTCAAACAGCAAAACATGTTAATTATATTGAACGCCACCAAACGGAGCAAATCAAACGCTAACTACAATATTAGCCCTATTAGACGAAAGTCATTACTTATAGCCCACACATGGGCACTTTCCAAAGTAAAAAAATTAGTAGAGCGATCAAGATGTACAGATAGCGATGAAGTCGGGCGGAGTTCGGCTTCATAATCCCAGTGTTGTAGTGCAATGGAGGGACTGAATGGTTGACTCTGAAAGTGTCTTCATCCTTTGAGGACAAACACTTTACGTGCCGGCGTTTTGGAGCCAAGTTAGCGTTAAAGTCAGATTTAGGCTCCCATCCCCGCCATTTAGTTCCCGCTCGACCTTGCGATGCAAACGCTGCCTCGCCGAACAGCTGCCCACCGGGGCGGCAGATGTATGTTGGCCAAATCAAACCTCTAAAACTCCCAACAGCTGACCTGAGCGGGGAAGAGAAATAAAAATCACAATGTGTATATTATTGCTCTTCTGAGGCTCTCGTCCTCTCCAGTTTAAGGCTTCAGCTGTCATTAGTGTTCATAATAAGAGCTTTCCCATATGCTTCTGTCCACAGATGTTATGATTGGGACGTAACATGTTATGACTGCACATTCCTAAACAATGTTACAGGTCAGACGAGGGGCAGGCTTGGTATGAATGCGAAAGGGAACAGGTTGCCAGAGAGTTACGGTTACCGACGCTGACAGAAATCAAACATGATCTGACGGGGACTGCGTTAGGCAGGCTGAGGTGACAGAGTTCACGCTGATTCGGTTTAGCTCCCTTCTATCGTGAAAAAAAAAAAAAGAAGGAAAAAAGCAAAGCTCTTATATCGCCGTGTGCTCGTTAAGATCTTGCCGGTCACAGTTGTGATGGAATTGTTTGACATTTTGGGAACTATATTCTTATCCGCTTTCTTGCTCAGAGTTAGATGAGAAGGTTGATGCCGCTCTCGTGTCTGTACGGTTTATGTGAAGCCGCGGCCAGCAGCTGGTTAGTTTAGCTTAGCATGGAGACTGAACACGGGGGGAAACAGCTCGCCTGGCTCTGTCCAAAAGTAGCAAAATCCACATACCAGCACTTGTAAAACTCACTAGCTGGCTGCTGACTGTAGCTCGATATTAACTATACTGACATGAGAGCGGCATCAATTTCCTTGTCTTACTCTTGGCAAGAAGGCAAAAAATAAGTACATTCGCCAATAAGTCGTCTTTCAACAGAATCGTATCGTGATACACAATCAGGTGGTCTAAATTCCTAATTACAAATAAGCACATACTAACTCCAATTTATCAGAAAATGTGATGTGAAATATTTTGACGGAACGTCATTTGAAGATTGGAGTTTAGTTTTTACATCACACTTTACATTAACACTTAGTTCCATGCGATTAACAAACTGGACTCCAATTAAATCAAATTATTATCTCAACCTGATTACTCTGTATTTTATGTGCATGCATGGTCGGTGTATAGCTGGGAATATTTATTTACTTTATTTCTCTGTAATTTTTCTTGAAACGGTTATTTTCATCTTCCACTTAAGTTCTTAATTAAATGAACAAACATGTAGCACTTTGTATTTGTCAAGTATTGACTTCACACGGGAGTATAAACAAGCAGACTTGTGGTTATTTCATATGGACTTTTTATTCATTGAATTACCACAAAACATGCTATATCTTGATACATATCCTCATCGAGATATGACATGTCCCACGCATGGTGATAGAAGATTTTGGCCATATCGCTCAGGCCTATCCCAAAATGTCAGACTCATTATTATTATATCAACATTATTTTTGTCACAATATTGTACAATATATAATAGAGTCAATTCCCTTAAAGCAGTGTCCTGCTAATAACTGCCAGTGCCATAAACATGTCCGTTCACCACAGCTGTACTGTACAGTCTTTAATCTTATCCCCAAACTGATTCATAGGTTATATTTATTGATATTATTTATTTTTATCTTAAAAATTATCCAACATCATGAAACACATCTGTTTTGAAGAGATCCAGAACCACTTTGGTATTGTTAATCACCTCAGGGGGTAGTTTAATGCCACAAGAAAGCCACTGCTGTTTACTGTATTTGTGAAATGAGATGGTCATACCCGGCTATGAATTCATGTCCATGAATTTTCCTTAAGATTTAATTTAAAGAACCGTCTTAAGGTGGCTGATTGAAAGGTCCGTGGAGAAGGTCTTAGATCCTCTTGGCTGAGCTGATGGCAGACAGGGAGATAAGAACGCCAGACCTGACTATGATTAATGGCTTGGTATTGCTGGCCGTCTCATGCAAAGCACCAGACACTGTGTGAATTATGCTTAAAATATGTCTGAAAGCACTTTGTACATTTCCGCTCGAGGCCCCCGTGTTTTACCGCGTATTCGTGACATCAGAACAGAGAGAGCAGAAATAATTTGACAAGTATTTGACAGGTAGATTGTTTTTTTAAAGGATGGGAGCAGGGACTAGGATGGGACAAATGTTGATGAAACCACATACCTTGTGTTATAATGTGTCTTAAGAAAATACATCTGATTTAAATTCACATATACCACCATCTCCGCACCTTGAATTTCCTTTCACCCAATGTGAATGCCAGCATTTTTTGACCTTGCCTTTTATGCCGCATGCTAATTTATACAAATGTAAGCACTTCTTTCCCCTTCATGCTCTATAGATGGAGTTTGTTAGCTTTTTCCCGGTGGGTGGGGTCCTGCCTTGAAACACCCAAATCTCTTCCCTCTCTCTGTCGGTCCCTCGGGAATAATGAGCGTGTGAAGATAGAAGAGGAAAGGGGGGGGGTCATAAGAAACAAACTGAAATTAAAGCGTTGCAGCGGTTCACTGCCTCTTCACTTAAATTAAAGACAGTCATGCATTTTGAAAATGAATGGAGCATTTTAATGAAACTATATACAGTGTGGCAAATGTCTTTGTAATGCTCTGGTAATAAAGAATTGGAGATGGGCAGGGTAAAGAAGAAAAAAAAAAAAAAAAAAAAACAGGATAATGTATTACGGAGGATAAACAGAGAGAGTAAACATTACAGAGGCAAATAGTTTGGATATGTGGCTCCCTCATCAAACCTAATGCCCTGCTGTGTAAATTTGCCAAAGTCTTTGTGCGTAATTGATTCGCGTAGAGGATGATAAGCTGTGTTTTGCGATAAGAGGATGGTTCGAGGACAATGTTGTTTGAGGAAAAATTTGAATTTCAATCCAAGTATTTCACGCAAAGGACAAAAGTAAATGACTTATCACAAAGAACGGGTTGAACATCAAAATAATCGGACTTATTTTTAGCCAGTAACTGAATCCAATTATTCTATTCATGTTCCCTCAGCATAGTAATAAAGTGCATCTGAAATCCCTTCAGAATATGTATTAGCTGAGTTTCTAACATCTAGAGGTTAATGATATGAAGAGCTGCATGTGTACTTTATACTTGATGACTAAGTGCTCTCGCAATCAACCCCTTCAAGCATATGGTGCAACGCCTGGAAAGTCCAATGAGGAACACCATGCGACTTCCTATATAATAATGAACTGTCACAGTCGGTGACTGTCGTTTGAATTTTCAGCAGCATCTTCTTATCTGAAAAGTAAATATGTTGAAAAGGAAACATTTTTTTCCACTACTCCACTCGCCTCTTTCCACCCCGCTGCTGGAGCAAATTCCTCTTGGCTCTCTTCTCTGATGGAAACTTTATTGAAGCATATAAGAAAGACAGACACAAGAAACCTAAACAGGAATACATTAAGGCGAATGAAAAACATCACAGGATCTCCTTTACTGAGGCTTTAGTACTCACTCTAATATGCACCCTTGTGTACACGAGCGCATATGTGAACAAACACAGTCAGATAACACTTTTATCACGCAAGGTGCTGCAGCAGGTCTTTCCTGTCTTTTTAATTTGTTTTCACCAGCAACAGTAGGGACTGGGAAACAAATACCAGCTCAACACAGTCCGCCCCTCACTGCATGCCTAGGATTTCCTTACACAATTGGTGTGCTCAGCTTTTGTGTCCGTCATTTTTGGGTCTGATAGTGATTCTGTCCATTGCTAACTTTAGCCTCCACATCCTATATTTAGCTCTCCCTCTATTTATGTCCTCCCTTCCTCCTCTCAGCATGCGGCGTCGAGAGGACGTGAAGGCTGAATCGTCTTGCTGTGATGTTAAACAGGGGTTTTCCAAGGAATAGCTTAACAAAAGCAATAGAGAGTGTGTGTGGCCTATTATGAATACTCTGAACAATCAGAGGCCACACGGCTACAAATGCACGATAAAGCACATTTTACACCAATCAACATCGTACATGTGACATTCTGTCGTCCCTTCCTCAGGATTCCTTCTTCTGTCTGTCATCTCTAAGCGGCCCGGCTGCTCCTGGTGTAATTACTAAGACAAAGAAGCTTGTGGTGTGCGTTTCTCTTAAAATCAACCTTTGCTCCTCTCAAATTCCTAAATGGTGAAGTAACCAACACAAAATTATAGCCATCATTCTTTTTGTCACCAAGAGATCAACACATTTGATTGCAGGGATACGATGCTTTGTTTGCCGCTGTGTATCAGCTCTCATAATGGCTTTTACTTTTACAGTCATCGTTCTACTTGCAGATTGTGTGTAATCAAAATTCAAAAGACATGGATCTCCCCTCATAAGAAGAACCTGATCAGCCAAGAGAAAATGGGTCATTTCTGTTGTCTCCAGTGCAGCAGAGGTTTCATAACAACCCCGACAAACAGTGAGTGAAATATGGCAAACAGTCATACAGTTAATCGGGGGTGTTTATCTGACAGGTGCAGATGCACACACACAAGCACGTGCATGCAGATGGCATCAAATGCCACATTATGCACATGCACGGCTCACCTAGTCGCAGAGTACGTTTCAAACAAAACCTACTAAGAATATCTCAGTTTTCCACCATGACAGATGTTTTGAAAAATGCCGGTATGACTTCTTGAAATACTTCAAAAATTCTAAATAGAAGTTAGTCTGATTAGTCTGAGCAGCTGAGATCGTATAGGACCAGCGGAGGAGGAGATAAAATGCTTCGGTGTTAGACTTTCAGTCCGTGTCTACACCAAGCTGTCTGGCTGTGACACTTTGGACCAGGCAGCAGCAGATGGCACTGACATGTCTGCATTGGTCTGAGGCCGCGGAGAAAAACAAAACATGCGGCTGTTCCGTTATAGAGACAGGGGAGACGGTGGAGAATGCTTCCTGAGGACAGGCAGATGATGGGACTCAGGAGGAAGTCAGAATAAAGACTCAGATACTGGTGGGAGCTGACCCTCAAACATTAAGTATTGATAACTATGAACATGGCAACAACCCCTAGGATGCCCCAGGTAGCATCAAGTGTAGTCAACAAAAAGAAATGAAGTAATATTTCACTCAAACCCTCATCACACAGGCGAGAGGTAGTGTGGGTTTGCGTACAAAGACAAATGTAGCCTTTGCAATGACACCATTTCAAAATCTATTTTGTTTTGACATCTTATGCAACTATTGAGAAAAAAGAGAGGTGGAAATAGTCACTATTGTTGTTGCACTGTCCTTAACACAATTCAGACTTCCCAGTGGCCAATTAAGGCCAATTGGAGGGTACATTTCTCTCTCTTCTCCCCTCAGTTTGAGCTTTTGTTCAGTTCTGCGAGTGATCTCTCACATTATGTGTGCAGCACATACAGTAGCAGTCAGAATTATTATCATTTTTTACTAGAGCCAAAATAAGCTCCACCCCCTTCATTAGCATATGGCTTCACAAGGCAGGGCATTAGGGTTTCTGTTAAATAGGGTTAACAGAAACATAGGAACGGCATTTCCCCTTGTAGCACCACTCTTCACTGCTCATTATACCTCAGCTAACATAAAAGTATACCTGTAATAACAAGCAGCCTGTATATTCAAGGGACAGTTTACCTTTTTTTTTTTGTCCAGGTAATTACAATAGTTTGTTTCAGGGTGTTTTCATTTCAGCGTGTGTGCAATCCGCTGTTGCATGCTGGGCGAGGGTTTTCCTTCCCTTCTAACCTGAATGCCGCCTGCGTACGACAAATCACTGCAAATGCATAGTTGTTCTTACAGTAGGTTAGGTTTTGAGTGAGGAAAGAATATTACCTATTTGAGCATCGCTTACATGAAACGACAGCAGCCCGTCTAATATATCAAAATTCAGGAAATGAAATCACATTTACTGCGTCTTTTATTCATTGTCAATCATTTTTATGTCAGAAAAGAATGAAAAACAGAAATTAGCCTGCACAAAGACAGCGGGGGTCCAATATTAGCAATATTAACTAAAGGCTGTCTGTTAACAGCTGTATTACCAACAGTGGTCACTTTTAGCTCTGGAGGGCTTTGGTCTCCATTTAGACCTCACAGATTGGGATGCTGCTTTTAATGGTAAAATGCTTCACGAATTACTGTTAAAAAAAAATACATGCTGTGTCAGTCCTAACTAAAAAAAAAATCAAATAAATAACTCCTTGTATTTGTTTTAAGAGATTCTCCTAAATTGGCCACTTAGAAGCTGAGTCGAGCCTCGAATATTTTATGATTATGTTATCAGGACTTTATTGTCCCTGACAGCATATGTTTGTTATACAAATGTATTGGGTCAAAGAAACCAATTCAAAACAAAACGATTCCACGCACATGTGTGTTGAACTGGAAGGGATGTCGGCATTAACACAACATAACTATTTTCACCACCCTTTCTTGAAATCACACAGTGGAGAAAACTAGGAGGATGCTGCACTTATTATGGACTAAATAACTATGTTTACGGTCTGGTCAGACACTGCGGTGTAATTTCAATCAGCCAAACTTTCCCCACATACAAAGCACAGCTCATTACCACTCACCTCTGTGGACGCACTGTTTTGTACCCTTGATTGGAGGGCCTCAGCTCCAATGAATATCTTAGAAGGCTGACATTTCAAATGAGGCTCCATCCTCTCTTGTTTGGAGCACGCCTCATTTAATGAAGGTGCACAAAGAGGAATTTCTGCTGTGGCTGACTTGAGGTGTTTGCCTTTGATCTTTTTTTAATGTTGGGATATTCTATGTGTCTCAGCAAGTGTTCCCTTCACAAAGAATCATCATAGGTATTTAAGAAAAAAAAAAAAAGAAAAAAAAAAAAGGGGGGTTTTTTCATCCCTCAAACTTCATCTTTTCCTTCAGTGACATATTATCGATCGCACTATTCATTTTTAAACAATCTTTTTAATTTTTTAATAATACCAATCCTATACAAATTCAAAGAGTTTACACGGTCTAATAGAAAACACCAAAGCGCTTCGTCTGAACTGAACTGAGATTCGTTTAGTGATTCGTAGGGAGAGAAAAAAAAAAAAGAGAGAATATGTGAAAAAAGAAGAAATAATGTCAGACCCTGATTCATATGCAGAGCGACATCCTCTAAGCCATCAGTCCGCATAACCTCTCTTCCCTTTTTTGAGGTATGGTGGATTTCAATACAGATGCTATCTCTTTCTCTCTCTCCCACATAATGTAGCTCTAGCTGGCCAAGCCGCTTTCGAGATGTCACGCCGGGTCACACGCGTGACGCTATTTCCCTTCCCCCTCGCGCCATGCCCTACAGGTTGTTTAGCATTTCAGACAGGGCTCTTGTGTTGCCCCGCAGCCGAGCACAAGGGCGCTTAGGGATGTCATCTCCTCAAAGCTAATTGGTGTGCCCTTCTCTTAACGAAACAAGCACAGGAAATAAATAACTAATGTGCCCCTTGGTACGCTCATTAGCTAACTGCAAATTTGCTGTTCCACAACTTTTTCTTGCTCTCACCATCTCACTCACATTTCACTCCCCACTGCCAACCCACCTACCACACACTCAGCTCGACACACACACATCTATTCTTCTTCGTTCAAGTTTAGTCTCCTCCATTTTCTCCCTGTCACATTCTGTCTCCCCCTCAGCCAGGAGAGATCAACATAATGAGGATGTTAAACAGTATTTTTTGCAATTCCTTTGAAGAATTCCGAACCGCTTAAAACAAACGGCTCTATTCAGGAGGAAATAAGAGATCTTGTTATCATTCCTGACAGAAGAGCCACTGAATACACTGAAACCTGACACTTTCTTTTATGTGGAATTCAGTGATTGGTGGAGGAGCTGGGAATTGTAAGAACAATGTTACAATTAATGAAGTAGCTAGCAGTTATATAGTTTTTGACTTATTGAATGAATGATCGTCTCTGCAAAACGAACAGCGAGGTACAGAGTAGTTGCACTTTATTAGGTTCAGTCATTTAGGTAGGGAATATCCTTTGTGATCTTAATGGAGTGTGGGAACATTCAACCCCACGTTTTCTTCCAGTTTGCCCAATATCTTCTTTGTAGTTTGACAAAAAAATTATTTTATGCAAGAGAAACTTTTTTCCGGAGCTTCCCAACGCATATCGGACGTCATTCCTCAGGGGAAGGAGTTTTCTCAGTTATCAGGAGCATAGTTAAGTTGCCCACGAGACATGTGGTCATATATAAGGCGGAGACCTTAACCAATGTCTCTCTTCAAAGATGGCCTTCATATCGATAAATATCTTTCTTTCTTCTTTTTCTTTGTCACACAACCAAGAGTCGCAGGAAAAAGGACAATTACCCTTGTCGACTTTCTCACCCACAACAAGACCAATTATGCTGGAATAAAGAAGCAACCTAGAAATACCACCATGGGAAATTAAATCCAGTGGTGGTCAGTATTTACACCCCACTTCCAGGTTCCTTCATAGACTAAGGCTAACCCGACAGGAAATGGATTAGTAGATTTAGTTAGATTTTGGAACTGCTATCTCAAGTCTGTGACTTTCCTTGCTGAATTGACCTTGTAAAGATTAGTCCGGTCCCTGTCTGAATATGAATTGCTTGATAAATTATTGCTTATGGCAAGAAATGTATTCTGCTAAAATTGATCTGGGTAGCCCCTCTGCTACCTTGTGGTATAGAGATAGTTTTAATACATTTCCATATGAAAGGATAAGTTTTGTACTTAATGGTAATGATCTGTCATTTCTGAACGTAAGGAGCCCACATCTGGACTATCGTCCAGCAGAGATTTATAAAATATTGCTGAATGGACACTTCTCTGGAATAGAAACCTTGAGCGCACAACACTGGCACTGACTTGAGTTAGTGCAAGGGCTATGGTGATATGGCTGACAGAGGGTGGCCTATGTGACAGGATATTGTGGGTTGTGGGTAGATGAGGGTTTTTTTGTTCATATTTGTTGAAAAAAAAAAGAGAAGGGATTCCTGATATTGGCTGTATATTCCCATGTGTCACAGCCATTGCTCTCTCCCATCCATTCGTAACTAGATTTTCCACCAAATCGAGAAGTTGAGCAGATTGATTTTAAAAAGCACGAGTCTTTGGAGTAAAGGCTGGCTTATTAAGCTTAAATTTAAGGCTCGGGATATGTGGACACACAGCTCAAAGCTAATGTCTGCCTAAGCCCACAGATAATCAAAGGATGTATCATGGATAAACCTTGGTAGAAAATGAGTTTCCAAGCATTCACAAGTAAAATGTTTTATTTCTCCTACAATATCAACACAAGTTGCTGTTATTCAAGTCTGTCCACTCCAAAGGCAAACTGTCCTTGGCTAACCACAGTCCTTAGGTTGTTGACACATTAGGCTTCAGTCCTCCATTAGTGAACTTTGACTGAGACGTATCTATCATTAAATGGAAGCACTCACAAGTGCAACTTGATAAAATAAATAACACAATGTCACCTTTTCATTATCTCCAACCCTTTTATACGGATCTATCCTGTTGTAAAACACAGCTGCATTCATGTACTACTTGGGTAAGTTTAGCAGATGAAAATGTCACCCTACATGCCATTACAAAGGGTAAAAGCAGATAAGAGAGAATTGCTAAAAGCACAAGTCCCATTGCAGCTTCTGTTCAAGTACAAAGGAGCATGTCTCTTTCAAACCCAGCTTCTGTGGGGAAATGGGATGATATAAATATGTCACTGCATGACAAAGCACAAATGCACATGTGGTATACTTAAAAACTGTGCATAGTGTATTATGTGAATGCAGGTAGGCATACGCGCAGCCCTGCAGCCCTCAAATGAGTTTATGTTTGACTAATGAGTGACTGGCAGAGAGACATGAATACCCATTAGTCCCTAAAGTCACCTAAAAGACCCTAATTTATAAAACATATAACCTCGGACTACAATTGAGCAAATCATTGATTGCTTCAAAGAGAAAATGCCTATAGAATGAATTCTCTTGTTTGGACCTTGTCACTAAAGCCTGAGTAATGTCCTTTTTAGCTATAGAGCATGTAACCTGCATTCAGAGACCATGACAATGAGGAATGTTCCTTATGATACAGCTATGGATGTTAATTACCTCACATACCAGAACCTCACAGCAGTGGTGCACTAGCGACCAATAGAAAGCCTGTATCAGCTTAGTTGAGATGAACGGCGCACGTGCGGTGGCTGTGCAGCTATTTCTTAACCTAATGGCTCTGCCTCAGGTAATGGTAGAGAGCCGTAATATCTTCCAAATTAATTTTGATTTCTGAGCTCAGCTCAAACCTAATCAGGTTTCTCCAGAGTGCCATTGCTTTGCTTTATCGATTTCCCATAAACGCATGCATATACCACAAACATATACAGACACAGACACACACACACACACACACACACACACACAGGGTAGTATTACAATATGTGTGAGACCTATGTTGATTTATTTTATTCCCAAAATTATAACCCAACCTGTAATCCTCAACCTCAGGAATAGTGCTCGGCTGTGAACTTACTCGTGAAGTGTCTACGTGCGCTACTACAGTGTGTACATATCATAACACATACATAATCATTACAAAAGGATAGGCTGTAAAATGATTAGTACATATTTCAGCATCACAAACAAACCAAAAAGGACTCGGTCTAAAGTAATTTCAGTTATTTGATCAATTTGGTCCAATTCAATTTGAAAAGTCTCAAGAAACCATATCAGTTATTTATTTCATGCCAGAGGAAGTTAACTACATGCAAACTCTCAACCCAGCTGGAGAGAAATTTCTGATTTCGAGATGCCCTGATCACTTTTCTTTTTTGCAGCTGATACCGATTGACAAAAGTTTTTGTTGTTTTTTTTGTTATAGCAGCTGGTATACAAGACACATTGTATACCAATGTGTCTTTTTTTTTTTTATCACTGTCCTAGAACAATCCCAAAAAAGTAATTTCAACCGTCCCGAAATCAGTGTAAACCGTTTACTTTGTTATTGTAAGCCATATTATTTGCATTAGGAAATGATTAGGAAATAAATGACTGTATTTTTATTTCAATATTTGCTTTGATAAAAACAAAAAATTGAGGCATTAGTAGTTTTAATGATGTATTAAAAGCTGCTTAGATCTAGTGCGAGGAAGGTAAACGGGTCGTAATTCCCTCTCTAATGTCTACTGTATGTTGTATTGCTGTCTAAACATCTCCTTCAAACAAATACATTCATTCAAGTTTGTAGCCAAAAACATCATTTTCAAAGATTACATTTGAACACATCATTATAGCGTTATAATTTACCTTCGCTCAATACTAATCTTTGTGCCTCCGAGCCAGCGACAGCTGAGGCCCGAGGCGTTATGTGTTCGTGTTTCCGTTCATATGCCAGTCAGTCCCGATAATGCAATATCTCAGCAACAAGATTGAGGGAATTTCTTCAAAATCCCTAGTTTAATCATTTTTTTTACCACCTGTCTGAATGGGCAAGTGAGTTGCTCGATGTATCAGCCAGACATGGTATTTTACTTCTTATTGTCCTTTTTGTTTTCGTTGTACAAATTTAAACTCCTTTTTGTGTTCTTCAAAAAAAAAGTCATTACTATTTCCTCTCCCGCATGAACAGAATGTGTGCATGTTGGAGAGCTGTTGACTGGTCTTTGCAGTGTGTTCAAGTCCGCTTGGTGTGTCACAACACTTGTCATTAACAAGAGTGATGGATAAGGAAATTGGATTTGCAATGTGCATTTTGGTTCCACACTGCTACCATGTAAAATTCATATGCCACCTACATTAAATTGGCAGTTGTGGTTGGGGAGAAAAATGTGTATTTCACTGGGTGTCATGTAAATGTAAGGATGACAAGCATTTTTTTTCCCAACACAGATGTTGATACACCTGGGTTGAATTATTTACAGCTTGATAGTAATCACATAAGGCAGCCATGCTCTAAACCGCAGAAAATTATCAGTTTGCTCAATACTGCAGATCAGCTGTAATCATGTGTGGACAACGTGAAGAAAATCACAGTTCAGTGTGACTAGCAAGCTTTAAGGCAGCTCTATATTATACCAAGATTAACCTTTTTACTCATGATACATCTAGTAGTGCATAAATGACTCGGGGGGAGTTTAATGATGGTAAGTCTCTCCAAAAATGTACTGCTTTTAGATAATATATTGAAGTTTGGTAAAAGAGAGAAGAGGTGGAAAATAGTTGTCCGGAAATGAAAAGCTTTTCTCATATTGTACGAAATTGTTTTGCACCAGATAGACCTACTACTGGGTCAAATTGACTCAAAGATTATCTCTGTGATATTAAAACGCTGGGGGAGGTTGTCTCTGCTCAAGAAATGATTTCTTTCTTTTTTAAAAGTTCATTAGACTGAGGTAAGCAAATAAGGTGCAATGCTGAAAGGAATATGCTTTTTCAGCGGAAGAAATTGGAACGGGTCAACTTGACTTGCAACATAACGGGAGGTAAAAGACACCATCCCCTTTTTACTAAATCTTGGCAGTCCAAGCTTCCTTACAAAAAGTATGAGACCTCAGAGATTTTAATAATTGAAAACGGAGCTTTCTCCCATTGGTCTTTATGTGATGTACAACAATGTCTGGGCCTCATTTACAGTCAAGGCTGCTGAGACCACTTCATGCATTCAGATGTGGTTTTGCTGCCAGGCTCAGTGCATGAAAACGAACAGTGGATTGAATTGTCAGGCTGGAGCCATACTAAGAGGAGCCACTCTGCAGTGAACAACAGAGTTGCAGAATAATGTTTCCCCTTGGAATAGCTTCCCTGCCTAAAATGAGACGGCAACAGTCTGCATTTTGTATCTAAAGGCATCGACAACAACAACTCTACTCTATCTGTGTCTGGCTTCGTGTGTTTGACACAATTCTCTGGAGAAACAGTCGGGACAAATCGTCCCTCAACAATCACTCTGTGAGACTAATCACATCAATTCTCCAAAGGAATATGATTAAATGCTTTTAGTTTCAATTCTTCTACTATTCCAGTCAAAATATCTGTGAACTAAAAGTTATTGCTGCTGGATCATCGGGCTGTAGCTGAAATACAATGACTGCTTTACTTCTCAAACATCAAACAGTAGAGAAGTCTTTGTAAACCTCCTACAAATAGAGTATGGGGGTGGGTCAATCTTTGCCCGAGGGGGAAAAAGTTATTTAGAAATACTTCTTATATTGTTTTTCTGAAACTTAAAACACATGTCCAGCAGGTGGTAAAAAAAAAACAAAAAAAAAACGAGGGTTAATGTCAAGACCTTGGCTCAGAGTCTGTTTTTAGAGAACCAGTTAGGACAATGGCAAACTGTGCAAACACTCATATTTATGCACATAATCATACACTCGAGCCACTAGAGCTACCTGTCAAAACCGGGAACCAATCTGCAAGAGTGATTAGTTATGCCTGACTGAGTTTGCTGAACATTCTCCATCTGCATGCCCTAGTAATGTATGGAATAAGCAGAGTTGGTAATAAGGCTGGAGCCTGACAAGGTTAAGCTGATGCAGATGCAGGATAAACAGTTTGGCATGGACAGAGGTCACTAAGGTCTGACAGTTTGAAAGGTTCTTGTAAGGTTTATTTTTTTCTCTTTTTTTCGGGAGGATAAGAAAATGGACAAAAGTAGAAGATGAAGACAAACGCTGTACTGTCATGACTGAGCTGAAGCCCACATATTGGTGGCGGATTTGTGGTCAGGAATAATAGCAGCAGTGGACTGTAACAGCAAATGTAAAGAGACCGTACGTTACATCTGCCAACACGATACCATCATATGTGTATTATCAACATGATATCAATGTTCTTTTAAATATCACGGTTATCACTTAAGGTTGCCTTTTTTGTCTGTGAAATGTTGCCCGTCCTTGTGCTAGCTGCGTTGGTGGTGAGGAAGATAAAGTCACACAGGCAGAACCTAGTGCTTACCTTTTGTACTGTATCTCTATGGATTTGACTCATAACGGGCTGAACCTCAAAGGTGCACCTTTTCATTTAAGATAACGTCCCCGGACAATGGCACAGTTTTGTCAGCACTCCACTTCTGGCTTTTAAATGAACCTGCAGTCACCTTGACTGTATTCAGAAGTGATTGAGACGGCTATGTGCTGCCGCATTGTTTACCAGCGAACATCGCAGCACACTGTGTTTCTGATCAGATGACTTGTTTTTAATGACTTTAAATAATAATTGTTTAAATCATTTTTGGCAGCAACGTCTTTGGGTGACATCATTCTTGTGAAAAGGGAGGCCAGACTTGTCTCTGAATGTGTTTGACTCCTAAGATTCGATCGATTTATAATGCTAACAACAATGCGCATGCAATTTTCAAGAAAATAGTGGGACATGTCCTCTCAACAGAAGACTTGCATCAGCAGGAAGGCTATTTGTCAGCTTTTTCTTCTTTTAGTGGGATGGTATCTTGATGTTTCCATCAGTTGTTTCAAATGGATTGTTTTCTCTTTTTATTTTGATGTTACCACAGTGAAGCGTAGCTACAAAGGCACTTTGTACAAGTTTTTGTACAACAGAAAATAACTTCAAAGTTATTTCATGCTTTGGTAACATTATTCTTGAAACTTTCATGCCATTTAAGTCCCTTTGAATTTGAATATGACAGAAGACACAAGCCTACTTTACACCCCCACACTCCTAGATCCATACAAACAGAATCAAGATAACCTGCTTTTGCTCTGATGACTGACTGCTGTAGGGATAAAGGATCTCTTACAGCGTATCCATATGGATAAGATGACAACTGTCACTCATTACTTGAGGCCTCTTGTTATGGTTACATCGTCTAAGTCAGACAGCAGCCTTTTCTGTCTTTCTAATATTTTCCCAGTAGCTTAGATGTTCCGGCCATAACTGGTTGGCACACATACATGCCGTTTGACTAACGTAAACTCTTTGTAGTACATAAAATCCTCCAATCAGGAAAACTTAGTTAAATGATATACACTGCTCTTTGTGGATGATTGTTTACCGCTTTGATTATATGAATGTGGTTTCCATTTACATTGAGGTCTACGAGATTCTGGAGAAGGTGGGGTGAATTCTTTGAATACAAGCTGTGCATATGTTTTGATTCGTTGTAGATATGTGGCCAACAAATTGACCATGGTGAGAGAGACTTTGCCCATGACCGTGTGTGCTTAGTAAGCAAACAGAAAGGGCTCCAGTGGATCAGCAAATGGCAAGCTCGGAGAGTTGCTCACAAGTCTCTTCACAGATTTGTATGATCCCTTTCAGTTGGTCGGCACACACAGAGACTAATCAGGAACAGACGACTAACTTCTCTCGGAGCGGAGGAAGGCAATGATCATTCACACCTGCTGTGTCATTTGGAAATTGAGCCACTTCCTTATGCGTGTTTTTTTTTTTCAACCAGTGCTCAAGCTTTAGCTGAAGGTCATTTAAACTAGTTCACCAAATGTAATCAAATCTGTGTTGTCATTCCAGTGTATGCCTCTCTGCACTTCCACAACCCCACCACCAGTGTTGAAGTCCTGTCCGTGGCTCCCCAGCCGGGGAACAGGTACATTACCTGCATTTTGCTCAATAGTTGAACTTTTACTGCCTAATGGTTGCATATAGAAAACAAGGTCTGAGCATAAGTTTCATGGCAAAACAGGTTGTAGAAACTATAAACTCCACATTTATCATTGGAGCGCATTATATTTATTCTGCTGCCTGACCTTCTTTTTTTATTCCCCTATTAGCCGTGGTCTTTAAACATTTTTGAAGTAATATATTTCCCCATCTCCTCCACTGCTGCTGCAACCACATGCATGGTTAGAGAGCTGAAGTATAGCTCCACAGCTCCATTCCCCAATGCTCTCAGCTGGAAAAGCAGCAGTGTGAGGGACCTTCCATCTCCCTGCGTGTCAGTCAGATTGCAGTGTATAGGAAGGGACACATGAGCTGGCCACATGCTGTGCCTGCTTGGTGGGATAAAGGAACATGTCTAAAACCTCTTGCACCTTAATGTGATTTGCTTTAGAGTGCAACAGGCTTTTACAGTGCACAGAGAATTATATTAGGATTATGGTGCCCAGGGATGTGGGCTTCTTCACCATAGACTGTGAGGGAAACACTTGTCAGCTGTCAGTCAAAAGAATATATTGTATCAATGGTGTCCAAGGCTCTGACACTGCTGTTTTAATAATTTTATTCACAAAAGCTGAAATGTCTTAAGTTCTCCATCTGACAGAAAAACAGCTTATCAAGGAGTAATAGGATTGCATTCATTTGAAAGCACATGTCAGGGCCTTGATGTTTGATAAGCACGCTGAATAATGCAGGCACTATAAGTATACCACCCGTAAATGTCAGCTTGTCCCAGTCATAATGTACAAAATATATGCATTTATTCCTGAAACATTTCGTTGTCTTGTTTATTCATAGTTTCAAAGTATATGTAAATACAATGTTGGTGTCTTTCATCCAGCAGCACTGGAGTTTTACTTTATTTACAGCTAGCTCATCATACTGCTGTAAGGACAGGCCTTGGTCTGATGAAACTAATTGGGTTTAAGCAAAATGTAAGTGTATTTTCTCTTGCTGACTTGACAAAACCGACTTGCAGCGCTGAAAATGTCAATAATTAAACACAGGCATGGCGAAACCTTCTTGGTTCACAGCTTGCATCTTCGCTCTATTTGATCTTCAAGGCTGGTGCGGTCTGGCATCGTCAGTCTTTAATGTGGGTTCAGGGTGGATTCCCAGGACTGAACCCCACCCTCTAGTATTTCCTTCTCCCCAGTTTATTCGAGACTGGGCATGGCAGGAGGCTGAGATCTGCCTTTTGCGTCAACCCTCTGAAGGTGCCCCCACACTGAACATATTTCTCCTGCTGTACTGAGACAAATTTGAGCTATACACACACACACACACACACACACAAACCCATGGATAAAGCATTTGTTCGTTTTTGCCTGTGTTTTCTACACATACACACATACTGTTCACATACATTTCGAATAGGTTAATATCCTAAAAAATGACTGAAAATGATGTTTAATAATGTTTAATACCAGTTAAGGAAGTCAATTAAGAACCAGCACTGATCACCTCTCATCAGAGACATGAATACTGTTTTAAGGTCATCACCAGGGTACTTCTAGAGAAATCTGCACCCTCACAATAACTCAGAGAAAGAAACTGTCATAAATAGCATTTTTAGACATGCTAGCGGTATGGCTCTAGGGACTGTAAGTCTATTAGTCCACCACCTTAAAAATAACTCAACAACTGTTGGATGAATTGCCATGACATATTGTACGGACATTCATTATCCTCACATGAAGAAAGCCACTGACTGGTGATCTTCTGACTTCACCTCTAGCACCACCGTAAGGTGACAATTATCATATTCCCATTAGCCGTCGCTGAACTTTGTGTTATGTTCATGCTACAGTAACACACTAGTATAAGATGGCAAACAATATACCTTCTAAACACCAGCAATGTCATTGTGAGCATGTGAGAAGGCTGACGTTTGCATCAATTAAAATGGAAGGAATCTCTCTCTGTCTGTCTGTCTGTCTGTCTCTTTGTCTATCTGTACGTATGTCTGTCTGTCTGTCTATCTGTCTGTTTGTCTATCTGTACGTCTGTCTGTCTGTCTGTCTGTCTGTCTCTTTGTCTATCTGTACGTATGTCTGTCTGTCTGTCTATCTGTCTGTCTGTCTGTCTGTCTGTGTCTGTCTGTTTGTCTACCTGTACGTCTGTCTGTCTGTCTGTCTGTCTGTCTGTCTGTCTCTTTGTCTATCTGTCTCTTTGTCTATCTGTCTGTCAGTCTGTCTGTCTGTCTGTCTCTTTGTCTATCTGTACGTCTGTCTGTCTGTCTGTCTGTCTGTCTGTCTCTGTCTGTCTGTCTGTCTGTCAGTCTGTCTGTCTGTCTGTCTCTTTGTCTATCTGTACGTATGTCTGCCTGTCTGTCTGTCTGTCTGCCTGTCTGTCTCTTTGTCTATCTGTACATCTGTCTGTCTGTCTGTCTGTCTGTCTGTCCTCAGTACTTCGACGACCTTTCATCTGATCGACTTCACACTTGGTGGGTGTGTTGCTGGGGATTGTGTCGTGTCGAGTTTGAGCTCTTGATATCTACAGGACATATTTATCAGTATTGCGTTATGTCTACACTGTGTAGTGTATTGAGAGGGGACCCCTATTAATTATTGGAGAATAACATTTGCGAACCAATTTTAAAGGTGCATCTGACCAGCTCCTGCAGAGAAAACGCTGCTACAATATTAACTGTTACCCTGCCGTACGGCATGATGGGTATAGCTCGCTCTCCGTTGATGGAGCGTTCAAGCTTTTGCACCCGAATGACATATACTTTAGCACTGCTAGGGGATGCATGGGAGGCATATTCCTCAGGACCCAGGAAGCACAGTGTCAAGTTGTTTTGATGAGAAAGCTGCAAGCAGTGCTGGAGTACAGCCTGACGGAGAAAGAATGGCTGGAGACACTTAGTATTTTTGTCAATTGCAAATGTTGCGCTATTTTGTTTTTCGACTCAATATAATAACCGCCAAATCAATACAACAATCTGAACGTGTCGTAGGCTCGCATGCAGTGACTTCTATTATATTTTTTGATGCAAAATTCAAATGCAAACATAAATTGAGAGCATGTGTGGGAGACAAAAGAGCAAAGTGGGAAAGTAAGAAAGAGAGCGTGAAGCAGGTGGATATACGAGTCTTTGTGATGCTCTGTCTGGCTCTGATTGGTCGACTTAGCAAAGGAACGCTCTACCATCCATCCGCTGTGTTTCTCCCAGGCCTAATGAAACCATAATAGAGGATGACAGACAGCAGGGTGGGAACGTGGGCCTTATTGCTACAATGACTGGAACTGTACATCACTGTGTGTGTGTGTTTGTGTTTGATGCGTGTGTGCAGCCATGTTGTGTGGCTGTTTGCTGAAGGACATAAGAGTTAGTAAACAGGAAAGGCGTACACATACAACTAGAAATGGTCAACCATCTCAGAACTGTGCCAACTGTGTAATCACGTGGAAAGCCATTACGAATGTGGCGTCGTTTGAAAACTGTACCACAGTAGCAGGCTGTTAAATAAAATCTAAACCAATCAATAATACCACCGTGTCGGACCCAGCCAGATGTCTCATATGAAGATAATGCCTTTTGCCTTTAAATGATGGCTCATTGCTGTGAGGGAGAGGAGGGAGGGTGGGATTCGGATGAGGGATACGCTCCGTGCCTTTTCTCTGTTTCCCTGGTTTGCTTTTTTGAGTCTGTTAATCCCCTGGCAAACTCTGATGAGACTGCAACTCCCTGGGAGTGCTAACAGCACATCAATAATACATCTAGTCCAGCTGCATCTACTAAACACTAAACACACACACACACACACACACACACACACACACACGTGCACACATTCATGCTCTGTATCTTTCTCAAACACACATACATACACCTTTTCCATTCTCCCCTCAACCATAGCTTGACTCCTCGCTGTCACTGTCATAAAAGCCTTGCATTATTTATTCACAGCAGACCCAAAATATGAGCTAAAATCGTCCAGAAAAGAGGTGACACTTGAGGTGTTTTCTAAAGGCTGCTGTATCATTCAAGAACAGGCTGATTGCTTAGTCTGAGAGGAAGGTGACAAGTGTTGTTTAGGCTTCAGCTTTGATACAAAGTGCTTCTGTGTTTACACTTAAATTGTGTATTGAAGGTGGTGGCTTTCTGAGGTCCCATTATGTGCACATCAGGCAAAGTGTTAACTGGAGCAAGAGTGATTCATTTCCTTCAATGCAGTCTCAATGTATGCCCTACAATATTGATTCTCTTTAGTTCATGATTCGGGGAGGTGGAGACAATGCTCGCATTGTATCTATCAACAATACTATGACAACTGATTTTACAACAGTTGTTGCTGTATTTCTTGCAAATGAAATGCCGAGAATAATGCATATTGTTTGGGGTAGTTTGTGGCTTTAGACACTGGGTGCTTTTTAACAAGGGTTATCACTCTATGCATGCTGTGTGTGGTTTCTGCATACAATATTTTAACCTGTCCTATGCCTTATTAAAATTAGCATTTGTGGCTGTTATATGACAGGGAGCAACGCTGTGAATGCAAAATTGTCTATTTGTTATTCCACTCTGCCAGGAGGTTAGGAAAAATTAAAAACACACTCACAGAAGTGCAGTGGCAACTAGCCAGAATAACTATCTAATTAATTTCAGTGCATACGGTGAGCACATCTTTGGTCTATTTCTGATGTTTATAATCTTTTGAGACCTTATTCAAGGCCAAAGTGGAAACGGCTCATTTTACTCACATACATAAATGAAAATGCATCCTGCCAGTCCCCATCTGGCCTGCTACTGTGTTTGCAACAGAGACCAAGGTTGGAAAAAAATATTTTAAGGACATAATTTGAAAGATAGAAAAAATATATACAGCTATACAGAACCAAATACAGGAAATGGAAGGAAACTGCTGGTAGTCAGTTTGTTTTGTATTTCTTAGCAGACACCTTTCCAACAAGCCAAAGCACAATAACAATAAAAGGAGGCAGTAAAAGTAAATAAAACGTCATCCCTTTATCATGATTATACACTATATCTTTATACCTTGTGATACTTTTCAAGGAATGGCTATTTATCAGAGTTATTATTTACAAGACAACAAGAAGCTATTTTCTATAAAAACATGTGGTGGAAATAATGAAATGACGTGTTATGCCTCTGATTGATGACTTCCATCAGATTAGCACGATGATTGATGGAGCTCTGAAGTTTTTTGAACTTAATAGGACCGTTTAAGTCCTAGACGTTCCGCTGGGTGATCTGAATAACAACTGAAACTGTGAAAGAAATGTAATGTTAAGGGTAAATTAAGTGGAACTTGTTGGTGATGTTAAATATTTCTTTTTTTTTATAGGTTTCAAAAGACTCTAGACTCTTTTAGTTCATGAAGTGTGTTTTAACATCATGCATTACCTGGCTAAGATACCACAGTATCAAAGCTATTTTTAAAAGCTAAAGGGACCAGCCAGCTGATTATCCCCCGAAAAGATTAGAAATGTCAGATGTTTTAGTTGGCCATATTAAATACTAATACTTAACAATTAATTGTGCACAGACGAAACGAACTCCCTTCTTCAATCGACATGACATGTTGGAGAAATATCTCTCTGTTCAGTAGTCCACTACTTATCAACACCTCCTTCAGGTTTGCTCTGAACTATATCTCGCCGTTCCACCCTTATTTTCTTCAGATAACAATTGAAAACAGATTGCTTTTTGGTGCTGGCCTAATTGGGATGACATGGCTCATCAACACCTAAGCTGAACCAACCATGTCTCTTTTGTCTGAGTGAGAATGAGAGAATAAATGAGAAAGAAAATCTTTACTAATTCCCCGGGCTTATTGCTTGTTAAGAGGGACAACCAGGTTTTATTGGTTCCTCTATCTTTGATAGATCCCTTCAAACAAAGACACTACAGTCAATCCCCAGAAAACAGACATATGTCTCTCTAGCACTGTATGTAAAAAAATCCCAAAATGACACTAATTTCTGATATACAATGATTGTGTGTGTCTGAGGTATAGAGGTCTGTTTTTCTCTGTTTCATCCATCTGTTCATTTTCTATACCACTTATCCAGTCCAGGGTCACAGGGTGCTGGAGCCTATCCCAGGATGTGCTGGGTGAAAGGCTGGCTTTCACACTGGATGCCACTCTATCACAGAAATCACACATCCAGACAGACAAACACATTCACAGCTATGGGTAATATAGAGTTTCTAAATTTGTGTACACGGTAATGCTCCAGCCAGCTTCAAACCCAGAACCCTCTTGTTGTGAGACTATGCTAATCACTAAACCACCTTCACTCACTTCAGCTTCATCCAAACTCAATAAATTCCATCTTTGCCCCTTAATGTTTGATGGATTGTTTGGCTAAAAGTTGGGACTAATGGTACATGGATAAAGTGCCATTTGTTTAGTGGTTGATTTGGGCAAATTCTTCTGTTCAGCCCGATGTGATTTTAAGATAACACGTATATATTCGCTGTCATTGGTGTTGGGCTGTTATTGTACAGTTGTGTTTGGTTATTCCCTTGTTAGGTGCAAGCCTTTTGCAAAGCTGCCCATAGCAAAAGTCATACAATGGTTTCTCTGCAGATTCAACCGTCATTTTCCAAATAAATTCTCAAAATTGGAGGGTGTAAAAAAATCATTGCGGCTTTTGACTATCATCATGACAGCATTTTACCTCACATTAGAATGGCAGTTTTTTGTATTAGGAATAGAACTGTACAAGAGCTCCTTTTATGAAGAAGAAAACACCCCTGCATGAGATGTATTGCTTTGGGGTATATTGATGATAAAACGGGATGTGTGGTAACTCAGATAGAGGATGGTAAGATGCATATGACTCCTAGGTATTGCACATACTCACAGAGGTAATCAATATCTGCCCTACTGCTTTGACAGAGAGAGGGTGCAAGGTAGAGAGGAAGCAGGGAGAAAGGTAGAGGTGGAACCATAGCCAGAGACAAAGAAGGACGTCCTCTGGGATTGGTTTATGGAGGCACCTCAGCTATTTTCCAGCTTTACTTCAAACAGAACACCTAAACACTCGCAGAGCAACAGCAAAGGTTATTCAAAACCCAGCGGTACCTGGGTGGTGGATCTGTTTTTAGTGTGTGGCACTGAGGCTAGAGGAGACAGATTTTTCTGCTTGCCCTCAGGAAAATAAAGGCATAACCAATACAATGCATCTATAAAACAGATTGACAAAACCCACATTATTAAACAACAAATAAAATCAGTGAGTTAAGATGACACCTCATTTTTTATACCCTTAATGAGAACAAGTAAAACTCTCACAAAAATCTCATTAGAGAAAAATAGAAGAAACCTTGAGAAATGTAGTCGGAATGCACAGCAGAGCATCAGCAACTGCTTAGTAGTCAACATCATTGTCATCTTCTGGGTCATTATGAGAACAATACCCGGGTCCCTAAATAATTACAACCACATACTGTGTAACGGCTATGTTTGGGGAGACACTACGAGGGGAAACTGCAGGATGAAAACCACACCTGTCACCGAAGTAGTGAGAATATACTGAGTATACTGAGTGTTCTTTCTGCTTGTTTTTACTGCGTTGCATACAGTAATTGATTGACTGCAATAAAAGGCGTTAGCAAAAAAGGTTACGTCTGTAGTCCGTAAGAGTATCCTTTATGCAAATAAAGAAAACAATGTTGCGGTTTCCTGTTCTGTCACCGCTTTTCTTCCTTCTTCTCATTCAATGACAGCATGTTCCTTGACCTTAACATATTTTGAGACTGGTGCTGAAATTAAAACACGGCCCAGTTTAGTAATTCATGTTCTAGCTAAGAAGTGAGCCGTCTGCAGAAAACACTATAGAGGAGTCACACCTTTATTCAATAACTAAGCAGACTGAATAGCAGTCAAGAGTTAATGACGCAGTAGGACAGTGGAGCGGCTCCTCTCTTCTGTGGATGCTGCTGTCTCCTGCCCAACTTCAAAGCCTGCTTTGAAGTCCCTAGGTGGAGATCTCTCAGTTCTCAGGGAGATATCTATCCTCTCTTCGCTCTCTTTTGTTAGCTAATGCACACCGATGAAAACGGGGTTGAGGCTGAGAGAATGCCAAAGGAAGATCAAAGCATGAGGGGCAGAGGAGCCATGCAGTTAACTGCTTTGCCAGTTTTTGACTGAATGGATAATGGGAGAGGTGCTCTCTTATTCTGTTGGCAAGAATGAAACACACCGTGCGGAATTAAAGCACACATAAACGTGCAATGCACAATAATACACATGCAGGACATGCAGTGCAACGCGTTCTGACTGCTCTGTTCTGCGGACTTTTCTGTGAGCCCCTAGGAACCACCAGGCGACGCAGAAACGTTGACCCTGGCCACAGTTAAAATGAGATTTACATTTACAAAAAGAAATAATAGTAAGAAACACTCACTGACACTCAACACAATCTGACAAAGAGCCTTATCGGTGTGTCATTTTGGGATATTTATGTTCACTTCAGCCTGAGAGGGGTTCTAATGCGATGGTCTAAAACATTAGAAAGCCTGAAGCAACAATTAGAAACGAGGTAACCATCTTGAAACACAGTATGCGGTTATTTTATTGTAATAATACATCAATTAGGGATGGTAATTTAGTTTGTTTTTTTCTGATAGCCGCCGATGCCAACTGTTAACCAACAAGCCTGCCTTTAATAACTGCCTTTCATGCGGGGTGCTGTGGTCTCAGTGCCTAACAAGCCGCCCAGCTGCAACGATTAAAACAATCATTTATTGCCAGCGGCAGTGTTTGCGCAAAACAGGCGACTGAGCCCCCAGGTCACCTGTCAGGGAGAGTTAGCAGCCACAATGTTGCGCACATTGCCTGGCATAACGTCACTCTGTCTGAGTTTCCGCCAGTATATTGCAAGCCTGCTGGCCCGCGATGTGTGTCTGACATTTGGTATGAAGTTAGCTGCTAATGTTAGCTGTGAACGTAGCAGTGCAGTGTGTGAACAGTTTAATAACTCCTGAAAGCACAAACCAAGCTCCCGCGTCAACGCGCTTATTAAAGTGAAGGAAGTTAGCCCCGAAGATACATTTTTTATATTTCTTTTAACTGTTTCACTGATAACATTATTCGGTCAAAATACATATTAACATTCCTCACGTCCATGCTCATCACTGCTTTCCTTTGGCTGAGTGGCTATGAATGTGATGCTATTAGTATGAACAGCAGGACCAATATTGCAACATTAATGTCTGATCTAGGTTCTATTTGGCTTTTTGAAATTGCGTTGGAATAAATTGCGTTCTCCTTACATTCGTGACGTTTTGCCGTTTCATTTATTGAGTGCTTTTTCTCACACTTTGTTTTGTAATATTTTGTATTTTATTTAATACAAAAGTTAAAAAAGTACATAGGTTTTCAAAGAACATTTTTCAAAGTACATATGCCAACTTTCTGATGCTGAAAATCTCAAGCTTACCCTCCAGCCGAACCCAGTATTGCAATGCCAAACTCACAAATGTTAGAAAGCAAAAAGAAAGAGGTGTTACCGCTGAGTGTGTCGCAGACAATGCTTTTGCAAACGTGGGGTGAGCACTGTTATTTCTTTTTATACTGAAATGCGGTGGCTTTAGATACACCAGTTACTTCAGCCTCAGGCTAAAGCATATTTCAAAGTAGATGGCAGGATGATTGGCAAGTGTTGGAGGGTGAACCTGAACAACTAAGGAGGAGGAGGGAGTAATAATAATACCCATTGCAGCCGCATGTTGAATAGTTGAATGTTGTAGGAGCTGTTTGAATATAAAAGATGCAGCGGTTTCCAAACACACAGTACACCTGTAAATGTCCCTGTATCAATTTATATTAATGTGGAACATGTTGATTTTCTTCCATCAATTCCTTGGTTGAATAATGCAGCTGCACCTTTGTTTAACCATTTTAGATTAGAAATGACATTTGACGAATAAAATTCATTATAAACGGGACGCTAATAAGTTAGCAATTTAGCATCATGCGTCAGGTTTATTAAAGTGTCCCAGTGATGAACGCACACATTCATATGAGTGCATGGGTGAAGCAAATAAAGTTGAGTTTATGCAACAAATAAATGAGTAGTGCCAAGCCAATACAAATCCACCCTATATGAGCTCCCGAAGCATCAAAAGAAAATATTGCTCAATTTAAATTTAATGACTGCTTCCGCTCAACCCGGCACTGGCAACTGGGCACAGCGCCCGTGCTCTAATAACAATAATGCACTTTATGAAACGTCCTTCACACAAAAGTGTATGTGTGTGTGCGTGCGTGTGCGTGCGTGTGTGAGTGTGGGACTAGCTGAGCACAGCAAATTAATAACTTCGGTCCTAACTAAGAGGTTGAGTGCCTGTGAAATGTTGGAGCAAAGTGCAGAATTTAAGTATAAAGCACCATTTCAATGTTCTTTTTGAGTGTGATGGATACATGTGTGAAAAGGTGCATTAAGACTCGCAGAAAGTCCTGGATTTGGCCTATATGCTTTGCAATGGTATTTTTGTGTGTTATGACCATGCATTACACTCAGTGGACTATTCAAAGTAACTGGAAAACAAGTTAATTAGAAATACAGCATATTTGTCCATGCAGAAATGGTTGTATAAGGAAACTTGCATAAGTTATTACCGACTTTGTAGGTCCCATACAAGAGCACCAATGCGAATTGAAGCACTGATCTGCAAGTTAAGTGTCTTAGTATCCTTTAAATGAATTTCAAATGTAAACCTTGTAGCCAAAGAGGACTGTTTTTGTTCATTTGTAGTGCTCAAAATCATCCACGGCTCTAAAGAGTGGTGCTTTTGTGTGTTTTGGTCCATCTCTGTTGGGGTCCTCTTTAGTCAGCTGCACAGTGTGGAATAACTGTGTGGAAATGTATTTTGGAGAGTACAGCAGAGGCAGGAAGAAAACCCAGCCACTTGAATGACAACAAAACAAAACACTCTAAAAGCATGATCTCACATAAGTAGACTTTTAAAGGTAGAGGTCTCCTCCGGCATGAACTTATTCTCTTTTTCTCTCCATCCTTCATTCAGCTCTTAAGTGTATTATAATGAGCAGCAATCAAGGATAGATACTTATGTTTTGCTCAGTAAGAAGTTAGGGCATAAAAGTGGCACTTTACACCTACATACTACAAAAAGATGTTATAATTTAAGGCCTTTATAAGGAAAATAATAGTATATCAGCCTGATACAGATGAGATGTAAATTGTACTGTGCTGAGCAGCAGTTAACTGGCTGTCTAGCATTTTGTATGGCTTTGGTGCACTTACACAGTAATCCAGCTGTATGAGCTACTATAACCACAGGGGGTGCTACTGCATAATTTAAGTGTATAGCCAGTGATAAGTCATGCTACAAAAAAAAAAAAGAAAACAACAGCAGATCTCTGCTGCTATAATCCTTAGACATACTTTTGTAAGATATTGTAAATGAAAATGATGATAAACATGCAGTGATAAATCGCCGTGTGAATATGACATAGTAGAAGAGAGGCTACTGTGGGAGACAGTTGTAGGTGCTGTCAATAACACTGCGGCTCCACACACACGCAGACACCCACAGTTGTCCATGGGTGACTTGTCTCAGTTGTTGAATCTAAAAAGGAAGTTAAGATTTGGAATTGGAGACGCACCCCCCGCCATCTATGTCGTAACAGCCTCTTCTGATGGCACATAGAGGTAGATGGGTTTGACCCGCTCACCATGGTTCTGCCCCACACACCCACCTTGTTCCCACAGCCTGACTTCTCAGAGGCCCGCCTCATCTGTGAGCCCTCTCTCTGAATCCTTCTCTCTGAGTTCTCATCTTATTTTTTTCCCCCCCTTAGTCCTTACCTCATCCTTGCCTTCACTCTCTCCCCTTTTCACACACTCGTGAATTTCTTCCGTGCTAAATCGCTCTCGGCCGCGCCGCTCTCGATTTTGTGTCCGACGCCTCAGCCTGCCTTCTCTATTTGCTTTCTCTCTTCATCTGAGCTGCACAATTCATTGTCTGCCCTTAAGAATGAATGCTGACAAAGAGGCAAATACAGATGGGATGATGCTGAGGATGTGTTTTTCTGTTGAAGGAAGGTTACGGGAGGTGGGCGTTGTGAACTGAGATCTACAGGGCCAGCTGCCAACACATTAATCCCTTTCTGTGCTTGAGCAATGGAGCGTTTGGCAAATCGGTCACCATACACACAGCAGAGACGTGCGTGTGTGTGCGCGCGCATGTGTGTGTGTGTGTGTGTGCGCGCACTGGTGCCCTAGCATGTGCGTGTACAGTGTAAGAAGACAGAGTGCTGAGCCTAGCTCGACACTGGACTCTGCGTTTCTGTTGGTGGTTGGTGACTTACCCTCTTTCAGATGGATAGAGGCAGAGCAGTAAAAGCAGAGAATTAATCCAGCAAAGCAAAGCAGCAGAGGCACAGGAAAGAAATTGTATTAGCTCAACACCACAGCAGACCCCCCTCAACATCGTTTAACGCTCTGTAGAACATCCAGACCACACCAGCCCCTGTTCTTCAGTCAATTATTCAAATATTCTACAAGTGTAAAAAAGGTATTAAATTGTGCAACACGATGTGGATGAATTTTTGGGTTCGTCAAGGTGATCTAACCATGTAAAAGAAGACTATAAACCGTCAATCACAACATCAATCTAAATAATGAAGCTTAGTCTCAAGGGGAATTTAACCAACAGTCAAGCCATTCCCACTGTTTTAACAAGCCTTGCCTTAAAACTGAGCTTGTTCTTTGTAAGTGGTGAAATATAAATGTTTGATGAAGCTAACACTTTCCGACCACCATCTGCAGATCTGCAGTTTGAGCCGTGGGGTTTTTATCCAAAGTGAAAAGTTTGAAAACATACCCATCAACATTTTGTTTGACCATTAACCTCACAGTGGCAGCAAATAAAACGAGCAAGCTCTTATAAATTCTTATCAAGTTATTTTTCTTAAAGCCCTCAAGCTCAGCATGGGGTTCTCCTGCAAATATAATATCTGTTTTGGACAGTCCCATTAGAAGCCCTCCTTTGATGCTGTTACGCCGACTCACATATCATGTGATCAAATAAAGAATTCCACATGAATTGGGGGACATAAATCATTTAAAGCTAGCTAATGGCAATTAGTTAATTTTGATAAATGTTTAATGAATGTATCAATAAATGATCATTAGGATAGAGTACTCCTTGGAAGGCAAAAAAAAAATGTAATTCTTGGAATTGAATGTGTTTGTATGGCTGTGTGTGCAATTATACATGCTATACAGTACAGTACATAAAGTGCAGTTTGGTGTGTTTATCTAATGTGTGCATGGTAATGGTTGCATTTATCATACCATTAACATGATTTTGAATAGAAAAGTATAGAAAGGGGTGTGAATAACAGTGCAGTATTTGACCACTACAGTGTTTAGTAGGGTAATAGGGGATAAAATCACACGTATCATCGCTATACGACGCTGTATCGATTCTTTGGACGATACAAAATTAGCAATACATTCAACACAATCACTTACATTACGGTTATGTCTTCTGTGCCTCTGTGAGATGGTGATCATCTTAGACGTGATTATATGTATCGATGTGTCCACTTTGCATTGATGACAGTGGACCTTGGTTATTGAATCGATATATCGATACTTGCCGATGGATTGTTGCACCCCAACAGAACGACGGATGGATCGAGTTGGATATTGAAATTGTGCAAGGTCTGGTTTTTACTATTGTGGTGAAATTTGTACAGTGGAAGATGAAACCTAATCTTTATCTGTTACACCCACTTGATTTTCCTGTAATACCAAATCAGTGAGAATTGCACTCGGAAAACTGATGTGTACTATAGCACGCACACACCTGTTCAACAGAGATGGTGTTCCAATTTTTTCTTCTTTTTTATTGCCAGCTTTGGTTGTTACATGTAAAATATGATATTTTAGTCCCAAACTGCCACTAACGGTAGAAAATGTACACTCTTAGGTGTCATTAGGTTTTTTCAGAAGGCTACAGAACTAAATTGCAATGACTCACATGGCTGCTTTCCATGTTAAGGCTCAGGCTTTTTTACTGTAGGTTTCTTGGGTGTCTGCCAACAAAGGATAGGTGTGTGTAAAGCATTGTTTAAGGAAGAGAGAATTTACATATAAATTGGGAAGTGGAGGTGAGAAGGGTATAGATGCAGACAAGGAGGGAGGCACTGACAATACAAGGTTGTTGTGCTATGAGCGAGGCTGGCATTTGTGATCTCAACGCATGTTTGCAGAAATGTTTTGGTGGCTCAAATCTCCATAATGTAGCTGCCGGGCCTCCTGGATCCCCATCACAGTCTCTTTATGTTTCTCAAGGGAGAAAGAGAATAAATCACATGGAGGCAGAAAGCAACAGATCTGTTGATACGTCTTCACCCGTAACCCTTGGAGATTAACCAGGTTGCTTTGTAACCGAATCATTGGCCTATAAAACTGTCTTTGATGCATGCATGACTGCAAATTGTGCATTATGGCTTAATTTGATTGTTTTGTCGGAGAAAATTCATCTCAAATTGCCTTTTATGAGTCTCCTTTCATCCAAGCTGTTGATCACAGCATTGTCTTATCTGTGCATTTGCAACCTTCTCCCTTGGTATTCCACAAGCCTTGTAGATTTGAATCAGCTTACCTGCGCAGGTTTCCCCGAGTGACTGTAGTCCAGTGGAAGTTTTGACCAAATGTTAACCGTGATCTGATTTGTTATCTGATTGACTTTTTAATGTGACTCCCTCTCCCACTGTTTACTGGAAATAGACTGAAATAAGAAAAAAAATGCCATGTTGACAACATGAATAAATGATTCTGTCACAGGGTGGCTTCTGTTTTATCACAGGGTTGAAACTATTTCCAAATACACAGCCCTTTGCTTTCAGCCGAGGAATGAAACCATAAACAGAGACATTATTCAAATATGAACAGATAATGCGCACTAAACAAATATGAAGGCACTGAAATGCACTTCGGGTTACGTTGTAACTGACTCGTTGTTACTCTAGACAGTCGTGGTGCACATACAGAAGTAGCTCCAGTGCCACTACCTTTCCCTTCAGACTTAGAATTGAATGATAGTCATGTGAAAATAAAGCCTTGCCTAATCAGCAGAATTACTTACACTTATTACTTACCTTACATGTAAGGTATCGTAATGTAACAATACATTTTTTTTGTTGCCAATACGGATTACCAATAATAACCTGCTTCTGTCGATAAGATAACTGATAATTTCACATTTTTTGTATTTTAAAAAGAAATTCATAACCTGTAGTTTATGCACATCTAGGCGTTAAGAAAGGCTAAGATGTAGTGAGCAAAGTTGGATGATTTTAATATTCCATCGCTCTGACTCAACCAAATCTAACTGACGTCACTATTTTAACATTTTTAACTATCTTTTGTAGTAAACTACATAAAAAGAAATTGTGAAAAACGCCCAAACCTCTGACGACCTGTTGGGACTTCATGATGTTCTTCTTCTTCTTCTTCTTCTTCTTCTTCTTCTTCTTCTTCTTCTTCTTCTTCTTCTTGGCAACTTAACAGAGTGTGTAGCTGCTGCACTTGTTAAGTCAATGAAAGCATGTTGGCGTCGTATTATCGGTCTATAATCATAATTTATCATTTATAAAGCTATAATTTCATTATCGGAATAATACATAATAATAAAACTTTCCCATCAACAGCGAATAATTTATTGGCACCAATATCAGTTCAATGCCAGAATCAAGGTATTTGTACAATTACATTACGGTTACTGCCATCTATCTGTGGGTTACATTTATACATTTATTAAATGACTCACGATCACATCCATTTGTAAGTCTAAGATGTCGACATGTCAACAGTATATCAAATTGATTAAAGGAGAAAACCAAAAGAGTATACGCGTTCCCAATCGGGCAACCTATTAACAACTTATAATAGATTATGTGGCCGTGAAAACCCCATGAAGTGCTGCTTTCAATGAAAAAAAGGGTTTGAGTTGCGAATTTCTGTGTCTGTGTTTCCTCATGTTTGTACTCCTGTGCCGTACAATAGTTTCATTGTGGCTGTCACATTAACAGTCACCTAAACAGCTATCAGTGAACCATTTCAAAGTGGTTCATTTCAGTCAAAAAATCAAAATGCAATGGTGGAACGTCTGGCCATGACCCTCTTAAAAAGCATCAATGCAGTTTGAGTGCCAAACAAATGAAAGGTGTCTCCTTATTAGTGGCGTATTAACAGAAAATTGATTTTTCGTGAAATAAAAGGTCAGGATAAATGACTTGTGAGCTGCTAGATCAGCTATTTATTATCCCTCTATCTACAATCTAAGAAATTACTGCGCCTGTGCGTCTCAGAGGGCAGAACAAATAGGAAAGCAGGGAATCTACTACTAAAATGTCATTCCATAATGTCAAACCATGGATTATATGTCAAACTCTCAAAAATACCTTGTGTTCTCAGTATTGCTTTGCTATTGTGTGATAAACTGCTTTCTTTGGCTATGTGTTTGTTGCTTTCCACTCACAACCATCCTCCCCCAGTGGGAAGTGGAAAGTTGGCGCTTACCCAGCGGGAGGTGTGAGAATTGGCACACTTTTGCTATCATCATTATCTCTGCTTTAGCTTAAGTTAATGATATAGTGCGGGGGTGATTAGAAAAGGAAGGGCTGCTTTCATAAGTCAGATGCCAACACAATTCGAAACACAAACATGTCCCTGCTCGTTTTCTCACCTTTTACAACTGGATGAATTTGATTGGCAAAGGTATATACTCTAGATGCTATTTAAATTGTCCAGTGGCATTGAAATGAGAGGATATTGTTTAATTACGGAACTTTCTTTAGCGTGATAAAGGGTGCGCATCAGTGCCAAGTCCCTTTAAGCCATGATGGCTAAAATCCACGGTTAGGCTTATGTTGCAGGCACTGCCCCTTTCTCTCTTTGGTGAGCAACATAGTGATATGTGGTAATGAGTATAGCTGGGGGGTGGAGAGAGAGTGAAGGACAGAGAGAGGGAGAGAGAGACAGAGTTGTGTACGGGAGTGTTTTGCATGCTTTCACCTTTGATTTACCTATAATTACCATTGGATTTACCTTCAATGACTCAGCCGCTAAGCCAATCTCTTAAATTGGATTTCTGCATAAAGTAGCTTTCCCTGCAGATTGGTGTCCCTCACCGCTGCCTTATTACAATTTTATTCCCCCTCTTCACCCGGCACACCCTTTTCCACCACCACTGCTACCGCTGCTGATAGATTAGCATATCATAACGGCCATAGAGGGGGGATACTCAAAGTTTTTGGCCTGACTGGTCTCACTTTGACCAATTTGATGTGGTCGTCATAGTAACACAGCAACCCCCGTCCTTCCAATTGTGGTTGGGCCGCAGCGATGGGACTTGGGCTGATGATGGCTCCATCTCTCATCCAAATGATGGTGATGAGACTGCTGCTCTCTGATATAGTACATAAACACAGGCTCCACGAAGATAGAGGGCAGAAAAGAGAGGAAGGCTGGGAGAAGAGGGGGGGTATCACCCCCCTGGGACGAGCTCTGAGATATTGTACCAAAGCCCAGCAAACAAGCAATTAATAGGGCAATTATGCATCGTGTACCAAGGCATTTACATTCACATTTGCACACTTTATTATCTCTTACTGCTATCTAAGGAAATTGGATAATGCAGTTGGTCGGGATTGGGAATATATTTAATTCTGAGCAGTATGTTGTGGATGAGGATTGGCCTTGATCTTTTCTGAGCTCTCACCCTGTTCCTGCCATGCTTCTGCAATCAGACACAAAGCCACTCAAATCATGATTTTTGGTCCCATTTTGTCTGGTGGCACTTATGTCAGCAATGCTACATCTTCCAGCCTGCGCACACAAACCGTATGCATCAATATTTGTTTGCATATATCCAGAATACTCATCTTTTTGCTGCTAGAGTGTTAAAGCAGCCAAGCCCAGCATGTGTTTGCAGATACAGATGTCTTCTCTCTGTAATTGAAGATGATGAAGAGGCTGCCCATGTGTGGAGATATTGCTCATGGACCACTTATAAATCAAAGAGACAGAGTTTAGTAATTGAAGATGTGTTTTGCAGAATACAACCTTCTTTAAGCAGGGGATTTTCCCTTTTCATTCTACACAATAGCATAAATTAACTGCAGCAAGAGAGCTATAGCATGCAGCAGCCTTCATGTCGGCTCTAAATCTTTTGACTGACAATAACCACTACAGTCATGACAAATCCATTGTCAGAGGCAATTGTTAAAGTGGTGGTGTGTGAATGTAACATATACCCCACAAATGGCCTCAATACCTCAGCATATTGGAGAAAAATCCAGAATTCATGTATCCGTGAAAACTATACTTAGCCATTCGTAGGGGTAACATTCAGCCGTCCACACATCGTTCTGCAAGACTAGCAGGTATGATGAAAAATAGAGATGTGAAGAAATGAAAAGCCACATCTGGACATGCCCTTCCCAGGAGGATCCTTCTCTCCTCCAGCTCTGTAACCTTTGACCCGGGAAGTCTGATTAGCAAGCTCCTATGCTTTTATGTTGAAAAGCAGGAGAAATGCGGAGCCACGAATATGCAGATAAGGTATGCACCCTGGGCAGCTTTAACCACTCTGGAGTCCGAGTCAACGTCTCCTACACTGTCAGCAATGTTTCAGTGCACACATTGTGTCTTGGATTTTCTCTCAAAGTACTGTAGGGAGAAAGGCATTTAAAATTAGTTTCAGAAATATGTGTTTTTGGACGCACTCCTCCTGGGTGTCTTTTGATTTAGTTTTGTGGACCACAGGATGGTTAAACCTACTAAGACGACATAAATCTGCCCTTAAAGGCCCTAAAAATGAGGTCTTATACCTGACAAAAATGTAATATGTCATCATTCGAAACATTTTCGACCATATTCCATGAGAAAGTGTGTGTATACTGTATGTAAGGGATGTAAAGATTACCCTGTTGTTCGCATAGCCCCAACAAAGCCAATAAGTAACTCTTATAACTCTTCATAAATAATAACACTGGGTGTCAATTGTTGCTTATTTATTTATAGATATAGAGAAATACACAAGTTAAAATCAAGTTGTATTTAAAGATATTCCTCTCCAATAAGTCACAATAGTGCTGTTTTGTCATTGACTTTTCACTTTAACCTCTCGATGGGCAAAAAAAATGTTCCTATGTAAATATAAAACAATATAGTGGTCTATAATTTAATCCAATATTAGACCGATCATGGTACTGTACTATTTGTGGATTAATGTAGTGGACCCCTTTTTCGTGGCCTAAAACATGCCTGTCTAGTATGGTTGATAAATCACTACTCAATGTCACACGTAATTTTTATTTATTTTTTTTTTTTAAAGAAAGTTTAAGAAAGCACTTTGCCCAGGTTTTGTGGATTGCATGCGATGAAATGCCCCCCACTGTGATGATAATAGGATCATAATAGAAAATGGACAGAAAAATGAAACTGGAGCATGCGGGTATCTCCAGAGACAGCGTATAAGGCAATAATGGCATGGCATTGATTGACATTTCACTGTTGTTTTTAATCATAATAATATGCTTTCAAGTTAGGCATGGAAATGACTTCATGATCGTATAATGACAGCTCAGTAGCTGTCAGGGTACTGTGTAGAGGATAACATCTTTATTGTTTTCCATCATTGCATGCTGACAGAGCCTTGACTTACAATGAAAAAAAGTTTCTTTCTGGGTGTGTTTGATGTACAATTATTGGTTATGGTTATTTAAATTTGTAGTTGCTTTTTGTGTCACACAGCACCTTAATTGTTTCTGATACCAGACATATTTTAATTAGCTTTTATTTATTTTCTTAAGCTCAGCAACTTTTTAATTTCCTTTTTACGTAGTAACAATACATTTCAGACCGTTCATGCAGACTGTTTGGTGCAGGAACAGAACTTTTGTTTTTGGACAACTGACAACAACACAAACGAGCTTATAAAGAAGTTTTGAAAGTCTGGTAGTCTAATCCAAGTGACTACAAGTCTGATCAAGGCCTATTCACTCATATCAAAAAGCAGCTCCCCATTCAACACATTAAACACAACACACAAGGGTAGACTACATGGGTAGAAAGACGTACCTTTGCATATTACCGTTGTCTACAGCCAAATACAGAGAGACACTATTTGTTGTTACTTTACCAAGGGGAAAATGCATATTCATGACTGAGCTATGTGCAGCCCATTAGTGGTGTGTTTGTAGGTGGATTTAGGCTTATAAACAAGTGGTGCCATTAAAGAGCGTATGAATTCCCCTGACAGTCCTCTGTTGCCAGTAACTGGACTCTCTTCAGTCAGTAATTACTGGGAGAGTTTTGATTAGAAGGCTGAGAGGAAATGAAAGATTCCTCTTCTCTGTCACAGAGAACGGGCAACCATATGGATCTTGGCCAAATTCAAATAAAAGTGAAGGAGAAATTAAGCTGCTATGCATTTTTACAAACTGTGTGGCGCCACATCAGGGTGCAACATTTCTGCTCTTATATCTCTTCAGCAAAAAAAAGGATTCTGCATACTGCAGCAAAGGTGATGTGAAAGTTTGAAAAGTGTTTCACGGTTAGAGTGACCTAATTACAAACTTCTATACAGATAATCTTTTTTTTAAATGTTTTATATTTAACTTGTTTGTGTGGCTGAAAAGCGGCTCTCCGTTGCCTTCTTGACCCTCATGTTAAGGGTCGTTAACATTAACGCTCGAAGACCCATCTCAATCGACAAAGGTACATAAGGATAAAATATTGACAATACTAAGGACTGTTGGCTCATTAAGGACCTAGCCTCGCTAATAAGCCTGAAAGAGTTCAATGCAATATTAATGACATAGGATTTCTCACAACCACCATTTCCATTCAGAGACCATTCAGTGAGGTTTCCTAATTATTGATGGGGCAAATTAAAAGTAAGACTTCATTACATCTCCTAATGAATGAAGAATTCATGAAAGCTTGCCTAGTGCACTGAATGCTAATGAAAAACTGTAATAAAGACCATTTAATACGTGTATCATCTATTTGTGTGTCGTTTACTCCGACTACCAGCTACAATCATAAGTGTGACTGTTTAATACTCTGTTTGTTTCTCAAAGTGAAATGTTCTGACTCCGAAGTTACAATTAGTATGGCATTTATTAAAAAGTGAATTGAATTGGGTGGGTAGGGTTTTGTTTCCTTTAAAGATTGCGAAGGTGGTTTCTTTTATAGAAATGGGAAAATAAATCAACGAAGGTAATATATATATATATATATAAACAAACAAGTGTTTTTCAGAAAAAAATCGGATTTTAAGATATATTTAAAAATTAGAAATAAATAATGGCAAAAACACTTGTATCAGTGTGATTGCTTGTGGCATTGTACCTGCATTACATGGCTAAGATTGCATGTACACTCACCCACATGCATGAAATGTGCTTTACATACCCTACAGGAATAGATTCTATTATGCATGTTTTTCTTTGATGTCTACCATTCATGTCAAGCCTGTCCTGTGTGAATTGCTGGCAATACAGTGGAGCCATTATCAACGGTTCACAGTTAGACACTCTGAAAAGACCTGTATTGTTTTGTTCTGCAGGAAAACATGTTTGTTAAGCCACCTTAATTAAAAAGCTTGACAGTCCTGCACAAACACTCCTTGAGCCTTCTCAGTGAATCAATTTAAGGCAAATTTCTCCCTGCACTTAATGACGACTTGTCAGAGAATTTTGGCAGGTGTTGACAGGACACTACTAATCATCGAAGAAAAGGAATTGCAAGACATGAGGAGTTCAAACGAAGGGGGGAGAGTGTAGCGAAAAAGGAGTAGGGATTAGGTGAGTTCTCCTACAGATACTTGCCTTTAACTTATGTCTGTCTGCCCACACGCTTTCAAAGCAAAAGAGAAACATAACTCCCCTAACGTTGTTTTTTTCCCGTTTCTGTCCCTCTTTGTGTGATATCCGAGCGTTGCTCTGTGATCACACTGGAGGCACTGTCTACACTTGTGCCGCACACATCTGTCTCTCATTAAAATCTGGAGTGCGAGTGAAAATACACTGATTGGAAATGACCCTCACATGTGTGATTGTTTTAGCATCTTTGTTAGAAGAGACCCCCGTTATTTATCTACTTTTACAAACTACTCCCCCCCTCCTCATTCTGAATCTCTCGCACACGTATGCGATGCGCAATCAACAATGCCTTCTTTCTTTCTGGCTCTTCCCCTTTCATCCAGGGTGCGATGAATGGCAAGAAGAATGATGTGAGACAATTAGACAAGGCCACATTATGCTGTAGATGTGGAGCCCACTCCCTCACAGCGACAGTGACATTGATGTTGCTCCCAGAGGCTCGACACTCAAAGAATATTAAATGAACAAACTGATACGCACGCCGTAGCCACATGTGTGCATTTGATAGACATGCCGTTGCTTGTGACTGTTAGGATTTCAAAAGGGATTATCATGACTGAGCGATTTCACATGGACAGCTAACCTCAGCTTCTAAAATCACAACCAATACGAAACTGTTACCTCACCAGGATGCCTTATTATGGTCGCCCCTACAAAAGCCGCTATTAGCCAAATTGTCTAGAGCAAAACTGGTTGTTCTGTCAAAGACCTTACATGCTGAGGCTGCATGTAGGGGGCTGCAGGTGACACTATGTATAGCTCTCAGCTGGGCGGCTCCCTCAGGGAGACAGGGACATCATGTTTCCTTGGGGCAACAATCCAGTTTGTATCAGTTGAACACAAATGGTAAATGGACAGCATTTATATAGCGCTTTTCCAATCACTCAAAGCGCTTTACAACACATCTGCATTCACACATTCACACAGAGTCAGAGGCTACCGTGTAAGGTGCCACATGCTCATCAGTGATAACCATTCACACACACTCACATACCGTTGGCCATGCCATCGGAAGCAATTTGGGGTTCAGTATCTTGCTCATCGACATGCTGACCGTAGAGGCCAAGGATCGAACCACCGACCCTCCGACTAGTGGACGACCACTCCACCTCCTGAGCCACAGCCACATACTATTCTTTGCCCTCTCCTGATTCTTCTGTTGGCTGCAAAAAAAAAGAGTTTCCTCCATTCAAATATCGAAAAGGCTATCACTCTCTTCCCTCAAAACGAGGGCATTCTACAAATGGTTATTTATTGTATGTATACACTTTCTCAGCCTGCAGTATCAAACTGTCCTCCTGGGGACTCGATCATTATCTGGCCATGTCCAGGGAAAGTTTTCTGATCCATCAGCTGTTTTCCATCCCTGTCAAACCAAACCCTGCAAGGTGTTTTGTATAAAGTGTTAAGGTGTTTACATGGATTTCTTAAAAGACAAATCCATTTTTATGCCTGTTTCAATGCTATAGTGTGATTAATGGCTGAAGACAGCCCCTCCACACATTCTGTATGTGTAACGATGATCTGCCTTGCAGCACTCTTGTGTGGTCCACGGTTGGAGGGATGGATGTTAGCTGCCTCTGGCTTATTGCACGTGCAGTGTGTTGATCATGTGTTTTTTTGGCATTACATATGTTGATCCGCTGCACAGGCGAGTGTACTTGGAAAAAAAAAACGGTGTACAAAAAAATGACACTCTTCGGTCTAGAAAGTGTTAAGAACAATAAATCACCAGGAAAAAACTAAACGTGTAGGCAGGGATAGATGTAAACATGTCCTTAACTCCTACATGTATAATAATCTATGATTCAACTGTTTCTCAATTCACACGCACAGAACATTTTAAGCACAGATGCGGAAAAAGAGGCATAGCACTATTGTGCAAAGGCATACGCGTTTACATAAATGCTGCTGGCTGTGCTTCGCTCTCTGCTTTTCATTTGAAGGAGACGAAAATGCGATCACAACTGCTCTTAAATGGCAACTAACACCAACGCATAAAGCTCTTCTCTAAAGAAAATGTATGCCTGTTCTGCATGCAAAGGCATGATCAACAGACTTTGATCAATTCCTGTTTCTTCAAATGCATCTGTTGGATACGTGTCTGCCAGAAGAAGGAAAAAAAAAACGGAATATAACCAAGTTGCTTCCTCAGAGAATGTTCCTTCTTTGAAAATGTTCTTCAACAGTGACACCATTATCAGTTTGTCTCAATACAGTTTGCGGGTGTAGCAGGTGGTCAAGGAACAAGTGTGTATCTTAAGAGAACACTCGGAGCTGTCAAGACTTGCAGTGCCTTCCTCTTCTCTCTTCTCAGAAAGAATTACACCCAGTCCTCAGCGCTCTATGCTGAGTTTCTGTGTCTCCTCTTCGTAAAGGGAGATTTACATGACAGTAAGTGGGATTATAATGCACGGAACTGTCATCAGCCGTTTATACGCAACTGCTGCTGCAGGCAGGGTATATATGAGTGGTCAGAATTTCTGTAAAGTAGCAGCGTGGAGTCCCAGAAAAGATATCTTATTTTATGTTTTGTGCTTGTACAATGAGTGGTTCTCATAAAGGAAACCTAGTCAGAGCTCTATCCTGAGGCTTTTTATCCTTTCCCTTACTGTAATGTGATTTTTTTTTAGATGCAAATAGATGCATTAGCTTGTACCTCCTTGCTTTGATGCTAAAGAGTACACTTGTGTTTATGGTGTCATTTTCTTGTGTACAATATACAGATTTTTTTAAAATGCAGTTTGTGCCTCTTAATGACAGCATACAACAGGTCAAATAACCAAACAGGGTTGATTACGGCACCATAACTTCTTTTTATCCTGGCAATTTTCAAAGAGAAATGGCATGTTCTACTTGTAGAAATGCCAGAGGTATTAACAAATAGTAATTTGTTAGCTTGTCAGGATGACGGCCATTGAAGCCGGGACTTAACAACAGTGCCTGACAATGGAACCATTTCAGAGTTTTCAATTATACATTTTTTAAGGCTCTGTAGTGGAAGCAGGCCTCGCTTGAACGACATATTGAGAACTCCACCTGGCAGCAAAATGAGAAAGCCAACGTGATTTGCATTCTGTGGCAGGGCTGTTAACTTGTCATCAGCAGCGCTTGACAATTGAATGAAAATAAACATCTACAACCTGCACTCTGTGGAGTTAAAATCCAATTTAAGTTAGGAGTCTGAAGAGGTTTTTGAAACATCCATTATTGCCTTGTTCTCTTGTTATTTTCTCTTTTCTTTTTCACATTCAGTGTATGATTCCGAGTTAATTTATTATTCACTTTCGCCCTGCACTCTTGTTTACTAACACCAGGTAGAGATACTCCCGTCATGACAATGTGATGAAGCTAAATTAAGCTGAGTCTGAATTGTGTAATTGGAAAAAAGAAAAGAAAAACGAGCCTAATGTTTGTCCAAACAAACTGCTGTTCTAATGTGTGCACATGTTTATATTCACAGCAGAGCTTCTGATTTCGTATGTGTATTGTATCGGAGAGGGAGAGTTGTTATTTAAAGTCATTTCTCCAAGGAAATCAGTATATATGTCTTTGGTGTTTAGTGCACTTATTCTGTTGTCCGGGGGGAGGTTAATTTTTCATGTCGACTGACAACGTCAGTAATAACATGATTGGTGCAATATCTGTGTGGGCCGGCACTAAAAATAGTTCGTAATAGCACTTAAACTCTAACGGCCACACAGACAGTGAACCTGCTGCGTGGTGTAGGTTGTTGTTTTAAGCACTCCATACGTTCACTTCCTGTCATGATACGAAGCGCTGCGATTACACAACTGCTAGTTGCTGTGAGTTTTGACGGTCTGGTCATTTGCCACATGGAGAGAGACAGTTTACACGAGCTAGAACCCCCTACTTTGTATAATATGAGAAGAAGATTTCACTGTGTGTGGGAGCTGCCGGTGCCTCAGCTGGTGTTGATATTACACGAAAGAAACTCACTAGATGGAACAACATGGATGCATTATACTCGACTTAAAGATCCAGTGTGTAGGATGTCGTGCGATTTATTGAGCCCTTTATATGATAAATCTCCGTAGGGAGCGGGTCATCTTCACGTGTTTCTACAGTAGCCCAGGATGGACAAAGCAAACACCGGTTCTCGAGGGCCTTTCAGGTATTTACGTTACCTGTCGGCCATTGTAGGTTTTCGACATGCTTGGAAAGGGAGGGGTGAGGGGAGGGGTATTAATCTGGTTGCAACCTGCAACTTCACCTCTAGTTGCCACTAAATCCCTTCGTTGCAATGCCATGAGGCTGAGTGACGGCGCCGTATCCTCTCTTAATACATCCACGAGAGGTAATCAGTGGTAATGTTAGCGAGCTCAGCTGGCTAGCTTCCACTTTCCGATTGGAATACAAACTTGCACTAACGCAATGGGTCCTGCCAAAGGTTTAATGTTGTAAAAGGACAGACACATGAAATTCGCTTATTGCACATGTGGGCTTGTTGAAAAAGGGGATAAAACGTGAACCTTTCGGGTAAACAGGGCTATGACATCGGCCAGTCAATAGCGCAACACAGAAGTTGACAGCAGGTGTCTGCGCTGGTTATGAAATGTCAGTCAACAGCTGCCATGGGAAATACCCACCCACAGGCTTTTGATCTTAGATGCTGTTTCCACAAATATGATTTTAACCTCCTTCGAAAGAAAAATGGCAACACGTGGACAGTGGCTGTGGTAAAGCGACTCGAATTTAAATTTCAGCTCTACATGTAAAGTTTTCAGGACAAACTGAAAAAAAAGGAACAAAAGAACATCTGTCGACTTCTTTTATCAAGACTTTTTTGCAAACTAAAAGAGTTGTGCCAGTAACAAATGAAGTGACTTGTAGTCCAAACATCAAAAGGCCGGATGTGTGTAGATAGTCGAGGTGCTGGAGAACGATCCAAGCGTCTGGCTGGTCAGCTCAGTGCTCCACGCTCAGTGTTGACTCCTCCAGCTTTTGAAGTCAGTCTCTTTTAAGTCCCGTGGGGAAACATTCTTGAAGGAGATGGAGCTGTCGATAATCAGTTTTTTTTTTTTTTTTTTACTCTGCAGAGCTCCACAACGCGCACTATGATAAGAATGATAATAATCTCTCTGCCTATGCTCATGTAATGGGCACAGGACATAACAACAGGATTAGTTGGTTGAATGGACCGAAAATGATCTCACTCAATGAATCAATTGGCAAAATGTTGTTGAAACATAAAAGTTGATTAGATGTCTACAGTGCAGATAATATTTTGCATATTAACATAGTCATTGAATAGCTCTGACACAAAATCAGGGTTATTAAAGGAATATATTTCAAAAATGAAGAAAAATCATCTTAATGCTGCTGAAAATACAGTTAAATACAATCTAGACATCTGGATAAATCAACAAATTAATAAATCAATGCAGGGCATAAAACAACCTCTGTAAAAGACTGTATATTGGCTTTTGTCCACACAGCTCATACCTTTTTCATACAATTTTTACACTCCTATTTCTAAACTGCCGTACCTGGACTGATAGCATCATCTGTGATGTCACGGGGCCGACCGCACCAAGAATGATAACTATAATGATAACTGTAATTATAACGATTTGAGTGCCCACACTGATGGACGATAACGTTTTGTTCTGTAAACAGCAGCGCCAAGCATGTGCTGTGTGCTCCAGCTGTGTCAGAGCCCAAAATGGATATTGATGACCTCTTACTGCTGTACGTTGCACAGAGGAAGACATTAAGATAAGGATATGAATAATAACAATAACCAAAACCGTTCAAATGTAGCCGCTGCTGTGCCGCACAGCCGTGGTGCTGAAAGGCGGACAGCAGAGGCGAGGAGAGAGATGTTGTTTATTTCAATAACTCCACTTAATTGCTGATGGGAAATATGTCAGACTTTTCTACTAATCCACCCTCCCGTGTAGGACAAATGCACCTTCGTTTTCCCGATGGATTTTGAATGGCTGTCAGTGTTTCTATCGTTCATCGAATCACTTCTGAAAGGGATCCCAAGGATGTCGTTCGCCACTTCTGTTGGTGCTGTGGTTGTGCCGAGGACTCTGCCATGCACTTGCGACAGAACGACTTTTAAAACGATATATTTGCCTTTATCTTTATAGTCATTGTTTTTAGTGTGTGACGGCGACATCCTCTGGGAGGTCACAGAAACTAAGGTGAGGTGAGCGAGTCATTTACTCTGGGTGTGCGCCTGATATAGAAGTAAACAACACATGTTTATTCACAAACCCTCACCTCTGTAGAGATGCGCAGACATGACTTCCTGCCCCACCGCGGCGTACCTGCGCGGCTCAGATGCAGGCTACAAACAATCTCAGAAGTTTCCTGTGATCTATACATAGAAGTGAGGCGAACGGCAAAGGCTAACTTTGATGGAGCATCCTTTATTTATTTATTTTTCAAGCACAACACACGCGTATGCAGGCGCAACATAACAACAACAACAACTTGTTGAGAAAGTGAAGTTAGATTGAAGATAAACGTCTGACAAGCTGATATATCAGCGTTTACGGGCCAGTGGTGGGGGATGTTATATTTTTACTGTGTATGCAAAATATACATCAGCGTCAAACAGGAATATGGAGCTCATGACTCATGCAGCACAGCGTACACCAAAAAAATAAATGTGTGTTTCATAGCAGTACATGTGATGAGAGTGATCTCCAGCAGAGCTGTGAGTGCCAGATACTTGACTGTAGACCTCTTAGTTTGCATTTCTGCTCTCCAGTAATTCATAGAGGGCCAAGGAAAACTTAGATATGCATGGCAGTTTATAGTTTAATGGTTCACTATATCCCTAGTTGGACTGACTGCGTCCCAATTTATTTATTCATACGAATGAATTTAAAATCAACCCTTAATTTATTCCTTTTTCAATATTGATCATATTTCATTGTAGTAGTCTCGATAACGCATCTCAGTGCCTTGGACTGCAAACATTCCCTCCCAGCGCAAATCAAATACGATACGAACAGCTGGCATCAAATAGAACATTCTGAACAGCTTCACCAGTAAACTATACAACGGTTAGATTTTAGTTGTGTTTGCTTCCTTTTAATTGGTCGATTTTATTGCACCAGATAAGTGTATTGTAGTAATCCGTCCACTTTTCTTACTTTGGTTTGATTATTATACCATATACCATTTCGTCTTTTCACACCAGAGATATTCTGTTAAACAAAGGTTAGAAAACATTAATAATATGCCTAAATATATAAAAAGCAATCAACATAACATATAACATATATTATACCGTAATAGTAATAGTATTGTACACAAACTACACACACCTGAAACTTCTTTATCAGCATTTGCAGACAGACGCACAGAGATAAAGACAAACTTGAAGAACACACACGCACACACACACACACACACACACACACACACACACGGATGATAACACACCTGCTGTTATCATCAGAATGTCCACGGAGGTATTAGGATGAGCACAAGCATATTTACCCATCTCATTCATCTTGTGCTGTCCTATCTCTCTCGCAGGGCTGTGCAGACACACATATCTCCCTATCCAGGGTACAGATGCAAGACATCTATTAAGCTTTGCTCTGCTATTATCTTTTGTTCCTTTCCGCTCCCCTGTCGCAAGCATCCTAGATTTATTTTCTTCCCCTATTCTGTTTGTTTTCCCAGTTCTGCCGCTCTCCCCTTCCTTTGCTTTTAGGTCTCGGTCCGTTATATTTTCCTCCTTACTTTACTATTCTCTCCACTCATTATAGACAGGTCATTACCGTAACTCTCTTCTCCTCTTCGAAAGAAAACACAAGTGTCTATCACTATCTTGGCCTGTCATCTCCTTTACTATTCAGTCCTGCTCTTCCCCCTTGTCTTGACCCACTTCATCTTTTTATTGTCATATTTTCTCTTCTTCTCCTACCCTGTGGTCTCCTCTCCTCTCCTCTCCTTACCTTGCCTCCTCTCCTCTCCTCTC
>CALSBV010009973.1:1933321-1981437 GCA_943590825.1 Bovichtus diacanthus
TCCTTACCTTGCCTCCTCTCCTCTCCTCTCCTCTCCTCTCCTCTCCTTACCTTGCCTCCTCTCCTTTGAGGCTGTTAGAGTCTTATTTTGTTCTAGGAAATCCAGTCAGCCTGGCCCATCTGCATGATTATGCACAGCACCACTGATTGGTTCCAGGGAAATCATTCCTGTGGAACATGATGTCCTGGATTGAAATAGCCCACAGAGTAACAAAATAACTCTCATTTCCTCTCCAATTTCAAAGTTGCAAACTTTATATCCACTAATTTCAAGTCTGATCAGACACCCAAGTCTGTCCTTAAGTGATTAGATTTATATTTTTTCCCATGTTATGGATTACGGTAATTGACAACTCTATCCTTTTATTTTAAGGCCCAGTGCTTCAGGGATCACATTTTTCATTAAATCAGAAGGGATCTGACAAGGTAATTTGGAGCATCTGCTATTAGGTGACAGTTTCATTAACTAGTTTCTTTTCCCTGACACCTGGATTATCACAATCTATAGTCTGGCAGAGTGCCTGTTAAGGCAGATTTGTGTGAGATTTGTTTATCATAATAAATTGATTGAGCTACTTCTGTCGTCTGTACATTCTTTACTTTGCTATCTGGTCATCCATTTCATTTATTCCCTCACAAAAATCTTTTACGCTGGTGAAGGTGTTAAGTGTGCCAAAACAGGTACTACATTGTTGGAATACTCTTTTAGTCTCTATAGTTTACGTCTTTTTCGACTCTTCTGCGTCTTACTTTCATAGGTTTCTTAGGCATTTATGTAAATAATGTATCAGCTGTTTCGCTTTTTGTTTGTTTGTTTTTTGTCGTTTTTTGTTGGGCAGGGGTGCGTGAGAAGATCTAGTGTTTGATTCACTCGATGTAAATACTTTGAAAGACCTTAAATCAAACTATCAAAAAGGTTTAGACTAGTGAAAGTTTGAAAACCGCTGCAACTTGATCCTGTAATTGTATCTCATTCCATAAAGTTTCATTGAAAATAAACATCGATGGCTTGATGGCATAGAAAAGAGGGTGACACTTGAATTGCAGGCGTGAGACTCTTTATTTTCTTGTCAGTATGTGGAACCACTTATGAGCGTACTGAAGAGGCAAATGATGTCCAGATAAGTGGAACTTGTGTAGCAGGGACAAGAATCAATATTGAAATTTCAACAAATATGCCTAAGTGCCTCCCCAGAAAAACCTCTAGCTCCTAACTCATCTGCCAATGTCCAACATAATAAAGACACGGAGAAAGAGAGTAATACTGGCCCAGATATGTCGAAGTCAACAGAGAAGCAGGATCAGTTGGAGATCAGATTTGCAAACCCAAGAAGAGGTGTCAATAGTTGACTAGACTGAGACACATGTGCATGTACCTACCTGACGGCTGTCCAAGGTAAAGACAAGTCAGTTAGTGCGACTGGAAACTTGTGAAATACAAAGGTTCAAGGCCCCAGCTTTTAGAAGGCAGAACAGTCTAGACCAGGCAGACCCACCTGAGCACAGCTGGGACTGAATACAAAGAAATTGTTATATTCTTTTCCTGAACATGCCTAAGGCAAAAACAGAATGTTCTGCTTACAAGTTTGCTGAAGAACTTCAGACAATCTCGCCGAGCGTCCACCCTCACCTGCACATACAAGGTCAGTGAGGGGTGGACACGCAAAAAAAAAACTTGCTTCATATAAAGGTCATATACAGATACTATACACACACACTCCCCCAATCTAAGCTCATGTCTGCCACTTGAAGTAATTGGCCTGACTCAGAGGACGCTCCTATCTGAGAAGCGGTCTTGGGTTGCCATAGGTTTATATCTCAAAGGACCTGACCTAGCATAGCTGCAGCTTATCTAATGCCTGATAGGAGGCTCAGCAGCATACGCACACAATTAAGACAGGCTTCACACACACACACACACACACACACAGAGACATGTGTATTAACATGAATAATGTTCCCCATGCATATACATTTATTTATATTTTTTTTTATAGTGTTAACCCTGACATACAAGCACGTACACGAATGCACACGCACACACTGCCTTGAGAGTCTGTTGGTACATCACCCAGTCAGGGGCAGCCTTGGAGAGTCCGTTTGATGTCCGACACTCGGCAAGATTAAAAACAATCAACAACAACAACAATAGCAGCGGCAGCCGCAACAACAGCTCCGGCATATGGCTATTAAATCTAAAAGGCGCTCATGCATAAAAAGGAAAACTAGATTTCTATCATTATTATCAACATTATGTGGCTGCTTCAGCAGCTCATTTTAGCAAATATCATTTCACGTAGACAAAAGATTGGGCCGTGCGATGGGCTGAGAGCGGAATGAACAAATATTCTAATGGGACGACAGAATGTAATGCATGGAGAATACATACAGTTCCATGCACAGATAAACAAACTTAGAAAGAAGAAAGTAAGTACCGCTAATGGTTTCCAATGTTGCAGAACAAAACAAAGATAGGGTTGACTTCAAACCGAAGGAAACTGTCAAGTTAGTCGACACCCACCGTGTCGTGTTTGGCAAATTATCCCAGTGATGTAGAGCTCCACAAATGCATGAGATTAAAGCTTCCCATTCTGAATGTATCCGAGGGCAGGTCTCTATCCCGCTGTACAATGCAGCCCATTATAATTTATGAGTCTGAGACCAGGTTGCATGCCTCTCGGTTCCCATTTCATGTGATATTAAACCTCTTGTGCTCCTGGCCTGTGAAATCTAACCTAATCCTGGCTACCAGTTCTACAGGTCAAAATCGAGAAACACTACACTAGTCAATATGTAAAGCAAGCTAATCCCATTGTGAGAGTGAGGAAGGAATGCTTTGAGCTCCCTTTAAGAATGGATATACTTACAATTTCTACGTTTTTCAGACCAGAGAATATATCAAGATGGCTGCGACCGACATGAAAACACTATAGCCATGTTTCTTGCTGGATATACTATCCTACATTGTGCCTTTTACATAGGCCCACATCTCCCCGGTGTAATAAGTAACGTGTCAGAGGTCAGCCCGTGAGTTATGATTATTGCGACCACAGGGGAGTATGAAGTGCTGGATATAGGGTGCTAGGCATGTCTCATTCACCCTTCAGCTGTCACAAATCCCGTCCAGAGGCCAGGGCTCCACTGACTGACAGGTGTAAATAATGACTCAAGTTCAGAGGTCACGAGTCAACATAAGCACACAGACCAAGCACAGCTGCATGCATCCTCTGAAACACAGACGGTTCCTCCCTCAAGGATTCCATCATTTAGCGAAAAAGTCTGCAAATGTAGAGCCTGTGAACAAAAGATTAATTAATTAATTAATTAATAATAACATATTTTCACTTCTTAAAAGCCATTAGTATCTTTTATATGATTTTGCTGCACTTTAATTGATTATAATCGGTTCATTTGAGCAGTGCAAACTTATTTGGGACTCCTTTATTAAGATAAAAAAAAAAAAAAAAAGAAAAAAGAAAACTCATTAATTTATCAAATAAATTCACTTCTTCACTTCATGAATTTGGAAACATAATACTTTTCATTACCTTTTTTCTGTTCGACATTCATCGACTTGTGTGTCCTGTTCACCTATGCTGCACTTGCAGGAGGAAAGCGGGGCCCCTGGAAACGAGATGGAGGAGGAACATGGTCGACGGAGGAGGGGGCAGCTCTCATTATGGCAGCGTGCATTCCAGAAAGTGAGAGATCAGCCTGGAGGCCCTCGGCAGCTGACAGCAGCTGCATTTCCCAGCACTGTGAGGATGGTGGTGGTGGTGGTGGAGAGACGGTAAGTGGAGAGGACAGTCGAAAGAGAGGCAGGGGTAGGAATGGGATGGCGATGTCCAGAGGGACTTAGTTATCATTTGGAATTCCTCTTCTCCTTTCATCACTTTGGATAATGCCTCACATGTGGGTGTAGGGGGAATAGGGAGGTATCATGGGGAACGGGTGGGTGTTGGGGAGAGAAGGGATCTTGTTCTAGGTAGACAGAATTTTATAATTGTATTGAAGTTTTGAAGGCACCACCCCCTTATGCCTCCCGGCTTTTTGAGCTTTAACGTGTGACAAACACTTGTACCACAGGCATCTGATTTGAGGACAATTAAAGCTTTCACTCTTGCTGACGGAAGCACTGAACACACATCAGGGTGGTAAAGAATGAAAAACTTGTCGTAATAGACAAAGAGACTAATGGATTCATTTGAAACACCATAACAATTTGCATAGGCTTTCTGTTTTGTTACAGTACATCCACAGTACCAGCATATTCTCCTAAGAAGGAAGGAGATCCACCAACTGAAAATGTCCAACGTGAGAAGCGGTGGGAAAACTACTGGCCTCGATGAGAGAACCTACTATGGCACCAGATTTTATCCAGTCGTTTCTACTCTTTTTGTGACTATAATCCATCCTGTTTCTTTGGCATAAGTGACTGCAGAAGGTGCAAGGCCTCTGTAAGCATGTCGGAGAGAGAACAACTGAGCGAGGACATTCAGATGGCTGCCTGTCTATAGCAATTACACTAACCAAGACTGTGTCTGTTTTGGCTGTTAGTGTGCGCTGAGGCTGTTGTGTCCCTCTCCACTCCCTTAACAACCGATCGACTCTCCCCTGAGAGCCACTTAGTCTGTCCTCCATCCAGCCTCTTGAGTTACAGCTCACCAACACACATGTTCCCATAAGAGGAGCCACCATCTGGCCACACATACATATACAAACACGCATAAGCTCTAACACACACACACACACACACACACACGTGGAAATACTTAGAAAACGACACATATAGGTGCATTCATGAACACTGCAATGCATGGAGCACTCTATTGACCCTGAGAGGTCCGAGATAGCTTCTCAGGGTCCTGCAGCCACGAGAATTGAATCATTTTCCGTGTGAACTCTTCACAATAATCACAGCAATCGTCAGATTCTAGTGGCCAAGTGAAGTGGATGAAATTACCCTGTAGTCTGTTTCCTCTCAAAAGGCTTCTGGTGAACAATGTGGGGATGCAGAGTGAGATATCTGAGCCATTATCAAACCGTCATTAGATCATTTTGACTGTAGAATTTATGAATATGAGACATTTTTTTCAGGGAAGGCGTGTTGCTTTTGAGTGTTGTCATTTCTGTGCATTTTTAATACGTTGATCAGCGCAAACAGAATTCCACTCACTTCCATAATCTTTGTTCTTTGTTCTGGCAGCATAAATCTCAGAGAAGGAAAAGAGGAAAAAATAAACAAAAAAAATATCTCAGTGGCTAGAGGGAAGTGAGAATGATGTTGTTTCTTTTGTTGTTGTTTTTTGTGATTTGTGTCAGCTGTGCATTTGAATCAACAATGTAATAGTAATTCCACTCAGGGACGGACCGGCCATCGGCAAGCCTGGGAAGACTCCCAAAAGCCCAATCCATTCCAGGCCGAACCGGCTGGTTGTCAGACTTTTTATTTTTCAATTTCTGATGTTAGTAGTTACTATATGGTCCTCAGCCATTCCATTGGCCAGCCTGGCTCTCAGAGCTGCAGACTGCACAGAGCGAAACGCTGCCTGTCAGACTGGTCCAATCTAATACCGAGGGGGGATACTAGCTGCCCCTCCCAATTTGGACTGAAGAGGCAGGTGTCAACAAGACATCCTGAAGTGTCACGGTCTTCAGCGTAATCTGATTTTCTTCATACCACAAAAAAAACTGTATTATTTTTTAAATGACTGCCAGTTTTTTTTTGGCACTCGCATATAAGGTCTTTCCATGTCTGAGTCCCAGGGTGAATTTCAGTCTCAGTGCATCCCTGATTCCACTATCCATTCACAAAGCAACATGCTGTAGGGTAAGCATGCAGGGATTCCTTCCTGGCATGTCTGTTTCCCTACGTTGTTATAGGCGTTATTGCGTTCTGCATCATTTTCGCACTATTCCCACATGAAATTGGGAAGACTTTGAGTTGTGTTGTGTGCACTGATGTCCCATTGCAAAAACTTTATTGCTGTGTTATTTTTCTGCATTTGAATGCCTTTATTTGATAGTTCATTAGAGAGAATACACAAAATGAGGTGGAGTAGCGATGGAGAATGACGTGCAATAAAGGGCCCCAGCACGTTAACCCCTAGATAACCAGGTCACCAAGAGCTGTTGTAGTGTTGATGGTAAGCCTGTTGCTGTCAATCAAAATCACTCTGTTTGAAATGAGAACTTTTTTTCCAGCGACAATACCCTTTAGTACTAGTAAGAGGCACTTTTGGTTTTGTGTTTAAGTGACGCAGGTCTGTTTTTATTGGGCATTTTAGCCAATCAGAACTGGGGACTGGAAGTATACGTTTTATCCATTTTTTAGTCGGTATGCCCACACTGGCGAGTCGTAAAGCTGAATGCTGTATATTCCCTATGGAGCTCTGTAACAGCCAGTTAACAGCCTCACATAAAGTACGACTGTGCAGTGTATCCCTCTTCACCAAGTATGAATACCATTATACCAGCTGAAGTGTATCTCTGGAATGTACCTCTGAATGCTATGAGCATCTGTTAAGATGGCAGGTGCTGGTTAAGAGCAGTAATGACAGCCATTAACCAATGTTTCCCTGCTCTACATAATTCTGCTTCACATGCATCACTGCTGTGTAGTGCTGTAGTGAAGAACATACTTAAAGAAGTTGCCGTAAGTTTGGAGGAAAAGTGATTCACTTGTGTTTTCACACATTTATGTATCGCGCAGCTGAGGAATGTTTTAATGAATCATCTGCGGTCGTGATAACACAGGTATGTGCTGTGAGCAGAAGTAAAGTGGACCTGTCCTCTTCCACACAAAGGGCTGAAGGCAAAACTTACTGGGAGAGATTTACATATCTTTATCCCGACGCCCTCATTAGAGAGAGGTCAGCATTGTCTGTTATCATCTGCTCTCTTGCGTCACCCTGTGAGGGCAGTCAAGTTGAGGGCATTGTCGACTCTCTACACAGGAAGGACACAGTTTACCTTTTGCACTTACCCAGAGCGAAGACATCAGAGGGCCTTTCAATAATACAACAATATGCCAGGGTTTCCACTTCCATTTTTTAAAGGGTTAGATGTGATAAAAAAACAGGGACATGTCTTTAGACATCACGGAAGCAGACAATGAGAGGAAAAGCTTGTAGCTTCCTCCATGGCATGCTGTGGGCACAGCTCTGGCTAGGAACGCGGAAAAATGTCAGCCTATCGGATGTGCTTTGGCAGCCAAGGTTACGAGTTATGAAGTTGATATTAGAGCGATGGGAGCAACGAGTGGGAAGTGGGTAACCTTCATCACTCACGATCCATCCTTTCTCCTTTTTCCCCCCCCTCTCCCTCTGTTCTGCAAGCCACGAAGCAAAGGAGCCCTTTTGTGTGAATTCTCTAATTAGGAAGACCTTGACGTGTGGATCTCGTCCATTGTTCGTCTTCATTTTGGTGGGAAAATATTTCATTGATTTTTTGCAGCAATCGAAGGCGTTCGGAGCTGTGAGGGGCTCTGCGTGGGATTAGACTCTGCGGGGGGTTTCCGGGATGGATGGGGGAGCTTGTGTGTGTGTGTGGAAGGGGGTTAATGTCCCTCCTCATAACCCCTACCCCTTCTCACCCTCTGAAAGAACCAATTACAGCTGTGATCCTCAAAGCCATCATAACTCACCTCTTCCTCCAGCTCCAATTGTTCGCTCCTCACCTGCCGCACAACAGCAGACTGTCTTTCTTCACATATTGTTATGATAAACCGGCTCATTTATAAACATCTGGATTTGGCAAGGCTTTTGTTTATGTTCTCCCAAGCGCCAGTGTGATGAAAGGCGGCCATGTTTCCATAATCAACCAAAATCAAGTACTTGTCAAATGTTCTTTTGTAATCCTACCGGATACTAAACAGTAGAATGACACTAACATTGGTTAAGTAGGGTTTACATTTTCTGTCATTTCCTAAGACCTTACAGTAAGAAAGAGGAAACTGTAGCAGGCCGACTGCTGTCATTTTTTTCCCTGTGGAATATACTGTACAGCAATCACCCGTTTCTGTCCTTTTCTCCCTCCCTCTCTTCCTCCTGTCACTCTAGACTCTTTCTAAATGACACCTTCCCCCTGCAGGTGCATACGTCTCTCTGAAATGATTATTCCTACCACACAGAAGATTGCTTTTGGTAATTATATGTATCATAATTAAATTTGATGAACTCCTCCGAGACATAAAATCTCATTTGACCCAGGTGCCGATTTCTCCTCCTATACAAAAAAAAGGAGAAATGTCCTCGACTATTAAGAGAGATACACTTTGAATCTTACAACTGACATCTTGATTAAGAAAAGCAGTATTTCCACATTTACAAAATTCACCGAGGTCCATCAGTAAGTGAATTATTTACCAGGTGAAATGCAAGTCCGTCATCATTACGGGGTAATGAATTGAGCCGGATGTTTCTTTGCTTCTGAAGCAAGAAAGAGAAGCTGAAGGTCAATAGCTGCTCAGTCAGAGCCCACGTGGCTGCATGAGTTGGTGAGCTCCACATGTGCACCGAGACACAGAGCATTGTGTTCTACTCATTTACTGTTTTTATTTCCTCCTAAAAGCAGGCTGTCGACACATCAACTGACAAATTCACATAACCAGTGACTGAGTGAGTGATGAAGTTATATCATCAGTCAGGCGAGTGTGGGAGTTTCCCTAATGACCGTTGCGCTTTTCAAATGAATGAGCGCAAACAGTCCTCTGTTACGCGTGCCAACGGAAAATCGTAGGGGCAACGCAAAAATGAGCTGCGGCCTGAGCATTGCCACGAGGGGAGCTATAGCATGAAACAACAAGAGCTACGTAGCTGACCCCCTCTGTTGTGTGTTGGCTGGCCAGTTTGATGACGCTCTAATTGAACACGTATCTTTATGACTCTTTGTCACCTCTTCATCATCTACGTTTCCTTTTTTCTCTTCAGTCTTTGCAGTAACTACAGCTGTACGTGTTCCTCGACAGACGCCATGTTTTTTTGTTTTTTTTACCGTGTTCATGGAAACACTCTGATCAGCTCGATCGTTTCCTCCACTGAAGCGTAAGAGTGCACATTGAGTATGTTCCCCGTACATGCATGGACCATGTTTCTGCTCTTACAGCATTTCCGCTCATTGACTGCCGCTCGTTCCAAACCTATCGCACGTCATACACGACGCAGTCATACACGACCCAGTCATACACGACCCAGTCATACACGACCCAGTCATACACGACGCAGTCATACACGACCCAGTCAGTCATACACGACGCAGTCATACACGACGCAGTCATACACGACCCAGTCAGTCATACACGACCCAGTCATACACGACGCAGTCATACACGACCCAGTCAGTCATACACGACGCAGTCATACACGACCCAGTCATACACAACCCAGTCATACACGACGCAGTCATACACGACCCAGTCATACACGACCCAGTCATATACTTTGGTTTGGATGTAGTCTTGTTTCTACTTTAAAGTTTTTTTTTTTTAGGGGGTGGATATTTTCTCTTTGAGGCAAATATGTGATTAATGATTCTGGGCTATATTAGTAAAATCGACTTGAATTGACTGTAGACGTGTGACAAATGAAGAAAAAAAACGTAATTAATGAGTGGAGAAACATAACAATTGCAGATGCTTCCATTTAGTGCATGAGGGATCACTAAATGGTTCAATGAGTATGAAAATGAACCTGATGGAACAACCTGTGGGAGACTGAAGTGTAAAGATCAAAAACACCAAATATGGGAATTTCTTTTGTTGAAAAAATTGCGTTTCATCAAAGCAGTCGAGTTCCACTTTGCTGCAAAGCTGCTCTGGTGGCTCTTGGTTTCCCCTTTAATTTGTCACCTATCTTCATTCTATATTTCTTTACTTGTAAAATTATACACATTAGAAAAAAACAGAGCTTGTGAAGCATACTCAGACTCAGGTCTCCAATTTGTGCTGTGGGTTTTTCCTAGACCCCCAAGATCACTGTATATATGCACACAGCTTACTGAGGCCCTGCAGGCACTAAGTGCTGAGATTACATTTAGGCCTCGGACAATTTCACTAGACCAACAACCAGTCACAACAACTCTAGTCATGTTACATTCTCCGTGTTTTGCTAAATAAATATGTCTTTAAAAAAAAAAAAAAATGCACACACAAGGAGAACGATTTGAGAAATACCTACTTTCAGTTCTATCATTCCTCTCTCTCGCTGCCAAAACACTCTTTCTCCCTTCATCTCTGTGCCATCATCTTTGTCCCAGGGTTGTAAATTCACTATGTTCCTCCGCTGTCCTTCACTCAGTATTCACTCCAAGTTTTCTACTCCCACACTCCGATCTGCACCGCTGGATGAATTGCTTTTTTTTTTCCCCCCCAACTCTCTCCCCTTTTCTCTGCAGGAGTTCCCCGCTGTGCACCAATCCCTTTCTCACAGGTGATTGCTCAGGGAATATTGATTAAGGCATAGATTTGCTGCTGAGAAGTCACTTTTCAAACTTCCTGTGACTTTAATGTGAAATAAAGAGAGCTGGCTCTCTCGTCAGTGATAAACACGCTGTTACGGATGAAGCATACTTTCAAGTGAACGCACTCCACTCTCATCTCTGTCTTCATCTCTTTGACTCAATCGGTCTGTCTCATCCTATTTCTCTTACACACATACACACACACACACAAGTCGGCTTTCACACCTAATGCAATGCACTCCTTGTCGCGATGGCACGTATATTCCACTATCTCTCTAATTGGTCTGATTACTGTGACAATTAGATCCATTTAAGCTAAAGGCATAGAGGAAGGATACCATAAAGAACATCACCATATCAATGATCATCATTACATCTGTTTAACTATTAGCGGAGCTCTACAAGTGCAATTAAAGCGTCCATATGACCTTGAATTGTCTCCTGAGCAATCTCCTGTGAAGCGTTTTGTAGTCTGTGAGTAATTAGTGTTAAAGCAAGAAGGTATCCATTAAAGGACAACACAACTTTGGCCTTATATTTTTAGATTTGGCCATCAATTCTAAGTTGTGTTGTCATAACTTTTTAATTACCAGGGTAATTACTGAAATCTGGGAACAAGGCGTCATTACAGTTGGCAAGAAACAAACCTTCAGGCGATTAGACAAACCTGGGGGTTTGTTTCTGCCACATTCCCACATCTCAGCAGCTAACAATGTAACGGTGCTACAATTACCACGTGATTTCCCAGAATGACAAAAATAAGACTAAAGTTGTATAAAGCTGCACTTCCCCTTTAAAGGGGGCAAACACTACGCTGACATTTTAACTAACTACACCCGCTGAAAACCCTGTTTTTGCTGACCTACAGGTCATGTGATGTACATGTGTACGCCATGACCCCGTCACGTCACTGTTGGCCACACCCGGAGAGAGATAATCACAAACTTGAAACTTTCAACCAATGCTCCTTTTCAGCCTCGTGTTAAGTTACTCTTTAATTCAAAAATCTCCACATTTTCATCAACACGTCAAATCTTTTTTTTTTTTTAGGAGACCAGCAGACGCTTGCATCACTTCCACAGTGACATCATGGCTTACGCCCTAACAAAAGTGACAAAGTGACGAGTGAAGCACTTTGTTTTTGATATCGCCAACTTGGAAAAAAAAAAAAAAACCTGAAAATGAACTGTTTCATGAATCTTGTTGGCTTCCTTTCGGTTTGGCACAGCCCCTGCACAGCAGTCTCCCTGCTAATATGAAGCTGGATATTATCAATCAATTAGAGTCAATAAACAGTTATGGGGGAACGCTGAGAGTTGGATACATCCCCACATCTTTCGACTCACCTCATTAACCATATCATTACTGTGCAGCACGCTTTCGAGTGTGTGAAGCGCTCTAAAAGTCTCGGTCTCTGGAAACTGGAATTTACGAGACTGCTGTGACTGCTTGTGTATTTGTACTGTATGTGTGTGCAAGTGTGTGTTTAGGATGCATATAAGAGTTTAAATGGGAGGATAATTTGTACTAGTTTGTCAAAATATTGTCACTTTTCTTGGCTCGTTTATTAGTGGCTGATGGCTTTTAACACATGCTGCCACCCAGACGGACGGTGACAAAATGCCGTTTATTTCCTTAGCCATTATGAAGCCAAGCATTAGACGTCACGCTCACTCACAGCGCTGACAGTAGTGTTGCTGCATAATAACCCTTACTGTCCGCTTTCTTGACTCACTATTAATGAAAACTGAATTATAGCTTATTGACTCACAGACCATGAAGTGATGGACTTGTTTCCCAAGGCGTTTATTGAGTGCATTTTAGTACAATAGTTCTCAGAAAGTTACAGCTTACAAACTCATGACACGTACTTGTCACAATTTACAAGTGGTAGCTATACAGAAACAAAAAAAAAAAATGATAATTGTTCACGCTCTTAAACAATGTACCTGTGCACACATAAATGTCTGTACACACAAATGTGCCCGCTATGCACACACACAAACATTCATTCTCTCTCACGCACAAATAAACAAACTATGTCACACTCTTATTCAGCTCCACCATCCATTGTGTACCATAGGGGGAGGTTGTGACAGGTATCCTGGAAAGGTCCCATTTCACCTTTTCTTCCTTGCTCTCTGGCTGACCAAAGCAATTCCAATTGTTCATGGGGTGTGTGCATGTGAAAGTGTGTACATGAAGTGTATGTGTGCGCTGTTTTATATGTGTGTAAATCTTTGAGTCCACCGTCTGAAACAGAAGGGGGAGAAGAAAAAAAAGAGAATGGAGTAGTTTAATAAGTTTTGTACAATGTTGTATCGGGTTATTTTCAGGTGAACACAGTTTTGACCTATACAGTAAAGACAGGCATGAAATCCGCCACTAAACGGATCGTTGGTTACTTCTTCGACAGTTACAGCACCGTGAAACATTTAACAAGCTCTGTTCTTGTGTTTTGTATCAGTGTGTGATGAATGGCTTCCGTGTGAAACGGCTTTCAGAGAGGGATGGCGACCCGCCTCTCCATTCATCACACTGGAGTGTCATTACAGTCAGATATTTAGAAAGACAAACAGAGCAAATGGAGAATTACACTGTTGCATAATGAATACATTCTATCGTCTCATTCATAGGCTCTTGGGTGGAAAAGCAAACACACGAGACTGAGCTGAATAGAGGACTAATGCATTCAAATTGAATCATTGGCTTTAGCGAAAGGGATTTCTGCCAATCTCAAGAAGCATATGATTATATTTAGGAATTCTTGGTAAATCAATGACGTGGAGAATTGAAAAGAGAAAGCAATTGATTTTGCCAACGAGGCAAACCAGGCTCTCGATTACAGTATTTTCCATTACCAAACTAAACCAAGGAATTTAACATTATACAATGACAAAATATGTTGCCGCATACACCACACGGCAAGATGAAAGGGGCTGATTCACTTCAATGAGATAACTCTGACTTTCATCTAACATCCCGTCTTTGTGCCACTTCTGCTCTGCGACCCCACCCTCCTGTTAACTGACTCATCCCCCGCTTTCTATCCCATATGCACACACTCTGTCAGGTCTCGGCGCACTTTCTCTTCATTAAGCATCAGGCTGGAAAACAGACGTGGGCACAACATAATCGGCGGTTCCTTAGTGTGTGTGTGTGTGTGTGTGTGTGTGTGTGTGTGTGTTTGTTTTTTGACGTTCCCATCAGTCTCCCTCCCTGTGGCTGATCAGATGCCTGTCAGATGGGGGTCCCAGCAGGTGTTTGCACTTCTGCCTGGGCCCACTGGAGAATGGAGCCAACCATTTCTCAGGACGGGGCAGTCATGGTCCAGCTCAGCCCAGCCCAGCTTGGTTACACCCAGGATGAACGAGCTGGATACGTGCCAGCGAGGGGGAGTAGTTAGGGCGAGAAGGCAGGACAGACAGAGGCGAGTGACGACTTGAGGGTGGTGAGTATACTTAATAATCTGCTAATAGTCCGGCCGTCAATTTTTTATTTTGGACGTCTTCTCTCATGTCTCTTCAAATAGGGCCAAAAGGGATTTCAGCAATGTCACACACACTGCAAAGGATTGATACTACGATAGCTCATGATAATTGTCTGCCATGGCGGCATGTCAAAGGAATATTCCCACAGGAACATTCAGGTCAGTTTGCTTTCACTTTTAAAGGCCAGCGTTTGTTATTACTATTTCATCAACACTTGACAAAACGTGATTTATAAAATATAACAACAATTCCCCAAATCCTGAGCCTGACGAAAACGGAAAAGAAAGACTACTCGTGACTGAACTGTGCTGACACCATCACATTGCAATCACACAACACCATCCCCGGACTTGAAAAAGAGAAATCATCCTTGAGCGCTATTCAAAACTATGGCGAAAAAAAATATATTCCAAAGTACTTCAGTGTATTTTCAAAGACAGTCATCCACGGCGTCCCTCGGGAACAATGTAGACATCTTGCAATCAAATAATACCAAAGAGTGCATTTCCAAACACCGATTCCTGCAGCTAAGAATTAGGGAGAGATATATGCATGAAACTCTCTCTGGCACAACAGCGTTTGCGCTCAACCTGCCTACCCATATGGCAGCAGCATATAGTGAGAGTGCATAGATTTACTCAGCAGCTTAGCTACAGCAGTCTATGGAAGGCTTTGCTACACTGTGAGCGGTGTGCCCGTGTGGGCTGTTTAAGCCTGTGTGTTCATAGGAATGGCATCAGGCGTCTGTTGGCAAACCTCACCCCAGATGCTCATTTTCACTATGTAGAGAAGTGATGCTGATTCACTCCGTTCTTTGATTAGCTACTCTCCTATGCATTTCAAACTTGCGGGGAATATTGCCTTGCCCAAGGTATTTGCGGCACCCATGAGCAAGACTAACTGGATTTGCCTGAAATAAAATCTACCAGATACAGAGCAATTTGATGTTAGCTAGTGTTTTTCCTGTGTGATTAGTGGGTATTTACCATAGATTTGAGCTGGCCAAGGCGTGGATTTTCCTTCCCCTCTGGATGGTGCCGAGCACTCCCAACACGAACAACAACAACAGAACAAAAAGAAATAAAAACATAAAACATATCTGTACAAGTAAGTGCTCACCAGCAAGAGACGGCATGTGTACACCCACATTAAACATGATCTCCAATAAATGGATATTTTGTCAATTATTTTAACTCCTACAGCAAATTTCATATAGATCTACATTACCAATTCTTTGCCCACAGTTCCTTTTAACGTTTTCCTCAGGTTAAGATTTAGTCAGGATGGTCATACGACCCAGTGTCCGTTGTCGTCCAAAGGAAACCAGGGCACCGTAGGGAATCTACACATTGCATGTGTCTATCACAATCTAGTCAACAAACATGTCTTTGCCAAAAATGCAAGCAGAGAGTTCTGTACATACATATTCATACATATCACCTTCAATATGAAGGTTTATTATGAAAGATATAATCATATTTAGCAAGAGATAAACATTTATATTCTCTGAATCTGGGTGGGGCTGGTTAAGAAGTCCTTTGGCAAGGCCTTCCACCCTGGACTCCACAGGTAGTGTTAAAGTTAAAATACGAGTGGGCGGCATCTTGCTATAGTGTTAAAAACAAACGAACAAACAAATGGAAGGTAAAAGACAAAAATATAACTGGCTCTGAGTTTTCACCAGTCCATTTACGATACATTTTTCAAATTCCTCAAACGAGCAAAAGATGATGTGAAAGTTGAAAATGGTGCTCCACTGTACATCCCTGTATTCTTCTCCCTCTAATTATTCCTACTGGTAATTGCTTTTTCTTCTGGGACATATTTCTGGCCAGGTCAAGGCATCTTCATTGCACACATTGACGACGGTAAAATCACAGGTCACACGTTGTTTCTAAATGGCTCACACTTCTGTTTACAACTTTAACATCTTCTAGTCCGGATAATAATAGAAGTACAATATCACTCATTTTACCATACGCTCAGAAATTGCGAGAGATTCCCTGTGGCGACGTCGGATTGTTGGAGTTGTTTTGGTTTGCAATGAGATGAATGGAAGTCCTTAACCACAGCAACTGATATCTGTCTTCTTTTCGTGGATAAATGGAGAAACAGTATCAAGTCTGGACCCTGAACTCCTGGCGTGGATTACATGAAGTGTGATCGCTGTTAACCATGTGGTAGTGTAGACCCTGGTCTCCTGTTGTCATGGTGGTGGATTAGATTAAGACAATAGTCTCGACTCTGGCGCGTTCCGATGGATCGGGGGTCATTCGAGGGCTGCCATTATTGTTGGTCCTACGAATGCTGCCCGCTCCGTGGTACAGCGCCCCCTGTAGTCATGCCATAGTCGTGGGTGACTGGCTCATCTGCACCCTCATGGACTGGATATTACTGAGGATCTTCTTCTGGTGGCCTGCCAGGGTCACTCCTATTCTCAGCAAGTCCCTAGAGAGAAAGAGGCAGAGAGAAAGAAAATTGGAAAGCAATAGATGAAAGGCTTTCCATCATATTGAAGATGGAATGGATCATTTGAGTATGAAGGGATTATACTAGCAAAAAAAAATGGCTGCATTTCCTGGTGCATTTACAGTGCTAATATCACTTTATATGAAAGGGCAATTTCAGGGTGGAAAGCTAGTGGCAATGAACAGAAAACACACATTTACAAAATGAATTATATCACTTGAGAGAAGACTTGCATGTTGCTTTGAATTGCAAAGAGATTGCATAAATGCCACCAAGCCTGGAGCATACATTTTTAATAATAAAAAAAAACAAAAGTAATAATGGTTTTACATTTACACATAAATTTGTAGACCAAGCAACATTGTTAATTAAAATGAATGAAGTGCAATATTTTTTGTCTATTGGTATCAAGCTACGAGAAATGCTGTCATGACCCACGCTTTGAAATACTCCACATAAATAGCAGCGAATAAATATGCCTCTTTAAAATGTGTATTTAAAGGATTTACATGCTAATCCATTTTTGAAAATTGTGCTTAGAAAATCCTTATTTATTAGATAGCTGTCATAATACTAGAAGAGCACAGATATATATATATATATATATATATACACACACATATTTTTTACCACAAGAACTATGTTATTTTCTGTTATAATTAGTTTGATTTTTATACATTACCCCATACATGCTTTACTTCGATGGAATAATTCAAAGACTTGAGTCCCTGGGCACATTCATGCTAAAAATAAACGCACTTGACGTTGAGTCATTTTATTCAAGTGTGCCCATCAAGTGCCATATGGGTTTCTTTTCATTGGCACATAAGCAGGTGAACTCACTCTGAGGTCATTTGAGCCACCAGCTGCAAGGAGGTAAAGCCTGAGTTGAGGAAGTTGTCTCTGTACTGGCTCATCTTGATGGCAGCGAGCCAGTCCTCTACTGAGCTGAAGGTGTTGAAGTCAGGTATGGATCTGTCCAACAGTGGCTGAGAAGGCCTGGAGGAGGGAGAGGGAAGAGCAGGTAAGTATACAGCAGGGCTTTGATAAAATATTAAGCAAGGAAGATTTGAAGAGAAGGAGAGAAACTGTTGTTGTGGCATTTGAGTAGGCGTGTGAGAGGACGCAAGACGGAGAAAGCGAAAGTGAAAGTGTGCATGTGTGTGAACATTGGCTTTAGAAAGTGTTCTGACCCCTTCCATTTTATTTTATTTGTCTACCTATCTATCTCTCTATCTATTCTAATGTTATCAAAGAGCAAAGGGTGTAAAAAAAAGCCTTCAATAAAGCTATGGTGATGCTTTTTAGTGTCACATATTAGGAAACTGGTCGCAATTAAAGAAATAGTGAACATGGCTAAATACAGGAGGGACCTCAAAGAAAGACATTTTCCGTTACACAAACTTCAACTCACACAGGGCCAAAAGTTCCCTTTCAACATGGCAGCAAGCATAAAGCAAGCAGCCAAAACAAGTGGCTTCAGGACAAGTCTTTGAATGACCCTCCGTGGACGAGCCAAAGCCTGGAAATTGGAATGGAAAATCTGTGAAGTAACCTGAAGCTCACAGTTCACAGAAAGTCCAAGTCCAATCTGGCCGAGCTTGAGAAGATCTTTGTGAAAGGGTGGAAGAAATTGCCCATAACAAGGAGTAGAAAACTGGCACCCAATACCATTAAAAACAAATCAAGGTCAATGATGCCTCAACAAAACAACGACTAAACATCTTGAATATCTATGTTTTTACTATGACATGTTTTTGCTCTATCATTATGGGGTAACGTTTTTTTTGAAAAAAAATTAACTTTCAAAAGCCAATATGCAGGCGTGGATGGTTCTAAGCAGCAGGAAAAACAAAATCCTTGGGAGGAAAGTTTAGGCTTGATGCAATCAACAGTAATAAATTCATGTTTATTTTATGAGAGGATAAAAAGTAAGCATGTGCGCGCTGGATAGTTTGTGCAGACAGCATGTGTAAATACTGTATATATAAACAGATGAAAAGCATATTTGGGTCTGCTTAATATCCACTTCAGGGTGTATGTGTGTGTCGTGCTGTGGAAGACGGGCTTTTGCTCACACAGCAGGGATGTTGGTTACAGCTTTGAGGCTGGTGGGGTTACGGATCATCTTGTCCAGGGTGCTGACGATGTCGGTAAAGCGGGGTCGTACGTTACGGTCTTTCTGCCAACAGTCCAGCATCAACTGGTGCAGAGCACTGGGGCAGTCCATGGGCGGCGGAAGACGGTAGTCCTGTTCAATGGCGTTAATCACCTGGGGGGAGAAAGTGTGCGGAAGGGGAAGCTCAGGTTCTATTATATATCACACGTCACACAGTAATTACAACTAATTACTGCCGGTTACATCTTTTTTTTTTTTTTTTATTTTTTTTTTTAAACCACCTGCCTGGATGTCAATAATATACTTCATTAAAAAATAAAATACTAATTTGAGTTAGCAATGACTAATGACATTAAGCAGATCCACTCTGTAATCGTGACACGCTCATCCCTGCCTCAACAACACCCCGCCCCGCCCCATACAGACACACTCCCTCTGGTCACTCAAGAGACAGTTAGCATGCAGGCTGACGTGCCCTTCCTCGTGACTCCAGCCAGTCACATGCTACTCCTGGAGGACAGAGCAAGAAAAGAGACGGAAAGCAGTGCAGAGGCAGTGTCACTGTGCAAGGAAGTCACTGGAGAATGGGCACATTGCATATAATTAACACTGTGAAGCACGGCCACTTGACACATGTCTCTTAAAGGCCGCAGAGGCTATCCCAGCCTTGTTAGAGGGAAGCTATGACTAAGAGTGTCAGAGTAGTCAAGAATTGGAGTGAAGTGTTTCGGAAGAGTTCAACAAAGTTCGAGCAGAACTTGAGGCAGATTTGGAGACTGAAGTGGAGTACCTATAATTCAATGACCAGCCTTCACAGTCCACACACGGTTTGTTAGCTATAATGTATGGTTTGTAATAATTATACAAACAATGAAGTCCAAATAAATCCGCCAAAGTAAAAAAAAACTGCTTAATCTGCAGCTATAAAGCCACTTCAAAGACACGACAAACACTAAAGATTGCCCAGATTGCTGCATTGCACATTAATGTACCTAGCTCCCACCCATATCTATATATCCATACTTTTTGTAGATGTAATCTTTTTTTCTGAAAAATGCATAGTTGCAAGATAAGGGTCTGATGTGAAATCAAGTGTAAAAGATACTATCATTAAAAATTAGAGGCAGCTCTGCAGGTGGCCAACTCTACCCTGGAGTTGAATGCAACTCAGCACCATCTTGACAAATGGTGCACATGGGGAAGTGGTTGTGTACGTGTATTTTACAAGTGTGTGTGTGTGTGTGGACTGAGCAGCCGGACATGCTGAGCAGTGCCAGTCCTCTTCTCTGCATTCGTCGCCACCAGGCAGTGTTTGCTGCTGGCCCACTGAGGCAACATCTGCTGGGTTGGACGGTCCTTGTGGAGCGTGGTCCATAGAGGCCTGATGGTTGGCTGGTTGTCTCACTGAGGGAGCTTAGGGAGAGAGACCTCATAGTATGGGACTATATCCAATGGATTTGTGTGTTTGTGTTTGAGTCTGTGTGTTTGTGGGATTCTGTGTGTGGACCTTATCCAAACGGACATGGAGAATAAAGCAGAGCTCTCAGCAATCATTCGTTGCTCTCAAAAGCTGGCCAGGAAGGAAAGAGGATAGTATGAGACTGTGTCCATAATAAGTCTGCTTTCAAAGTCAGAGTCAAGGACATCTTCAGCGATGATGCTGTGAGATGGGAGCTGATAAAAAAATGTGTGATTTATTACAGCTTCCTCTCTTATGAGTTATCCTTGATTGCATATCTATGGGATGAAAAGACAGTATAATCACATCTGTACGGAAATGGCCATCCTATTAATGAGGCCGTTTATTCAGATTTTTTTTACTGCATGGAAGTTTAGAAAAGTGATAACACTCAACATAAATGCTCCTTTTATGATCTTTTTTAAGGATCCCATGAAATGGACACTTTAACTTCCACGAAAAAAGGTGTGTCTTCAGTGGTGACGCCACGCTGTACGAGCGGGTTTAAAAAAAAAAATTCCACACATTATTTCATAATTAGACTTTCCGACCTGTCCAATTAAAAAACAAGAAACTGCCTTTTTCTCCATAACTGACAGCCCAGTTATTGCTCCATGTCTAATGTTCCGCCCCAACATCCTGTTTGAAAAGGTAATACATCCCATTAAGAACGTAATGATAAAATGTGTGTCTTTTTGATGTTTATAAATACACCACTTACATCCTGGTTGGACATGTCCCAGTAAGGCCTCTCCCCAAATGACATCACTTCCCACATGACGATGCCATAGCTCCACACGTCGCTGGCCGAGGTGAACTTTCTGTAAGCGATGGCCTCTGGTGCTGTCCACCTCACTGGGATCTTCCCACCCTGAGGAAAGGAGAAGCAAACAAAAAGGAGCAGAAAGTGAAATGAAAGAAATTGCATAGTTCCAACACAGTTTATTGTCGGCATTCTTTTCAGTTGTAACGCATTAAAGTCGACAATAACCCTCAACATCACCGTGCCTGCCTCAGCTGTGCTACTCTAACTCTTTATCCCCCTCACCCACCCAGTCTCGATCCTTCAGCAGCCAGCAGTGGCTCCCAACAGTGTTCGCCCTTCACACATCGACCAACATCACATTTAGCGTCTCCTCTCCCTCAGCCGTGTCTGAATAAAGGAAGATAGGCTCGGGCTTCTGCTCGTACATCGAGCGTGTCTGCCTGTAATTGGGCTACCTGGGCCTCAGGCATGCCACGCGCCCTGTTGACGGAAATTGACAGCTGCTTGTTTAAAATTCCACACACACATATACAGACACAGTTGGGAGCATATGCACAGGCAAAGACATAGATGATTGTGCGTGCACACCCACGCACACCACCTCCCCTTATATCTCGGTTGAGCTCGCCACCAGTTTAATAATGCCAATTAGCTGAACCTGAGCATTTGCAGATAAGCAGCTGTTGGAAACAAACCCAAACCCAGAGAGCAACCTACACAGACCACCCTGTTCCCTGCTCGCTCTCTGAGAGGGAAGGAGGGGTAGGGGGGGATTGTAGGGAGAGAGACAGAGAGGGAAACAAGAGATTAGTGAGGAGAATGAGAGACAGAAAATGGTTCCTTTGCGGTGTTTCCATACTGCAGGCAGACTTTTGAAATGCCGGGACAAGAATAATCATAAACAGGTTTCCTCGTACCCACTGTAGGTGTTACAGGTCAGTGCTGCGTGGCACTGTACAGGTGAGGAGGCTGAGCTCATTAATGAGAACCTCTTTAGGGTTTGACCTTAGAGAGGTTGCTGACTCTGAAAATAGATTTAACACATGACCCTGAATGGAGACTGCTGTCAGGACACAGCGCAAGACGCAGAGGCAACACTCAGCACTCACTGAGTTCTCACCAGCCAGCGGATAAAAACACATGAAGCATTGCTGGAATTAGGCGATGGCGCAGTGTGTGGTAGTATGAGTGTGTGACAGACAAAGAAAATGAGAGAACAGGACAGAAAAAGGACAGAAAGAGATCAATAGTAGAATAAGGGCTATCTAATCCCCAGCGACTTCAGTGCTTTTCTCATATCTCAGACTAGTTCATATCTGAATTGTTTCATCTAAACTAAGACCCCAGGACACTTTCTCTTGCACTTTTTTTTTCTCTGAGGGCTAGGGAGCTACACAGACACAAGCCAAATATCTTCCCTTGGAAAGAATAAAGGGGCCATCCCCCTTCTTCTTCATCCGTTACTCTGTCATGGGCAATGCTTCAAGTCAATTATTTTGCTTGCACGAACATACATAAGATGAAAAACGAAGATATAAACGCAGAATTACATGAAAAAAATAGCTGCTCTAAGCAAAATGCTGTCTATTACAGCCTCTCTGTATCATTACTCGCTTACTCCCTCCCTCGCTCAGTACATCTGGTCTTGTGCCCCAGGACCCTGTTGGGGATATGAGCTGAGTGTCGCTGGAATGGCCTGAACAAAGATACAGGCTTCACAAGAAGCTCCCTGTGCGCCTCCAATGAGACTTTGGTAATAACATTTCCAAGGCGGGTGAGTCAGAGGCAGCTATGCAAAACCTTAGTAATTACTGCTGTGGGCCAGTGATAGCTCTGCCAAAATCCTGCTTTAATAACATGAAGTGCTAAACAGCTCATGCATACAGGGAAGAAAGCAAAAACATTTTTTTAAAAAAAGCATCGGAGCTTTTTTTTCAGTAAAAAGCGTTAATACCAAAGGGAATGAGTTGGGGGGGTAGTAGAAGTGGTGATGGGAATTAAAACTGACCTAATGTCAACACAAAAGCAGGAGTGCTTTGTGAAGCCTCGAAGCATGGGGAGAGCTCTTTGGATATGGTACATTGTGCTGGTGACTGAAAAAGGAACAAGCTGTTTTCTATTTGCCTTGAAGTGAAATATCTCCCCTCAAACAGAATCCACACACTCCTATTATCTCGGACAGTTAACTCTTTGTGTAGAATTTGTGTCGATAAGCCAGAATGTAGCACAGCCATAACTAGCGTAGTCCTTGAGAGGAGTGATCTGTGATATCAAGTGATCATTTGCAACACTCCCTTGATAATAAAATGGGTGACATACAGTGCCTGATTGTCCCGACGTACTGGATGGGTCTATTTTCTGGTTGATAAATGTTGCCACTGTAGAGAAAAAAAACGAGTCGCCGTGAGGGCGTGAAAACCTGAAATAAATGTGCCATAAAGATACCTTACCATATGCTGTCAGAAAAACATTTTCCACACTTGGAGACATTAGCAATCTTTTTTCTTTGTCTAACTTTCCAAATCAGGCATGAGGAGAACACATCCAGCCGTGTTTGCCCACAGAATCCCCACCTAGAACACCTCGAGCAGAAAAAGAAGTGTCCTGTCAACCTAATGTCACCAGAGTGAGATTACAGTACTGGTTCCACCTGGTTGTGACCGACTGTGACAGGTGGTGGCCAGTTATGACAGCATGCGACACGTCTGGAGTGCGACTGTAACAGAGACGTGCTGGGACTGTCAGGTTAAAAGGTATCAGGGGTGAGACGAGTGTGTTCCTGTGACAGCCAGGTCCAAAAAGATGAAGGATAAACATGTGGTGGCCAAGTAATGTGTGTACTTACTGGTGTCTGTTATGGTCTCTTGGCCCAATAATGTGTGCGTGTCTGTGTGTGTGTATGTGTGTCTCTGTGTGTGTGTGTGTGTGTGTGTGTGTGTGGACACTGATACACATAGCAAGGCTATGAAACACCTGTCATGTCTTTGCTGTTGCTTGTGCTATCCATCCACCAATGTGCCAAATACCTTCATGTAGACTGTCACTTACATGCTGCTGCAGAATGAAGTCAAATCTGGAGCAAATATACCTGTCAGAGTACAATAAACAGTCCTCACTAACGTGCATTAATGTCCCAGATGCACATACTGTAAATGCAAGAGGAGTCCAGCGTTTGCTCTTGTTTTTACTCGTTACTCGCGTTTTCGCTTCACAGAAGCTATTTAGAGATTCAAATAAACTTTCTGCTCCATCTGGAAGACAAATATGTAGATCTCCCTCTCCCTGTCTTCCTTTCTCCCCCGTTCCCTCTTCTCCTTCCCTTTACTCCTCCAACTTCGGTTATCCGTTTCCAAACAATGCGCACTCAAATGGACTTGAGCACATTTACTTAGGCTGGGGAGAGTGCTCCATCAACATCCTTTTAATGAAATCCTGAGAGCAACGATCTGCCCTGGATGTCTGCCCAAATAGAATGAGAAAGAGAGGGAGAGAGAGATGGAGAGAGGCCGGGAAAGGAAGAGTGATACAGAGATATTGGGGGAAAAATAGAACAAGGAAAAAAAAAGGGGAGGGGGGGGGGGTGACAGAGATGCTGGTTTCTCAGACACCCATGGGAATGTCTGGTGGAGAGAAGGACACTGTATATATATCATATATACAATGGAGTATGGAAAGCATTTGTCAAAATAGTTTTTTGTGTTCCAAAGAGCCCAAAGAGTCTCGCATTAGGCTGGAGACAGTGTCAGACTTTTTTGTTTTTAGATTTAACTCACAAACACATTCTGAAAATGTCTCAATAGTGCGTGGGAAGATAACTGAAGCGAATGAAATAAAAATACAATACACCCAGAACAGCCCCCCCCCCCCCCCCCCCCCCCCCCCCCCCCCCCTCCAGCCCCATAATTGCTTTACTTCTGAAAAATAATGAAATTGTGATCAAGATTTAAATACATATGCTTCACATCGCCGGGAACCTTCTCGCTCTAGCATTCTGATCCCATTTCAAAAATAATTGCTGCGAGGACCTGAAATTCATTCAGGTTACAGTATAAATTACTGCACAATACAGCAAGAGAGAAACAGATATTCTACGATTTTATTGATAAGTTTCATGTATCCCTTATTATTTACACAGTGTGCTTATAAGATAATCATATAAGCACACCACTCCACTGCATCCCAATAATCTAATAATCTATGAGGTAGCAAAGTTTAGTAATTTAATAGTGTTAAGTGTCTCCTATGTCATTAACAAACTGCTCACGACGTCCTTACAGTTTTGATGCTAATCAAATCTGCTAGCAACGGTTGATTGTTTCAATACAATCGACTAGATATTATACGGTAAAGGCTAGAAATGAGAAATCTGCATTTATTCAGTCCGAAGTTGAGGACAAATTGTTTAAATACGTTCCCAAGACACATGTACATCTGACACAGTGATACTGTATAATATGTGCTGACTGTCCATTTGCCTAGATTTAATCCCAAAAGAAATAGTGATTACGTAAACCATATTTCTAACCATACGAAGCAGCTAGCCCACCATGCATAATTTACTGTTATAGCTGTAGCTTTGGGCAAACATCAGCGTTTAACATCTTGTTGGCATTACTAACTGCATGTGTTCATCTCCATCGCAATGCCTAAATACACAGGCCTTGTTATGCCATTCACTGGTTTATTTTATCCTTCACACTTTTTAGGTTGTTAAAGCTCCTCTGGCTTAAATGTATTTTAAGGCTGTGAGACTCCTTGTTTAACGGCTTGTACGCCTACGATGCCATACAGGGCGCCATAGCAACCTTACCCTGCAGGTTTGTTGATCTTGTGTTCCTCTTACCTCGTACCTCTTGTATGTACCATATAGACTTCTCTCAGAAAAGCCAAACCCAACTATGGTGATTTTTATACAATTTCTTGCAACAAAATACAAGTTAAAAAATACCTTTTCTTTGCCATGTATCCAAGCGCTTTAGGCATTCTCTATGTCTTTCTATTCTTCACTCCATTCCCCGGCATCATTAGCAACTAAGCCTAGCAAGAACCATGCTAATATTAGACTTCTTCACAAGACACTGGGCAATTAGATTTTTGACAGCCTTATCAAAGTGGAACAACACCTAAATAGGCATTATCTTTCCTTTAATGATGAGGCTAATATTGTTTCTCATGTTGTTAAAGCTACTGGGACGGTAGATAAGAAGGCCCCTTTAATGAGAACAAAAGCAATGGTTATGCCAACGCTTTTATTGTGAAGACCTTTAAAAGCTTCTTATTTGGAAGTTGCCGCTTTGATTCAACAACAAATTAAATCTCCCTCTTGTGACACTGCAGTCTGCGGTATAGTGCTATTATGGAGACCCTGGTTTACCAACAGAAAAGGTATCTCTTTCATTGATTTAGTATTTCACAAACCACTTTATTGTGAATCCTGTTCAGATGCAAATGCAGTCCAACAGCCACAGATGGCGAATCAATGCCCACCTTATACTGACTCTGGCAAACACGACAGAAGGTATAAATCAAGGTGGAGTGCTTCGGATGGTTGCTCCCTCTTTGATGCAGGGACAAGGTATGGATCGTGTTACTTTATTGTTTTCAGAAGCTACAGTATACCTCCTCCATATTCATAACAATTTCCATTCCTGGATATTTTCTGCTGTTACATTTACCAAAAGCCTGAGCAAATGAAACTCTACAATCTGAATAAAATTAGCCTGGAAACATCTTAATCAGTTTCAAATACATAACGCAGAGATGAAATCAAACCCAGGTAGGGGTAGCATGTTTAGGATTTCGCTGCAATTATGAATGAGTGTGACTGGGGTTCTATTCCCAGCCGCAGCGACTCGAGCTTGGCAGGACACCCGGGTGAGAAGCCAGATGGGGATCATGCTTGGTTACTGCAGTGGTGACTCATAGTTATAGGGGGTGGGGAAGTGAAGGATCTGTGCAGGAGAGCGTAAAACTCTCTTCATGCTCTTCCAGTGAAACTGGCAGATGAAAGTAAGTACCTGGAATGTGTATGTACTAGTCTACACCCTCCACAAGATAACAAAGGGAGTTGGAAAACGGCAGGGTATTGTGGGAAATGCCAACGATTACATTGGGGAGAAAAGTGTTCTGAGGTTCTTACCGCGTATCACATGACATCCAGATCAAACCGATCCTCTACTCATACATTTGGAGATCAGCCCTAGGTTGTTTTCCCCAAAAAACTGATACTATATCAAGCTACAGCTGCAAACTATAGCTTGTGAGAGTTGGAGAAAAAACATGAATCTGAATTTGTGATGTTCCAACTACAAATGCGTACACATTTGTTTTAGAACTTCAGCAAAGTATGTGTATACACAGGTTGCATTTGAACAGTATAACAGTAAAGGCTACAGTAAAGGCTTGTGGAAACATGGAGACAAAATGACGGACTTCTCTGCATCATCAAAGATAATCAGTGGATTACATCTTCCTTGACTTCAAATGTTTTTTTTTTATATTACAAAGTAAAACACAAGTACATTTTTGACAATACTGTAGAGTGAAATGGGGTGCAGTGTGAACTAGACAGCAAATGTGAGATATGTATTTACAGTTGGACATTTTATAATTCAAGCACTATTAGCGGCTTGGTTAGCTAATTATTATTTTAATGCTTTTTAAACCAAATTTTGCTTATCTTATTCATATGCAATGGCAATAAATAAGCAATATATTTTATTCATTTTTAGTCAGTGCCTGTCGGACCTTTGTGAAGGATGAACTTGCTGTTGGCCTGAATTTGGGTGATAATAAGGAGATTTTGGGGTGTGTCCTTGCTGCGTGGCGTGCTGTGGTGTATGGACGTGGCCAACTGTCAGATGAGTTGTGGCCATCATGGTGATCACCAGGGCTTCAAGGAAGTCATAGCAACAGCCACAAAGGTTTGCTGGTTTATAAACAGTTCTGTGACATGTTTAATGTCTATGTAAATATGTATTTTATGGTTGCATAGAACTGTTATAAGTCTAAAAAAAAGTGCTTTTGTCAGGTCCATATGGACATGTTCCCATTTCACTTCTTGTTTACTCAGAGACTCTGTCCCTTTAAACTTGCAGTACATAAATAATTCACTACAAGTTGAAAAGACAAGCCAAAAAAGTGCATGGGCCTGAAGCCAGAGAGAGAGGGGGAAAGGATGCAAATAGAAAAACAGACAAATGACAGAAACAACAGCGCGGTCCACATAGTGTGAGCACTGGAGCGGAGCTGAGAGAATGTCACTCAGGTCACAGGGATTTGACGGATGAGCTTTGTTACTGGCTCCGTGTGACCTCGCCTTTCAACCTCTTTCAGCCTCAATGACACAAACAAACAAACACACACACACACACCTACATACACACACATAGAAAGAGATACCTCAGGAACACAGCGCTCGCACACTTCTAACCACATACATGCCCGCTCAGTCACAACGTACGGTATACATCACGTGACATGGCGCTGACACATCATCAGCTGAGGCACAAGCACAAATTCCTGATCCATGGCTGCCCTCCTCATTATGGCCCTGTGGGCATTAAACCTCGATGGAAAGGGTAACAGCACTTGTCTGAGCTGTGATAGACTTGACACGGTATTCCTACACGCTATATGTTGGAAACACATCCAGACACTCACTTCCTATCGACCACTTACTCCCTCATTTTAACCACAAACTGTCCACTAAGCCCCGGTGGCCATGTCCCGATCTCTGACTTTCACTCAGCCATGAATGCAAAACACACGGTAAAACATGTGATGCATCACCACCGCAAACGGTTTGACGCATCATTCGTCACCTCTAACACTGAGTATGCCGTTTTGATGCGCCTTTGTGTCGCGGAAAAAGCCTTGAAATGGGAAAGAAGTGGGCAGCTGGGGGAAAAGGAAAGATAGATAAATGGATGCATGGATGGATCGATGGATGGCTCCTTAGACAGACGGATTGGTAAATAAAGAGAGTAATGTGAAAGTCTTCTCGGTTCGCCGGGTGCTCAAAAATCAATCCCCTTCTTTGTCAGGTAAGCAGGGTCACTCACATCTCGCCTGGACTTTTGATCATGCTCCCATGGGCTACTTCTAAAACCAAGCAACCATGTATACGTAATCAGACGGTGATGCAAAGACAAGAACGGCACAGCTGCGATGAAACACACAGTCTTTAAAGTCTTTATATTAATTAGCACACGTCACCTTAGCAAGACCACTGCAGTCCAAGCATTGTCCTGGGAGCCTAATTAATCACGACTTTGGTCAGCAGCCAACGGAGACGGAGGACAGCACCCTTCTGTCGGAAACCTCCACAACATTGCTCCAGAATAACCCCCCCCCCAACCAGGGTTAACACAATTACCAGCATGTCCCCCTAACCATACATCCAGCATTACACCACAGGCACTGTAATTGGTGTTCCTCAAATTGCGGGGAAAAATTAGAAAAGCAGTAGAGGGAAAGAGGTGATTAATTTGCTGGTGGAGGAGGTCGATGGCGATGTAAATCACTGCATGTCAGCGCAATTTAATTTCCCAGATTCCCTCAGCCTTGTCTGCAACGCCAGCCTTGCTCACTGAGTGGTTAGCGTCAGGTCATAGCTGAAGAAGTCAAGGAGTGAAGGGCACCATGCATAGCTTAATTACAGTATAGGACCCTGTACAGGACCTGTTACCCCCCCGTCCCCCCCACACACTAGTGTGCATGTTTTCCCCGGATGCAGGGAATTAGGGATCAGGAGGACAGGGGACACGGAAGTCTGTGGCAACATCAGCTGTCCTCGTATGTTAGATGATCACATTGAGTTCTGTTTAAGACTTAAACAGGAATATTGACAGACTCTCATTATGTGATATGAATAAAACTGCTCTCCTGATTTGGAAGGAACCGAAATAGTTATGATTTCATCTGGATTCTTATGATAATAAGGCAGCACTCAGTGTGAAAGTGAATCACAGCCAAAGCTTTGATGTGCTCTTTTTAAAATCTCTATCAGTAAAAGACACACGCCATCAAAAAAGCCTTAGTGTGTTACCATCAAAACAGCTCCCCAGGTTCAGACTTCAAACCTCACCTGTTCTATTGACGATCCAGATAATGCCCTCAAGGAGACTTTGTTTGCATTAAACAACATCAAAATGCAGACTGCAATCTATAATCCAATCCCCTCCTTTTACACCCTGTTTTATTAGCAAACTCAGCGGGACAGACAACAGAGATGCTGCTCCTCTTTGTTGCTAAATAAGACCCATTCAGCAAGGTTTACCCAGAGGGGTCAACCACACAAAGCAAGCTATTCCTGGGGAGCAATTAGCTCCCAGCCACACCAATGTAAGGTCATGTCTCCTCTGGCCCTTATGAAACTTCCTGTTCACACCTGGGCTACCTCCTCCTGCCAATTGTTTACACTGTTTGTTGTGTAGCTCTGATTTTGCATACGGCCTAAAGTGATCATTCTAACAGTGAGCATTTTCTACCTGAGCTCAGCCACAAAGGGGGAAATGAAATAGAATTAAAGTACATTGTGTGTTTTGTTTCTTTGCCTATATTTAGATGAAGACAAATTATTTTGAGAACTCTCTTTTCACACCTGGGTAGTTTTTTAACTGTATATGCTTTTGATCCCCAAGTTTTGAAGGCGTTGGATTACCTCTGAAAGCAATTCTTAAATAGGTTCTTTTTATAGCATAATATGATCCTATTTATTCATCATGTATACAGTGCTACCACAATGCTGCAAATTCACAATCATCATTTTCGAGAGAGTGCTCCCAAGGCGGTTTTATGAAACAAGTGAAACTCTCTACTCCCAGGCAGGTTAGCCTGGCAGCAGAGGTTGTGTAGGGCCACTGGAGGCTGGTGACCCAAAATAAGAGGAGGAAAGGTTCAAATACAGGACATGGTTCAGTGACTTGCAAAATAAAAGGGTATGGTTACATAGTTTCTTTCCAAGCCCGTACCACAGCACCAGATTTGGGCCCGAGTCCGATTGAAAATCTGAGTTTCCACTGTAAAAAAAAAAAAATTAACAAAAAACAATAAAAAAAAAAATATATATATATATATATATATATATATATATTAAAAAATCTATTACAAGCTAAAGTCAACTAAAGTCTCTTCAGTGCGGCAACAGACATTTGTGACACAATCTCCGACATGCACCTTCTCCTACCCAATGTTCAGCACAGCCCAAAAACTGTCATATGTGAATGCTATATATATCCAATAGAGATTGTATAACATTTTTCCTCATTAATGAGAGGGAAAAAAATAACACCGGGAAATAGGCACCAACCTGACCACATTCAAGCCTGAGGGAATTTTGAGAAATTACCGCCCAATCGGGTTTTGGGCAGAGAATCAAATCTCCAAGCGTATTTATATAGTAAGTTTAGAAGTCAAATAAAATAAAATTAAAACGCCATTAGGTTAAATAATACAGAACCATGATCTTTATCCTCTATTGTACAGTATGTTTGCACAAGACCTTACCGTCTACAAAATGCAGACAGAAAAAACACATGTTACATTGGGAGTAAAACAAGCTAATGTGCACCAAAGTTTTAAAGCAGAGTCAATGAGGTGGTAACAGACACACCCACCTACTTAGACACATACGTACATGTATGCCTGTGCATGTACACATCATCGCTTATATGCTTGATCACACACAGACACTCAAGTAAAATCCCACGCATAAACTCAGGCATGCCGGGAGTCCTAATGACCTGTGCAGTGTGTTTGCGAGGGTGTAAGAGTGTGTTTTGAATTAGGAAGAGGAGAGGCAAAAGATGAACTAACGATGGCTGCTAATAATTACAGATCTGTAGTGTGGAGGAGTTAATGAGGAGCCAAAGCCTCCCATGATGCCCCAGTAATAATGAATGAGGAGTGAAAGAGAAGAGGGAAATGGGGCGGTGGGGGGGTGGGGGGGGGGGGGTAGCTGTCAGTTTGAGAGGCCGCAATGCCCTTTGGTTTCTATGCACTCTGGGCATGTCAACGAGAGAGGAGCCTTCCCAGAGGAGGCTTGTCTCTTCACTAATGAAGATGTGACAGCCCTCCAGTCCGTGACTTGCAGAGTGTAGGAAAGAGGAGGAAGGCAGACGAGGAAGACAGACGGCTAATATAAAATGAAAGGCACTGAAAAGGTGAAAGGTTGCCAAGACCTTCAAAAAGAAAGCGTTACATAGAAGCAACGCTGATTAGACTGATAGGTGATGGCTGCTAGGGATGTTTCGTATGTATCAATAACAAATTGACTGGACACTTCAAAAAGATACATTACATGCAGATGAGCCAGATTAGTAAAAGAGATGTTACCTCTGGCTCTTAAAATAAAAGACGAACATAGCGAGTACTCACTAAAGAGCTGGTGTAGCTGGGATCAGAGGTGTCGTCCTGAAGGTAGCGTGACAGGCCAAAGTCAGACACTTTACACACCAGGTTGCTGTTGACCAGAATGTTTCGCGCAGCCAGGTCACGGTGGACGTAGTTCATTTCGGAGAGGTATTTCATCCCAGCTGAGATCCCACGCATCATCCCCACCAACTGGATCACCGTGAACTGACCATCATTTTGCTGGAGGACAGAGAGAAAACAAATAAAAGCGGTTATTTAGATGTTATCTTTGGCACGATTGAAATGAATGAGAATAGCTGGAGGATAGAGGGGTGTCAGCAAATGCTAATATTGCTGCTTTTTTTTAATGATAATGAACTAATTATGTTAGTTCCTCACTGAATCATAGATAGGATGTTGACCGAAAAGTCCAGGCTTGAATGTTGTTATTTGAAATACATACTGTTTTTGAATATTTCTATTAGGAGATATCAGTGCAAAATAAATTAAATGCTTGTGCTATTTTATAATGTATTAGAAAATGCTGCCCAGTGGGACTCTCCTCCAGAATTAAGGCTTTGTAGTATATTATTATTACCAAAGCCAGAGGGTACATGCGCATACAGTGGCAATGAGAGAGAAATGCGTTGTCACACCTGGCATTTACATTAGAGAAAGGCTAATCTACCTGCTTGTCCCATCTATTTGTTGGAGCTTTTTTTCAAAGCAAGTAATTTTTCAGGTTAGTTTTTTTTTCTGCCCCTGGTTTTTAGTCATTTGTTGTTTACATTTATTGCTATTACTAAATCGACATCCTGCACTATTTTCTTTTGCCTTTCGAATCCTCTTAATATCTAGAGGAAAATTAGACTTGTATTAGATGAGCAAAATGGATTCCTGAAGCCGGTTATTGTTCGTTGTTAGAGCATTGTTCCATTCAGACATGCAGGCATCCATCTCTTCAACATCCAAGCATGGCACCCCTACCTACCCCTGTGTGAATGCTCTGAAGAGCAAGCTTTGAACCCCCGAAACACAGTAACAAATAAGAGGGTAAGGGAGATCGATGGAAACACAAGTCGGATGTGGCGGTTAGCAAAGCCAACTTCAAAGAGCCCCTTTAAACCCACCCTAGATCAAAGTGGAATAGAACACCAATCCATGAGATTGAGGGAGGAAAAAAGCGAGTTGAATATTGATTAAGCTGTATGTCTGCTCAATCCTGGCTATAAAAGAAAGAGTGAAGAGTCCATTAAACACTCCAGGCATTAATAGAGAAATTAAAGGCTGATAGAGCTAGCTAATAGACGTTTTCAAATTAAGAATGATTGAAATCATGTTCATTGTCATGAAACATATTCTCTGTTGGGACACGATAGATTTAGAAGTCTCATTCTAATTTGTATTAGAAGGGTTTTTTAGCATTTGGACTCCTTTATTGGACTGGTTAACAATTAATTTCTAATTAGCTTCTCAGTTCCATAATGAAATGTTTCTATTCAACTCCTGAATATGACTTTTGATCACCCAATACAATCATTTGCAACTTTGTATAACATAGTAGCCTACATGTATGTGTCCACAAAAATGACTCACCCTGAGGAATGAGTCAAGGGCACCATTCTCCATAAACTCTGTGACGATCATGACCGGACGGCTCTTTGTGACTACACCCTCCAGACGGATAATGTTTGGGTGGTCGAACTGGCCCATGATTGAAGCCTCAGACAGGAAGTCCCGCCTCTGCTTGTCCACGTAGCCTGCCTTCAGGGTCTTGATGGCTACATAGATCTCCCGCTTACCCGGCAGCTTCAAACGGCCCTTGTACACCTCCCCAAATTCACCTAGAGGGGAGATAGAGAGACGTGCACAGTGGTACCTGTCACAAACGAGAACTGATTTTCTTTTTTCTTTATCTTTTGTTTGATCACTTTTAGCAGATTTGATGAATGAGATCTAAATCTATTCATTTATCAAGCTTATTTACATCTCATGTCCCTTGGCAGAAATGATTGATCTTCATTTAGTCTATATCAAGCATGCTGAGTGTTGTCCAATACTCCTCTTATGTTGCTCCATCATGATATTCTTAACAGTGTGGCTCCTCTGACTCACACGATCCATTTATCCTAAAAGCCGGCCAAGCGTCTTCGTAGTCCCCAATCAAAGAATAACTGGCAAACACTATCTGGTAAATATCTGGAACCTGTTTGATTAATTATCACCACCTTGGTGTCCTGCAGAGACACCATGCAGGGAAATCAACAAAAACGGAAATCTTTAATTAGTAAGTCCCCTTGAATCCTTACCCCTATCCTATCTCTGTCACTTCCTCACACCTAGCTTGCTGAGTAGGCCGGGCCACTGGAGCTATTCCATGCCCAGTCTCATTACCAGGGGTATTTTAGCCGCTCTACAATATGTACCAACACATATGGTATCAGCATGCCCTTCCTGATGTAAAAAAAAAGGTGTGTCCAGTCCCAAGGAACAGACATATTGCAGACACGTGAACATACTAAGCTGAGGTTAATGTAGCCTCCAGATGCTCAGAATTTCCTTCAAAGCAATTAGCCCCGAGTTGGCAGTTCATCAATTTCAACAGACATTTTAACAATAAATACTGGAATAACGGAAACTCTACCTACTTTACATGTAAGCTAAATGAAAGAGGCAAGGTAGAACATGTTACAGAGCAACACTAATAGGCTCCAAAAACAGAGAAGTGCAGGGACTAGGCCTCAAGGCTTGAGTTATTTCTAATGCCATTAGGTCCCAGGGTAAGTGGCCTATATGCTGCTCGTGCTCTTGACATGGGCCCTTGACATGTTCCCATCTGATGTGGCCTGGGCTGTACGACCTTGAACAGATGCAGGTTAAACGTGTTTGCTCTCGAGCACACGGACATACACATGTAACACACAGAAACACATGAAAACGTAGCAATTCACATTAAACTTGCATACACACACCCATAAGTGAACACAGACACACACTGTTCCATAGCACGCCATTCTACATACCTGCACCGATGACCTCCTCGATCTTGACAGTGGAGACGTCAATCTCCTTGGCGAATTCCCGCACAGCTTCGTTGGGGTCTTCGTAGGTAAAGGGATCGATGTAGATCTTCATCCCCGGGGAGCCTGAGAAGTGGGTCGGGCAGCCCAGTGGGGAGGGGCAGTTAGACATGTCGGCTCGCAAAGAGAGTTCTAGAACAACCAAAGTGCTCAATGAGCTTTCCAGAAGAAAACACTGTTCTTTGTTGTTTTTTTCTCCTATGGCTAATGTCAGTATTAACCATTGATGAATGCAATTGACTTCATGTCGTAGCCTGAATCACAGTGTGACACAGCATTAGTTACAATCACTACAAGCTCTTAACAGTTGCAAATGATGATAACTCAATTAGCACTATAGTATGCAAATCAATATTAGCACATATTGCAAACATTAAATAATATAGGTGGATCATTACAGCGACGGCCTCAGTTACAACTAGAGATGACAAAGGAAAATTGTAGTTTGATGATTCAGTACATGGAATGAGGAAACAGAGCAGAAAGAAAAATAAAGAGAAAAAGATGAAGGGATGAGGGTATATAGAAAAAGTAAATGTAGAAAGATTTTTATTTTTTTTTTACCCTCTTATCCCTTACCCTAGCAGTCTCCCTTTTGATAGCGGTAGAACCAATTTCCCCACAGCCTTTCCCTATAGGCGCTCATAAAGAGATAAAACCTCTGCGCTATCAACTAGCTCTTTATGCCGTTCTGCAATAGGTGACTCAGTTCACACACTGGAGATGTCTGCAAACGGAGGAGATTTTCAGTGTCAGCAGGCGGGGTGGGGAAGAGTGTCGAAAAAAAACTTTAAATTCTATACCCGCTGCCACAAGACGGACATTACGGCGAGCAAGCAGACGTCAGATCGTCATTTCTACAGTGACACCAAAGGGCGGCCCTTTTTCTCAGAGCTGTTTAGTCAAAACCTCGGCAGCCATGATTGGAATAAACCCATCTCCGTCAAGTCAATTTGTGCCTGCCTATTTGCATAAGCCACATGGAGAAAGGTAGGGGTCTCAGGAGACATGAGGAAGATAAAGTCTGGTCTTGGAGAGATCAAGGTTTCTCACCTCGCTCTTGACTAAAAGCTGATTCTAGTTACTGCACTAATTGCCTTGAACCCTGTCTGTGTGAATGTAATTGCTCATTAGAGATTCCATACAGATTGGATTCAAGTTAATCCATCAGAGGGTGTACAGCTTTGCATTCCATAAAGTCGTTCTATTTACAAGTGTCGCCAAGCTGCTCTCCCAGCAGCACCACTGGTTGTTACTCAAAACCTCAGCAGGGAGTATATACAACAACAAACATATGGGCTCTAAATCTCATGCACACATGCACGTCCACGTACACATACAGTGTGAACACTCATTACTTTCTAATACACAGTATTCAGAGCCCATGTTTATATATAATTTAGAATACAAACAGTTTATCTCTCTCCCTCCCTCTGGTACAGCCCTGGTTAACTGGACTCGTCCTTTTATGGCCATCAGATAAAAAATAGATTCCTGCTTTAATATTTCATAGGTCCTTCATTTAAGTGTATGAAGCAAAAGTATCCAAACGTCAGTTCTATTTTTTACCCAAGCTATAAAACAACAAGCCTGTCAGGAGAAAATGCATGGCTGCTGCAATGACTCATGGGAATAAAACACATACTTCATACCTTTTTCAATTAGATGGCCGCATATAAAATAAATGGGAAAAATGGATAAAAGCTCAATTTGGATTATAAATCTAAACAAAATCCCTAGGCTATGACACAATTGCAAAAATAGTTGAGGGTATTAAGTTGACCTGAATTATAATTTACAGTTTACGGCACTGTGAGTAACTATGTTATTTTCACCAACGTATACCATTTAGCCTGTTATTAGCCTGCCCTGCTCGTTTACTGAATGGCCCTAATGTATCCACAAATCAACCGCACGGCAGTAATGCTCACTTTAATCTATTACTGGCTATGTGCACAATCAAATTACTGGTCCTACTACACATAATTTACTTATTGCCTAAAGACAAACAGCAATGTCAGTAAGTAAAACAGTAGCTTCATAAATGCTCCTCTGTTTGAGTGATGAGTAATGAATTCTTTCATATGTTAGTGTTTAACCAAAAAAACACAATGTACTCTGATTCCCTTTGCCAGACAATATTTGCAATTTGGCAATTACAGTATACAGTAATTATATGTTTTATGTGATTATCTTACTTTGAGAAATGAACATACACAATTGCAGGACACTGTCCGCCTATAGATATATACAGTACCGTAATTTCCGGACTATAAGCCGCTACTTTTTTCCCACACTTTGAACCTCGCGGTTTATACAATGACGTGGCTAATTTATGGATTTTTCCCGCTTTCACAAGCTTCATGTCGCCAAAAAACTGAGCACCGTCGCATAATGTGACGTAAATCGAGCGCGCTCAAACTTCCCGTTCGTTACGGTAATTAACTTTTTTACGAAATTTCTCGGTGTTTCATTCAGTGTACCAAATGAACCTCTAAAAACATTATGCCAACCTTCAATTGCATTATTAGTTCTTGGAATGTCTTCAGCAGTGGACATTATGAACAGCGGACATGAACAGCGGACATTTTAAACAGCGGACATTTTAAACAGCGGACATTATGAATGGTGATTCTGATTACGGTCATGTTGTCACCCTCATCATGGCAAAGACACGGAGAAAGGCATATGATGCAGCTTTCAAGTTGAAGGCGTTTAAAAGCCTATTTATTTTTGTTCCAAGCCGTGTTTCGTTAAAGCCTGTGTAAAGTTCATTTGTTTCAATGTACCGCTAGGCACCTGCGGCTTATAGACAGGTGCGGCTTATTTATGTACAAAATACATATTTTTTAAAAATTCAGTGGGTGCGGCTTATATTCAGATGCGCTGAATAGTCCGGAAATTACGGTATATCTACAGTCCCATTTCATGTCGGCCTGAGATGCACACTAATCTGTGACTATAATGAGTTGAGTTTATTTCCTAAACACAAACTAATTAGCCATCGTTTGATGTCAGAAAATCCTTTGTCAGACACACACAGCAGCTTATTAGCATGAGACTCACAAAGGGGATCTAAAAAATGTATGGGATTAACAGTCACATTTGTATAGATGTTAGTTTGGGTTTATCAAGCATTCTGCAAGTCTTGACCTATTAATAACTAAGGATGATAAAGGGCTCTGACAAATATATATATATATATATTGTACAGCAGATGCTTACCAATTCTGTTTATGCCTTAGCTAACGCCTTGGCTTCACATGTAGAAATGCAGTATGCAGTGGCAAGAAAAAAGAAACAGCTATGTACAAACATATTTGGCATCCAACAATAACTAGATCTGTTAAATGGGCTTCCCGTTCTCATTCGGTGTGAGCCCCAGATGCTGAAGCACAAACAACAGCTGAAGCTACAAAGCGACAAACTGGGTTTGAACATTAGCGTCTTAAAGATGTGTTGTTAGCCCTATGCAGTGAACATGCAGCGCTTCGAAATGTCTGTCTGTTAATTAGCTGGTGTTGACAGGTTGTTGATGTGTGTAAAAGAGTAAAAGGGAATAGATGCACCGAGAAGAATCGTCAATGCTTTTCACGCGGTGAGGTGTGTATGATAAATTGCGATGAACGCTGATGATGCGTTGATGTGTGAAATTAAAACAAAAATCATCCAAGCCACACAAGCAGCACTCGGTTCATCTGTAGGAATGATGTGTGTGTGTTCATGTGTGTGTCCCAGTCGGCCTGTCATGACATCCCACCCAGTGTTGGTGTAATGTTAGGGGTCACATTTTCTTTTAATAACCATGACCACGCCTTGCTGCATATACTGATTTTACAGTATGAGCGGCATCCCTCTTGACGGCCTGTCACATTAGGTGGGCCGGGAATGAGGAGACATCACCTGACGTGTGTCGCAACAGCTGGAGCAGTAGGCAGCTGGTTAAAACCAGGCAACACATTTTTGGAGATTCACCCAAAACAATTGGCTGAGCTGCGCTGTTTAATTGTTTCGTTGAATACTGTAATTACAAAACTGCCAGTCAAATCTTTGGAGAATGGAAGACAACAATGCATCATGGGATGGGGGATTACTTCATGAGTGTTGGCGGTGTGAAGGTTGAAGGAATAAACTTATGAATAGGATCCCTTATCAGCATTTTATTTCCTCTCCACTTCAAATTGCTTATTTGATGATTAGGGCTGCGAGCGTCTCTGATCTTTTGTTTATTCTCACCGCCCATGTTAATTGCATTTGGTTTTCCCAAAGATAGCCTGTGACAAAACTGACACTTCTGCCCACAGCAGGTTTAACGAGCCCCTGGCTGCCACTGCTGAAGCTTTGACACAAAGTAACTGTGTTGAAACGCTTTGCTGTGTCAGGCTCAACAAAACTCTATCCCCTCGAGTGAGACCCCTTTCAGACTGCTAGGTCGGCAGTAGGGCTTTCATTTGAGGTACAAATCTCATACACACCCTTTAGTGTGTAAGCTTGCGAGCCTGTGCGCGTGCCTGTGTGTGTGCCTGTGTGTGCCTGTGTGCGAGAGGGACGTTATGTGTGTGTGTCCCCAGGCTCCTTCCCCTCATCAGTCGGTGCCAGGGGAGGGCTTTAAACACGACTCAATCACGGCTATCACACTGCCCTGAGAGATGACTGTCAGTCAGTGTCTTTGTGTAAAGGAAGGAAAATGTCATTTACACCAACACACGCCTGCTACTTCAGGTGATTTCTCTTTTTATCTTACCTCCTTTTCATTAATGCATTATGTAAGAGTCCATGCTTGTATATATATATTAGGAGAAAATAGAGGTGTAGCAAATATGAATATAATATGTGAGAAGGCTCAGAAAAGACATATCTCCACCTAGGCAGCACAATACTCCAGAGTTCTTATTTTTACATAAGGAAATGTTTGGAAAGTTTTAAACTGGATACTTATTTATTTGGAATTTAAAATACATAAATCACTGGCAACCGAATTCCAGGACTAGGAATCATGACTTGTAAATTATGGCCATTTAAATGTATCTATAGATCTGCAGTATTACGTCAGTGGTGGAGTACATACATTATGTGCATATGTCATCTAATCTCAAATAGACTATGTCTGCAATAATCTCTCAACCAAATCGGCATCTATCAAAAGACAAATGAATGTTTTTTTTTAGGACTATTATCTTCCAAGTATTTAATGTACCAAATGTGTTCAAGATTGGATGAAATTTGTAGTGGGAGTGGTGAAAAACATCATTATGCTTAGGAATTTGCGTGGGCTTTACTGATCCGTCGATTTGGAACCATAGAATCCAGGAAGAGTCTCTCAGTTCAGTTAGTTATGAGCCAAAATGTTAAATACTGCAAAAATAGCCATATGGCCGTCAAAATCTGCCAAGTAGGTTTTGAAAATTCCAGCAAATTAATGTACAAACAAAACATATGGGACCAACAAAACCACTAGCTTAAGTATACTAGGTATACTACTTACTAGGAGTAAGTATTAAGGTGGACTCACCTCTTCCTGTGCTGTAATGTTGCAACTTGTCACTGTACACAGCTTCCTTGGTGTATGCCCTTTTCCTGTGGGAGCAATGAATATTGAGAGAGAGAGAGTGAGAGAGAGAGAGAGAGAGATGACAGGATGAAAAGAAGTTTAAACGAGGCCTTATTACTCTTCATGTTTTTCTGTATGGCTTGAAAATGACGTGGCTGAAATTGAATCAGTTGCAGAGGGTTAGCAATGGCAAATGAAGTTTATGAAAATGAGCTGATTTTTAATTAGACCTTGATAGGATCTCTCTGCTTTTCATCTGTCTCCTCTGCCTCAGCATCAAAAGAGCCTGGCCCGTTTGATGAACACTTTACTTGCTCAAAGTTGCACACAGCACTGCAGAAAATTTGACTTTCATATATTTAAAGCGGAGCAAGATAGGAATGTGACAAACTGCAGCAAAATTAAATTGCCTTGACTTAAGTAACTTAACAGGGCAAAGTAGGAGTTGTTAGGTTCTCTATGGAATTGAGTATTCCATTTAGAATATGTCAACTTAGCTTTCCTTTCCTTCAAATAGATTTCTAAAACTAAATGCTCTATGGGTTTATGCAAGTACCTCACATTCTGTGTGTTCCACGGTATGACCTGGGGATGGGACTATATCTCTAATGTCTCAAAAAACAATTTTACCAGATGAGTTTCAGTATCAAAACGTTTCAGTACTTTTAAGATACATTTTCCAGATCTATCACTTTTAAACTTTACTTTGACATATAGCAGGATATGCAAAGTAGTCATATGCTGTATGGTTAGATTCTGATAAAAAAAAAAAAAAAACCCTCCACAATCCATCACAATGTGATGGAAATCCATCTTCGTGCAGTTTTGCCATCTGTCTTTCAATAGTTATTATCAAATGGAGGAGAATGCAGGGATTCTGTGTGGGATAGCATGGGGTTAATGTTATTATTTCCACCCCCATACTTGCTGGAGTTCCACAGCACGCTCTATGCTGCCATTACAAAAAGTGGGCTCGATTTTTTTCTTCGGAGGAGGAGAAGCTCAATTCATGGACAAATGTCACTAACTTTGCAGCACTTTCTGCATGTCTCGCAAAAGACGGAAGAAGGGAAGATGTGGTTACCTGCTGCACACGATGGAGATAGCGACAAGGGAAACAATAAAGACCACTCCTGCTGCCGCCGATCCCGCAATCAGAGGAAGCTGCTCCCTCAGCTCAGACTTGAAGTCATCTGTGTCACACAAAGACAAAGGCAGATGGACAGGCATTGAGAACTGCTTAGGTAGAGCTTAAGAAGCACGACTGTTTATTTGCAGGTGTGTATGTGTGTTTGGGAGGTAGAGGGGAGAAGAAGAGGCATAGCAGAAAGGTTAGAATGGGTGCACTGTTGTATAAAGAAAACATATAGATCTCTCTGCTGAGCTGTGCTGACTGAAATCCGGTGAGCTTTAGCAAGACTGACTGACAGGTTGTGTTTGATAAACCAGGAGAGAGACAGAGAGTGACAGAGAAGCATAAAAGTGATGGTGAAAAAGAGATAGGGGGGCCTCTCAGCCTTCCCTGCTGCCATACCTGTCAGACACATGCGGACAAAAAAAAGTGCAGCGTGGAATGTTTTCTCCTAGGTGTTGAAAGGGAAGTCGTCTACTGCCAATCACACATGTAGCCCGAACATGTTTTATGTACATAGCCGGGGCAGGCTGGTGGTATGTGCCTGCCTAAAAAAACTCTACACAGCAGAATCCTCAGTTATCTTTTTGTGTGTCTGTCTTCCCGCGACTTTTGCAACACTGTAGTTAAAGCAATGCACGATTTAGCATGCTGGAGGCAAATCAGCTGCTTCTAAATCCAATCCCCCGTGTAGAATGGGGCTATTGGATTAAAGTGATAAAGGGAGAACTAATGCATCTTCGAAGCAGTATGAGAGCTGGGACATATGAGGGGACTCAATGTGACAGGAATTGCTCACTTTTTTAACTTGCACATTTATCAAGTATGTTTCTAACAAACTGTGTGAATGATGTTCCGGCTTCCAGGCAGTCTTCCTGTTCTCTTTTGATGCATATAGGTCCAGATAAATCTCCCCTTCATCCATAAGAGAATAGTGATTTTTCCCTGACAGCCAGAAATAACGGAGATACCTGCTCCAGTCGTAAATAGGTTCCTATTACAATCAGTTAGTTAGTGGGGCCTCAGCCTATTGGAGAACTGTGACATCAGTAACCCGACTGATTGACCAATCACTTCTTTTTCATCACACCTGCCAATCAAGTCTGCACAGCTTGCGAGTATGTGTGTTTCTGCGTGTGTGTGTGTGTGTGGAGGTGGCAGAAGGACACCTTGTGGAGGTGTATAAAAACGAAGACAAAAGGGATTATATGTTCTGAGAAAAGACACAGAGGGGAGCAGCAGTTTGGTGGCGTGGTGGTGTCTTCACGAGACAGTGGAGCGGCTTGACAGGGGAAAGAGGAAACTGGCAGAGGGGCAGGAGGTGGAGCCGTGGGTGTGATTGTCAGCAGTTCTCTAGCGTCTGCTGCTAATTGCCTTGACGAATGTCGTGCGATGGCAGCGAGCCAACGGATGAACCGTAAACAGTGCTTGTGTGAGCGAGCGTGAGGCGCGCGCACGCCCAATGCGTATGTGTTTGAGGCACAGATCATTTGTGACCGTGAGGGCGATGCAAAAGGGGCCAAGACTGCGCCACTACATCTGCTCCGCGCAGGTAAATAGCCACAGTGATCACCTTCATCATCATTATTATCCTTCCCATCTTCCCCGCTCTCAAGATCATCACCGCCTCATTCATCGTTATCATCTTCATTAAGGCAGCACAATGTGGAAATGTCACTCCTGTCTTTCATAAATTATGAGCTATGGCCACATGTGCATAGTATGCTATAGTCAAACAGGGCACCATGAGGCAGCGCTTCGGCAAATCTTGTAAATGTTATCCATTCAAATGCTTAATCCATTCAGATTGAATCGTTCTGTGTTCATTTTAGCTAATTTCTCTGCCTGGCAGGTCTATGAAAAAGCACTACATGAAGAAGTGATGTTCAACGCCACCACCACTAACCCTGCACACACACACCTCCTTGCACTTACACTAATAAACTCCGCAAGTTTATTATAGTTCCACAACCTTGCCAGTGCAGCAGGTGTTGCAGCTCCTCTTCAGCCTCTTCCCTCTCCAACAATCCAGCCCCCCCATGACAAAAAAAAATGTATCTCATCAACTACTAATCACAGCTATGCATTCTGGGATGGCTCTCTAGCAACAGAAGGGCCGGGTGAAAAACCAATTAGCTAAGCATTCTGGATCAAACACAGTTAGTTGCACAAACAAAAGAAACTCAGCGTTCTACATATTCAAAGCACCCACACACACGCACACACACACACACACACACACACTGAGCGTGAAGGAAATTAATATAGCTGTAGAAATAGAAGTGCAATCAAACATTACGGTTCCCCTCTATCTCACCTACTAATAATAATGGACGAAGACCGACAAGAGTGTTGGAAAGAGTTGGGGTGTGTGTGTGTGTGTGTGTGTGTGTGTGTGTGTGTGCGTGTGTGTGTATGAGAGAGAGTGACACAGAGAGAGAGCTGTTTCTCCTGGCTCGGGAATCCTTACCATCTGTGATGGTTTGGAAGCACATCTTGCTGCTGTATTTGCCAAAGCCAGCCACAGTCCGTGCCCGCACCTGTACGACGTACACTGTACCGGGCCTGAGGCCCTCCACACGTGCGGTGTTAGTTTGGCTCCGCAGGATGGTGGAGTTAATCTCTGCATGGTCCTAAAAGGAGCATCAAACATACGGAGAGCAGGTTAGAGATGAGTTACAGAGAAGATGTCAACGTCAAAATGTTTACCCACACAGTTAAAAAAAAAAAGAAAGAAAAGAAAATTCTGGCAAAACAAGATCCAGTGGTAGTTTGACTGTGAGACAACAAACAGACTTGTCAAGCATCGTATCTTCAAAAAATAGCACGGAGAAAGTGGACCAAATTTGGAAGGAATCCGTTTAGGCTGTTTATTTTAGTCGTTGTAAACCAGAGATACAGGCAATGTAGTAGAGGACGGATGAAAACAGTGGATTGTAGTGAAGGATATATCCATGGAAGATGAACAACGGAACAGTTAAAGGTAGTGAAGCTCTCTTAAAAATCATGTCTTAAGGGCCAATTTAAAAAGCAAGAGGTAAAATGTTTTTTTCTTCCAGTTTTTAATAAAGCTTAGGTCTGTTTGAACTTCAAATACACCACACACAGCAAGCATACACACAGTAAAACACACACACAAGCACCCCACTCACACAAACACTCTTATAATTCACAGTCATACAGCAACGCACACATACACGACATGGTAATTAAAGGCAATCATTTCTTGCAAATTACAAAGAACAATAGCTACTTCTGAACAGTAATAGAATAGCATTGCATATTTGTCTCTTCAGATGTGCTTTATGAGGCAGTTTAATTACTGCAAGTAGTTTGAACATTACGTCCTCTTGTTTTGTTGTCTAAAGTAGGTTGCTTTTTAAATATGATGGCAGGCCAGTTCCACCCACTGAAAACGTTCTTTCGTATGCTCTGTTTTTTTCACATTTGAATATCTGTTTGGATCCTCCTAAAAGTCATATTTTCACAAGCATGTATGTATGCATGCATACATACAGCCATCCATTATGTAAATGACCGTGGGACCTGCAGTCCAGGTCATGTATCTCTTCTCTCTTTCTCTCCAGGCTCAAGAGAGCCAGTCAGGCAGTCTGCTGCAGTGTAGTTTGGGGCTTGCTGGAGGTATCTGATATGGCGGATCAGTAATTACTTAGGCCTGTCACCTTCCCATAACCCAGAGTGAATATGACAGCCAGAAAATAAGACTGCACCTACACTTCACCCACCACTGCTGGCTGCTGATAGCTAGATGCAGACATACTGTAGAGAGGGAGGGGGCAGTTGAAAGTGAATGGGCACAATTCCCTGTGTCAGTAAAAGATTTTTCAAACTTTGTAAATACACTAGTAATATGTGTATGACTGCTCTGAGAAAATATGAATAACAAATCGGAGTTGACAACAGTGTGGAGTGGAAAAGATAGATAGGCAAGGATGAAGCAAGGGACGGGGGGTGGGTGCGGGGGTGCCGAGGAGGAGAAAGATGATGGCAGGAAGTGATAAGAAACTCAAGGCAGAAGAAAACCCACATCGAAATCATTATCCAATCTGATTGGTGTAATTGAATCATTCTGGTTGCTCCGTCATTGAGCAGACGGAGCAACCCCACATAATGATTTGTGCAATCACATTAGCTCTTATTGGACACTCTGGGCTTGATGAAGACAAATGTTTGGGCTTGGGATGTTAGAGCATCGCACCAACAGGCTTTCATTCTGCGTCTGAGAGGAATAAGATGTTTATAAATGGAAAGCTAGATGTAACTGGGTTAGAGAGTTTAATCATCTGGCGGACCTTTTGTCCATTATATCACACAATCTGTCATCTCTCCAGTGTGCTGCATAAAAATACAATTCTGATACTTGACTTTAAAAAGAGGCAACGTGTACATTTGAAAGGGCTGCAGGAGACATGAAACCCCATGAGAGACTAGAAGCACAGTCACATATTCATCTGGTATAAGACATGCTTGAGTACACACGGACCACTTGGGGTCAGGAATTGACTACTCCTGCTATCAGTCTTCCTGCATTTCTTAGGACCACACCCCCATCTGTTGAACAGAGGACAGGTGAGCAGACAGATGGCAAACCGCCCATGGGGGACAATCCCTTGAGGGACCAAAAGCTAGGAATGGCCCTTTCATGCTGCCAGTCAAATAGGGATTATGTGCAACACACACACCCACATCTGCCACTTAAAAATGAGCTGGCATTTGGCACTCCAGCGGGCTAGGGGAGAGCCAATAAAAGGCCATGCCAGGAGGGACTTCCAGCCACGAGAGGTCCTCTCCTGCTGCCAGTCAAATGGGGATTATGAGGGCTACACCCTAACTTGCTAAATAAAGAGAAAGTTGCAGGTGGGAAGGCAGATGGCAGAGCAGCCAATCAAAAGAACTGCCAGGGGTGACAGACAAGGAGCGCCGCAGGGAGTTTGATCTGTGCAGCATTCAGAAAAACTTAGCAGGAATGGTGTTCTTAAAATATACATTGTTATTATGTTACTGTCTCAAAATGTGCAGTAACCTACTCAAACTATAACCTACTTGGAACCACATTGAGAACTGATACTGGGCTAATGTGGACATATTTCAAGCTGGGGTCGGCAGTATATCATTGGCGTCATTGGGGAAAAAAACTGACATTATAACCTTTCAGCATATTGTAATTCAAGTGGTTTGAACGAAAACTAGACTTCTGCACCTCCTCTTGGCTCTATTTTCAGGCTTTAGAAAAATATAGATAATATCAGATTTTGGCCAATCACAGGTCATTTTAGAGAGAGGACGTTTTTATTGGCTGTTCTACAAATGCAGATGCGCATTTACTTCCATTGGGCGAAAGCCTGATTCTATGGCGGAATACGCTGCCGAAAAATGTGCTATTCCAGCATTGGCAACAACTGACCACACTGCTAAGCAACAAAGCATTTTAGAGATGTAGAGAACTAGCTTAACCTTCTTAACCGTGAGCTCACTGCTGCAGCACAGCCGTAACAGCTACGCTTAAACTAAACTATGGGCAACATTTTCTCTCCATCTCCGAAACGCTTTGCTGATATTGTCAGACTCTATTTTGATAAGTCCGACTTCCTTTTTTTGGTTTAATTTGCAGCAATTCTAATACAACGGCGCTATATAAATGAAATGAATGACTAGTACTTGTACAGGTTACTGTATGAATTATGTAGGTGGGGCTGTGGACAAAGAGGGGTACCCCGGGGAACCACTTGAATTACAATATGCTGAAAGTATATTATGTCGTTTTTGACCAAAAACACCAAACATTTAACTGCCTCCCCCAGCTTTAATGTGTCCCATTTTAAAGGTTTGACAAAATTTACTAGATGTACTACATTATTACTGGATCTATTATAATCATATTGCTGGAGGTCCAATACTTTTTTCTTGTTAAAACTTTCAATTCATTTTTTACAAATGCCAATTTCCTACCAATTGCCACGGCTGCCAGCAGACTGCAGAGGGGAGATCTGTCCTTGAATTTCCTTTCTGCCACTTTCTGCCAGTTCCCACTTATATTCTGAGGGTTTTTGGAGTGTGTGTTTTCCAGTCAAAAACCATTACTGTTGATGGCTTGTAAAGGCCACCAAGACTTTATATGTGATATTGGACTATAAAGAAAGAAAAAAAAACCTGACATGATAAGGCGTGGGTGTGTGTGTGTGTGTGTGTGTGTGTGTGTGTGTGTGTGTGTGTGTG